>CM042696.1:162961724-164161724 GCA_023614405.1 Avena insularis
GTGTCATGGAAATGTGTGTTCTCTTGAGACCACACGGGATACCTGTCATTACACGTGTGTTCTTTTTACTAACAATAACTAAATTATTGCATGTGTGTTCTTTTTCACAATCCACCTGTGGATCATAGAATTGTCATTGCATGTGTGTTCATACTTAGAGACCACATGTGATCACTGATTGATGTTGTTTCTAAAACCACATGTGGATCCACCACTGTCATTGAAATGTCTGTTCTCTTTAGAGACCACACGCTGGATCTGAAGTGTCATTCATGTGTGAAACTTTCACACTAACAATAACTAGAGTCACTTCATGTGTGTTCTTCTCGAGAGACCACATGCAGGTCTAGCTTGGATGGGTCATTCTTTTCACAAACCACAAGTGGATCCACCATTGTCATTTGAAATGTGTTCTCTTCAAGACCACCATGGATTCACAATGTCATTGCATGTGTGTTCTTTTTGCAACAACTACTGAAGTCATTGCATGTGTGTTCTTTTCACAATCCACCTATGGATCCACGGTGTCAATGTATGCGTTCTTCTCATTAACCACATCTAGAGTCATTTTTCATGTGTGTTCTCTTCCAGAGACCATGGATCCCTAAATCATTACATGTGTGTTCTTTTTACTAACAACAACTTCTAAGTCACTTTGCATGTGTGTTCTTTCATAATCACCTATGGATCCATAGGTGTCATTGCATGTGTGTTCTTCTCGAGAGAGACCATCTAGAGTGTTACATGTGTGTTCTTTCATAGACCACATGGACCCACCACTATCATTGAAATGTGTGTTCTCTTTAGAGACACACACATGGATCCCTTGAGATGCATTGCATGTGTGTTCTTTTTACTAACAACAACTAGAGTCATTGCATGTGTGTTCTTTCACAATCCACCTGGATCCACAGGTGTCATTGCATGTGTGTTCTTCGGAGACCACATGCACGGAGTCCTTTGGAGTGGTATTCTTTCAACAAACTACATGTGGATCCACCACTTACATATCGTACTTTATAGAGTGAATGTGTATTCTCTTCAAGACCACACATGGGATCCTGATGTCATTGCATGTATGTTCTTTTTACTAACAAGCGACTAGGGTCATTTCATGGCTCTTCTTTTCAAAGACACATATGGATCCACCAGTGTCATTGAAATGTTTGTTCTCTTCAAGAGACGCACATGGATCCACCGGTGTTATTGCGTGTGTTCTTTTGACTAACAACAACTAGAGTCGTGCATATGCGTTATTTTTCACAATCACCTATGGATCCTTGATGTCATTGCATGTATTTTAATAGGAGACCACGCTCTGAGTCCTTTGGATAGGTGTTATTTTCTGAAACTACATATGGATCCTGCTTGTCATTGAAATGTGTGTTACGATTTCATAGACAACACATGAATCCCATAAGTGTCATTGTATGTGTGTTCTTTTACTAACAACAACTAGAGTCATTGCATGTGTGTTCTTTTCTCACGATCCACCTATGGATCCCACTAGTGTCATTGCATGTGTGGTTCTCATTAACCACATCTAGAGATTTATTGCGTATTGTGTTCTCTTGAGACCCACATGTGGATCCCTGATGTCATTGCATGTGTCTTCTTTTTACTAACAACAACTAGAGTCACTTTGCATGTGTGTTCTTTTATAATCCACCTATGGATCCACGGTGTTATTACATGTATGTTCTTCACCGAGACCACATCAAGTCATTACATGTATTTCTTTTCACAGAGACCATATGGATCCACCCTTGTCATTGAAATGTGTGTTCTCTTGAGAGACCATGGATCCACCACTTTCATTCATATGTGTTCTTTTTTACTAACAACAACTAGAGTCCTTTGCATGTGTGTTCTTTTCACAATCCACCTATGGATCCACTAGTGTCCATTGCATGTGTGTTCTTCTCCCGAGACCACATCTAGAGTCACTAGATAGTGTTCTTTCACAAACCACATATAGATCCATCACTAAAATTGAAATTGTGTTCTCTTGAGAGACCACATGGATCCACAGTGTCATTGCATGTGTGTTGTTTTACTAACAACAACTAGAGTCATTGCATGTGTGTTCTTTTCTGATCCACCCTATGGATCCCACCGGTGTCATTGCATGGGTGTTCTTCTCTTCGCCACAATAGGTCAGCCATGGCATTACATTTGAGACTACATGGATACATTCATTGCAGGTGTGTTTGTTTTTACTAACAACTAAGTCATTCATGACTATTCTTTTCCACCAGACCACATACGGATCTACCCGGTGTCATTGCATGTGTTCTCTTCACGGACCACACATGGATTACATGTGTCATTGCATGTGGTTCCACGGAGTTCATTGCATGTGTGTTCTTTTCACGAAATCAGCTATGGATCCTAAAGTGTCATTCCATGTGTGTTCTTACGATTAACCATTAGGTCATTGCATGTGTATTTCTTTTCTGAGACCACACATATGGAACCTACATTATCATTGAAATATTTATTTTTCATTAACACATACAGGTCATTTTCATGGTATTCTTTTAAAGACCACATATGGATCCACGATTATCCTTTGAAATGTGATCTACTAGTGTCCTTGCATGTGTGTGTTCTTTTACTATAACCTTCAAGTCATTGCATGTGTATTTCTTTTCCCAATCCCCCTATAGGATACAGTGTCATTGCATGTGTGTTCTTTTCAGACCACACTTGGATCCTGATGTCATTGCATGTGTATTTCTTTTGCTAACAGCAATAAGTCACTGCATGTGTGTTCTTTTCTAATCCACCTATGCATCCAGGTGTCATTGCATGTGTGTTCTTCATGAGACCACATCACAGGTCATTGCATGTGTGTTCTTTTGACGCACACATATGGATCTACTATCATTGAAATGTGTGTTCTCTTGGAATACACATGTGGATCCTGATGCCATTACATGTGTTTCTTTTTTCTTTAGCTAACTAGAGTCACCTATGCGTGTTCTTTTCACAATCCACCTATGGATCACAGTCATTGCATGTGTTCTTCACCGGGAGACCATCTAGAGTCCTTGGATGAGGTTCTTTTCTGAAACCACATATGGATCCTGCTTGTCATTGAAATTTGTGTTACATTAAGAGACCACACATGGATCCACAAGTGTCATTGCATGTGTACTTTTACTAACAACAAATAGAAGTCACATTGCATGTGTGTTCTTTTCACAATCCACCTATGGATCCACTAATGTCATTGTGTGTGTTCTTCTCTTAACCCTGACTAGAGTCATTACATTTTGTGTTCGCCGGAGACCACACATGGATCCACCAGGTGTCGTGCATGTGTTCTTTTACTAACAGCAATTGGAGTCATTTCATATTTATTTCTTTCAAATACCATCTAGGTCATTGAATGTGTGTTCTTTTCACGGAACCACATGTGGATCCACCACTATCATTGAAATGTGTGTTCTCTTTAGATACCACACATGGATCCGCAGTGTCATTGCATGTGTTCTTTTTACTATGTGACTAGAGTCACTTTGCATGTGTGTTCTTTCACAATCCACCTACGGATCAAGTAACTCATTGCATGTGTGTTCTTCTCGGAGACCCACATCTAGAGAGGCCTTTGGATGGTGTTCTTTTCACAAACCACATATGGATCCACCACTTTGTCCTTCCAAAATTTGTGTTCTCTTGGGAGAATACATGGATCCACCAGTGTCATTGCATGTGTGTTCTTTTTACTGCTGTGACTAAGTCCTTTGCATTGTGTTCTTTTCACAATCCTATGGATTCACTAGTGTCATTGCATGTGTTACCTTTCAGAGACCACATCTAGAGTCCAATAGACCAGGTGTTCTCTTTAGAGACCACATGGATCCCACCAACATCTCATTGAAATACGTTCTCTTTAGAGACCACACAAGGGACTCCACCGGTGTCATTGCATGTGTGTTCTTTTTACTAGCAACAACAACTAGAGTCCTTGCATGTGTGTTCTTTTCTGCAATCCACCCTATGGATCCAGGTGTCACATTGCATGTGTGTTCTTCTCGAGACCACATCTGAGTCACACATGTGTGTTCTTTTCCCACTGAGACCATATGGATCCACACTATCATTGCAATGTGTTACATTGAGACCACACATGGATCCACCAGTGTCATTGCATGTGTGTTCTTTTACTAACAACAACTAGAGTCGCCTTCATGTATGTTCTTTTCACAATCACCTATGGATCCACTAGTTTGATGCATGTGTGTTATTCGTTAACCCACAGCTAGAGTCATTACATGTGTGTTCTCTTGAGACCACACATGGATCCCTGATGTCATTGCATGTGTGTTCTTTTTACTAACAACAAGCGTAGTCATTTCATGACTAATCTTTTCCTGAGACCACATCTGGATCCACGGTGTCATTGCTTGTGTGTTCTCTTCACACGGACAGGACATGGATCACAGGTGTCATGCATGGTTCCACGAGTTGATACATGTGTGTGTTCTTTTCACAATCCACCTATGGATCCAGTGTGTCATTGCATGTGTGTTCTTCTCGGGGGCCACATCCAGAGTCCAGCTGGATGAGTGTTCTTTTCAAAAACCATATGGATCCACCGTTGTCATTGAAGTTGTGTTCTCTTCAAAAGAGCTTTTACATGGATCCTGATGTCATTGCATGTGTTCTTTTTACTAACAACTTAACTGAAGTCCTTGCTTCCTTGTGTGTTCTTTCACAATCCACCCTATGGATCCACCGGGTGTCATTGCATGTGTGTGTTACGCTTTCCGAGACCATATCTAGAGTCATAGATGAGTGTTCTCTTGGAGACCATACGTGGATCCCACCCTATCATTGAAATGTGTATTCTCTTTAGAGACCACACATGGATCTGATGTCATTGCATGTGTGTTCTTTTACTAACAATAACTAGAGTCCTTGCTGCGTGTGTTCTTTTTCACAATCCACCTATGGATCCACAGTGTCATTATGTGTGTTCTTCTAGGAGACCACATGCAGAGTCATAGGATGTACGTATTTTCACAGGACCACATATGGATCCTGCTTGTCATTGCAATGTGTAAGTTCTCTTCCAGAGACCACACATGGATCCACCAGTTCATTGCATGTGTGTTCTTTTTGCAAAACAACTAGGGTCCTTTGCATGTGTGTTCGCTTCTGACAATCCACCTATGGATCCACTAGTGTCATTGCATGTGTGTGTTCTGCTACTCAGAGATTACATCTAGGAGTCACTAGATGAGTGTTCTCTTCAAGAGACCACACATGGATCCACTAATTATCATTGGAAATGTGTGTTCTCTTGGGAGGACCACAAATGGATCCACAAGTGTCATTGCATGTGTTCTTTTTACTAACAACAACTAGAGTCACTACATGTGTGTTCTTTTCACCGATCCACCTATGGATCCAACGCCAAAGTGTCATCGTGACATGTGTAAGTATATTTTTACTAACAAGAACTAGAGTCACTTCCATGTGTGTTCTTTTCAAAATCCACCTATGGATCCACAAGTTAGCCAGTGCATGTGTGTTCTTCTCATTAACCATAGCTGAGAGTCAGTGCATGTGTGTTCTCTTGAGAGACCACACATGGATTCACCAAATGTCATTGCATGTGTGTTCTTTCACTTACTATGACAACTAGAGAGTCATTTCATGACTATTCTTTCACGCACTCACATCCTGGATCCACCGGTTTCGCCATTGCATGTGTGTTCTCTTCACAGACTCACACACATGGATCCACCGTGCAGTCATTGTATGTGGTTCCACCAGAAATTCATTGCATGCGACATGTTCTATTCACAATCCACCTATGGATCCACCAGTTGTCATTGCATGTGTGTTCTTCCTGCATTAACCACAATTCAGAGTCATTGCATGTGTGTGTTCTTTTTCTATAGACTCACATATGGGAAACCAGTACCATTGTCATTAAATGTTTATTCATTCATTAACTGCACATCTGAGTCATTTCATGACTGTTCTTTTCAAAGACCACATATGGATCCACCAAAGGTCATTAGAACAGTATATTCTCTTCAGAGACCACACATGGCTGATCCACGGCTCGCATTGCGTATGTGTTCTTTTTACTTTTTAACAACAATCTATAGAGTCATTATATGTGTGTCCTTCCTCTTTTGGAGAATCCACCTACATGGATCCACCTGTGTCATTGCATGTGTGTTCTTCTCGGAGACCACAACCTGTTGGAGTCATTGCATGACAGTTCTTTTCAGAGAACCAACACATGGATCCACCAAAGAAGTCATTGCATGTGTGTTCTTTTACTAACAACAACAACTAGAGTCACCACATGTGTGTTCTTTTCCACAATCCACCTATGGATCCACCGGTGTCATTGCTGCACGTGATCTTGTTAGAGACCACATCTGGAGTCATGGCATGTGTGTTCTTTCACAGCAATGCCATGGATCCTGCCCATCGCCATTGAAATGTGTTCTTCTTCAGATACCACACATGGATCCACAGTGTCATTATTGTGTTCTTTTTACTAACAACAACTAGAGTCACTACATGTTTTGTTCTTTTCACAATCCATGTGAGATCCACCCGCTCGTCCATGTGTGTTCTTCTCGGGAGACCACATCTAGAGTCCTTTGGATGAGTGTTCTTTTTCAAGACGACATATGGATCCACCATTGTCATTGAAATTTGTGTTCTCTTCCCGGAGACCACACATGGATCCACTAGCTGTCATTGCATGTAGTGTTCTTTTTAGTAACAACAAATAGAGTCATTGCAGCGTGTGTTCTTTTCACAATCCACCTATGGATCCACAGGTGTCATTGCATGTGTGTTCTTGTCGAGACCACATCTAGGAGTCATTGCATGTGTTCTTTTCACCCGGACCACATATGGATCCACCATTGTCATTGAAATGTGTTATTTCTCTTTAGATACCACACATGGATCCTGAGTATGTCATTGCATGTGTGTTCTTTTTACTAACAACAACTAGAGTCACTTCATATGTGTTCTTTTCACAATCCTACCTATGGATCCACTAAGTGTCATTGCATGTGTGTTGCGCTCGGAGACCCACATCTAGAGTCACCCTAGATGAGTGTTCTCTTGAGACCACACACATGGATCCTACGTATCCATTGAAATGTATGTTCTCTTCAGGAGACCACACATACGATCCACCAAAGTATAATTGCATGTGCAGTTCTTTTTATTAACAACAACTAGAGCTACTACGTTCTTTTCACAATCCACACTCTGGATCCACCTATCGGGTGTCATTGCATGTGTGTTCTTCTCAGAGACCACATCTCTGAGTCACTTTGCATGTGTGTTCCTTTCACTCACACCACATATGGATCCACCATCTGGTCACTGTAAGACTCACGTGTATTGACCTGTTTTCAGAGACCACATGAATCCCACCCACGATGTCATTGCATGTGTTCTTTTACTTTTACTAACAACAACTAGACTTCACTTCATTCGTGTTCTTTTGCACAATCCACCTATGGATCCACCGGTGCCTTTAGTGCATGTGTGTTCTTCTCATTAACCACAGCTAGAGTCATTGCATGTGTGTTCTCTTCCAGTAGACCACACATGGATCCACCATGTTATTGCATGTGTGTTCTTTTTACTAAAACAAGCCCAGTCATTTCATGACTATTCTTTTCTGAGCACCACATCTAGAATTCACCGTGCTGTCATTGCATGTGTGTTCTCTTCACCAGAGACCACATGGATCCACAGTGATATTGCATGTGGTTCCACCCGTAGTTCATTGCATGTGTGTTCTTTTCACAATCCACCTATGGACCTACCTGCGGATGTCATTGAAATTTGTGTTCTCTTGAGAGACCCGCCACATGGATCCACACCAGTGTCATTGGATGTGTGTTCTTTTTTACTAACAACAAATAGAGTCATTGCATGTGTGTCTTTTCTTTTCACAATCCACCTATGGATCCACTATTGTCATTGCATGTGTGTTCTTGCTCACGGAGACCACATCTAGAGTCATTGCATGTGTGTTCTTTTCACAGACCACATATGGATCCACCACTATCATTGAAACTTGTGTTCTCTTCAGATACCACACATGGATCCACTAGTGCCATTCCATGTGTGTTCTTTTCACAATCCACCTATGGATCCACTTCCAGTGTTATTGCATGTATGTCCTTCTCGGAGACCACATCTGGAGTCCTTTGCATGTGTGTTCTTTTCACAGACCATATGGATCCACACCCTTGTCATTACCGGTATGTGTGTTCTCTTGAGACCACACATGGATCCACCAGTGTCATTGCATGTGTGTTCTTTTACTAACAACAACTAGAGTCACTTCATGTGTGTTCTTTTCACAATCCACCTATGGATCCACTGGTGTCATTGCATGTGTGTTCGCTTTCAGGAGACCACATCTAGAGTCACTAGATGAGTGTTCTCTTCAGAGGCCACATGGATCCACCGTCATTGAAATGTATGTTCTCTTAAGAGACCACACATGGATCCACCAGTGTCATGGCATGTGTGTTCTTTTTACTAACAACAACTAGAGTCACTACATGTGTGTTCTTTTCACAATCCACCTATGGATCCACCGGTGTCATTGCATGTGTGTTCTTCTCAGAGACCACATCTGGAGTCTTTGCATGTGTGTTCTTTTCACACACCACATATGGATCCAATTGTCATTGCAATGTGTTCTCTTGAGACCACATGGATCCACCGTGTCATTGCATGTGTGTTCTTTTTACTAACAACAACTAGACTCACTTCATGTGTGTTCTTTTCACAATCCACCTATGGATCCACCAGTGTTAGTGCATGTTGCTGGCTCGGTGTTGATGTAGAGCTCGTTGGGAACCCCAAGAGGAAGGTATGATGAGCACAATAGCAAGTTTCCCTCAGTTATGAAACCAAGGTTTAATCGAACTAGTAGGAGCAAGGAAACACCCCAAAGGTGTTGCTAGCTGAGCCTTTTGGCAGGCGCACTACCGGTGCTAGTAGCAACTAGAGACACAACACAACCATAGAACTCATCCCCAACTTGCGATGAGGTTGTCAATATCACCGTGTTTTGCTGGAAAACAAAGGATTAAACGTGTCGAATGGAAGGAAGTAATAGTTTGTAGAAAGTAAACACAAAGCAGTAAGCAGTTTATAGATTGTATGTAAAAAAGAAAAGGACCGATCCATAGTTCACTAGAGGTGGCTCTCCTTCGGATAGATAACATGTCTTTGGGTGAAGAAATTACAGCGGGCAATTGACAAACATCGAGAAAGCAATACATGCATATATACTAATCATCTTGACTCCTTTGGTACTTGATTGGGCATTACAACATTATACATAATCAGCCATCCAACTGCATCTATGACTTAATAATCCACCTTCAGGTTATCATCCGAACCCTCCGAAGATTAAGTTGCAAGCAACAGATTATTGCTTTATGAATTGCGTGTAAAGTAAACAATACGATTGTTCTATGAACAAAGGATTGTTGTTTTCTCCCTAGTAGCAACAACACATCTAGTATCTTAGAGATTTCTGTCACTTCCCCAGATTACCAGAGGCATGAACCCACTATCGAGCATAAATACTAACTCTTGGAGTTGCTAGCATCTACTTGGCTAAGATAGCTACTAACAACAGAAAGCATGCAAGATCACAAATAACAAAGACATGATAAAATCAATAATCAATCTGAAATAGCATCTCAATATCCATCGGATCCCCGCAAACACAACATGTAGAATTACAAATAGATGATCTTGATCATGAACGGTGCTCACAAGATCTAGACATGAAAGCACAAAGGAGGAGAACCAGCCATCTAGCTACTACATGGATCCGTAGTCCAAGGATGAACTACTCACGCATCACACCGGAGGCTTGCATGGTGATGAAGAAGGCCTCGGGTGAATTCCCCTCTCCGGCAGGGTGCCAGGAAGAGCTTCAGATACCTCCCGATCTAGGGATGGAGATGACGGCGTTTACAGACTCTTTCGTGAAATTTTGATCGGGTACTTAGGGTTTTCGTCCTGAGGGCATCTTATAGGCGGAAGGAGAGGCCGAGTCTGGGTCGGCCAGACCACCCGGCCTGGCCCGGGCCAGCCTGGCCGCCTGGTGTGGTGGGCCCCTGCCCTTCTCCTCTCTCACCACGGCATCATGACTTTCAAAAATAGGCACATTGGCTTTTGTCCCGTCCAATTCGAGAATATTCATTTTACATCTTTCCGGAACCAAAAACAGCGAGGCAGCAACTTTGTGGCTCTTGTTAATAGGTTAGTGCAAGAAATCATATGAAAAGTACTCCAAAGAGTGGACAAAACACAAGAAAGTGGATAAAACCAACCATGGTACATCAAAAATTATAGATACATTTGCAATCATGTGTGTTCTTCTGATTAACCACATCTAGAGTCATTGCATGTGTGTTCTCTTCAGAGACCACACATGGATCCACCGGTGTCATTGCATGTGTCTTCTTTTTACTAACAACAACTAGAGTCACTGCATGTGTGTTATTTTCACAATCCACCTATGGATCCACAAGTGTCATTGCATGTGTGTTCTTCTCAGAGACCACATCCGAGTCATTGCATGTGTCATCTTTTCATGACTACATATGGATCCACCCGCCATTGAAATGTGTGTTCTCTTCATATACAACACATGGATCCACCAGTGTCATTGCATGTGTGTTCTTTTTACTAACAACAACTAGAGTCATTGCATGTGTGTTCTTTTCACAATCCACCTATGGATCCACCAGTGTCATTGCATGTGTGGTCTTCTCATTAACCACATCTAGAGTTATTGCATGTGTGTTCTCTTCAGAGACAACACATGGATCCACCAGTGTCATTGCATGTGTCTTCTTTTTACTAACAACAACTAGAGTCACTTCATGTGTGTTCTTTTCACAATCCACCTATGGATCCACTAGTGTCATTGCATGTGTGTTCTCAGAGACCACATCTAGAGTCACTAGATGAGTGTTCTCTTCTGAGACTACACATGGATCCACCGTCATTGAAATGTATGTTCTCTTAGAGACCACACATGGATCCACCAGTGTCATTGCATGTGTGTTCTTTTTACTAACAACAACTTTAGTCACTGCATGTGCGTTCTTTTCACAACCCACCTATGGATCCACCAGTGTCATTGCATGTGTGTTCTTCTCAAAGACCACATCTAGAGTCATTGCATGTGTGTTCTTTTCACAAACCACATATGGATCCATCACTGTTATTGAAATGTGTGTTCTCTTTAGAGACCACACATGGATCCACCAGTGTCATTGCATGTGTGTTCTTTTTACTAACAACAACTAGAGTCACTGCATGTGTGTTCTTTTCACAATCCACCTATGGATCCACCGGTGTCATTGCATGTGTGTTCTTCTAATTAACCACAGCTAGAGTCATTGTATGTGTTTTCTTCAGAGACCACACATGGATCCACAGTGTGATTGCATGTGTGTTCTTTTTTCTAACAACAACTAGAGTCATTTCATGACTGTTCTTTTCAAAGACCACATATGGATCCACCAGTGTCATTCAAATGTGTGTTCTCTTCAAAGACCACACATGGATCCACCAGTGTCATTGCATGTTTGTTATTTTTACTAACAACAACTAGAGTCACTAGATGAGTGTTCTTTTCACAGACCACATATGGATCCACCACTATCATTGAAATGTGTGTTCTCTTCAGAGACCACACATGGATCCACCAGTGTCATGGCATGCATGTTCATTTTACTAAGAACAACTAGAGTCATTGCATGTGTGTTATTTTCACAATCCACCTATGGATCCACCAGTGTCATTGCATGTGTGTTCTTCTTAAAGACCACATCTAGAATCACTAGATGAGTGTTCTTTTCACAAACCACATATGGATCCACCACGGTCATTGAAATGTGTGTTCTCTTTAGAGACCACACATGGATCCACTAGTGTCATTGCAGGTGTGTTATTTTTACTAACAACAACTAGAGTCAGTGCATGCGTGTTGTTTTCACAATCCACCTATGGATCCACTAGTGTAATTGCATGTGTGTTCTCATTAACCACTTCTAGAGTCATTGCATGTGTGTTCTCTTCACATACCACATATTCATCCACCAATGTCATTGCATGTGTGTTCTTTTTACTAACAACAACTAGAGTCATTTCATGACTATTCTTTTCACAGACCACATCTAGATCCACCAGTGTCATTGCATATGTGTTATCTTCATAGACCACACATGGATCCACTAGTGTCTTTGCATGTGGTTCCACCAGAGTTCATTGCATGTGTGATTTTTTCACAATCCACACATGGATCCACCAGTGGCATTGCATGTGTGTTCTTCTCATTAACCACAGCTAGAGTCATTGCATGTGTGTTCTTTTCACAGACAACATATGGAACCACCATTGCCATTGAAATGTGTATTCTTTCATTAACCACATCTAGAGTCACTAGATGAGTGTTCTCTTCAGAGACCACACATGGATCCACCACTTTCATTGAAATGTGTGTTCTCTTTAGAGACCACACATGGATCCACCAGTGTCATTGCATGTGTGTGCTTTTTACTAACAACAACTAGAGTCACTGCATGTGTGTTGTTTTCACAATCCACCTATGGATCCACCGCTGTCATTGCATGTGTGTTCTTCTCAGAGACCACATCTGGAGTCACTGCATGTGTGTTCTTTTCACAGACCACATATGGATCCACCACTGTCATTGCAATGTGTGTTCTCTTCAGAGACCACACATGGATCCACCAGTGTCATTGCATGTGTGTTCTTTTTACTAACAACAACTAGAGTCACTGCATGTGTGTTCTTTTCACAATCCACCTATGGATCCACCAGTGTCATTGCATGTGTGTTCTTCTCAGATACCACATCTAGAGTCACTGGATGAGTGTTCTCTTCAGAGACCACACACGGATCCACCACTGTCATTGAAATGTGTGTTCTCTTCAGAGACCACACATGGGTCCACCAGTGTCATTGCATGTGTGTTCTTTTTTACTAACAACAACTAGAGTCACTTCATGCGTGTTCTTTTCACAATCCACCTATGGATCCACTGGTGTCATTGCATGTGTGTTCTTCTCATTAACCACATCTAGAGTCATTGCATGTGTGTTCTCTTCAGAGACCACACATGGATCCACCAATGTCATTGAAATGTGTGTTCTCTACAGAGACCACACATGGATCCACCAATGTCATTGCATGTGTCTTCTTCTCAGAGACCACATCTAGAGTCACTAGATGAGTGTTCTTTTCACAAACCACATATGGATCCACCACTGTCATTGAAATGTGTATTCTCTTCAGAGACCACACATGGATCCACAAGTGTCATTGCATGTGTGTTCTTTTACTAACAACAACTAGAGTCATTGCATGTGTGTTCTTTTCACCATCCACCTATGTATCCACTAGTGTCATTGCATGTGCGTTATTCTCATTAACCATCGCTAGAGTCATTGCATGTGTGTTCTCTTCACAGACCACGCATGGATCCACCAATGTCATTGCATGTGTGTTCTTTTTACTAACAACAACTAGAGTCATTTTATGGCTGTTCTTTTCAAAGACCACATATGGATCCACCAGTGTCATTAAAATGTGTGTTCCATTCAGAGACCACACATGGATCCACCAGTGTTATTGCACGTGTGTTCTTTTGACTAACAATAACTAGAGTCATTGCATGTGTGTTCTTTTCACAATCCACCTATGGATCCACTGATGTCATTGCATGTGTGTTCTTCTCAGAGACCACATCTGGAGTCACTAGATGAGTGTTATTTTAAAAAACTACATATGGATCCACCACTGTCATTGAAATGTGTGTTCTCTTCATAGACAAAACATGGATCCACCAGTGTCATTGCATGAGTGTTCTTTTTACTAACAACAACTAGAGTCACTGCATGTGTGTTCTTTTCACAATCCACCTATGGATCCACTAGTGTCATTGCATGTGTGTTCTTCTGAGAGACCACATCTAGAGTCACTAGATGAGTGTTCTTTTCACAAACCACATATGGATCCATCACTAAAATTGAAATTTGTGTTCTCATTCAGAGACCACAGATGGGTTCACCAGTGTCATTGCATGTGTGTTCTTTTTACTAACAACAACTAGAGTCATTGCATGTGTGTTCTTTTCACAATCCACCTATGGATCCACCAGTCTAATTGCATGTGTGTTCTTCTCATTAACCACAGCTAGAGTCATTGCATGTGTGTTCTCTTCACAGACCACACATGGATACACCAGTGTCATTGCATGTGTGTTCTTTTTACTAACAACAACTAGAGTCATTTCATGACTATTGTTTTCACAGACCACATCTAGATCCACTAGTGTCATTGCATGTGTGTGCTCTTCACAGACCACACATGGATCCACCAGTGTCATTGCATGTGGTTCCACCAGAGTTCATTGCATGTGTGTTCTTTTCACAATCCAGCTATGGATCCACCAGTGTCATTCCATGTGTGTTCTTCTCATTAACCACAGCTAGAGCCATTGCATGTGTGTTCTTTTCACAGACCACATATGGAACCACCATTGTCATTGAAATGTTTATTCTTTCATTAACCACATCTGGAGTAATTTCATGACTGTTCTTTTCAAAGACCACATATGGATCCACCAGTGTCATTGAAATGTGTGTTCTCTTCAGAGACCACACATGGATCCACCTGTGTTATTGCATGTGTGTTCTTTTTACTAACAAGAACTAGAGTCATTATATGTGTGTTGTTTTCAGAATCCACCTATGGATCCACCTGTGTCATTGCATGTGTGTTCTTCTCAGAGACCACAACTGGAGTCATTGCATGTGTGTTCTTTTCAGAGACAACACAAGGATCCACCAGTGTCATTGCATGTGTGTACTTTTTACTAACAACAACTAGAGTCACCACATGTGTGTTCTTTTCACAATCCACCTATGGATCCACCGGTGTCATTGCATGTGTGATCTTGTCAGAGACCACATCTGGAGTCATTGCATGTGTGTTCTTTTCACAATCCACCTATGGATCCACCAGTGTTATTGCATGTGTGTTCTTTTCACAGACCACACATGGATCCACGAGTGTCAGTGCATGTGTGTTCTTTTCACAATCCACCTATGGATCCACCGGTGTCATTGCATGTGTGTTCTTGTCAGAGACCACATCAGGAGTCATTGCATGTGTGTTCTTTTCACAGACCACATATGGATCCACCACTATCATTGAAATGTGTGTTCTCTTCAGATACCACACATGGATCCACCAGTGTCATTGCATGTGTGTTCTTTTTATTAACAACAACTAGAGTCACTGCGTGTGTGTTCTTTTCACAATCCACCTATGGATCCACCAGTGTCATTGCATGTGTGTTCTTCTGAGAGACCACATCTAGAAGCACTGGATGAGTGTTCTTTTCACAAACCACATATGGATCCACCACTGTCATTGAAATTTGTGTTCTCTTCAGAGACCTCACATGGATCCACCAGTGTCATTGCATGTGTGTCCTTTTTACTAACAACAACTAGAGTCACTGCATGTGTGTTGTTTTCACAATCCACCTATGGATCCACCAGTGTCATTGCATGTGTGTTCTGCTCAGAGACCACATCTAGAGTCACTAGATGAGTGTTCTCTTTAGAGACCACACATGGATCCACCACTTTTATTGAAATGTGTGTTCTCTTCAGAGACCACACATGGATCCACCAGTGTCATTGCATGTGTGTTCTTTTTACTAACAACAACTAGAGTCACTTCATGTGTGTTCTTTTCACAATCCACCTATGGATCCACCGGTGTCATTGCATGTGTGTTCTTCTTAGAGACCACATCTGGAGTCATTGCATGTGTGTTCTTTTCACAGACCACAGATGGATCCGCCACTGTCATTGCAATGTGTGTTCTCTTCACATACCACACATGGATCCACCAGTGTGATTGCGTGTGTGTTCATTTTACTAACAACAACTAGAGTCACTTCATGTGTGTTCTTTTCACAATCCACCTATGGATCCACCAGTTTCAGTGCATGTGTGTTCTTCTCATTAACAACTGCTAGAGTCATTGCATGTGTGTTTTCTTCAGAGACCACACATAGATCCACCAGTGTCATTGCATGTGTGTTCGTTTTACTAACAACAACTAGAGTCATTTCATGACTATTCTTTTCATAGACCACATCTATATCCACCAGTGTCATTGCATGTGTGTTCTCTTCACAGACCACACATGGATCCACCAGTGTCATTGCATGTGGTTCCACCAGAGTTCAATGCATGTGTGTTCTTTTCACAATCCACCTATGGATCCACTAGTGTCATTGCATGTGTGTTCTTCTCAGAGACCACAACTAGAGTCACTGGATGAGTGTTCTTTTCAAAAACCACATATGGATCCACCATTGTCATTGAAATTTGTGTTCTCTTCAGAGACCACACATGGATCCACCAGTGTCATTGCATGTGTGTTGTTTTTACTAACAACAACTATATTCACTACATGTGTGTTCTTTTCACAATCCACCTATGGATCCACCAGTGTCATTGCATGTGTGTTCTGCTTAGAGACCACATCTAGAGTCACTAGATGAGTGTTCTCTTCAGAGACCACACATGGATCCACCACTTTCATTGAAATGTGTTTTCTCTTCATAGACAAAACATGGATCCACCAGTGTCATTGCATGAGTGTTCTTTTTACTAACAACAACTAGAGTCACTGCATGTGTGTTCTTTTCACAATCCACCTATGGATCCACTAGTGTCATTGCATGTGTGTTCTTCTGAGAGACCACATCTAGAGTCACTAGATGAGTGTTCTTTTCACAAACCACATATGTATCCATCACTAAAATTGAAATTTGTGTTCTCTTTCAGAGACCACACATGGGTTCACCAGTGTCATTGCATGTGTGTTCTTTTTACTAACAACAGCTAGAGTCACTGCATGTGTGTTCTTTTCACAATCCACCTATGGATCCACCAGTGTCATTGCATGTGTGTTCTGCTCAGAGACTACATCTAGAGTCAATAGATGAGTGTTCTCTTTAGAGACCACACATGGATCCACCATTGTCATTGAAATGTGTGTTCTCTTTAGAGACCACACATGGATCCACCAGTGTCATTGCATGTGTGTTCTTTTTACTAACAACAACTAGAGTCACTGCATGTGTGTTCTTTTCACGATCCACCTATGGATCCACGGTGTCTTTGCATGTGTGTTCTTCTCAGAGACCACATCTGGAGTCACTACATGTGTGTTCTTTTCACAGACCACATATGGATCCACCACTGTCATTGCAATTTGTGTTCTCTTCAGAGACCACAGATGGATCCACCAGTGTCATTGCATGTGTGTTCTTTTTACTAACAACAACTAGAGTCACTTCATGTGTGTTCTTTTCACAATCCACCTATGGATCCACCACTGTCAGTGCTTGTGTGTTCTTCTCATAAACCACAGCTAGAGTCATTGCATGTGTGTTCTCTTGAGACCACACATGGATCCTGATGTCATTGCATGTGTGTTCTTTTTACTAACAACAACTAGAGTCATTTCATGACTATTCTTTTCATAGACCACATCTGGATCCACCGGTTTCATTGCATGTGTGTTCTCTTCACAGACCACACATGGATCCACCAGTGTCATTGCATGTGGTTCCACTAGAGTTTATTGCATGTGTGTTCTTTTCACAATCCACCTATGGATCCACCAGTGTCATTTCATGTGTGTTCTTGTCAGAGACCACATCTGGAGTCATTGCTTGTGTGTTCTTTTCACAGACCACATATGGATCCACCACTTTCATTGAAATGTGTGTTCTCTTCAGATACCACACATGGATCCACCAGTTTCATTGCATGTGTGTTCTTTTTATTAACAACAACTAGAGTCACTACATGTGTGTTCTTTTCACAATCCACCTATGGATCCACCAGTGTCATTGCATGTGTGTTCTTCTGAGAGACCACATCTAGAGGCACTGGATGAGTGTTCTTTTCACAAACCACATATGGATCCACCACTGTCATTGAAATTTGTGTTCTCTTCAGAGACCACACATGGATCCACCAGTGTCATTGCATGTGTGTCCTTTTTACTAAAAACAACTAGAGTCACTGCATGTGTGTTGTTTTCACAATCCACCTATGGATCCACCAGTGTCATAGCATGTGTGTTCTGCTCAGAGACCACATCTAGAGTCACTAGATGAGTGTTCTCTTTAGAGACCACACATGGATCCACCACTTTCATTGAAATGTGTTCTCTTCGAGACCACACATGGATCCTCCAAAGGTCATTGCATGTGTGTTCTTTTTACTAACAACAACTAGAGTCACTTCATGTGTGTTCTTTTCACAATCCACCTATGGATCCACCGGTGTCATTGCATGTGTGTTCTTCTTAGAGACCACATCTGGAGTCACTACATGTGTGTTCTTTTCACAGACCACAGATGGATCCGCCACTGCATTGCAATGTGTGTTCTCTTCACAGACCACACATGGATCCACCAGTGTGATTGCATGTGTGTTCTTTTTACTAACAACAACTAGAGTCACTTCATGTGTGTTCTTTTCACAATCCACCTATGGATCCACCAGTTTCAGTGCATGTGTGTTCTTCTCATTAACAACAGCTAGAGTCATTGCATGTGTGTTCTCTTCCCAAACCACACATGGATCCACCAGTGTCAGTGCTTGTGTGTTCTTCTCATAAACCACAGCTAGAGTCATTGCATGTGTGTTCTCTTCAGAGACCACACATGGATCCACCAGTGTCATTGCATGTGTGTTCTTTTTACTAACAACAACTGGAGTCATTTCATGACTATTCTTTTCATAGACCACATCTATATCCACCAGTGTCATTGCATGTGTGTTCAATTCACAGACCACACATGGATCCACCAGTGTCATTGCATGTGGTCCACCAGAGTTCAATGCATGTGTGTTCTTTTCACAATCCACCTATGGATCCACTAGTGTCATTGCATGTGTGTTCTTCTTAGAGACCACATCTAGAGTCACTGGATGAGTGTTCTTTTCAAAAACCACATATGGATCCACCATTGTCATTGAAATTTTGTGTTCTCTTCAGAGACCACACATGGATCCACCAGTGTCATTGCATGTGTGTTCTTTTTACTAACAACAACTAGATTCACTACATGTGTGTTATTTTCACAATCCACCTAAGGATCCACCAGTGTCATTGCATGTGTGTTCTGCTTAGAGACCACATCTAGAGTCACTAGATGAGTGTTCTCTTCAGAGACCACACATGGATCCACCAGTGTCATTGCATGTGTGTTCTTTGTACTAACAACAACTAGAGTCACTGCATGTGTGTTGTTTTCACAATCCACCTATGGATCCACCGGTGTCATTGCATGTGTATTCTTCTCAAAGACCACATCTGGAGTCACTGCATGTGTGTTCTTTTCACAGACCACATATGAATCCACCACTGTCATTGCAATGTGTGTTCTCTTTAGAGACCACACATGGATCCTGATGTCATTGCATGTGTGTTCTTTTTACTAACAACAACTAGAGTCACTGCATGTGTGTTCTTTTCACAATCCACCTATGGATCCACCAGTGTCATTGCATGTGTGTTCTGCTCAGAGACTACATCTAGAGTCACTAGATGAGTGTTCTCTTCAGAGACCACACATGGATCCACCATTGTCATTGAAATGTGTGTTCTCTTTAGAGACCACACATGGATCCACCAGTGTCATTGCATGTTTGTTCTTTTTACTAACAACAACTAGAGTCACTGCATGTGTGTTCTTTTCACGATCCACCTATGGATCCACGGTGTCTTTGCATGTGTGTTCTTCTCAGAGACCACATCTGGAGTCACTACATATGTGTTCTTTTCACAGACCACATATGGATCCACCACTGTCATTGCAATTTGTGTTCTCTTCAAAGACCACTGATGGATCCACCAGTGTCATTGCATGTGTGTTCTTTTTACTAACAACAACTAGAGTCACTTCATGTGTGTTCTTTTCACAATCCACCTATGGATCCACCAGTGTCAGTGCTTGTGTGTTCTTCTCATAAACCACAGCTAGAGTCATTGCATGTGTGTTCTCTTCAGAGACCACACATGGATCCACCAGTGTCATTGCATGTGTGTTCTTTTTACTAACAACAACTAGAGTCATTTCATGACTATTCTTTTCATAGACCACATCTGGATCCACCGGTTTCATTGCATGTGTGTTCTCTTCACAGACCACACATGGATCCACCAGTGTCATTGCATGTGGTTCCACCAGAGTTCATTGCATGTGTGTTCTTTTCACAATCCACCTATGGATCCACCAGTGTCATTGCATGTGTGTTCTTGTCATTAACCAGCTAGAGTCATTGCATGTGTGCTCTTTTCACAGACCACATATGGAACCACCATTGTCATTGAAATGTTTATTCTTTCATTAACCACATTTGGAGTCATTTCATGACTGTTCTTTTCAAAGACCACATATGGATCCACCAGTGTCATTGAAATGTGTGTTCTCTTCAGAGACCACACATGGATCCACCTGTGTCATTCCATGTGTGTTCTTTTTACTAACAACAACTAGAGTCATTATATGTGTGTTATTTTCATAATCCACCTATGGATCCACCTGTGTCATTGCATGTGTGTTCTTCTTAGAGACCACAACTGGAGTCATTGCATGTGTGTTCTCTTCACAGACCACACATGGATCCACCAGTGTCATTGCATGTGTGTTCTTTTTACTAACAACAACTAGAGTCACTACATGTGTGTTCTTTTCACAATCCACCTATGGATCCACCTGTGTCATTGCATGTGTGATCTTGTCAGAGACCACATCTGGAGTCATTGCATGTGTGTTCTTTTCACAGACCATAGATGGATGTACCACTGTCATTGAAATGTGTGTTCTCTTTAGATACCACACATGGATCCACCAGTGTCATTGCATGTGTGTTCTTTTTACTAACAACAACTAGAGTCACTGCATGTTTGTTCTTTTCACAATCCACCTATGGATCCACCAGTGTCATTGCATGTGTGTTCTTCTCAGAGACCACATAAGGAGTCACTGGATGAGTGTTCTTTTCAAAGACCACATATGGATCCACCACTGTCATTGAAATGTTTATTCTTTCATTAACCACATCTGGAGTCATTTCATGACTATTCTTTTCAAAAACCACATATGGATCCACCAGTGTCATTGAAATGTGTGTTCTCTTCAGAGACCACACATGGATCCACCTATGGATCCACCAGTGTCATTGCATGTGTGTTATTCTGAGAGACCACATCTGGAGTCACTGCATGTGTGTTCTTTTCACACACCACATATGGATCCACCACTGTCATTGCAATGTGTGTTCTCTTCAGGGACCACACATGGATCCACCAGTGTCATTGCATGTGTGTTCTTTTTACTAACAACAACTAGAGTCACTTCATGTGTGTTCTTTTCACAATCCACCTATGGATCTACCAGTTTCATTGCATGTGTGTTCTTGTCAGAGACCACATCTGGAGTCATTGCATGTGTGTTCTTTTCACAGACCACTTATGGATCCACCACTGTCATTGAAATGTGTGTTCTCTTCAGAGACCACACATGGATCCACCAGTGTCATTGCATGTGTGTTCTTTTTAATAATAACAACTAGAGTCACTGCATGTGTGTTCTTTTCACAATCCACCTATCGATCCACCAGTGTCATTGCATGTGTGTTCTTCTCAGAGACCACATCTAGAGTCACTGGATGAGTGTTCTCTTCAGAGACCACACATGGATCCACTAGTGTCATTGCATGTATGTTCTTTTTACTAACAACAACTAGAGTCACTGCATGTGTGTTCTTTTCGCAATCCACCTATGGATCCACCAGTGTCATTGCATGTGTGTTCTTCTCATTAATGACATCAAAAGTCCTTGCATGTGTGTTCTCTTAAGAGACCACACATGGATCCACCAGTGTCATTGCATGTTTGTTCTTTTTACTAACAACTAGAGTCACTACATGTGTGTTCTTTTCATAATCCACCTATGGATCCACTAGTGTCATTGCGCGCGTGTTGTTCTCAGAGACCACATCTAGAGTCACTGAATGAGTGTACTTTTCACAAACCACATATGGATCCATCACTATCATTGAAATTTGTTTTCTCTTCAGAGACCACACATGGATTCACCAGTGTCAGTGCATGTGTGTTCTTTTTACTAACAACAACTAGAGTCATTGCATGTGTGTTCTTTTCACAATCCACCTATGGATCCACCTATGTCATTGCATGTGTGTTCTTCTCATTAACCCTAGCTAGAGTCATTGCATGTGTGTTCTCTTGGATCCACCAGTGTCATAGCATGTGTGTTCTTTTTTCCAACAACAACTGGAGTCATTTCATGACTATTGTTTTCATAGACCACATCTGGATCCACCAGTGTCATTGCATGTGTGTTCTCTTCACAGACCACGCATGGATCCACCAGTGTCATTGCATGTGGTTCCACCAGAGTTCATTGCATGTGTATTGTTTTCACAATCCACCTATGGATCCACCAGTGTCATTGCATGTGTGTTCTTCTCATTAACCACTGCTAGAGTCATTGCATGTGTGTTCTTTTCGTAGACCACATATGGAACCACCATTGTCATTGAAATGTTTATTATGTCATTAACCACATCTGGAGTCATTTCATGACTATTCTTTTCAAAAACCACATATGGATCCACCAGTGTCATTGAAATGTGTGTTCTCTTCACAGACCACACATGGATCCACTAATGTCATTGTATGTGTGTTCTTTTTACTAAAAACAACTAGAGTCATTGCATGTGTGTTCTTTCACAATCCACCTATGGATCCACCGGTGTCATTGCATGTGTGTTCTTCTCAGAGACCACAACTGGAGTCATTGCATGTGTGTTCTTTTTAGAGACCACACATGGATCCACCAGTGTCATTGCATGTGTGTTCTTTTTACTAACAACAACTAGAGTCACTACATGTGTGTTCTTATGAGAATCCACCTATGAATCCACCACTTTCATTGCATGTGTGTTCTTGTCAGAGACCACATCTTGAGTCATTGCATGTGTGTTCTTTTCACAGACCACATATGGATCCACCACTGTCATTAAAATGTGTGTTCTCTTCAGAGACCACACATGGATCCACCAGTGTCATTGCATGTGTGTTCTTTTTACTAACAACAACTAGAGTCACTGCATGTGTGTTGTTTTCAAAATCCACCTATGGATCCACCGGTGTCATTGCATGTGTGTTCTTCTCAAAGACCACATCTGGAGTCACTGCATGTGTGTTCTTTTCACAGACCACGTATGAATCCACCACTGTCATTGCAATGTGCGTTCTCTTTAGAGACCACACATGGATCCACCAGTGTCATTACATGTGTGTTCTTTTTACTAACAACAACTAGAGTCACTGCATGTGTGTTCTTTTCACAATCCACCTATGGATCCACCAGTGTCATTGCATGTGTGTTCTGCTCAGAGACTACATCTAGAGTCACTAGATGAGTGTTCTCTTCAGAGACCACACATGGATCCACCATTGTCATTGAAATGTGTGTTCTCTTTAGAGACCACACATGGATCCTCCAGTGTCATTGCATGTTTGTTCTTTTTACTAACAACAACTAGAGTCACTGCATGTGTGTTCTTTTCACGATCCACCTATGGATCCACGGTGTCTTTGCATGTGTGTTCTTCTCAGAGACCACATCTGGAGTCACTACATGTGTGTTCTTTTCACAGACCACATATGGATCCACCACTGTCATTGCAATTTGTGTTCTCTTCAGAGACCACAGATGGATCCACCAGTGTCATTGCATGTGTGTTCTTTTTACTAACAACAACTAGAGTCACTTCATGTGTGTTCTTTTCACAATCCACCTATGGATCCACCAGTGTCAGTGCTTGTGTGTTCTTCTCATAAACCACAGCTAGAGTCATTGCATGTGTGTTCTCTGCAGAGACCACACATGGATCCACCAGTGTCATTGCATGTGTGTTCTTTTTACTAACAACAACTAGAGTCATTTCATGACTATTCTTTTCATATACCACATCTGGATCCAACGGTTTCATTGCATGTGTTTTATCTTCACAGAACACACAAGGATCCACCAGTGTCATTGCATGTGGTTCCACCAGAGTTCATTGCATGTGTGTTCTTTTCGCAATCCACCTATGGATCCACCAGTGTCATTGCATGTGTGTTCTTCTCATTAACCACAGCTAGAGTCATTGCATGTGTGCTATTTTCACAGACCACATATGGAACCACCATTGTCATTGAAATGTTTATT
Organism: Avena insularis; assembly: GCA_023614405.1. Classification (NCBI taxonomy): domain Eukaryota; kingdom Viridiplantae; phylum Streptophyta; class Magnoliopsida; order Poales; family Poaceae; genus Avena; species Avena insularis. The sequence goes on from CM042696.1 coordinate 162,986,149, forward strand.
CTTTCATTAACCACATTTGGAGTCATTTCATGACTGTTCTTTTCAAAGACCACATATGGATCCACCAGTGTCATTGAAATGCGTGTTCTCTTCAGAGACCACACATGGATCCACCTGTGTCATTCCATGTGTGTTCTATTTACTAACAACAACTAGAGTCATTATATGTGTGTTATTTTCATAATCCACCTATGGATCCACCTGTGTAAATGCATGTGTGTTCTTCTTAGAGACCACAACTGGAGTCATTGCATGTGTGTTCTCTTCACAGACCACACATGGATCCACCAGTGTCATTGCATGTGTGTTCTTTTTACTAACAACAACTAGAGTCACTACATGTGTGTTCTTTTCACAATCCACCTATGGATCCACACGTCATTGCATGTGTGATCTTGTCAGAGACCACATCTGGAGTCATTGCATGTGTGTTCTTTTCACAGACCATAGATGGATGTACCACTGTCATTGAAATGTGTGTTCTCTTTAGATACCACACATGGATCCACCAGTGTCATGGCATGTGTGTTCTTTTTACTAACAACAACTAGAGTCACTGCATGTTTGTTCTTTTCACAATCCACCTATGGATCCACCAGTGTCATTGCATGTGTGTTCTTCTCAGAGACCACATCTAGAGTCACTGGATGAGTGTTCTTTTCAAAGACCACATATGGATCCACCACTGTCATTGAAATGTTTATTCTTTCATTAACCACATCTGGAGTCATTTCATGACTATTCTTTCAAAAACCACATGTGGATCCACCAGTGTCATTGAAATGTGTGTTCTCTTCAGAGACCACACATGGATCCACCTATGGATCCACCAGTGTCATTGCATGTGTGTTATTCTAAGAGACCACATTTGGAGTCACTGCATGTGTGTTCTTTTCACACCACATATGGATCCACCACTGTCATTGCAATGTGTGTTCTCTTCAGTGACCACACATGGATCCACCAGTGTCATTGCATGTGTGTTCTTTTTACTAACAACAACTAGAGTCACTTCATGTGTGTTCTTTTCACAATCCACCTATGGATCTACCACTTTCATTGCATGTGTGCTCTTGTCAGAGACCACATCTGGTGTCATTGCATGTGTGTTCTTTTCACAGACCACTTATGGATCCACCACTGTCATTAAAATGTGTGTTCTCTTCAGAGACCACACATGGATCCACAAGTGTCATTGCATGTGTGTTCTTTTCAATAACAACAACTAGAGTCACTGCATGTGTGTTCTTTTCAGAATCCACCTATGGATCCACCAGTGTCATTGCATGTGTGTTCTTCTGAGAGACCACATCTAGAGTCACTGGATGAGTGTTCTCTTCAGAGACCACACATGGATCCACCAATGTCATTGAAATATGTGTTCTCTTTAGAGGCCACACATGGATCCACCAGTGTCATTGCATGTGTGTTCTTTTTAATAACAACAACTAGAGTCACTGCATGTGTGTTCTTTTCACAATCCACCTATGGATCCACCAGTGTCATTGCATGTGTGTTCTTCTCAGAGACAACATCTAGAGTCACTAGATGAGTGTTCTCTTCAGAGACCACACATGGATCCACCATTGTCATTGAAATGTGTGTTCTCTTTAGAGACCACACATGGATCCACCAGTGTCATTGCATGTGTGTTCTTTTTTACTAACAACAACTAGAGTCACTGCATGTGTGTTCTTTTCACGATCCACCTATGGATCCACAGTGTCTTTGCATGTGTGTTCTTCTCAGAGACCACATCTGGAGTCACTACATGTGTGTTCTGTTCACAGACCACATATGGATCCACCACTGTCATTGCAATTTGTGTTCTCTTCAGAGACCACAGATGGATCCACCAGTGTCATTGCATGTGAGTTCTTTTTACTAACAACAACTAGAGTCACTTCATGTGTGTTCTTTTCACAATCCACCTATGGATCCACTAGTGTCAGTGCTTGTGTGTTCTTCTCATAAACCACAGCTAGAGTCATTGCATGTGTGTTCTCTTCAGAGACCACACATGGATCCACCAGTGTCATTGCATGTGTGTTCTTTTTACTAACAACAACTAGAGTCATTTCATGACTATTCTTTTCATAGACCACATCTGGATCCACCGGTTTCATTGCATGTGTGTTCTCTTCACAGACCACACATGGATCCACCAGTGTCATTGCATGTGGTTCCACCAGAGTTCATTGCATGTGTGTTCTTTTCGTAATCCACCTATGGATCCACCAGTGTCATTGCATGTGTGTTCTACTCATTAACCACAGCTAGAGTCATTGCATGTGTGCTCTTTTCACAGACCACATATGGAACCACCATTGTCATTGAAATGTTTATTCTTTCATTAACCACATTTGGAGTCATTTCATGACTGTTCTTTTCAAAGAACACATATGGATCCACCAGTGTCATTGAAATGTGTGTTCTCTTCGGAGACCACACATGGATCCACCTGTGTCATTCCATGTGTGTTCTTTTTACTAACAACAACTAGAGTCATTATATGTGTGTTATTTTCATAATCCACCTATGGATCCACCTATGTCATTGCATGTGTGTTCTTCTTAGAGACCACAACTGGAGTCATTGCATGTGTGTTCTCTTCACAGACCACACATGGATCCACCAGTGTCATTGCATGTGTGTTCTTTTTACTAACAACAACTAGAGTCACTACATGTGTGTTCTTTTCACAATCCACCTATGGATCCACCTGTGTCATTGCATGTGTGATCTTGTCAGAGACCACATCTGGAGTCATTGCATGTGTGTTCTTTTCACAGACCATAGATGGATCTACCACTGTCATTGAAATGTGTGTTCTCTTTAGATACCACACATGGATCCACCAGTGTCATTGCATGTGTGTTCTTTTTACTAACAACAACTAGAGTCACTGCATGTTTGTTCTTTTCACAATCCACCTATGGATCCACCAGTGTCATTGCATGTGTGTTATTCTCAGAGACCACATCTAGAGTCACTGGATGAGTGTTCTTTTCAAAGACCACATATGGATCCACCACTGTCATTGAAATGTTTATTCTTTCATTAACCACATCTGGAGTCATTTCATGACTATTCTTTTCAAAAACCACATATGGATCCACCAGTGTCATTGAAATGTGTGTTCTCTTCAGAGACCACACATGGATCCACCTATGGATCCACCAGTGTCATTGCATGTGTGTTATTCTTGGAGACCACATCTGGAGTCACTGCATGTGTGTTCTTTTCACACACCACATATGGATCCACCACTGTCATTGCAATGTGTGTTCTCTTCAGGGACCACACATGGATCCACCAGTGTCATTGCATGTGTGTTCTTTTTACTAACAACAACTAGAGTCACTTCATGTGTGTTCTTTTCACAATCCACCTATGGATCTACCACTTTCATTGCATGTGTGCTCTTGTCAGAGACCACATCTGGAGTCATTGCATGTGTGTTCTTTTCACAGACCACTTATGGATCCACCACTATCATTGAAATGTGTGTTCTCTTCAGAGACCACACATGGATCCACCAGTGTCATTGCATGTGTGTTCTTTTTAATAATAACAACTAGAGTCACTGCATGTGTGTTCTTTTCACAATCCACCTATGGATCCACCAGTGTCATTGCATGTGTGTTCTTCTCAGAGACCACATCTAGAGTCACTGGATGAGTGTTCTCTTCAGAGACCACACATGGATCCACCAGTGTCATTGCATGTATGTTCTTTTTACTAACAACAACTGGAGTCACTGCATGTGTGTTCTTTTCGCAATCCACCTATGGATCCACCAGTGTCATTGCATGTGTGTTCTTCTCATTAATGACACCAAAAGTCCTTGCATGTGTGTTCACTTAAGAGACCACACATGGATCCACCAGTGTCATTGCATGTTTGTTCTTTTTACTAACAACAACTAGATTCACTACATGTGTGTTCTTTTCATAATCCACCTATGGATCCACTAGTGTCATTGCACGTGTGTTGTTCTCAGAGACCACATCTAGAGTCACTGACTGAGTGTTCTTTTCACAAACCACATATGGATCCATCACTATCATTGAAATTTGTTTTCTCTTCAGAGACCACACATGGATTCACCAGTGTCAGTGCATGTGTGTTATTTTTACTAACAACAACTAGAGTCATTGCATGTGTGTTCTTTTCACAATCCACCTATGGATCCACCTGTGTCATTGCATGTGTGTTCTTCTCATTAACCCTAGCTAGATTCATTGCATGTGTGTTCTCTTCAGAGACCACACATGGATCCACCAGTGTCATTGCATGTGTGTTCTTTTTTCCAACAACAACTGGAGTCATTTCATGACCATTGTTTTCATAGACCATATCTGGATCCACCGGTGTCATTGCATGTGTGTTCTCTTCACAGACCATGCATGGATCCACCAGTGTCATTGCATGTGGTTCCACCAGAGTTCATTGCATGTGTATTGTTTTCACAATCCACCTATGGATCCACCAGTGTCATTGCATGTGTGTTCTTCTCATTAACCACTGCTAGAGTCATTGCATGTGTGTTCTTTTCGTAGACCACATATGGAACCACCATTGTCATTGAAATGTTTATTCTTTCATTAACCACATCTGGAGTCATTTCATGACTATTCTTTTCAAAAACCACATATGGATCCACCAGTGTCATTGAAATATGTGTTCTCTTCACAGACCACACATGGATCCACTAGTGTCATTGTATGTGTGTTCTTTTTACTAAAAACAACTAGAGTCATTGCATGTGTGTTCTTTCCACAATCCACCTATGGATCCACCGGTGTCATTGCATGTGTGTTCTTCTCAGAGACCACAACTGGAGTCATTGCATGTGTGTTCTTTTTAGAGACCACACATGGATCCACCAGTGTCATTGCATGTGTGTTCTTTTTACTAACCACAACTAGAGTCACTGCATGTGTGTTCTTTTCACAATCCACCTATGGATCCACCACTTTCATTGCATGTGTGTTCTTGTCAGAGACCACATCTGGAGTCATTGCATGTGTGTTCTTTTCACAGACCACATATGGATCCACCACTGTCATTGAAATGTGTGTTCTCTTCAGAGACCACACATGGATCCACAAGATTCATTGCATGTGTGTTCTTTTCAATAACAACAACTAGAGTCACTGCATGTGTGTTCTTTTCAGAATCCACCTATGGATCCACCAGTGTGATTGCATGTGTGTTCTTCTGAGAGACCACATCTAGAGTCACTGGATGAGTGTTCTCTTCAGAGACCACACATGGATCCACCACTGTCATTGAAATATGTGTTCTCTTTAGAGGCCACACATGGATCCACCAGTGTCATTGCATATGTGTTCTTTTTACTAACAACAACTAGAGTCACTGCATGTGTGTTCTTTTCTCAATCCACCTATGGATCCACCGGTGTCATTGCATGTGTGTTCTTCTCATTAACCACATCTAGAGTCATTGCATGTGTGTTCTCTTTAAGACCACACATGGATCCACCACTGTCATTGAAATGTGTGTTCTCTTCAAATACCACACATGGATCCACCAGTGTCATTGCATGTGTGTTCTTTTTAATAACAACAACTAGAGTCACTGCATGCGTGTTCTTTTCATAATCCACCTATGGATCCACCAGTGTCATTGTATGTGTGTTCTTCTCAGAGACCACATATAGAGTCACTGGATGAGTGTTCTTTTCACAAACCACATATGGATCCACCACTGTCATTGAAATTTGTGTTCTCTTCAGAGACCACACATTGATCCACCAGTGTCATTGCATGTGTGTTCTTTTTACTAACAACAACTAGAATCAATACATGTGTGCTCTTTTCACAATCCACCTATGGATCCACCAGTGTCATTGCATGTGTGTTCTTCTTAGAGACCACATCTAGAGTCACTAGATGACTGTTCTCTTCAGAGACCACACATGGATCGACCACTGTCATTGAAATGTGTGTTGTCTTCAGAGACCACACATGGATCTACCAGTGTCATTGCATGTGTGTTCTTTTTACTAAAAACAACTAGAGTCACTTCATGTGTGTTCTTTTCACAATCCACCTATGGATCCACCGGTGTCATTGCATGTGTGTTCTTCTCAGAGACCACATCTGGAGTCACTACATGTGTGTTCTTTTCACAGACCACATATGGATCCACCAATGCCATTGCAATGTGTGTTCTTTTCAGAGACCACACATGGATCCACCAGTGTCATTGCATGTGTGTTCTTTTTAATAACAACAACTAGAGTCACTTCATGTGTGTTCTTTTCACAATCCACCTATGGATGCACCAGTGTTAGTGCATGTGTGTTCTTCTCATTAACCATAGCTAGAGTCATTGCATGTGTGTTCTCTTTAGAGACCACACATGGATCCACTAGTGTCATTGCATGTGTCTTCTTTTTACTAACAACAACTAGAGTCACTGCATGTGTGTTCTTTTCACAATCCACCTGTGGATCCACCGGTGTCATTGCATGTGTGTTCTTCTCAGAGACCACATCTGGAGTCATTTCATGTGTGTTCTTTTCATAGACCACATATGGATCCACCACTATCATTGAAATGTGTGTTCTCTTCAGAGACCACACATGGATCCACCAGTGTCATTGCATGTGTGTTCTTTTTACTAACAACAACTAGAGTCACTGCATGTGTGTTCTTTTCATAATCCACCTATGGATCCACTAGTGTCATTGCACGTGTGTTCTTCTCAGAGACCACATCTAGAGTCACTGCATGAGTGTTCTTTTCACAAACCACATATGGATCCATCACTATCATTGAAATTTGTGTTCTCTTCAGACACCACACATGGATCCACCAGTGTCATTGCACGTGTGTTCTTTCTACTGACAACAACTAGAGTCATTGCATGTGTGTTCTTTTCACAATCCACCTATGGATCCACCAGTGTCATTGCATGTGTGTTCTTCTCATTAACCACAGCTAGAGTCATTGCATGTGTGTTCTCTTCAGAGACCACACATGAATCCACCAGTGTCGTTGCATGTGTGTTCTTTTTACTAACAACTACTGGAGTCATTTCATGACTATTCTTTTCATAGACCACATCTGGATCCACCAGTGTCATTGCATGTGTGTTCTCTTCCCAAACCACACATGGATCCACCAGTGTCATTGCATGTGGTTACACTAGAGTTCATTGCATGTGTGTTCTTTTCACAATCCACCTATGGATTCACCAGTGTCATTGCATGTGTGTTCTTCTCATTAACCACAGCTAGAGTCATTGCTTGTGTGTTCTTTTCACAGACCACATATGGAACCAGCATTGTCATTAAAATGTTTATTCTTTCATTAACCACATCTGGAGTCATTTCATGACTGTTCTTTTCAAAGAACACATATGGATCCACCAGTGTCATTGAAATGTGTGTTCTCTTCAGAGACCACACATGGATCCACCAGTGTCATTGCATGTGTGTTCTTTTTACTAAAAACAACTAGAGTCATTGCATGTGTGTTCTTTTCACAATCCACCTATGGATCTATCGGTGTCATTGCATGTGTGTTCTTCTCAGAGACCACAACTAGAGTCATTGCATGTGTGTTCTTTTCACATACCTCACATGGATCCACAAGTGTCATTGCATGTGTGTTCTTTTTACTAACTACAACAAGAGTCACTGCATGTGTGTTCTTTTCACAATCCACCTATGGATCCACCACTGTCATTGCATGTGTGTTCTTGTCAGAGACCACATGTGGCGTCATTGCTTGTGTGTTCTTTTCACAGACCACATATGGATCCACCACTGTCATTGAAATGTTTGTTCTCTTCAGAGACCACACATGGATCCACCAGTGTCAATGCATGTGTGTTCTTTTTACTAACAACAACTAGAGTCACTTCATGTGTGTTCTTTTCACAATCCACCTATGGATCCACCAGTGTCATTGCATGTGTGTTCTTCTAAGAGACCACATCTAGAGTCACTAGATGCGTGTTCTTTTCACAAACCACATATGGATCCACCACTGTCATTGAAATTTGTGTTCTCTTTAGAGACCACACATGGATCCACCAGTGTCATTGCATGTGTGTTCTTTTTACTAACAACAACTAGAGTCACTGCATGTGTGTTCTTTTCACAATCCACCTAAGGATCCACCAGTGGCATTGCATGTGTGTTCTTCTCAGAGACCACATCTAGAGTCACTGGATGAGTGTTCTCTTTAGAGACCACACATGGATCCACCACTTTCATTGAAATGTGTGTTCTCTTTAGAGACCACACATGGATCCACCAGTGTCATTGCATGTGTGTTATTTTTACTAAAAACAACTAGAGTCACTGCATGTGTGTTCTTTTCGCAATCCACCTATGGATCCACCGGTGTCATTGCATGCGTGTTCTTCTCATTAACCACATCTAGAGTCATTGCATGTGTGTTCTCTTCAGAGACCACAGATGGATCCACCACTGTCATTGAAATGTGTGTTCTCTTTAGAGACCACACATGGATCCACCAGTGTCATTGCATGTGTGTTCTTTTTACTAACAACAACTAGTCACTGCATGTGTGTTCTTTTCACAATCAACCTATGGATCCACCAGTGTTATTGCATGTGTGTTCTTCTCAGAGACCACATCTAGAGTCACTGGATGAGTGTTCTTTTCACAAACCACATATGGATCCACCACTGTCATTGAAATGTGTGTTCTCTTCAAATACCACACATGGATCAACTAGTGTAATTGCATGTGTGTTCTTTTTACTAACAACAACTAGAGTCACTGCATGTGTGTTCTTTTCACAATCCACTTATGGATCCACTAGTGTAATTGCACGTGTGTTCTTCTTAGAGACCACATCTAGAGTCAATGGATGAGTGTTCGTTTCACAAACCACATATGGATCCATCACTGTCATTGAAATTTGTGTTCTCTTCAGAGACCACACATGGATCCACTAGTGTCATTGCATGTGTGTTCTTTTTTCTAACAACAACTAGAGTCATTGCATGTGTGTTCTATTCATAATCCACCTACGGATGCACCAGTGTCATTGCATGTGTGTTATTCTCATTAACCACAGCTAGAGTGATTGCGTGTGTGTTCATTTTACTAACAACAACTAGAGTCACTTCATGTGTGTTCTTTTCACAATCCACCTATGGATCCACCAGTTTCAGTGCATGTGTGTTCTTCTCATTAACAACTGCTAGAGTCATTGCATGTGTGTTTTCTTCAGAGACCACACATGGATCCACCAGTGTCATTGCATGTGTGTTCTTTTTACTAACAACAACTGGAGTCATTTCATGACTATTCTTTTCACATACCACATCTGGATCCACCGGTGTCATTGCATGTGTGTTCTCTTCACAGACCACACATGGATCCACCAGTGTCAGTGCATGTGGTTCCACCAGAGTTCATTGCATGTGTGTTCTTTTCACAATCCACCTATGGATCCACCAGTGTCATTGCATGGGTGTTCTTCTCATTAACCACATCTAGAGTCATTGCATGTGTGTTCTTTTCACAGACCACATATGGAACCACCAGTGTCATTGAAATGTTTATTCTTTCATTAACCACATCTGGAGTCATTTCATGACTGTTCTTTCCAAAGACCACATATGGATCCACCAGTGTCATTGAAATGTGTGTTCTCTTTAGAGACCACACATGGATCCACCAGTGTCATTGCATGTGTGTTCTCTTTACTAAAAACATCTAGAGTCATTGCATGTGTGTTCTTTTCACAATCCACCTATGGATCCATCGGTGTCATTGCATGTGTGTTCTTCTCAGAGATCACAACTGGAGTCATTGCATCTGTGTTCTTTTCAAAATCCACCTATGGATCCACCGGTGTCATTGCATGTGTGTTCTTCTCAGAGACCACAACTGGAGTCATTGCATGTATGTTCTTTTCAGAGACCACACATGGCTCTACCAGTGTCATTCCATGTGTGTTCTTTTTACTAACAACAACTAGAGTCAGTGCATGTGTGTTGTTTTCACAATCCACCTATGGATCCACCACTTTCATTGCATGTGTGTTCTTGTCAGAGACCACATCTAGAGTCATTGCATGTGTGTTCTTTTTACAGACCACATATAGATCCACCATTGTCATTGAAATGTGTGTTCTCTTCAGAGACCACATATCGATCCACCAGTGCCATTGCATGTGTGTTCTTTTTATTAACAACAACTAGAATCACTTCATGTGTGTTCTTTTTACAATCCACCTATGGATCCACCAGTGTCATTGCATGTGTGTTCTTCTCAGATACCACATCTAGAGTCACTGGATGAGTGTTCTCTTTAGAGACCACACATGGATCCACCACTGTCATTGAAATGTGTGTTCTCTTCAGAGACCACACATGGATCCACTAGTGTTATTGCATGTGTGTTCTTTTTACTAACGACAATCAGAGTCACTGCATGTGTGTTCTTTTCACAATCCACCTATGGATCCACCAATGTCATTGCATGTGTGTTCTTCTCATTAACACATCTAGAGTCATTGGATTTGTGTTCTGTTTAGAGACCACACATGGATCCACAACAGTCATTGAAATGTGTGTTCTCTTTAGAGACCAAACATGGATCCACCAGTGTCATTGCATGTGTGTTCTTTTTACTAACAACAACTAGAGTCACTGCATGTGTGTTCTTTTCGCAATCCACCTATGGATTCACCAGTCTCATTGTATGTGTGTTCTTCTCAGAGACCACATCTAGAGTCAATGGATGAGTGTTCTTTTCACAAACCACATATGGATCCACCACTGTCATGGAAATGTGTGTTCTCTTCAGATACCACACATGGATCCACCAGTGTCATTGCATTTGTGTTCTTTTCACTAACACCAACTAGAGTCATTGCATGTGTGTTGTTTTCACAATCCACCTATGGATCCACCAGTGTCATTGCATGTGTGTTCTTCTCATTAACCACAGCTAGAGTCATTGCATGTGTGTTCTCTTCACAGACACACATGGATTCACCAGTGTCATTGCATGTGTGTTCTTTTTAATAACAACAACTAGAGTCATTTCATGACTGTTCTTTTCAAAGACCACATATGGATCCACTAGTGTCATTGAAATGTGTGTTCTCTTTAGAGACCACACATGGATCCACCACAGTCATTGAAATGTGTGTTCTCTTCAGAGACCAAACATGGATCCACCAGTGTCATTGCATGTGTGTTCTTTTTACTAACAACAACTAGAGTCACTGCATGTGCGTTCTTTTCGCAATCCACCTATGGATCCACCAGTGTCATTGCATGTGTGTTCTTCTCATTAATGACATCAAAAGTCATTGCATGTGTGTTCTCTTAAGAGACCACACATGGATCCACCACTGTCATTGAAATGTGTGTTCTCTTCAGATACCACACATGGATCCACCAGTGTCATTGCATGTGTGTTATTTTTACTAACAACTAGATTCACTAAATGTGTGTTCTTTTCATAATCCACCTATGGATCCACTAGTGTCATTGCACGTGTGTTGTTCTCAGAGACCACATCTAGAGTCACTGGATGAGTGTTCTTTTCACAAACCACATATGGATCCACCACTGTCATTGAAATGTGTTTTCTCTTCAGATACCACACATGGATCCACCAGTGTCATTGCATGTGTGTTCTTTTTACTAACAACAACTAGAGTCATTGCATGTGTGTTGTTTTCACAATCCACCTATGGATCCACCAGTGTCATTGCATGTGTGTTCTTCTCATTAACCACAGCTAGAGACATTGCATGTGTGTTCTCTTCACAGACCACACATGGATTCACCAGTGTCATTGCATGTGTGTTCTTTTTAATAACAACAACTAGAGTCATTTCATGACTGTTCTTTTCAAACACCACATATGGATCCACTAGTGTCATTGAAATGTGTGTTCTCTTCAGAGACCGCACATGGATCCACCAGTGTCATTGCATGTGTGTTCTTTTTACTAACAACAACTAGAGTCATTGCATGTGTGTTATTTTCGTAATCCACCTATGGATCCATCTGTGTCATTGCATGAGTGTTCTTATCAGAGACCACATTTGGAGTCACTCGATGAGTGTTCTTTTCACAAACCACATATGGATCCACCACTATCGTTGAAATGAGTGTTCTCTTCAGATACCACACATGGATCCACCAGTGTCATTGCATGTGTGTTCTTTTTTTATTAACAACAACTAGAGTCATTGCATGTGTGTTCTTTCACAATCCACCTATGGATCCACCAGTGTCATTGCATGTTGCTGGCTCGGTGTTGATGTAGAGCTCGTTGGGAACCCCAAGAGGAAGGTATGATGAGCACAACAGCAAGTTTCCCACAGTTATGAAACCAAGGTTTAATCGAACTAGTAGGAGCAAGGAAACACCCCAAAGGTGTTGCTAGCTAAGCCTTGGCAGGGCGCACTACCGGTGCTAGTAGCAACTGGAGACCTGCACAACACAACCATAGAACTCTGTCCCCAACTTGCGATGAGGTTGTCAATCTCACCGTGTTTTGCTGAAAACAAAGGATTAAACGTATCGAATGGAAGGAAGTAATAGTTTGCAGAAAGTAAACACAAAGCAGTAAACAGTTTATAGATTGTATGTAAAGAAAAGGACCGGGATCCATAGTTCACTAGATGTGGCTCTCCTTCAGATAGATAACATGCTAGGTGAAGAAATTACAGCGGGGCAATTGACAAACATCAAGAAAGAAATACATGCATATACTAATCATCTTGACTCCTTTGGAACTTGATTGGGCATTTCAACATTATACATAGACCGCCATCCAACTGCATCTATGACTAATAATCCACCTTCAGGTTATCATCCGAACCCCCTCCAGTATTAAGTTGCAAGCAACAGATTATTGCTTTACGAATTGCATGTAAAGTAAACAATACGATTGTTCTATGAACAAAGGATTGCTGTTTTCTCTCTAGTAGCAACAGCACATCTAGTACCTTAGAGATTTCTGTCACTTCCCCAGATTACCAGAGGCATGAACCCACTATCAAGCATAAATACTAATTCTTGGAGTAGTAGCATCTACTTGGCCAAGATAGCTACTAACAACGGAAAGCATGCAAGATCACAAATAACAAAGACATGATAAAATCAATAATCAATCTAAAATAGCGTCTCAATATCCATCGGATCCCCGCAAACACAACATGCAGAATTACAAATAGATGATCTTGATCATGAACGGAGCTCACAAGATCTAGACATGAAAGCACAAAGGAGGAGAACCATCCATCTAGCTACTACATGGATCCGTAGTCCAAGGATGAACTACTCACGCATCACACCGGAGGCTTGCATGGTGATGAAGAAGGCCTCGGTGAATTCCCTCTCCGTGGGTGCCGGAAGAGCTTCAGATCCCTCCCGATCTAGGGATGTAGATGACGGCGGCTACAGACTCTTTCGTGGATTTTTGATCAGGTACTTAGGGTTTTCGTACCGAGGGCATCTTATAGGCGGAAGGAGAGGCCAAGGGGGTGTTGGGGTCGGCCAGACCACCTGGCCGGGCAGGGTTTGGCCTTGCCAGGTGGTGTGGCGGCCCAGCCCTTCTCCGTCTAAATACGGCATCGATGACTTCCGAATAAATAGGCACTTTGGCTTTTGTCCTGTCCAATTCCTAGAATATTCATTTTATTACTTTCCTGGAACCAAAAACAACAGAAAACAGGCAGCTGGCACTATGGCTCTTGTTAATAGGTTAGTCCAAGAAATTATATGAAAAGTACTCCAAAGTGTGGACAAAACACAAGAAAGTGGATAAAACCAAGCATGGAACATAAAAAATTATAGATACATTTGCAATGTATCAACATCCCCAAGCTTAACTCCTGCTCGTCCTCGAGTAGGTAAGTGATAAAAACAAAGCTGGGATCATAGTACTTCAATCATAACATGAAAAAACAAAGTTCTAGCAATAATACAAAGAAACTATGATGCAACATGAAAAGGCACAAATAAAAGATTCATGAATAACAATGCTTTGCAAGACGTTTGTTTGTTTCACATAAAGAAAACATAGCATAATAGCATTCAACATGTCCCTCATAGAGTAGCAAATATAAATGCATAGGACACCTTCAAAGTTCATAAGAGTGACTAGATACAAATAGTTTAAAACAAGCAATATCAAGTTATGCATCAATCAACTAGTCTTGGGACAATGCACATAGAACTAAGAATGGCCACTATGCTCTCAAAGTAGGTGCATAAAGATAGAAGGTGGAGACTCAGTATATAATGGTGGAAGAAAGGCCTTCATAAAAGGAAGTAGAGATTCAAGTTTCATAAAGAGCTTCCAAAAATTATGGTACCTATAGCTTTCAGCTCTCATTGCCCCTATCATAAGCATCTTGAAGTGATTAAGGTTAAAGTGAACAAACTATGGTGTACATGCTTGACGAAGTATAAGTTAGAAATCTCATGTCCCTTGTATATGAGGGCCGCTCCTCATGCTACTCAAGTTTAGTCACCGGTAAGTTCTTGTCATCGTAAGTACATGTGTATCATAGAGAACCGCCAACGGGGTACCCCTTGCCCAATGATACGGAAGAATCCCCATATCAAAATGACAAGGCAAGCAGACAACAAGCATCTGAGCAATCTTCTTATTTACCATGGGAATATGGTGCTTTTTTCTCTCTTTCCTCTTTTTTTTCTTTTTCTCTTTTTTATCAATATAGGACTCTTTTTTTATAAGAGGAATGCTTCATAGACAGCTCATTATGGTTACGCTGCAGGTTTCCACCATGTCAGCATGGATTAGACCAGCGACCCAAGCGTTTCTGTAACACATATACATAACTCCATGGACTTACAAGCTCCCCTTTCATTTCACACCGACGACATCCATATACAAAAGAGCATGATATCAATTAGGTACAAGTACCAAGTGCAATGTTGAAAGTGTTCCCCATGAAAGCATGGTTCTGCTAATTCCCAACAAATAAGTGCAAGCATATACAACATAGATGACACAATGGTTCAAGTTTATTAAGGGCAAGTAAAGTAAAGTGTGCCATCAAGTTCATGAGAGCTTTAATCACTAGTTTTCTCATAACAAGTTTAATTTGGAAGGTAAACAAAAGCATGAATATACTTGGAATAACATAAGCTAGTAGGTAGGTATGGTGGACTCTTTGAATAACTTGGTTTAGGGAGTTGGATGCATGAGTGGAACTCATACTTGGTTGTGGAGGCTAGCAAAAGACTGGGAGCGACAAACTAAGAGAGCAATAATGGCCATAATCATGCAGAGCGACAAAACATCATTGATCAAAGCATAAAGTGATACTACAAGTTGAAAACTAAAGGATCACAAAGGCTTTGGTGACTTTGGATAGTCATAACATGGTGTGAGCATGCGCCAAGTCAACCCAAATAAAGCATCAAAGGAGAATACCACTATACTATGCTTTAATATGCTAAAACAACGCATGATTCATCCAAGGCATATTAAGCAATCTCAATTGTTTATAACAAGTCATGATACAACAAAGAATACTAAACATAAATCCAAAACAATATCAAGCATGGCATGATCGAGCATAGGCCACAGTCAAAAACGAGCTTTTTTTACCACATAAGCATGAACTTTCCTACTCTCTTCCAAACCAAACCAAACTATTTGCAAACCAATGTATGAAAGAGGGGGTCCAACCAATTTATTCATCAAACTAAGAAAACCGAAGCAAACGAAAAACCAAAACTAAAATGAAAAATAAGACGCTCCAGGAACAACACAACTGTGCATGAAACAATAAAAATGAAGCGTTTGGAAGAAACCTGAAATTTTTATTGATGAAGAGGGGGATGCCTTGGGCATCCCCAAGCTTTGACGCTTGTACTTCTTGAATATTTCTTGGGGTGACACGCGTGGCATCCCCAAGCTTAAGCTTTAGTCCATCCTTCATCTCATTACTCATTCCTTCCATATACCTGAAATTTTTCCTTCATACAAAACTTCACACAGTTTTTATTAGCAACATTAGTGCACTCAAGATAAATAAGTCTTAAGGTTCAGTTCTAACACCAAGAAACTTCCATTAGAATACTAGCTACTGAAGCACTTCCCTCAAAAAGCTCAATTCCCCAAAAGAACTCAAAAAGGAACCAACGAGAAGCAAATGCAGAAAATGGCAGAAATCTGTCAAAAGAGACCAGCAGGTAAAGACGAATTTTTTAGAAGACCTTCTGTTGCTCAAATCAAAAACTTTTGAACTAACGAAAGTTAGATAATAACCTGGGGCAGAAGCACAAAAATTCACGCCTCAAAAAGATGTTCAGAGATTTTACACGAATTTTTACGGTGAAGCACAAAAATCTGTTTTGGGACAACAACTTTCCCAATCATTACTTCTCTCTCATTAGAGGTTACTTTTGGCACAAAAAGAAAATAAAAAGGATAAGGAGCGGTTATTACTGTAGTAATAACTTCCAAGACTCATCAAAAAATGTTGGGTTATCTCCCAATAAGTACTTTTCTTTAACGCCTTTAAGTTAGGCATAAGAAGCAAGAAAGAATCAAGTGTTCTCAAGTGAAGAAGCATTAAGACCAAATTTTGTTTTCATAGGAGAAGCAAAAGAAATCTTCTCTCTCTTCTTAGGGAAGTGTTCTATACCTTTCTTGAGTGGGAGTTGATATTTAATGGTGCCTTCTTTCATATCAATAATGGCACCAACAGTTCTAAGAAAAGGTCTTCCCAAAGTAATAGGACAAGAAGCATTGCATTCGACATCCAAAACATAGAAATCAACAGGGACATAGGCATTGTTAACCATAATAAGAACATCATTAATACTCCCCATGAGTTTCTTTTCAGCATTATCATCAAGTGGGACATTCAAATAACAATCTTCAAGAGGAGGCAAATCAAGCATATCATAAATCCTTCTAGGCATAATAGAAACACTACTATTAAGATCACATAAAGCTTTGAAATCAAAGTCATTCACTTTCATATTAATGATGGGTTCCCAACCATCTTCTTGTTTTATAGTAATAGAAGCTTTATGTTTCATCTTTTCATCTTTAATCTTTATAAGAGATCAGTAATGTGTTTTGTAAAAGCCATGTTAATAGCACTAGCATTAGGACTTTTAGCAAGCTTTTGTAGGAATTTAATAACTTCAGAGATATTGCAACCATCAAGATCAAAATCAAATTTATCATCTAGAGTAGTAGAACTATTACTAGCCTCAACACTAGTGGTGGTGATAGTAGAAACACTAATGTTTCTAGCAATTTCATCTTCTCTTTCCCACTTAGCATGTAATTCAGCTAATAGTCTAATATTTTCATCAATTCTTACTTGTATAGCATTAGTAGCTGCAAAGGGATTATCATTAGTTTCAGGTATAGCAGCCATTTTATTCAAAGAAGATTGAGCTTCAGCCAAAGATGCTATATTTCTTTCAGCATTAGAGAGTTTTTCCTCAATAGTTTTATTGAAAGCAGTTTGCTTACTAATAAATTCTTTAAGCATAACTTCAAGTTCAGAGGGTGCACTCCTATTATTGTTGTAGGAACTTCCATAAGCATTACCATTGTTGGGAGGATATGGCTTATAATTGTTGTTACCAAAATTATTCCTATAAGCATTATTGCCAAAATTGTTATTTCTTATGAAGTTCACATCAACTTGCTCTTCTTGAGTAACCAAAGAAGCTAAAGGAACATTATTTGGATCAATATGGGCTTTCCCATTAACAAGCATAGACATAATAATATCAATTTTATCACCCAAGGAGGAGGTTTCCTCAACAGAATTTACCTTCCTTCCTTGTGGAGCTCTCTTAGTATGCCATTCAGAATAATTAACCATCATATTGTCCAGAAGTTTTGTTGCAGCACCCAAAGTGATGGTCATAAAGGTACCTCCAGCAGCAGAATCGAATAGGTTCCTTGAAGAATAGTTCAATCCTGCAGAAAAAGTTTGGATGATCATCCAAGCAGTCAGTCCATGAGTAGGACAATTCTTTACCAAAGATTTCATTCTTTCCCAAGCTTAAGCAACATGCTCATTATCAGATTGTTTAAACTTCATTATTTCACTTCTCATAGATATAACCTTAGCAGGAGGATAGTATTTTCCAATAAAAGCATCTTTGCATTTAGTCCAAGAATCAATACTATTCCTAGTTAAGGAATTCCACCATTCTTTAGCTTTTCCTCTCAAAGAGAAAGGAAACAATTTCAGCTTAATAATATCACCATCTACATCCCTATGCTTTTGCATCTCACAAAGTTTAACAAAGTTATTTAGATGGGCAGCAGCATCTTCATTACCAATACCAGAAAATTGTTCTCTCATAACAAGATTGAGTAAAGAAGGTTTTATCTCAAAGAAAGTATCTTCAGGCACAGGTGGAGCAATAGGTGTGCTCATAAAATCATTGTTGTTGGTGCTATTGAAGTCACAAAACTTAGTGTTTTCAAGAGTAGACATTTTTTTGGGTTTTCAAATAAGAAAGCAAACTAGTAAAACTAATTTTTTGTGTGTTTTTGATAAAGAAACAAGCAAACAAAGCAAAAAAAACTAAGCAAAACAAAAATAACAAAGTAAAGAGATTGGTTATGAGGGACTCCCCTTGTGAAGATGTCCTTGACTCCCCGGCAACGGCGCCAGAAAAATGCTTGATGGCTTGGTGTTGATGTAGAGCTCCTTGGGAACCCCAAGAGGAAGGTATGATGAGCACATCAGCAAGTTGCCCTCACTTATGAAACCAATGTTTAATCGAACCAGTAGGAGCAAGGAAACACCCCAAAGGTGTTGCTAGCTGAGCCTTGGCAGGGCGCACTACCGGTGCTAGTAGCAACGTGGAGACCTGCACAACACAACCACAAAACTCTGTCCCCAACTTGCGATGAGGTTGTCAATCTCACCGTGTTTTGCTGAAAACAAAGGATTAAACGTATCGAATGGAAGGAAGTAAAAGTTTGCAAAAAGTAAACACAAAGCAGTAAACAGTTTATAGATTGTATGTAAAGAAAAGGATCAGGATCCATAGTTCACTAGAGGTGGCTCTCCTTAAGATAGATAACATGCTGGGTGAACAAATTATAGCGGGGCAATTGACAAACATCGAGAAAGCAATACATGCATATACTAATCATCTTGACTCCTTTGGAACTTGATTGGGAATTACAACATTATACATAGACCGCCATCCAACTGCATCTATGACTAATAATCCACCTTCAGGTTATCATCCGAACCCCCTCCAGTATTAAGTTGCAAGGAACAGATTATTGCTTTATGAATAGTAAACAATACGATTGTTCTATGAATAAAGGATTGTTGTTTTCTCCCTAGTAGCAACAGCACATCTAGTACCTTAGAGATTTCTGTCACTTCCCCAGATTACCAGAGGCATGAACCCACTATCAAGCATAAATACTAACTCTTGGAGTTGCTAGCATCTACTTGGCCAAGATAGCTACTAGCAACGGAAAGCATGCAAGATCACAAATAACAAAGACATGATAGAATCAATAATCAATCTGAAATAGCATCTCAATATCCATCAGATCCCCGCAAACACAACATGCAGAATTACAAATAGATGATCTTGATCATGAACGGAGCTCACAAGATCTAGACATGAAAGCACAAAGGAGGAGAACCATCCATCTAGCTACTACATGGATCTGTAGTACAAGGATGAACTACTCACGCATCACGTCGGAGGCTTGCATGGTGATGAAGAAGGCCTCTAGGGTGAATTCCCCTCTCTGACAGGGTGCCAGGAAGAGCTTCAGATCCCTCCCGGTCTAGGGATGGAGATGACGACGTTTATAGACAATTTCGTGAAATTTTGATCGGGTACTTAGGGTTTTCGTCCTGAGGGCATCTTATAGGCGGAAGGAGAGGCCGAGGGGGTGCTGGGGTCGGCCAGACCACCCCCTGGCGCGGGCCAGGCCTGGCCGCCCGGCCAGGTGGTGTGGCCGGCCCCCAGCCCTTCTCCGTCTCGTATTCTGGCATCTGATGACTTCCGGAAAAATAGGCACATTGGCTTTTGTCCCGTCCAATTCCGAGAATATTCATTTTCTGACTTTCCTGGAACCAAAAACAGCGGAAAACAGGCAGCTGTCACTGTGGCTCTTATTAATAGGTTAGTGCAAGAAATCATATGAAAAGTACTCCAAAGTGTGGACAAAACACAAGAAAGTGAATAAAACCAAGCATGGAACATCAAAAATTATAGATACATTTGCAATGTATCACATGTGTGTTCTTCTGATTAACCACATCTAGAGTCATTGCATGTGTGTTCTCTTTAGATACCACACATGGATCCACCGGTGTCATTGCATGTGTCTTCTTTTTACTAACAACAACTAGAGTCACTGCATGTGTGTTATTTTCACAATCCACCTATGGATCCACCGGTGTCATTGCATGTGTGTTCTTCTCAGAGACCACATCTAGAGTCATTGCATGTGTCTTCTTTTCACAGACCACATATGGATCCACCACTGTCATTGAAATGTGTGTTCTCTTCATAGACAACACATGGATCCAACAGTGTCATTGCATGTGTGTTCTTTTTACTAAAAACAACTAGAGTCATTGCATGTGTGTTCTTTTCACAATCCACCTATGGATCCACCAGTGTCATTGCATGTGTGGTCTTCTCATTAACCACATCTAGAGTTATTGCATGTGTGTTCTCTTTAGAGACCACACATGGATCCACCAGTGTCATTGCATGTGTCTTATTTTTACTAGCAACAACTAGAGTCACTGCATGTGTGTTCTTTTCACAATCCACCTATGGATCCACCGGTGTCATTGCATGTGTGTTCTTCTCAGAGACCACATCTGGAGTCATTGCATGTGTGTTCTTTTCACAGACCACATATGGAGCCACCATTGTCATTGAAATGTGTGTTCTCTTCAGAGACCACACATGGATCCACCAGTGTCATTGCATGTGTGTTCTTTTTACTAACAACAACTTTAGTCACTACATGTGCGTTCTTTTCACAATCCACCTATGGATCCACCAGTGTCATTGCATGTGTGTTCTTCTCAAAGACCACATCTGGAGTCATTGCATGTGTGTTCTTTTCACAAACCACATATGGATCCATCACTGTCATTGAAATTTGTGTTCTCTTTAGAGACCACACATGGATCCACCAGTGTCATTGCATGTGTGTTCTTTTTACTAACAACAACTAGAGTCACTGCATGTGTGTTCTTTTCACAATCCACCTATGGATCCACCAGTGTGATTGCATGTGTGTTCTTCTAATTAACAACAACTAGAGTCATTGCATGTGTGTTCTCTTCACAGACCACACATGGATCCACCAGTCTCATTGTATGTGTGTTTTTTTTCTAACAACAACTGGAGCCATTTCATGACTGTTCTTTTCAAAGACCACATATGGATCCACGAGTGTCATTGAAATGTGTGTTCTCTTCAAAGACCACACATGGATCCACCAGTGTCATTGCATGTTTGTTATTTTTACTAACAACAACTAGTCACTGGATGAGTGTTGTTTTCACAAACCACATATGGATCCACCACTATCATTGAAATGTGTGTTCTCTTCAGAGACCACAAATGGATCCACCAGTGTCATTGCATGCATGTTCCTTTTACTAACAACAACTAGAGTCATTACATGTGTGTTATTTTCACAATCCACCTATGGATCCACCAGTGTCATTGCATGTGTGTTCTTCTCATTAACCACAACTAGAGTCATTGTATGTGTGTTCTCTTCAGAGACCACACATGGATGCACTTGTGTCATTGCATGTGTGTTCTTGTTACTAACAACAACTAGAGTTATTGCATGTGTGTTCTTTTGACAATCCACCTATGGATCCACCGGTGTCATTGCATGTGCGTTCTCCTTAGAAACCACATCTAGAGTCACTGGATGAGTGTTCTTTTCACAAACCACATACGGATCCACCACTGTCATTGAAATGTGTGTTCTCTTCAGACACCACACATGGATCCACCAGTGTCATTGCAAGTGTGTTGTTTTACTAAAAAGAACTACATTCACCGTGCATGTGTTATTTTCACAATCCACCGGTGTCATTGCATGTGTGTTCTTTTCACATACCACACATGGATCCACCACTATCATTGAAATGTGTGTTCTCTTGAGAGACCACACATGGATCCACCAGTGTCATTTCATGTGTGTTCTTTTTACTAAAAACAACTAGAGTCACTGCATGTGTGTTCTTTTCACAATCCACCTATGAATCCACCAGTGTCATTGCATGTATGTTCTTCTCAGAGACCACATCTAGAGTCACTGGATGAGTGTCATTTTCACAAACCACATATGGATCTACCACTGTCATTGAAATTTGTGTTCTCTTCGGAGACCACACATGGATCCACCAGTGTCATTGCATGCGTGTTATTTTTACTAACAACAACTAGAGTCACTGCATGTGTATTCTTTTCACAATCCACCTATGGATCCACCAGTGTCATTGCATGTGTGTTCTTCTCAGAGACCACATTTAGAGTCACTTGATGAGTGTGCCCTTCAGAGACCACACATGGATCCACACTGTCATTGAAATGTGTGTTCTCTTGAGAGACCACACATGGATCCACCAGTGTCATTGCATGTGTGTTCTTTTTACTAATAACAACTAGAGTCACTGCATGTGTGTTCTTTTCACAATCCAGCTATGGATCCAACGGTGTCATTGCATGTGTGTTCTTCTCATTAACCACATCTAGAGTTATTGCATGTGTGTTCTCCTCAGAGACTACACATGGATCCACCACTGTTATTGAAATGTGTGTTCTCTTCAGAGACCACACATGGATCCACCAGTGTCATTGCATGTGTGTTCTTTTTACTAACAACAACTAGAGTCACTGCATGTGTGTTCTTTTCACAATCCACCTATGGATCCACTAGTCTCATTGCATGTGTGTTCTTCTCAGAGACCACATCTAGAGTCACTGGAGGAGTGTTCTTTTCACAAACCACATATGGATCCACCACTTTCATTGAAATGTGTGTTCTCTTTAGAGACCACACATGGATCCACCAGTGTCATTGCATGTGTCTTATTTTTACTAGCAACAACTAGAGTCACTGCATGTGTGTTCCTTTCACAATCCACCTATGGATCCACCGGTGTCATTGCATGTGTGTTCTTCTCAGAGACCACATCTGGAGTCATTGCATGTGTGTTCTTTTCACAGACCACATATGGAGCCACCATTGTCATTGAAATGTGTGTTCTCTTCAGAGACCACACATGGATCCACCAGTGTCATTGCATGTGTGTTCTTTTTACTAACAACAACTTTAGTCACTACATGTGCGTTCTTTTCACAATCCACCTATGGATCCACCAGTGTCATTGCATGTGTGTTCTTCTCAAAGACCACATCTGGAGTCATTGCATGTGTGTTCTTTTCACAAACCACATATGGATCCATCACTGTCATTGAAATTTGTGTTCTCTTTAGAGACCACACATGGATCCACCAGTGTCATTGCATGTGTGTTCTTTTTACTAACAACAACTAGAGTCACTGCATGTGTGTTCTTTTCACAATCCACCTATGGATCCACCAGTGTGATTGCATGTGTGTTCTTCTAATTAACCACAACTAGAGTCATTGCATGTGTGTTCTCTTCACAGACCACACATGGATCCACCAGTCTCATTGTATGTGTGTTTTTTTTCTAACAACAACTGGAGCCATTTCATGACTGTTCTTTTCAAAGACCACATATGGATCCACGAGTGTCATTGAAATGTGTGTTCTCTTCAAAGACCACACATGGATCCACCAGTGTCATTGCATGTTTGTTATTTTTACTAACAACAACTAGTCACTGGATGAGTGTTGTTTTCACAAACCACATATGGATCCACCACTATCATTGAAATGTGTGTTCTCTTCAGAGACCACAAATGGATCCACCAGTGTCATTGCATGCATGTTCCTTTTACTAACAACAACTAGAGTCATTACATGTGTGTTATTTTCACAATCCACCTATGGATCCACCAGTGTCATTGCATGTGTGTTCTTCTCATTAACCACAACTAGAGTCATTGTATTTGTGTTCTCTTCAGAGACCACACATGGATGCACTTGTGTCATTGCATGTGTGTTCTTGTTACTAACAACAACTAGAGTTATTGCATGTGTGTTCTTTTCACAATCCACCTATGGATCCACCGGTGTCATTGCATGTGCGTTCTCCTCAGAAACCACATCTAGAGTCACTGGATGAGTGTTCTTTTCACAAACCACATACGGATCCACCACTGTCATTGAAATGTGTGTTCTCTTCAGACACCACACATGGATCCACCAGTGTCATTGCAAGTGTGTTGTTTTACTAACAAGAACTAGAGTCACTGCATGTGTGTTATTTTCACAATCCACCGGTGTCATTGCATGTGTGTTCTTTTCACATACCACACATGGATCCACCACTATCATTGAAATGTGTGTTCTCTTGAGAGACCACACATGGATCCACCAGTGTCATTTCATGTGTGTTCTTTTTACTAAAAACAACTAGAGTCACTGCATGTGTGTTCTTTTCACAATCCACCTATGAATCCACCAGTGTCATTGCATGTATGTTCTTCTCAGAGACCACATCTAGAGTCACTGGATGAGTGTCATTTTCACAAACCACATATGGATCTACCACTGTCATTGAAATTTGTGTTCTCTTCGGAGACCACACATGGATCCACCAGTGTCATTCCATGCGTGTTATTTTTACTAACAACAACTAGAGTCACTGCATGTGTATTCTTTTCACAATCCACCTATGGATCCACCAGTGTCATTGCATGTGTGTTCTTCTCAGAGACCACATTTAGAGTCACTTGATGAGTGTGCCCTTCAGAGACCACACATGGATCCACACTGTCATTGAAATGTGTGTTCTCTTGAGAGACCACACATGGATCCACCAGTGTCATTGCATGTGTGTTCTTTTTACTAATAACAACTAGAGTCACTGCATGTGTGTTCTTTTCACAATCCAGCTATGGATCCAACGGTGTCATTGCATGTGTGTTCTTCTCATTAACCACATCTAGAGTTATTGCATGTGTGTTCTCCTCAGAGACTACACATGGATCCACCACTGTTATTGAAATGTGTGTTCTCTTCAGAGACCACACATGGATCCACCAGTGTCATTGCATGTGTGTTCTTTTTACTAACAACAACTAGAGTCACTGCATGTGTGTTCTTTTCACAATCCACCTATGGATCCACTAGTCTCATTGCATGTGTGTTCTTCTCAGAGACCACATCTAGAGTCACTGGAGGAGTGTTCTTTTCACAAACCACATATGGATCCACCACTTTCATTGAAATGTGTGTTCTCTTTAGAGACCACACATGGATCCACCAATGTCATTGCATGTGTGTTCTTTTTACTAACAACAACTAGAGTCATTGCATGTGTCTTCTTTTCACAATCCACCTACGGATCCACCAGTGTCATTGCATGTGTGTTCTTCTCATTAACCACAGCTAGAGTCATTGCATGTGTGTTCTCTTCAGAGACCTCACATGGATCCACCAGTGTCATTGCATGTGCGTTCTTTTTACTAACAACAACTGGAGTCATTTCATGACTGTTCTTTTCAGAATCCACCTATGGATCCACCGGTGTCATTGCATGTGTGTTCTTCTCAGAGACCATCTCTAGAGTCCTTCCATGTGTGTTCCTTTTACAGACCACATATGGATCCACCACTGTCATTGAAATGTGTGTTCTCTTCGGAGACCACACATGGATCCATCAGTGTCATTGCATGTGTGTTCTTTTTACTAACAACAACTAGAGTAACTGCATGTGTGTTCTTTTCACAATCCACCTATGCATCCACAAGGGTCATTGCATTAGTGTTCTTCTTAAAGACCACATCTAGAGTCACTGGATGAGTGTTCTTTTCACAAACCACATATGGATCCATCACTACCATTGAATTTTGTGTTCTCTTCAGAGACCACACATGGATCCACTAGTGTCATTGCATGTGTGTTCTTTTTACTAACAACAACTAGAGTCATTGCATGTGTGTTCTTTTCACAATCCACCTATGGATCCACCAGTGTCATTGCATGTGTGTTCTTCTCATTAACCACATCTAGAGTCATTGCATGTGTGTTCTCTTTAGAGACCACACATGGATCCACCAGTGTCATTGCATGTGTGTTCTTTTTTCTAACAACAACTGGAGTCAATTCATGACTGTTCTTTTCAAAGATCACATATGGATCCACCAGTGTCATTGCATGTTTGTTATTTTTACTAACAACAACTAGAGTCACTGGATGAGTGTTCTTTTCACAATACACATATCGATCCACCACTATCATTGAAATGTGTGTTCTGTTCAGAGACCACACATGGATCCACCAGTGTCATTGCATGCGTGTTCCTTTTACTAACAACAACTAGAGTCATTGCATGTGTGTTATTTTCACAATCCACTATGGATCCACCAGTGCCATTGCATGTGTGTTCTTCTCATTAACCACAACTAGAGTCATTGCATGTGTGTTGTCTTTAGAGACCACACATGGATCCACTTGTGTCATTGCATGTGTGTTCTTTTTACTAACAACAACTAGAGTTATTGCATGTGTGTTCTTTTCACAATCCACCTATGGATCCACCGGTGTCATTGCATGTGCGTTCTTCTCAGAAACCACATCTAGAGTCACTGCATGTGTGTTCTTTTCACAATCCACCTATGGATCCACCATTGTCATTGCATGTGTGTTCTTCTCATTAACCACAACTAGAGTCATTGCATGTGTGCTCTTTTCACAGACCATATGGAACCACCATTGTCATTGAAATGTGTATTCTGTCATTAACCACATCTGGAGTCATTGCATGACTGTTCTTTTCAAAGACCACATATGGATCCACTAGTGTCATTGAAATGTGTGTTCTCTTTAGAGACCACACATGTATCCTGTGTCATTGCATGTGTGTTCTTTTTACTAACAACAACTAGAGTGATTGCAAGTGTGTTCTTTTCACAATCCACCTATGGATCCACCCGTGTCATTGCATGTGTGTTCTTCTCATTAACCACATCTAGAGTCATTGCATGTGTTCTCTTTAGAGACCACACATGGATCCTGATGTCATTGCATGTGTGTTCTTTTTCTCACAACAACTGGAGTCAATTCATGACTGTTCTTTTCAAAGATCACATATGGATCCACCAGTGTCATTGCATGTTTGTTATTTTTACTAACAACAACTAGAGTCACTGGATGAGTGTTCTTTTCACAATACACATATCGATCCACCACTATCATTGAAATGTGTGTTCTGTTCAGAGACCGCACATGGATCCACCAGTGTCATTGCATGCGTGTTCCTTTTACTAACAACAACTAGAGTCATTGCATGTGTGTTATTTTCACAATCCACTATGGATCCACCAGTGTCATTGCATGTGTGTTCTTCTCATTAACCACAACTAGAGTCATTGCATGTGTGTTGTCTTTAGAGACCACACATGGATCCACTTGTGTCATTGCATGTGTGTTCTTTTTACTAACAACAACTAGAGTTATTGCATGTGTGTTCTTTTCACAATCCACCTATGGATCCACCGGTGTCATTGCATGTGCGTTCTTCTCAGAAACCACATCTAGAGTCACTGCATGTGTGTTCTTTTCACAATCCACCTATGGATCCACCATTGTCATTGCATGTGTGTTCTTCTCATTAACCACAACTAGAGTCATTGCATGTGTGCTCTTTTCACAGACCACATATGGAACCACCATTGTCATTGAAATGTGTATTCTGTCATTAACCACATCTGGAGTCATTGCATGACTGTTCTTTTCAAAGACCACATATGGATCCACTAGTGTCATTGAAATGTGTGTTCTCTTTAGAGACCACACATGGATCCACCAGTGTCATTGCATGTGTGTTCTTTTTACTAACAACAACTAGAGTCATTGCAAGTGTGTTCTTTTCACAATCCACCTATGGATCCACCAGTGTCATTGCATGTGTGTTCTTCTCATTAACCACATCTAGAGTCATTGCATGTGTGTTCTCTTTAGAGACCACACATGGATCCACCAGTGTCATTGCATGTGTGTTCTTTTTTCTCACAACAACTGGAGTCAATTCATGACTGTTCTTTTCAAAGATCACATATGGATCCACCAGTGTCATTGCATGTTTGTTATTTTTACTAACAACAACTAGAGTCACTGGATGAGTGTTCTTTTCACAATACACATATCGATCCACCACTATCATTGAAATGTGTGTTCTGTTCAGAGACCGCACATGGATCCACCAGTGTCATTGCATGCGTGTTCCTTTTACTAACAACAACTAGAGTCATTGCATGTGTGTTATTTTCACAATCCACTATGGATCCACCAGTGTCATTGCATGTGTGTTCTTCTCATTAACCACAACTAGAGTCATTGCATGTGTGTTGTCTTTAGAGACCACACATGGATCCACTTGTGTCATTGCATGTGTGTTCTTTTTACTAACAACAACTAGAGTTATTGCATGTGTGTTCTTTTCACAATCCACCTATGGATCCACCGGTGTCATTGCATGTGCGTTCTTCTCAGAAACCACATCTAGAGTCACTGCATGTGTGTTCTTTTCACAATCCACCTATGGATCCACCATTGTCATTGCATGTGTGTTCTTCTCATTAACCACAACTAGAGTCATTGCATGTGTGCTCTTTTCACAGACCACATATGGAACAACCATTGTCATTGAAATGTGTATTCTGTCATTAACCACATCTGGAGTCATTGCATGACTGTTCTTTTCAAAGACCACATATGGATCCACTAGTGTCATTGAAATGTGTGTTCTCTTTAGAGACCACACATGGATCCACCAGTGTCATTGCATGTGTGTTCTTTTTACTAACAACAACTAGAGTCATTGCACGTGTGTTCTTTTCACAATCCACCTATGGATCCACCAGTGTCATTGCATGTGTGTTCTTCTCAGAGACCACATCTGGAGTCATTGCATGTGTGTTCGTTTCACAGACCACATATGGATCCACCACTGTCATTGAAATGTGTGTTCTCTTCAGACACCCCACATGGATCCACCAGTCTCATTGCATGTGTGTTCTTTTTACTAACAACAACTAGAGTCATTGCTTGTGTGTTCTTTTCACAATCCACCTATGGATCCACCGGTGTCATTGCATGTGTGTTCTCCTCATAGACCACATCTGGAGTCATTGCATGTGTGTTCTTTTCACAGACCACATATGGATCCACCACTGTCACTAAAATGTGTGCTCTATTCAGAGACCACACATGGATCCACCAGTGTCATTGAATGTGTGTTCTTTTTACTAACAACAACTAGTGTCACTTCATGTGTGTTCTTTTCATAATCCACCTACGGATCCACCAGTGTCATTGCATGTGTGTTCTTGTCAAAGACCACATCTAGAGTCACTGGATGAGTGTTCTTTTCAAAAACCACATATGGATCCACCATTGTCATTGAAACGTGTGTTCTCTTCATAGACCACACATGGATCCAACAGTGTCATTGCATGTGTGTTCTTTTTACTAACAACAACTAGAGTCATTGCATGTGTGTTCTTTTCACAATCCATCTATGGATCCACCAGTGTCATTGCATGTGTGTTCTTCTCATTTACCACAACTAGAGTAATTGCATGTGTGTTATCTTCACAGACCACACATGGATCTCCTATGTCATTGCATGTGTGTTCTTTTTACTAACAACAACTAGAGTCATTTCATGACTATTCTTTTCACAGACCACATCTGGATCAACCAGTGTCATTGAAATGTATGTTCTCTTCAGAGACCACAGATGGATCCACAAGTGTCATTGCATGTGTGTTCTTTTTACTAACAACAACTAGAGTCATTGTATGTGTGTTCTTTTCACAGTCCACCTATGGATGCATCGATGTCATTGCATGTGTGTTCTTCTCAGAGACCACATCTGGAGTCATTACATGTGTGTTCTTTTCACAGACCACATATGGATCCACCACTGTCATTGAAATGTGTGTTATCTTTAGAGACCACACATGGATCCACCAGTGTCATTGCATGTGTGTTCTTTTTACTAACAATAACTAGAGTCACTGTATGAGTGTTCTTTTCAAAATCCACCTATGGATCCAGTAGTGTCATTGCATGTGTGTTCTTCTCAGAGACCACATCTAGAGTCACTGGATGAGTGATCTTTTCACAAACCACATATGGAACCACCACTGTCATTGAAATGTGTGTTCTCTTCAAAGACCACACATGGAACCACCAGTGTCCTTGCATGTGTGTTCTTTTTACTAACAACAACTAGAGTCATTGCACGTGTGTTCTTTTCACAATCCACCTATGGATCCACCAGTGTCATTGCATGTGTGTTCTTCTCAGAGACCACATCTGGAGTCATTGCATGTGTGTTCGTTTCACAGATCACATATGGATCCACCACTGTCATTGAAATGTGTGTTCTCTTCAGACACCCCACATGGATCCACCAGTGTCATTGCATGTGTGTTCTTTTTACTAACAACAACTAGAGTCATTGCTTGTGTGTTCTTTTCACAATCCACCTATGGATCCACCGGTGTCATTGCATGTGTGTTCTTCTCATAGACCACATCTGGAGTCATTGCATGTGTGTTCTTTTCACAGACCACATATGGATCCACCACTGTCACTGAAATGTGTGTTCTATTCAGAGACCACACATGGATCCACCAGTGTCATTGCATGTGTGTTCTTTTTACTAACAACTAGTGTCACTGCATGCGTGTTCTTTTCATAATCCACCTATGGATCCACCAGTGTCATTGCATGTGTGTTCTTGTCAAACACCACATCTAGAGTCACTGGATGAGTGTTCTTTTCAAAAACCACATATGGATCCACCATTGTCATTGAAACGTGTGTTCTCTTCATAGACCACACATGGATCCAACAGTGTCATTGCATGTGTGTTCTTTTTACTAACAACAACTAGAGTCATTGCATGTGTGTTCTTTTCACAATCCATCTATGGATCCACCAGTGTCATTGCATGTGTGTTCTTCTCATTAACCACAACTAGAGTAATTGCATGTGTGTTATCTTCACAGACCACACATGGATCTACTATGTCATTGCATGTGTGTTCTTTTTACTAACAACAACTAGAGTCATTTCATGACTATTCTTTTCACAGACCACATCTGGATCCACCAGTGTCATTGAAATGTGTGTTCTCTTCAGAGACCACAGATGGATCCACAAGTGTCATTGCATGTGTGTTCTTTTTACTAACAACAACTAGAGTCATTGCATGTGTGTTCTTTTCACAGTCCACCTATGGATGTATCGATGTCATTGCATGTGTGTTCTTCTCAGAGACCACATCTGGAGTCATTACATGTGTGTTCTTTTCATAGACCACATATGGATCCACCACTGTCATTGAAATGTGTGTTATCTTTAGAGACCACACATAGATCCACCAGTGTCATTGCATGTGTGTTCTTTTTACTAACAATAACTAGAGTCACTGTATGTGTGTTCTTTTCAAAATCCACCTATGGATCCAGGAGTGTCATTGCATGTGTGTTCTTCTCAGAGACCACATCTAGAGTCACTGGATGAGTGTTCTTTTCACAAACCACATATGGAACCACCACTGTCATTGAAATGTGTGTTCTTTTCAAAGACCACACATGGATCCACCAGTGTCATTGCATGTGTGTTCTGTTTACTAACAACAACTAGAGTCATTGCATGTGTGTTCTTTTCACAATCCACCTATGGATCCACCAGTGTCATTGCATGTGTGTTCTTCTCATTAACCATAGCTAGAGTCATTGCATGTGTGTTCTCTTCATAGACCACACATGGATCCACCAGTGTCATTGCATGTGTGTTATTTTTACTAAGTACAACTAGAATCATTTCATGACTATTCTTTTCACAGACCACATCTGGATCCACCAGTGTCATTGCATGTGTGTTCTCTTCACAAACCACACATGGATCCATTAGTGTCATTGCATGTGGTTCCACCAGAGTTCATTGCATGTGTGTTATTTTCACAATCCACCTATGGATCCACTAGTGTCATTGCATGTGTGTTCTTCTCATTAACCACAACTAGAGTCATTGCATGTGTGTTCTTTTCACAGACCACATATGGAACCACCATTGTCATTGAAATGTGTACTCTTTCATTAACCACATCTGGAGTCATTTCATGACTGTTCTTTTCAAAGACCACATATGGATCCACCAGTGTCATTGAAATGTGTGTTCTCTTTAGAGACCACACATGGATCCACCAGTGTCATTGCATGTGTGTTCTTTTTACTAACAACAACTAGAGTTATTGCATGTGTGTTATTTTCACAATCCACATATGGATCCACCAGTGTCATTGCATGTGTGTTCTTCTCATTAACCACATCTAAACTCATTGCATGTGTGTTCTTTTCACAAACCATATATGGATCCACCAGTGTCATTGAAATGTGTATTATTTTCAATGACAACCATTGGCCACAAACAATCGGGATGCAGAGCTAACCAGCAACCGCTCCGGGCTTCTAGAAGACCCGATCCCCAATTGTTAGG
This sequence comes from Avena insularis, assembly GCA_023614405.1. Lineage (NCBI taxonomy): Eukaryota > Viridiplantae > Streptophyta > Magnoliopsida > Poales > Poaceae > Avena > Avena insularis. The sequence goes on from CM042696.1 coordinate 163,018,843, forward strand.
CATCGTTGGATTGGGGTGCGTGGATGATAAGGATGTCCTTCGCGATAGTGATCCGCGAGAAGTCTGTTCTACGAACTGATTGGCAGTGGCAACGACGCTGGGCCTACGTCCTTGCCCTTATCCCCTTAACCTCGGGGTTGACGCTCAGATCGTGTTCCTTCATCACCATGGAGAGGGAGAGGCCCAAACTCAGCTTGCACGAGTCTCAGATGTTCGCCCACTACGACATACTCATGCCGCCGTTCGCGAGGTTTCTGGCCGGCTTCGAGCTTAGCTACGTCGGGGTTCCTGTCGCGCCGCTCTTGCACGACAACACGTTGGCGAGGCAGATCAAGGAGCGCTATCGCCAGCTGCCGGAACGGAAGAGGGCAATGGCACGGTACTCGCGCACGAGCGCGTAATGGCAAAAGCTGTTCAAAAAGGAGCGGGCTGCATTGATTGAGCTGTGCGGAACCCACCGGCGGGAGATCCACCCGGATCTGCACAACCCTGACGGGAGGCAGTGCTTCTGGGTAGTGCCTGGGTGTACGACCTTCACCGTTATCGATGCGGCACACCGTGAAGAATCTATGAGGAGGAGGAACACTGCTGAGAACGTCGGCATAGATTCCGATGCGGAGGAGGCTGGCGGCGATGCAGACAACGTCGTCGATGATGGAGACTGCGGGAGCGTCATAGTCGATTAGGGCCACTTAAGCATAAATTAAATCTATGTATGGTATCTTAATGCCCTCTTTGGACCTGGGTCACTTGAGTCATAGTCGATTATCGTCATAATCTATATATGTTGGCCATGTTTTAGTTGTCTTTGTCTTTGAAACTAGTCGAAACTCGTCCGATCCTGCAAATAAAGTTCACGCGTTCCTGGCATATTGGATGGGACAATACGCTGACTCTACTCCCAACACTTGATGGCACAGCCATAATTTGGAGTGCACCAGAGGAGAAGGGATCGAGCGTGTTGTAATAGTGTACTACTCTTGTCCAGATATAACTGACTTAGTTTTTTTTAATATTTAATAAATGTGTCTATACCCAAAACATGTCTAGATACATGTTTTAGGTTTCTCTGTCTTTCAAACTAATTAAAAGTCGTCAAATTCTGAACAAACAAAGTCATTGCATTCACATCTGATGGGACAATACGCTGACTCTGCTACTTGATGGCACAACCATAATTTTGGAGTGCGCCAGAGGAGATGGGAATCCAAGGGAAATGGGAACTAGTAGCTATATAATTCAACATACGATGTTATTGTGCCCGCATCTTTCTGCTCCTCTTATTAGTCTGCTAGCCCATGCTGCATTAAGCATCAGTTGATGAGGATAAAAACGTGATGAAATGGCAAATAAAACAATTTTTAAGCTTACCTTTCATCTGGAGAATCGTACAAAGATGAAATTGGCAGGGATTTATTATTTCTCATGCAGTTAGCTGAAAGATCCTCAAGAACATCCTCAATCACCCCTGCAACTTATTCATATTCTAATACACCTCAATTATTTGCCCTTTCCTCCCTGTTCCGCTTACCCTTTTGTTTCTTTTCACACCCTTTTCTCGCCGGCACCTCCACTTCTTCATAAATTGGCTGCTTACGTACGTTTTCCTCCGAGTGCTCATCACTGTTTTCCTCCACCTGCTGCACTTCCTCAAGTTCTTCGTCTTCGCGCTGCTCTTCCTCCAGTTCTGGCTAAGAAGCCTCATTTTCTGCCAACCGGGTGTGAACAGGGACAATATCATGTGTAACTGGGTTTTTGCACAACCTCTTGATATGGCCGAATCCGCCACAACATTTGCATTTCCTTTTCCTAGCTCCTAGCCTTGAACCTTTATCGGTGGAGGCTTCGATCCTTAGCTTTCTAGGCCTCCCAGGTGGCCTCCTAAGAACTGGTGGTTGAAGTTTGAACCCTGGATCGACAATCTCCCAATCATTTTCATCAGCCATAGGTGGTACATTTTCTGCATAAGTTGCAGCAAACTTGTCCACGGAGAAATAGTTGTCGACATAGTTCTCTATTTTATCTCCGCTACCTCTAAGCTTTAAGATGAAGTAAATTGCATGGTGACATGGAAAACCAGTAATCTGCCACTGCCTGCATGAACAAGTCTTGTCTCCAATGTGTATAGTGTACCTCCGTTCACTTCCACGCTTGTATTCTGCATAAACCTCAGCCAATGTTCTGGAACTTCTGACCATCCTCATCTTTATTGTTCTCATTGCCCTGGTTCTTGCATTCAGTAACATAACCACCTTTGGAACTATTTTATGGCCTAAGAAATTTCTTGCACAAATTCTTTTCCTTAAACCTATCTTCACCATTATGCACTGTCTTATTGCATCCAACAAAATAACAATTCCAAGTGTCTTCATGCCTGAAATCTTATCATTGAAACTCTCTGCCAAATTATTGCAAACAAAATCCACCTTGCTTAACTCACCAAACTTGCTTCTAGCCCATATCTTGGTGTGATGTTCTTCAAGGTATTTTTTCACCTTTGGTACTACATACATGTTCTGCAAGTAAGTAGCATGCGTTCTTGGGGTGTATGTGTATGCTGATCGCCACAAGTCCTCTTCAAAGATCTTTCCTTTGAACTTCTTCGTGAAGTTAGTAGCGAGGTGTCGCATGCATTCCCTATGCTCAACCCCAGGAAACACAGCATCAACAACATTCTCAAGACCCTCGCATGCACCGGTGTATCACCAAGCCTTCAGGGTGACCAATTACTGTCCATAGTCTCTGCATGAACCATGTCTAGCCTTCATTTGATTCACCCTCAAGAACAGCATAAGCTATGGGTAGAAGCCAATTATGCACGTCCAAAGCACAAGCAGAAGCAACATGTCCCCTGAACTTCCCTGTTAAACAAGTCGCGCCTATTGCCAAGTATGGCCTACAGCCGTCTAGGAACCCCTTCCAGCATGCCTTTAGGCAGAGAAAACATCTCCTGAAGCATATCTTATCTGCCTGCTTATACCTGACCCCCCTCGAGACCTTTTATCTTCCTTTCACAACCTCGTAATCGATGTCAAAAACACTACCAGGTGATGTTTTCTCTACCTGAGCTTTGAAACTATACAATATATGAAAATTGTCATTCCACTTGCCTTGAATGAAGTCTAGAGCCATCTCCTTCCCATCAAAGACTCTATGGTAAGGAATCAGAACGTTAAACTTTTTGCTAATCTTTGCTCTGAGTTCAGCAGGTCCAATGTTATGATCTTGCCTCACCCAGTCAAGTACAGTAGCAGCAATCCACTTGGTAGTCACCGGTCTAATTTTATCACTTAAAGAAGTATTAGGGCAGTTATGTTTCTTCGTGTTTACTTTGATCTGCATTCGATAAGAATCCAAATAATTCAGAGCTAGTTATCAGCAGAATAAATATGAGAAAGACTGAAACTAAATGTAGCTATTGCAACCTAAAATGGGTGTCCACCCCGCATTGGAGATGCATGTAATCTCCATTTACACACATTACTTTCCCTACAGTGCACCCTAAATCTCTTTTGGTCGCTCTTTTCAATGATAAATTCGAACCCAACTCTGATTGCATAGGTTGCAACTACATATCTGCAGTCCTCCACATTCTCAAAGACAGTCCCCTCATCAATTGTAGGATTGTCCCTGTCAAAGTGTATCACTGGCCTGTCCTCGTCTTCGTCGTCATATCTACATCCCATTTCCACATCTTCACATTCCTATTCCTCATCAGTCCCATAGTCAGGCTCAAAGTTTGAATCAACCAAATATTCCCTACTTTCCATCCTATCAGGGTCAGCAGCCACGTCTGGATATGCTTTCTCATCATCATCTGCACCGCCACACATTTCAGTGCCTTCATGCTCACTTGACAAAGCATCATGCTCAAGGACAAGCTGTACAGACATCATGCAGTTACCAACACATATCCTTGCCATCACCACGAGACTCAAAACGCTAATTGGGGTATGCAGAAAAGGAATCACAGTTCTTACCCTTCAATGTGGACGCATGGCACCTTCTCTGGGCTCCATACCTCCAAAGCTCTGCACCCCGGTTCCTCTTCCCTGTTTTGTTGTCCTCTGGGTTTTCCAGACTTGAAGGAGATTATGTGCTCTCCAGCCACACAGGACCCATCTCCGTGTTCTCAAGCCTCGCAGGATCCATCTCCGAGCGGGATCCGGATCACCAGCATTGTTGGGCGCCTAACCCAATGGCCGTCTCTCGGTTTTCGTTTCCAGACGCGCCTGGGCGGTGGACGGCGGCAAGGAGACAGGGCAGGGAGGGGAGGGGACGTGAAGGGATGGCAGGGAGGGGAGCGCAGGAGGACGACGGCCCAAGGGGATGACGAGAGAGGTGCACGACTGAGCGGAGTGGCGGCGGCAGGAGCAGAGGAGCGGAGCGGAGCTGGTTGCGACAAAACATGGAAAATTGCACAATAATGTGTTGGTGGGTGGCACCAGCCCTCGAACATGGGACGCGCGCCGTCGAAGGTGGAGGAGGCAGGCCCACCAGTCAGAAAACATGCCACCTGTGAGCGCACTATGGACGGTAGCACTTCACGGAATTTTTTAGCAGGTACCACATGTCAGTCTGTTTGATCAAAACTTGCATGCAGTGCATGGCTGGTTCACGCGCTAGTTCCAAAAAAAGCCCGTTGATCCAAACTTGAAGTGGCAGTTCTGCTTCTTCTCCCTCGTCTCCTCGTCTCCTCGTAGTGGCAGTTCCGCTTCGTCTCCCTCGTCTGTTCTCCTCTTCTTCTTCTCCTCGCAATGGTAGTTCTTCTTTCTTCCTCGATCAAAATATTCCCGCACGTAAGCCATGGCCAGTAGCCAGATGAAGAGGAACTGGTTCGATCTTCCGGCCGACCCACTTTGCAAGATCGCCGACTACTTGTTGGAGAAAGAGGAGTACGTTGACACCTATGCTGCTTGTCCGGAAGTCTGCACCGATTGGCGCCGCACTTTATAGGTGCCTGAATTCCATCTCAACAACTGGATCATGATAGATCACACACTTCCAGACGTTGGCGACTTCACCTTCCTCAACCTCGCCACTGGTCGTTGCTTCAGGACGAATCTAATGGACATCCATCGCAGGTTCACAGTCACATCCGAAGATTCTATATATATAACATTCATTTATTGGTATTTTCCATTGTAAACATCTTAGTGCTAACTGATGCCCTCTTCTTCCAAAAGATTCTACTTTGTCGGTGTTTCTCGTGGCGTCATCGTGCTTTCTCAAAGGGTGGAGCCGTACCAGATTTGGCTTCTGAACCCAATCACTCATAAGTCTAACACTAAGTTTCAAGCACACATACCATCTGATCTTCTGCAATCTGTCGTCGTGACGAAGTCCCTGGCGATGGTGTTCGTTTGCACTAATTATCTAGATCATATTGCATGGGCCGATGAGAGCACCCCAACGGGGCAAATCAATGAATCATTTGGAGAAGGATTGTATGCATTACTTGAGAATGGAGACATCTTGTCGACCAACATTCAGTTAGAGCAGCATGCGAGCACTGTCACGATGGCCAAAATAATTTCAGCCCCAGTCTTTGAACAGGTACGCGGAACCTACAAATTTTACCTTGTGGAGTCAGATGGTGATGTGCTTCTTGTGTTGAATGGGAATTTCGCGAAAGGGCAACCGGTATTGAACTGGGTAGACACGGATAACTGCTCTCTCGAGGCCATCGGTGACGTTGGAAGTCGTGCCCTCTTCATTGATTACAATCTGTCTATCTCCATTGACACCAGGTTACACCCCATAGTCAAACCCGGTTGCATATAATACAGGAATTATATCAGACTGTATGATCATGAGGTTCAAGCCTAGGAAGAGGAACCAACAATGGTAATGTATGGCTTAAGTCTGGAACATACTGATACATTGCAAATGTATCTATAATTTTTGATGTTCCATGCTTGGTTTTATCCACTTTCTTGTGTTTTGTTCCAACTTTGGAGTACTTTTATTATGATTTCTTGGACTAACCTATTAGCAAGAGCCACAAAGTGCCTGCTTTTCTGTTGTTTTGGTTCCGTAAAAGTCGAAAATGAATATTTTCGAATTGGACGGTACACCAAAGTGCCTATTTTTCCGGAAGGATCAAGTGCCGAATCTGAGGCGGAGAAGGGTGGGGGCGGCCACACCACCTGGCAGCGGCCAGCCTGGCCCGCGCCAGGTGGTCCGCCTCCCCGGCACCCCTCGGCCTCTCCTTCCGCCTATAATTTTCCCTCGGGACGAAAACCCTAAGTACCCGATCAAAATTTCACGAAAGAGTCTGTAGCCGCCGTCGTCTTTGTCCCTAGATCGGGGGGGGGGGGGGGATTTGAAGCTCTTCCTGGCACCCTACCGAAGAGGGGAATTCACCCTAGAGGCCTTCTTCATCACCATGCAAGCCTCCGGTGTGACGCGTGAGTAGTTCATCCTTGGACTACGGATCCATGTAGTAGCTAGATGGCTGGTTTCTCCTCCTTTGTGCTTTCATGTTTAGATCTTGTGAGCTCCGTTCATGATCAAGATCATCTATTTGTAATTCATACATGTGTATTTGCGGGGATCCGATGGATATTGAGATGCTATTTCAGATTGATTATTGATTCTATCATGTCTTTGTTATTTGAGATCTTGCATGCTTTTCGTTGTTAGTAGCTATCTTGGCCAAGTAGATGCTAGCAACTCCAAGAGTTAGTATTTATGCTCGATAGTGGGTTCATGCCTCTGTAACTGGGGAAGTGACAAATCTCTAAGGTACTACATGTGTTGCTACTAGGAGAAAACAACGATCCTTTGTTCATAGAACAATTGTATTGTTTACTTTACACCGCTTAAATAGAAGCAATAACTGTTTCTTGCAACTTAATACTGGAGGGGGTTCGGATGATAACCTGAAGGTGGATTATTAGTAATAGATGCAGTTGGATGGCGGTCTATGTATTATGTTGTAATGCCCAATCAAGTCTCAAAGGAGTCAAGATGATTAGTATATGCATTTATTGCTTTCTCGGTGTTTGTCAATTGCCCCGCTGTAATTTGTTCACCCAGCATGTTATCTATCTAAGGAGAGCCACCTCTAGTGAACTATGGATCCCGGTCCTTTACTTTACATACAATCTACAATCTTTTACTGCTTTGTGTTTACTTTCTGCAAACTTTTACTTCTTTCCATTCGATACGTTTAATCCTTTGTTTTCCACAAAACACGGTGAGATTGACAACCTCATCGCAAGTTGGGGACAAAGTTCTGTGGTTGTGTTGTGCAGGTCTCCACGTTGCTACTAGCACCGGTAGTGCGCCCTACCAAAGCTCATCTAGTAACACCTTTGAGGTGTTTCCTTGCTCCTACTGGTTCGATCAAACCTTGGTTTCATAACTAAGGGAAACTTGCTGCTGTGCTCATCATACCTTCCTCTTGGGGTTCCCAACAAGCTCTACATCAACACCGCCATCAAGCATTTTTCTGGGCGCCGTGCATTGAGCCATCAAGCATTTTTCTGGCACCGTTGCTGGGTAACGAAGAAGAAGAAACTCCCACGTCAACTACACGCCAGCAAAGATTTTTCTAGCGCCGTTGCCGGGGAGTCAAGGACATCTTCACAAGGGGAGTCCCTCATAACCAATCTCTTTACTTTGTTGTTTTTGTTTTGCTTAGCTTCTTTTTGCTTTATTTGCTTGTTTTGTTCTTCAAAAAACACAAAAAAAATTAGTTTTACTTGTTTTGCTTTCTTATTTGAAAACACAAAAAAATTAGTTCCTAACTTGAGTTGCCACTATGTCTAGCCTTGCTCCAATCACTATGTCACCCGAGGAAATGATTCTCAGTTTTAAACAAGGAATTGAGGAAAGTTTTAAGGAAGCTTGGTCTAGAATCTCTGATCTACATGAAAAGACCGAGCCTAAAATGATTCAAGGCTTGTTCCTTAGCATTTTTTACCTTGGGATTGCTCTTTGCTATAGATATGCTTTAGATGCTATTGCGGGAGGAGATTTCCTCCAAAGTAATGAGGATGATGCCATTAATGCTATAAAGAAATTAATCCTCACTTACAACTTGCCTAGCCAAGCTAATACTTCTTTTGCAAAAATATTTGCTAGGTTAGACACTCTTGAGGCTAGCACTACTAGATTAGAAGGGTGCTATAATACGCTTAGGGAGCAACATGATTATGTCCCAATAAACTCTGAACCATCAAAGTGGTTCCCTACAGTAAAGATTGATATAAACACTGAAACTTTTCAAGCTCGCTGTGATATCATGTCTGAATTTTGTCTTATGCCCAAAGCTATTTATGAATCTTCGAATATTTGGGGGCTTGTTGAAGGAGGAAAAGAAATATCTCTCACCAATAATACTACCATATTACCTCTTGGAATTGCTGAAGGAGTGTTTACAAAGATCCTTGGGAAAACGATTTCTATTGATTATCTTGTTATTGAATGTGCAGGAAAAGGACAAATTACACTTGGAAGGTCCCTATTAGAACTCCTTGGAGCAACAATAGATGTGGGAAAGGGGACCATGCACCTTTATTCTCCACCAAACAATCATATTTTCCCCAAGGTTAAGAATAAAAATAAGAGAGGTAAGGGCAAGAAAGTTGGTCTTAATGCTTCTTCATTTGAGAACACTTGATTCTTTCTTTGCTTCTTATGCCTAACTTAAAGGCGTTAAAGAAAAGTACTTGTTGGGAGATAACCCAAGAGTTTTAGTTGAGTCTTGGAAGTTATTACCTCTGTAATAACCTCTCCTTATCCTTTTTATTTGCTTTTTGTGCCAAGAGTAACCTCTAATGAGAGTGAAGTAATGATTGGGAAAGTTGCTGTCCCGAAACAGATTTCTGTGCTTCACCGTAAAAATTCCTGAGAGAGCTCTGTATGTCGGAATGAGCTGTAATTTTTTGTTCTTATGCCCCAGGTTGTTATATAACTTTCGTTAGTTCAACACTTTTTGATTTGAGCAACAGAAGGTCTTCGAAAAAATTCGTCTTTACCTGCTGGTCTGTTTTGACAGATTTCTACCATTTTCTGCATTTGCTTCTTGTTAGTTCCTTCTTGAGTTATTTTGGGGAATTGAGATTTTTGAGGGAAGTGCTACAGTAGCTAGTGTTCTAATGGAAGTTTATTTGGTGTTAGAACTGAACCTTGAGGCTTATTTATCTTAAGTGCACTAATGTTGCTAATGAGATTGTGTGAAGTTTTGTATGAAGGAAAAATTTCAGGTGTATGTAAGGAATGAGTAACGAGATGAAGGATGGACTAAAGCTCAAGCTTGGGGATGCCACGCGTGTCACCCCAAGAAATATCCAAGAAGTACAAGTGTCAAAGCTTGGGGATGCCCAAGGCATCCCCTTCTTCATCAATAAAAATCCCAGGTTTCTTCCAAACGCTTCATTTTTATTATTTCGTGCACAGTTGTGTTTCTCTTGGTGCGTCTTCTTTTTCGTTTTCGTTTTGGTTTTTAGTTTTCTTGGTTTGCTTAGTTTTCTGAATAAATTGGTTGGACCCCCTCTTTCACACTTTGGTTTGCGAATAGTTTGGTTTGGTTTGGAAAAGAGTAGGAAAGTTCATGCTTTTGTGGTAAAAAGAGCTCATTTTTGACTATGGCTATGCTTCGTCATGCCATTATTAATATTGTTTTGGATTTATGCTTAGTATTATTTGCTGTAGCATGACTTGTTATAAATAATTGAGATTGCTTAATGTGCCTTGGATGAATCATGCGTTGTTTTAGCATATTAAAGCATAGTATAGTGGTATTCTCCTTTGATACTTTTTTTGGGTTGACTTGGCGCATGCTCACACCATATTATGACTATCTCAAGTCACCATATCCTTTATGATCCTTTAGTTTTCAACTTGTAGTATCACTTTATGCTTTGATCAATGATGTTTTGTCGCTCTGCATGATTATGGCCATTATTGCTCTCTTAGTTTGTCGCCCCCAGTCTTTTGCTAGCCTCCAAAACCAAGTATGAGTTCCACTCATGCATCCAACTCCCTAAACCAAGTTTTTCCAAAGATTCCACCATACCTACCTACTAGCTTATGCTATTCCAAGTATATTCATGCATTTGTTTACCTTCCACTTGTTATGAGAAAACTAGTGATTAAAGCTCTCACGAACTTGATGGCACACTTTACTTTTTTGCCTCTAATAAACTTGAACCATTGGGTCCTTCTTTGTTGCGTATATGCTTGCGCTTTATAAGTTCAAATTAGCAGAACCATGTACCATGGGGAACTCTTTCGACATTGCACTTGTACCTTGTACCCCATTGATATTATGTTCTTTTGCTTACGGATCCCGGCGGTGTGAAATAAAAGTGGAACTTGTAAGATCATGGAGTTTATATATGTGTTAGAGAAACGCCTGGGCCGCTAGCCTAAGCCATGCCTAATCATGGTGGAAACTTGCAGCATCACTATAATGAGCACTTTATGAAGCATCCTCAATAAAAACCTATGCAAATAGCAAATAATAAGATCGCTGAGATGCTCATTGTCTGCTTGCCTTGTCATTTTGATTATGGGAAAGCTCCCGTATCATGTGCAAGGGGTACCCCGTTGGCGGTTCTTAATGATACACATATACTTACAATGACAAGAGCTTACTCGTGACTGAAGTTGAGTAGCCTGAGGATCGGTCTTCATAAGTAAGGGGCATGAGATTTCGGTTTATAACTTGTCAAGCATATCCTCTTAGTTGTGTCACTTTAACCTTAATCACCTTCAAGATGCTTATGATAGGGGCAATGAGAGCTGAAAGCTATAAGTACCATAATTTTTGGAAGCTCTTTATGAGACTTGAATCCCTACTTCCTTTTACAAAAGGCTTTTATTCCACCATTACATTGAGTCTCCACCTTCTATCTTTATGCACTTACTTTGAGAGCATAGTGTCCATTCTTAGTTCTATGTGCATTGTCCCAAGACTAGTTGATTGATGCATAACTTGTTATTGCTTGTTTGAAACTATTGTATTTAGTCACTCTTATGAACTTTGAAGGTGTCCTATGCATTTATATTTGCTACTCTATTGAGGGACAAGCTGAATACTATTATGCTATGTTTTCTTTATGTGAAACAAACAAACGTCTTGCAAAGCATTGTTACTCATGAATCTTTTGTTTGTGCCTTTTCATGTTGTATCATAGTTTCTTTGCTTATTGCTAGAACTTTGTCTTTCATGTTATGATTGAAGTACTTTGATCCCAGCTTTGATGTTTTGCAAATACTTTGATCAAGTCTTTGATGGTGCATGTCACCTCAAAAATTATTTCTTTTTATCACTTACCTACTCGAGGACCAGCAGGAGTTAAGCTTGGGGATGTTGATACATTGCAAATGTATCTATAATTTTTGATGTTCCATGCTTGGTTTTATCCACTTTCTTGTGTTTTGTTCCAACTTTGGAGTACTTTTATTATCATTTCTTGGACTAACCTATTAACAAGAGCCACCGTGCCAGCTGCCTGTTTTCTGTTGTTTTTGGTTCCAGAAAAGTCATAAAATGAATATTCTCAGAATTGGACGGGACAAAAGCCAAAGTGCCTATTTTTCCGGAAGGGATCAAGTGCCAGAATACGAGACGGAGAAGGGCTGGGGGCCGGCCACACCACCTGGCCGCACGATTAGGCCTGGCCCACGCCTGGGGGTGGTCTAGCCTCCCCCAGCACCCCCTCGGCCTCTCCTTCCGCCTATAAGTTGCCCTCGGGACGAAAACCCTAAGTACCCGATCAAAATTACATGAAAGAGTCTATAGCCGCAGTCGTCTCTGTCCCTAGATCGGGGGGGGATCTGAAGCTCTTCCTGGCACACTGTCGGAGAGGGGAATTCACCCAGGAGGTCTTCTTCATCACCATGCAAGCCTCCGATGTGATGCGTGAGTAGTTCATCCTTGGACTACGGATCCATGTAGTAGCTAGATGGCTGGTTTCTCCTCCTTTGTGCTTTCATGTTTAGATCTTGTGAGCTCCGTTCATGATCAATATCATCTATTTGTAATTCATACATGTTGTGTTTGCGGGGATCCGATGGATATTGAGATGCTATTTCAGATTGATTATTGATTCTATCATGTCTTTGTTATTTGAGATCTTGCATGCTTTCCATTGTTAGTAGCTATCTTGGCCAAGTAGATGCTAGCAACTCCAAGAGTTAGTATTTATGCTCGATAGTGGGTTCATGCCTCTGGTAATCTGGGGAAGTGACAGAAATCTCTAAGGTACTAGATGTGCTGTTGCTACTAGGGAGAAAACAACGATCATTTGTTCATAGAACAATTGTATTGTTTACTTTACACGCAGTTCGTAAAGCAATAATCTGTTGCTTGCAACTTAATACTGGAGGGGTTCGGATGATAACCTGAAGGTGGATTATTAGTCATAGATGCAGTTGGATGGCAGTCTATGTATTATGTTGTAATGCCCAATCAAGTCTCAAAGGAGTCAAGATGATTAGTATATGCATGTATTGCTTTCTCGGTGTTTGTCAATTGCCCCGCTGTAATTTGTTCACCCAGCATGTTATCTATCTAAGGAGAGCCACCTCTAGTGAACTATGGATCCCGGTCCTTTACTTTACATACAATCTACAATCTTTTACTGCTTTGTGTTTACTTTCTACAAACTTTTACTTCTTTCCATTCGATAAGTTTAATCCTTTGTTTTGCGCAAAACACGGTGAGATTGAAAACCTCATCGCAAGTTGGGGACAAAGTTCTATGGTTGTGTTGTGCAGGTCTCCACGTTGCTACTAGCACCGGTAGTGCGCCATGCCAAAGCTCACCTAGTAACACCTTTGAGGTGTTTCCTTGCTCCTACTAGTTCGATTAAACCTTGGTTTCATAACTGAGGGAAACTTGCTGCTGTGCTCATCATACCTTCCTCTTGGGGTTCCCAACGAGCTCTATATCAACACAGCCATCAAGCATTTTTTTAGGCACCGTGCATTGAGCCATCACATACACCAAGGCCTTACCCTCTAGACGAGATACTTGCAGCACATTGCAGATGGAGAGAGTTCTCTGAACATGTGTTGCAGCACGCGAGAGCCGCCGACAATGAAATATATAGGGGAGAATGAATCATATATTCATCCTAGGTTATTTGCTAGCATTTTCAGGTCTATTTTTCGAAGTAGAAATTTGTATTGTATTTATATTATTTTGATCAGCAGTATGCGTATTACCTTTCAGACAAAATTGTAATGTATTTAATTTTAGTACTTTCAGAATTCAAAGTATTTATTTTTAGTAGCTTCTTTCAGAATTATCTGTGTTCGACAGCCGTAGCCGGCGGCGGGCATCAGCTCAACGCCAGAATTCAGGTTCCACATAGAAAATTGCACAATAATGTGTTGGTGGGCGGCACCAGCCCTCGAACCTGGGATGCGCGCCGTCGAAGGTGGAGGAGGCGGGCTCGCCAGTCAGAAAACATGCCACGTCGACATCCCCTGTTTCTGATGCCCTTTTAAAAAAAAGAAAACATGCCACGCCACATGGTGTTGCTACAATCGATGGTACATGGTGGCATAGAAATAATATCGTATAAACATAAGGGCACGGTCGTCAACATTTCTAAAATGAAACCCAGTCTCCTATCTGTCCTGGTACATTTCCCGATGAGGTGGATAGCCACGGCCGATCTTTTTAATACGTTCGCACTCTTATGCTAAGAAGGGAAATAAAGATTGAGCGCTTAATGCAACGAGTGTCGAATTATTACCCTCTAAGGAAATGGGAGATGGTTATTTTCACGCGTGCCCGTAGTCCAAACCTACTATCAGTCTTTCACTCCCCTTCTCGGACAAACCACAGTTCATCTTGCATAGCTCCTCCGCCCCACACCACCTAGGGTAACATGGCCCCGCCTAAGCAGCCGCCGCCGCCACTACGACAGCCGCCGAAACTGGGGTATTTAGCCCCTCTAAGGCAGGCCATGAAGCTCTACTTCAAGGCCGGTCTCCCATTGCCCTGCCAGGCGGATGATTTCGCTGAATGTGCCGAATCGGCTGCGGCGGCGGCACTGGCGGCGCCGGCGCTGGATGCGGCAAGCAGGGCCAAGAGAGCGATGTGGAGAAATCGCGTGGCAGCATTATGGCATGCTCTAGGCAGTGGGAACAAGGTACGTATCAAATCGTTCACGAGAGCATGCCGCTGAGGGTACACACCCTCGAATAGGGCAATGCCAAGGTCTGGGAACTCTCGCATCCATGCTTCGGCACGGGCTGCCTTACCGCAGTGGGGGAGGCTAGGAACACACCGTCTGCGGCAAAGATGCTCCATCCAACGCACCGTCGGAGGTCTTACCGTGGCGACGACCAAGCGTCTACACTCAACATGCTGGATTGTTTGACAGCCAGAGCCGGCGGCGGGCATACGCTCAGCGCTGGAATTCAGGTTCCAGTTCACACGGACCTACGATCCCAAGAAGAAGATCCCGAATTTCACTTTCGAAGAAATTGTTGCGGCGGCACGGATGGTCCAACTGAACCGGCACTGGTGCACGCAAATCTCTCATGCATGAACGATGCAGATTTCTTGTAGTTTGGCGGGAAGGCAATAGATCAGTCTGGGTTAAATGATCAAAGAACTTATGTCCTCACAAGGCAATTGGCCAGCCAACTTTTCTGGTGGAGATCTGTAGTTTCTTCAGTGTAGAATAGTTAAGTTCAGACTGAAGAATGGCTTTTGTAGATGAAATGCTGACAAATTGTTCTATAAACTAGTAGGAAGTTTAGCCCAGTTTTGTGCAGGTATAAGACCCGTTTGTATGGAAGTACTACTGTTGTAAGCAAATACTATCAAGTATCTATTTCCTTCAATTACTAGTCATGGTTAAATCCAGTTAACTGGCCTTTTTTTATTCCAGACTATAGATTTTGTGTGTGCTGTCTGTGTTGTAAACCATTTTTCCGTTGTCTTGTGTTGTCTGCAAAATGGTCCTCCAGTTCATCGTGTTACAAATATAGCTACCTTGTACTTGAAGAGGAGATGGACTACATTTTCCTGGCATCCACAGAATTAACATTGCTCATTGCCAGACCACCCTCTTTTCATCAGGTTGTCCTTGGTTATTCACAGAAATTATAAAGCACGGTGTTCAACTACATTGATTCAAACTATTACACACACACACTACATCAAATTCATTACCCACACATACTACATCGATTCAAACTATTACACACACACATACTACTTCAAATTCATTATCCACACGTACTACAGCGATTCAAACTATTACACATTTTTAGTCGATGCTAACTTCTTGCTACGCTCTCCATACTACAAATTCATTAGCCACACATACCACGGCAATTCACTAGAGCTCTGTCTTCACTCGAGGGAAATCAGAACCACCAGCTTGTCCAAGCCCAGTTCCCCCACCAAAACTGTGTGCGCCGTCACGAAATGGTGGTGGTCATGTGTCATCGATCCTTCCAGGCCAACACTGCAGGCGACGAGGACGCTTTCTGGCAGCCTCTTCGGGGCCCTAAATGCCATCCACCGATTCTAGAACCTCCTCCAGGTGGATGATGACCGGGTGCTTCCAGCAAAGCTGTCGCCCTGCCCTGCTTGGAATCTGCACCTCGTACATCTTAGGAACAGCGTCAGGATCTTTCATCCACGCCTTTACCTCGATGACCCATCTGTCGCTCGGTGGCACGATTTCCACCAGCTCGCCGCCAAGGCTACTGACGACCTTCTTGAGGGCCTCCAGCTCCCAAGCATCCAATGGGAGGCCGTCAAAGCCGAGTTTGGAGAAGAAACGAAGCTACCCCAAGAGATCGTCCCACCCACAGGCGCGATGCCAACACATGAAGCTCATTTTCTCCCCGCAACACTCGAAAGAACGGGAAGAATGCAGAACACGCTCGGTGTCTGAGCTGTGCTCGAACCAGACGAAAAAATCGAATGGCGGCATGCATACCTCATTGACCTCATTTCGTCTGATCCCAAAACGAGACCTGAAAGCCGACAGCAACTCTGCCGGCGACACGGCGGGACAAACGCCCAGCACGGTGGCCATGAGAGCATGGTTGTCGAACTGCTGTGCCAGGGCTACCATGCCCGGGGTGCACGGAAGCACGCAACTTCCCGAGGCCAGTCACTGGCCTGGATCGCCCGACGGGACGCGCTCCGCCATGCGAGAAGGACTAGCCATAGGCGAGATATTAGTCCGGGGACGTGAAGCTCCAATACGGCGGACGATGCGATGGAGACAGCTGCGAGCTTCGATTAGAGGCGTGGGAGGTTGACTGGACATGGCGGGGACGCAAATTAGAGCAAGTACGAGCTCCGTTCTGAGACGAGCAGCCGGAGCTAAGCAAATGTTATGAGGAGGGGAGCAGGGGAGAAGACCAGAGCAGAGCAAAGAAATAGATCTGGCCCACTCAGGGATCTGGTCCACGCAGGGATAAGCTAGTCCACGACCGCAAAAGATAATAGGGAATACTGACAGGGTGGGCCAAGAAGAGTTGACCTAACAGCGGTATTTGAGTTCAACCGTTTTTTGTCTGGTTCAAACGATTGTTTGGCTATTAGATTTGTATTCACCCCCATTTGGCCCTCCTGGACAATTGGCGATTCTACTACGGCCCTTCGCGCGATTGATGACAACTCGGGTACCGGGATGCACTCACCCGGGAAGTTTGGTACCACAAACAAACAATCCCCATTCTACGATGACTTCTGTGATTGTGAGAACCTTTAACATTAGTAACTAAATCCATTTGTCCCGTGATATATTACATGTCCGAGATTCGATCATCGGTATCTCCATACCTAGTTTGATCTCGTTACCAACATGTACTCTTTTCTCGTTCCCGTGATATAACATTCTAGTGATCTCATCACTTGCTTGCAAGCTAACCAATGTGATATCACCGAGAGGGCCCAGAGAATATCTATCCATCATCGGGATGGAAAAATCCCACTCTTGATCCATGAGCTTCTACATAACACTTTTTTAGCACTGAACCCACCTTTATAATCACCCTTTCACGATGTGACGTTTGATGTTATCAAGATACTCTTACAGTGTTAGTGATTAACATGATCTCATGGTCTAAGGACTAGGATTACTTTGTTAAATGTTATAGCAATATAAACACAATGACTTTGATTGTAATGTTATACTTCGGATGCATGTTCATCACATCATTCCACTAATGTTGTGACCTCGTTATTAACAACATCCAATGTCCATGATCAGGAAACCTTCATCATCTTGTTAATCAACGAGCTAGTTTATAAGAGAGGCATAACTAGGAACTTTCCTTTTGTTTATTAAACACACATGTATTAACGTTTCCAAGTTAATACAATTATATCATGCAAAATAAACATCTATCATATACTTGGAATATGTATAATAAAAACTTTATTATTGCCTCTCAGGGCATATTCCCTTCCGTCTCCCACTTACACTAGAGACAATAATCTAGTTACATGGTGATAAATCCAACACCCATGGAGTTATGGTGTTGATCATGTTTTGCTTTAGGGAGAGTTTTAGTCAGCGGATCTGCTACATTGAGATCCGTATGTACTTTACAAATCTATATATCTCCATCCTTGACATGCTCACGGATGGAGTGAAACCGGCGCTTAATATGTTTGGAATTCTTGTCAGACCTTGGTTCCTTTGCGTTGGCTATGGCTCCATTGTTGTCACAATGGATCACCATTGGATCCAACGCACTAGGAACCACACACAGTTCGGTAATGAACTCCTTCATCCAAACGGCTTCCTGTGATGCTTCTGAAGCAGCAATATATTTTGCCTCCGTTGTTGACCTTGCTACCACGGGTTGTTTGGAGCTCCTCCAACTAACTGTTGCTCCGTTCATGAGAAATACGTATCCGGATTGAGACTTAGAGTCGTCCGGATCAGTGTCACTACAACAATACAGAGGTTTGGTAACACATATTTGTAACATAAGAAAAATCGTGTTACTTCGTGAAATCCTAGTAACGCACCAATTGTGTCAACAACGAATTTGTAACACAAAGTATGTGAGAGTCAAAGAGTGTTACAAAGTTGTAACACATGATTCAAGGTGTTACAAGGTAGTAACACATAATTTGTAAACATCAAAACCGTGTTACTAGGTTGTAACACATAGCTCAAGAGGAATATAGTGTTACAAGCTTGTAACACATAGGGTGAGGCCCAAAACTAGATGTTACAACCAAAATGACAACATACTAGTTGTGTATGTCTTTGCCGATGCACTACACCTTGCATTATATGAATTTGTATAGCGATTTTGTCCAAAAACGGCTTCTTAAGCATGTTTGCCGAGGCTTCTGAAACTTTATAGGTCCGCCACTAGCAAAGATAATAGTAGTGCAATGGTAGTTGTTATCTTAACTGTATAATATATTGGTCTTTGGTTAAGAGACTGAAGCAATGTATTTTTTTCGTCTTCAAAACAATGTGGTTAATGGTTGATGAAAGTGGGACAATTAAATGGTTATCAAGCTCATGAATTTCAGACATCGTCATGATTTAGTCCGTGCAATATTTGTGATACTAATTTACTTTAACAATTGTGTTTAACATATTGAGAAATAGTAGGGAGAAATAGAGAATGTAAATCTCAACCTTTACATGGTCATGTGCTTTATTAAAGATTTATAATAACAATTAGTATCATATTTATAACTATTGAGTACTACAAACCTTCCTTGCGTGTTACAACTAGTAATTAAATGATAGTATGTGTTAGATAGCTTGCACACATACAACTCTTTTTCAGAATAGGGAACATATCAACTTGTGACTCAAAGTTGCAAATATCAGTTTAAAAAATTAAACAAATGCCCTTAATTACTGTTGCAACCACTACATAGTTTTTGGTGGAAACATCTAGCTAACTATTTTTTTTAGAAACGATTTCTTTTGGTGGTAACCTATTGTTGATAATCGGTGGTAGTAGTCTTGTATTGCTACTCAGTTGGGCTGCCCTACATATGCAAAGCTATATATAATTTTTTCGCAAAAAATCTGGGAGGGCCACAACCCAGTTTAACATAGCTCCACCGATCCAAGTACAAACAACAAATATACACAAACCATCTCATTCTATTAAATGCCCAACCGCTTCAGTGCAAATGAGAAAAAATATGCTACTGTACTTGGACTAACAACTATTGAGACAATAAAAAAAGTTCATACGAATTCAAAGGGAATAAATGGCTGGTCCAAGTGCTGCTAAAATTAAGAAGGTGTACTTAGTCAAATGTAACTTGTGCATGATTCTAGTGTATGGGACATTAACATTTCAGGTCAGAAACCAACATATCAAGCTAGTAGTTGAAAATCTAGCAGATCATGATTATGATCTATGACGACCACTTGAACATTGCTTTCTTCAAGAACAACATCAGCTTGACATCCTTGTTTCTTAACATGGAGATTGCTTCTTCAGCTTGACTGAGAACAAGCTAATAACAAAAAATACGAATGAGCATTTAAAACTTGCCAAGATTGATGTTTACAAAAAGGTAAAATTGGAAAGGCCACATTCATTTGGATGAGAAACCTGATGGCAGTGGCATGAAAAACTTAGTTAGATAATATAGAATAAATAGTTTCTAGGCCAAGCTAAAATTGATCAATAAATGCTAGATTATTCTTGTCTTGGTGAATTGAAAAGAACTGATCAGGCAAAAGGAAAAAGAATGGGAAATCACCTTTTGCTTCCTCTTCTTAGAATTAGTTTTCTGCTTCATCACCACAACCTGTGTAGAAGAATTGAAAAAGAATTAGAACTTTTGGCTTCAATTTGAATTCTGCACCAAGTGAATTGATGGACTACACAACAATGACTACAAGAATGACAAGTACTCCATCGTTTCAGCCGAAACATAACAATCTGCAAGCCAATGAGATTTATGTATCTAGTGATCGAAGCTATCAACCAATCATGCCATAATAGCTTGGAAAAAAATGAATCATGCATGTATGTCACTGTGCTAGACAATACAGACTGGAGGAAAGGAAGCAACAGAACAAACCGGAGCTAATACCATATCATAGTGGAAATCTCAAGAAAAAAGAAATCATATCCAAGAGAAAATATATGCACTGGATATAGTCCTAGTATAAATGGCATGACTGCAGAAGGGATCATACATAATGTTGGAAAGAAGCAAAAGAACAGAATACTACTGTAGAGATTTAGCATGTAGCTCTTCATGGTCTAGGGAAGAGATGACCTAAACATGGCACATACCTTTATGGTTCTGACCTTCCTTGCTTGAAGCACTAATAGCATCCACTAATGTTCCCTCGACGTCTGTTCTAACCCAATGTTGATCGTTATTTTTTCTTTTGAACATCTCTCTGAGGTGTGAAACATGAAATGGCTCAGTTTCTATGTCTGATGCCCATTCCGTGCCTATATCATACACATCTCTAGGCTTCGACTGCTTCATTACTATAGACCAACCTGGATTATGTTCATCTTCCACATAGAAAACTTGATTCGCCTAGTTAGGGAAAATAAAAGGATCGTGCTCCATCTTATCTCCTTTGTGTATCAAATGTGAGAAGTTGACTAGTGTGTAACCATACTTGTCTTTCTGTATTCCTTCTTCAGAAAATATATCAACCCATTCACATTTAAACAACACCACGGAAAATTGTCTAGAGTAGTCCAGCTCGACAATATTAATTACCCACCCATAGTATGTGACATCACGTAGAACTGGATTTGCCTTACCTGTTGTAGCATAACTAGATGTTTTTGCAGTGACCATGACTCCACTATTTTGTGTTTTTTATCCAAGCGTTTAGGCCTAAAACAAAAACCACGAGAGTTGAAAGCGCGATATCTTCTCGCTGCATGAACTGGACCGCGGGTCAACCATCAAATATCATTTTTAATAGTGTTGATGCTATTTTCCTTCTCCAATTTTTTTATCTGCATATTCAGAGGCATATTAAAAATCAATCTACTCGTACATGTACTGCATAAAAATATATGGAACTTACATGAGCTTGGAACCATTCATGAAACTTCTCGTTCTGAGTCCTCTTGATAGTATCTAGGTTTAAAATGCGTCCACGAGTGATCTCATCAGCATGAGCTCTGCAAAGAAATTTGCAAACAATGTTTAATATCATAGAAAAATACTTATAAAACAATCTACAAGCTTAAGGAATTACCTAAGGTATGAGTTCACATCAGAACAATTGAACATCACATATCTATGAGCCTGTACTTTCTCTAAACCACTTAAAACATAATTCCCAGGCTTTCCAAGTGGGTTGCCAAAATGAGGAAATAAACTTGAACTTCGTTGAACACCACAATGCCCAACAAACTCCTCGCTATCTTTATGTTTGGTCTCAAAACCAATAATATATCTTGAACAAAATGTCATGCACTCATCTGCCAAATATGCTTCGGCTATAGATCCTTCAGGGTGAGCTTTATTACGAACATTTGACTTCAGCTTACCTAGATACTTGCATAAACAAAAAATAAAAGGAAAATTTTTTGTTAGATAATATTTTCTATAAGATAGCTAATGCATCCAATTATAAGCTAGCATACCTTTTCAAGAACCACATCGAACGATAGCACGCAGGACCACCTATTTTTGCCTCAGTTGCTAGATGAATAACCAAATGCACCATAATAGTAAAAAATCCTGGCGGGAATATCATCTCCATACGACATAATGTCATTACGATCCGCTCCTCCAACTTCTCCAGCTCACTGATGTATAGGACTTTTGCACTAACTTCTCTAAAATATCCGCACAGATCAAACAACACAGATGTAATGGAAGTAGAAATCGTAGAGCAAGTGGTAGAAGTTGTTGAATTAGAATGTGACAATCATGACTTTTAAGGCCGGAAATTCTTCCTTGAAGAACGTTTACACATCTTGATATGTTTCTAGACAACCCATCTGAAACCCTTAAATCGTGAAGAATTTTGCAAAATAGTTGCTTCTCTTTTTTTGACATGGTAAAAGAAGAAGCAGGCAAATAATATTTATCATTATGCTGTTTTTGTGGATGCGGCTCTTTCCTAATGTTCATTTGTTGTAGGTCCAGATGTGCCTTCAAATTATCCTTAGACTTTCCATCTATGCCTAGAAGTGTCCCATATATATTCTCACAAACATTCTTCTCAATATGCATGATATCTAGATTGTGCCAGAGTAAATTGGAGTCCCAATAGGGAAAAGAGAATAGGCCGCTGGCACACTTCCAGGTTTTGGATTTCTCAAAGTCCTTAACTGATTTTGTATTGTCAAGAATTGCAATTTGTGCATAACCAATAGGTGTTGATCTATGTTCTTCAGACCCATCAAATGACTTAGCATCAAAATGAAACTCATGATCTGGAGGTAGAAATCGGCGAGCCCCCATGATACAATATTTTTGCCCGTGTTTCAGGCGTTCAGAACATGTTTCATCTCGACATGGAAAACAACCAAACTCACCACTAACACTATATCCTGCAGCAAGAGCTAGCCTAGGGTAGTCACTTACGGTACACAACACAACGACATAAAGTTGAAACATCCTCCAGTGTTGTTGGAGTCTTTTAGTATATTTTTTTATATATGAACATCTCATATTGGCCTTTCTTCTCAACTGATCAATATGAACAGTCTGTATTCCATCTCTTTAACGATATAACAGTTTTTTCCAAGTTTTATTTATATATTTTTGTACTTACTGTTTTGCAGCGACAGGAAGACCCTAAAAAGAAATAGCCACATGGAGCGAAGGTTTATTTAGTGACTCATAGAAAAAAGGATAAAGATAAAAACAAGCACGTGGTAGGGTATAGAAGTTCAATTATTTTACAACGTCAAGTTAACATTGAATCAAAAAACTAGAATATCCCTTATTCTTCTCTTACATGCTGACTTGGAAGAGCTAGTAAAGCTAATAGATGAACAACCAAAGTTGGCACAAAATGACCGTGGAAGAGTTGCATGGAAAGGTGATGCCTTGCATACAGTTTTGGGGGATGAAAAACCTGGACAAGTGCATGGCATGGGTTTGCTTCCTGTGCCTAACCAAGTTTATGGTCGGGTACCATGTTATCTCAAGAACATCAACATGACTACAACAAATGGTTCATCATATGAGGAAGAGACTGATGTTAGGGAGGAAATGGCAAAGCTCATGTGGCATATAGAAGAGACTGGCGTATAGAAGAACAAGACCAAATTATTGAAGGATTTAGATACAAGGATGAAGTTTGAGGCCTTAATTAAATTGCAATGATAATTTCATTTCCTAACACTCAAAAGCATAAATATTGTACTAACACCTTTTTCCTGTAGGAAAATTTCCATACTAGAGGTAATGGCGAATCTCCACCTAAAGTACCACAAAATAAAAGAAAGGTATTTATCAAAATACTTGACTCCATTTTTTTTGAATTCTCTTTCTCAAGATAACATTTTGTAGAGAGTTCATGCTAGCAGGCCTAATCAAGTACGCTTAGTGACCAGACCAAGTGACGTGATAATGGTAAATCTAATTATTACCACACTATTTATGTCATAGTTACTAATCACCATGAATGTAAAATATAGAACAACGATCTCTTACATCAACATGGCATGCCTCAAGATAATGACATGTTTTTTTCAAGCAAACCTGTTAGAGACTTGTTGTCACTCATGTTATAAGAAGACTATATACAACTTCCTAATTAACTTCATTGTTGTATAGAAGCATCATCCTGAATACGAGGGTAACCATGATTTCTCACAAAAAGGACAACCATCACCAACACCTCCTATTTCTCATGGAGGAGAGGTACTCATAATCTGTTTGGTTACTTGCTAATAATTCTGCTTGGTTTTCTAATGAGAAATGATGATATCCAATATTTATGGAATAAAACTGTATTATGAACTTCAGTTTGCAGAACCATCATGGTAGAATCTTTTCTACGTTGTTTCTCCATAGATGAGAAAGAGTGGGGAGAACATGGATGAAAAATTTAGAAGATTATACAAACAAAACAAGACTATGAGTCATATGTCCTCAAAGCAGCGACATGGTCCTTCGTTGGAGGTAAAATAACATAGTATGTTCATGTTGGATCTATGTTCATCGGATTATTTGTATTTCTTATTATAATGGTGGCTTTATTCCAAATGTAGATTGGTGCAACAGTAATTTTGAAGTCCTCAACCTATCCAAACAAAAGACGTGTGGCATATGCCACTATTTTGGGTAGTAATTCAAAAATATTGGTTGGTGGTGTTGAATTAGGCCGCCAATTTACACAAGTTCAAGTCAATGAACCAATTGAGGAAGATGAAAGCTTGGTGAGGGAAAGGGAAAATTGTATGACAATTGGTGATGCCTTTTCTTCTGGGGTACCAATTGCTTGGCCATCAGCATGTGTACGTTGTTGCTTGAGTTTTGGTGATTTAATTTTTGGATCAATTTAATTTCATACATAATTCTAATTTTCTTTGAATATTGAGAAGATCAATGGCTAAGAGTTAATTTTGATGCTTGGTCTAGTGATGTTATGAAGATACAAAATCTCGAAGATTGGTGCAAGAGAGAGCAAGGAAACATGCTAGCAACCATGATTGATGTCGATTATATGATATATTTCACATATTGTAGTTTACATTCGTGTGTTCAGAAATGTAATATTTTGCTTCAATATCTACTCTATGTTCATTGTTGCAAATGCTGCTGAGTGACCGGAAACACGTTGGTATTTATATATCCTTAATATAGTTAATATGCACGTGGTGCTCATTCTATCTATGATCCTTTTGTTATTTTACAATATGGCATATGTGTAACAACCCAAGTTTGTAATATATGTAATTAGTACTTAAGAGCATAAGCATGCATGCATCTTTTGCATTTTGGTTGTGTTTTGGAGACAAAAGGGGATAAAAACCCTAATCTCTAAATGGTTTCCTTCTCAACTCTAACTCATTTCAAATAGTTTTGTATTTCGGAAATCACCAAAACATGTGGGTCCCAAATAGTATAAAGGGGTCCCTGCATTATTTTGGATATTTGCAAACCTTCCAATATTTCAAAAATGTTCAAAACAGAAAAGATTTTGAAATACAAAAGAGAAAAGGATTTAAGAAAAGGGAAAAAGATTTGCTAAAAAAATGCAGACTGGGCTTCCCAGGCCGCAGCCCAGCAAGCCAGCCCGCTTCCCCTCCTCTTCCTGCGGCCCACGGGCCAATCGCTGCCCGCTTTTGCCTTTCGTCTTTAATCGACAATGTGGTGATCATTGTCATTGGCGATGTTGCCCGACGCCTTGTGTGGCAGCCAAGATCTGTGTCGCCGCCCCCTGGAGCCTACAAGTACCGCGCCGACGCTGCCAGGAAACCCTCGCATGCCGCTTTCCCCCTCTCCTTCCTCCTCCTTGCCATGGACGCCGAACCCTAGCTTCAGGTCGTCGTCTTCCTCGCCGTTCCCGGCCGCCCCAGCTCTGTCGGGGGCCACCGCTAGCTTTGCCATGGCCGACTGGTTCGTCCTAGACACCTCCCGTCCACACACGCGCCTCTAATCGCTGGAATCGATAGCTTCCACCGCCGCCAGACGCCGCCGTTCACCGTTGACTACCACCGTTCCAGAGCTCGCCTCACCTCGCCGTCAAGCCCTTCACGCTCCTGGTGAGCTTCTCGTCTGCGCAGGGCTCTCCGTCTCGCCGCTGGCCCTCTGTAGCTTCCTCTCCGTGTAAGCCTGACCCTGTCGCCGCCGTAGCTCGCCACCGGCCACGCTCCGGTGACCAAAACCGGGCGGGGCTAGTGCTGGCTTGATCACCGTCTTCACGCGGTTCCAGTGCGCCCAACCGCGCGTCCAGGGGAGCCTTGGATCGCCGGCGGCGACCACCATCTGGTGGCTTCACCGTGGCTGACGTGGCCCTGACGTGACCCCTGGCCCATGGGTCAGCCACTTTGGGTAGGTGCTGCCCTAGTGAGAAATGCCCCCACCCTGTGCTGACGTCATAATGATGTAGTAAAGCTTTTATTGTTTTATTATTATTTCCAGAAATAATTTAATAAGATAGAAATTGTTATAATCTTGTAAAATTCATAACTAATTCATATTTAATCAGAAAAATATGAATAATATATCAAAATGTTCAGAAAAATGAGATCTACACTTTAAAAATACAATCATGCATTGTTGATCAACCTAAACCCTAGATAGTTTAGAGGCACATCGAAACCCCCTAATTGCATATGGGATCGATGGAATGCCAAACCCTCGGCATTCCGAACCCATTTAAATCGATGCTAATCCTAGGGTTACCATGATAACTTTAATCTGCCATATCATTCATGTGCTTGTGCATTGCATGGTTTGAGGTATTGATTGTTGCCTTCTTTCCGGTATTGCTTCTTGGTGATAGGATCCGAGCACGAGACTGAAGTCAACGATACCGAAGATCCTTATCTATCTACTGAAGGACAAGGAAGCGTAGCCTATCATTCTGAACCTACGTTTTACAAAGTATCTACTTTCTCGCTATATTGCATACGATTCCAATGTGGTCTTTTGTCAGTAGCTAAAATCACCTATCTGCTGCATAGTTTCGCTGTTGTAGCCTTATATACCCGATCCACTGCTCCTATCATACCTTGGTCTAGCATGTGAGCGTTGCTAGAGCTTCTTCGATGGTCAAGCTTAGCCATGCTTAGTACTTACGCCTGATCCATCCCGATGATGATGAATCAGAGATGCCAAGGAATCTAGAAAGGTAGGAGATGGAGACATGATCGGAGGTGATGGATAAACATGCTAAGGCTTTTATGGGAGGCCACGTTGGGTGTGGTTTTTGTAGTCCCATGTTCGCCACCACTAGGAACCGAGTTCTTGCCTTTGGAACCGAGATGAGCGTACAGCCACACGGGGCCTGGAAAATCCCTAGACTAACTAACTTGCCTAGTAGATTCCATGAGTCACATAGTTCAGGCTTTCCATTTGGCATATGCATTGAAAATGTTTTCGAAAGAGAAGGTGAAGGAGGTGCATCATAACAGGTAGGTAAGCGTGGCCGAGGTTGCTTGGGGTAGATAGCGCCCCTGATAAACCAACCCCGCCCACATCTCTAGGGACCGGCTTCGAGACTTGACCCGTTACGGCGGAACCATCCTTAGGGCGTGACTCATGGTCTCGGTGACAGCAAGGTAAAGGTCATGGTCAACCACCCTCTGCCGACCCTCCAAGGAAGAGGGCTAATAATATTTGGCATTAAGAGTCAGTTGGTACGTGTGGGTAAAGTTGTACACCCCTGCAGGGTTAATCTTTTTGAAAAGCCGTGTTCACGGTTATGAACACTTGGTGACCGAATTCTAAGATCATAGATAACATTAACTAAAAATAAACTTGTTGATCCACGTGTGCTTAAGGGTGCTTCCTCGGGGGTTCGAGGGGGTGATCATAGATGAGGAGTTAAGATGTACTTGGTTAACAAGTTCAGATGTTCAAGATGGATTTGTTGCTCCCTTACCCCGTTTTGAAAGTATTATATGTAGACGAGCCTCTTCTCTCCCTCTTGTTTACAAACAAAGTTGGCTTTATGCAAAGAAAATCTAGAGAAAGCTTTTCTAGCCAGAGCATGTAGACACTAGGTTATCTAAGTCTTGTGGAGTACATTCTCGTACTCAGCCTTGTGCCATTGTTGTTTTTCTCCAGATGATCTAGTCGCAACTGAAGGAGGCTTCTACGTTGACATCAACGAGTAGTTGGGAGTCCCAGGTAGCATCCTGAGGACTATGGTTTGGACGTCGCTTATGTTTATGGCCTCTTAGGCCCTTTGTTAAGTTTGTTGTGTAGAACAACATAATTTGCTTTCGCTGTTTGGTGTAATGATGGGTATATGACCCCTGGTTTGTAATAATCTGATATCATACTCTATTAAGAGTTTAAACTTATGCTTGTTGAATCCCTGTGTTCTGTAATGCTACTGAATCATATATTGTGAGTCCCTGAGGTTGGAGTTAAGTTTACCTCGGAGGATAATCCGAGGTTTGTTTAACCCTAATCTCGGGGGTGTTACAGGTTTTGGTTTCAGAGAAGGACTGCCTGTAGGAAACCCTAGTATTGGTCGATGTTGAGTCTAGAAGTTGACAAAACTATTTAAAGGTTGAAAACTATTTGCAAAAACTCTGACTAGGACTCTTTTTACTCCTTTCCTGGTGTGAATCTATTGCTGGAGTTTTCTTGCCCTTTTTGGTTTGAAAAGGTTTTCACTCCTTACCCCTAAATTCAAATGTTTATGATTGTGTCTTCGGGGTTGCTTTTCTAAGTACTACATAACTAGTTGCTAATCTCAGAGTTATCAGGATGTCTCAGTTCTGCTTGATGCATAACATCTTAGCACTCTATTGTTATGGTTTGTAAGTCAGCTGGTTAGTGTATACGTTAGTATGCTTTGGTACTACCATGCTTGATGAGATTATATGTTCTACATCTAGTACCCTTGTCTTTGAATCCCTTGGCTAACGCCTTCTATTCTTACAGGATGGGTGACACTTCTCGATCTCGCACCCGTGCTCAAGCTCATGGGTCTAGGAATGAGGATGATCCTTCTAAGATTCCTCCACCACCATCAATGGTTCAACTCATGGCTATGTATGAGACCAACCGTGCTGACAACATGAGGCTCCTTGAAAGGATTGAGCGCAATACCCAGTGCCTAAACAACCAAGTTGGTTTCAATGATTTCATACGTCTCACTCCGCCAGTTTACAGCTATTCCACTGAGCCACTTGATGCAGACTACTAGCTTCGCACCATGGAGCGCAAACTTCAGGTTGGTCATGTTCCTGAAGCTGATTGGGTAACCTTTGCCGCCTACCATCTAGAGGGAGCAGCTAACTCCTGGTGGGAAAATTTCTTGGCACTGCAAGCTTCTCATCATGTTGTTACTTAGCAAGAATTCACTAAAGTATTCCGAGCCTATCATATTCCCGAGGGTCTAATGGATGAAAAGAGGGAGGAGTTCCTCAAGCTGAAACAAGGCACTGGTTCTGTGTATGATTACCAGCGCAGCTTCAATCGTCTTGCATGCTATGCTCCTAAAGAAGTTTCCACTAATGCTAAGAAGCAAGTTCTATTCCCCAAGGGACTAGACCCTGATGTTCGTCGTGATCTTCATCTGATGGATTTTGGGAATCTGCAAACTCTTGTGAACAAGGCAATGAAAGCAGAGCGTGGAAAGGTGGAGTATGAGGAAACTCGTAAGCATTCTTATGAAGGATCAAACAAGGCTGGTTCAAGCAATAAGAAGCGTCGTGTCTTTGTGCCTTACAGTGTTGTGCCACGTGCTCCTTACACACCAAGGTCTTCTGGATATGCTCCTCGCCCAAATGATATATCAAGCAATGCTGGTGGGACAAACTATCCTGCTGCTGGTACGACATTAGGTCTTATCTGTTTCAACTGTCGCTAGCCTAGTCACTTTGCAAGAGACTGTCTGCAAAAGTGTGCTACTGAGAGAGAACCACCAAAGAAGTATACCAAGCCTCAAGGTGCTGGAAGTGGTCATCTGACCCATATCTCTGCTGAAGAGGCTCAGGAGGATCCAAGCGCCGTTATGGGTACGCTCCGTATCAATCACATTCCAGCTAAAGTTTTGTTTGATTCTGGAGCATCGCATTCATTCATGTCGCAAGCTTTTGCTGAAATGCATGGGATAAGTATTGAGGGGTTGTCTAGACCTTTGATGGTTCATTCTCCTGGTTATAGATGGAAAACCACCATGGTTAGTCATGGGAACCTAATCAATGTTGCTTCTCAGTTGTTCCCCACTTCTCTTATTGCCCTCAAGTCAACTGATATTGATGTCATTTTGGGCATGGACTGGTTGTCCCAATATCAAGCGGTCATTGACTATGCAACCAAGTCCGTGACTCTTACTAGTCCTGCTGGCATAATAGTCACCTATTGGACCGTAGGGTCACTATCTCCTTCAGCTGTTTCTATTCCTCAAGCGGAGTTTTATGCTCTTGAAGTTCAACCTCCGTTAGAGATTCAAGATGTTTCCGTGGTATGTGAATTCCCGGATGTCTTTCCTGAAGAGTTGCCTGGCATGCCACCTGATCGAAGTGTGGAGTTTGTCATAGAGTTGGTCCCTGAAACTGCACCTGTTTCTAAGAGACCCTACCGTATGCCCCCTCATGAGTTAGTGGAGTTGAAGAAGCAATTAGAGGAGTTGGAGATAAAAGGATACATCCAGCCTAGCACATCTTCTTGGGGATGTCCTACCATCTTTGTTAAGAAGCAGGATACCAATATACCATGACTGGTTGTGGATTATCGCCCTCTCAACGTTGTGACTGTCAAGAACAAGTATCCTCTCCCTAGGATCAACGATCTTTTTGATCAGTTAAGTGGTGCCACTGTCTTTTCCAAAATGGGTTTGAGGTCAGGGTATCACCAAATCAAGATCCGAAAGGAAGACATTCCAAATACTAATTTAACTACTCGTTATGGTATTTACGAGTACACCGCCATGTCCTTTGGTCTTACCAATGCTCCAGCCAATTTTATGCGGCCTATGAACTCTGTCTTCATGGAGTATCTCGACAAGTTCGTTGTGGTCTACATCGATGATATTCTGGTCTATTCCAAGACTGAAGAAGAACACGTTGAACATCTGCGTTTGGTGTTGACAAAGCTTCGAGAACATCGTCTCTATGCCAAGTTCTCCAAATGTGATTTTTGGTTGCAAGAACTCATATTCCTTGGTCATGTTGTTTCTACCAAAGGGGTTGCTGTTATTCTGGACAAGGTTTAATCCATTGTTGACTGGGAATCCCCTAAGTTCGTTAAGGATGTTCGAAGTTTCCTTGGGTTGGCGGGATACTACCGTCGATTCATCGAGAACTTTTACAAAATTGCTAAGCCAATGACTAATCTTCTTAAGAAGGATAAGAAGTTTGAATGGTCTGATAAGGCTGAAGAAAGCTTCCAGGTTTTGAAAACCAAGCTAACTACTGCTCCGGTGCTAGTTCTTCGAGACACCAGTAAAGACTTTGTTATCTTCTGTGATGCCTCACACCAAGGTCTCGGGTGTGTGTTGATGCAAGATGGTCATGTGGTGGCCTATGCCTCTCGACAGCTGAAACCACACGAGAACAACTATCCAACTCATGATCTCAAGCTTGCAGCTGTTGTTCATGCTCTTAAGCAATGGCGACATTACCTTATCGGTAGTCGTTGTGAGTTATACTCGGATCATCAGAGTCTAAAGTATCTTTTTACACAACCTGATCTAAATCTCAGGCAAAGAAGATGGTTGGAACTCATCAAAGATTATGATTTGGGTCTCAACTATTAACCTGGCAAAGCCAATGTCGTTGCTGATGCGCTAAGTCAAAAGTCCTACTGCAACAATCTGTTGATTAAACAATCTCAACCTTCTCTTCATGAGGAATTTTCTCGACTGAATCTTGAAGTTGTTCCTCGTGGATTCCTTTCTACTCTTGAGGTTAAATCTTCTATAGAGGATGAAATCAAGCTTGCTCAAAAGAATGATTCTGAAGTTGCTGAGATCAAAGAGAACATTGCTAAGGGAGTTGCAAAATGTTTCTCTACTGATGATCAAGGTATTGTCTATTTCGGTAACCGTCCGGTAGTGCCGAAAAGGACAAAGTTGAGGGGTTTAATTCTTAAAGAGGCTCATGAATCACCTCTCTCCATTCACCCTAGAGGTACCAAGATGTATCGGGATCTCCGTCAAAGATTCTGGTGGTCTGGTATGAAGAAAGATATAGCCCGATTCGTTGCTGAGTGTGATGTTTGCCGTCGCGTCAAGGCTGAACACCAAAGGCCTGCTGGTCTCCTACAACCGCACCATATTCCTGAGTGGAAATGGGATGAAGTTGGTATTGATTTCATTACTGGTTTTCCAAAGACTAAAAAGGGAAATGATGCAATATGGGTAATCGTCGACTATTTGTCCAAGGTTGCTCACTTTCTACCTGTCCGTGAGAGCATTACTGCTAATCAGTTGGCTGAATTATATATCTCTTGGATAGTGGTCCTTCATGGAGTTCCAAATAAAATTGTCTCCGACCGAGGGAGTTTGTTCACTTCAAGGTTTTGGTCAAGTTTCCAACAAGCTATGGGAACTCATTTATCCTTTAGTACGGCTTATCATCCTAGCAGCAGTGGTCAAACCGAAAGGGTAAATCAAATCCTTGAAGACATGCTTAGAGCATGTGTTATATCTTTTGGTAAGAACTGGGAGAAATGCCTACCTTTTGCCGAGTTCTCCTACAACAACAGTTATTAGTCCAGTATAGGCATGGCACCTTTCCAGTTTTTATACGGAAGAACATGCCGTACTCCTCTGAATTGGTCTGAAACCGGCGAAAGAAAGTTCTTTGGACCGGATATGATCATGGAAGCAAAAGATCAAGTTCGTATTATACGAGATTGTTTGAAAACCGCTCAGTCTTGTTAGAAAAGCTATTATGATCGTCACCATCAACATGTTGAATACGAAGTTGGTGATCAAGCTTATCTCCGAGTCACTCTGTTAAAGGGTGTCCATCGTTTCGTTATCAAGGGCAAACTAGCTCCTCATTATGTTGGTCCTTTCTGTGTCCTTTCCAAGTGTGGTAAGCTCGCATATCAATTGGATTTGCCGGCAAACTTCCCTGAGGTGCATGATGTCTTCCATGTGTCTCAACTCAAGCGTTGCTTCAAAGACCCTGTTCGTGGTGTTGATCACCAAATTCTTGACCTTCAAGAAGATCTGACTTATCGAGAGTATCATGTTCGTATCATTGATGAAGTCGAGCATAAGAATCATCGTCAAAGCATCAAGTTTCTGAAAGTTTAGTGGTCCCATCATTCTGAGGATGAAGCAACCTGGGAACACGAAGATCGTCTTTGATCTGAGTACCCTGCCTTCTTTTCTAAAACTTAGGAATCTCGGGACGAGATTCTTGTAAGAGGGGTAGAGCTGTAACAACCCAAGTTTGTAATATATGTAATTAGTACTTAAGCGCATAAGCATGCAAGCATCTTTTGCATTCTGGTTGTGTTTTGGAGACAAAAGGGGATAAAAACCCTAATCTCTAAATGGTTTCCTTCTCAACTCTAACTCATTTCAAATGGTTTTGTATTTCAGAAATCACCAAAACATGTGGGTCCCATATAGTATAAAAGGGTCCCTGCATTATTTTGGATATTTGCAAACCTTCTGGTATTTTGAAAATGTTCAAAACAGAAAAGATTTTGAAATACAAAAGAGAAAAGGATTTAAGAAAAAGGAAAAGGATTTGCTAAAAAAATGCAGACTGGGCTTCCCAGGCCGTAGCCCAGCAAGCCATTCTGCTTCCCCTCCTCTTCCTGCGGACCACAGGGGCCCAATCGCGCTGCCCGTCGCTTGAACCTGTCGTCTTCACGACGACGGCAGTGATCGTGTCGCCGGTGATGCCGTCCACCACCACGGCCGCGCCAAGATCTATGCCGCCGCCCCCTGGAGGCTACAAGTACTGTGCCGACGCTGCTAGGAAACCCTCGCATGCCGCTTCCCCTCTCCCTCCTCCTCCTTGCCATGGACGCCAAACCCTAGCTTTGGGTCGTCGTCTTCCTTGCTGTTCCCGGCCACCCAGTGGCAAATGCGAGGCCTGATTGGCTTCGCCCGGTTCGTCCTAGACACCTCCCGTCCACGTGCGTGCCTCCAATCGCCAGAATCGACAACTCCCACCGCCGCCAGGCGCCACCGTTCGCCGTTGATTACCACCGTTCTAGAGCTCGCCTCGCCGTCAAGCCCTTCATGCTCCTAGTGAGCTTCTCGTCCGCGCAGCGCTCTCCGTCTCGCCGCTAGCCCTCTATAGCTTCCTCCCCGCGTAAGCCCGACCCTGTCGCCGTAGTAGCTCGCCGCCGGCCATGCTCCGGTGACCAAAACCGGGCGAGGCTAGTGCTGGCTTGCTCGCCGTCTTCACGCGGTTCTAGCGCACCCAACCTCGCGTTCACGGGCGCCCTGGATCGCCGTCGATGACCACCATCTAGTGGCTCTGCCGTGGCTGACGTGGCCATGCTGTGGCCCCTGGCCCACAGGTTAGCCATTGTGGGTAGGTGCTGCCATAGTGAGAAATGCCCCACCCTATGCTGACGTCATAATGACGCAGTAAAGCTTTTATTGTTTTATTATTATTTCCAGAAATAATTTAATAAGACAGAAATTGTTATAATCTTGTAAAATTCATAACTAATTCATATTTAATCAGAAAAATGTGAATAATATATCAAAATGTTCAGAAAAATGAGATCTACACTTTAAAAATACAATCATGCATTGTTGGTCAACCTAAACCCTAGATAGTTTAGAGGAACATCGAAACCCCCTAATTGCATATGGGATCGATGGAATGCCAAACCCTCGGCACTCCGAACCCATTTAAATCGATGCTAACCTAGGGTTGCCATGATAACTTTAATCTGCCATATCATTCATGTGCTTGTGCATTGCATGGTTTGAGGTATTGATTGTTGCCTTCTTCCGGTATTGCTTCTTCGTGATATGATCCGAGCACGAGACCGAAGTCAACGATACCAAAGATCCTTATCTGTCTACTGAAGGACAAGGCAAGCGTAACCTCTCATTCTGAACCTACGTTTTACAAAGTATCTACTTTCTTGCTATATTGCATACGATTCCAATGTGGTCTTTTATCAGTAGCTAAAATCACCTATCTGCTGCATAGTTTCCCTGTTGTAAACTTATATACCTGATCCACTACTCCTAGCATAGCTAGGTCTGGCATGTGAGCGTTGCTAGAGCTTCTTAGATGGTCAAGCTTAGCCATGCTTAGTACTTACGCCTGATCCATCCCGATGATGATGAATCAGAGATGCCAAGGAATCTAGAAAGGTAGGAGGTGGAGACATGATCGGAGGTGATGGATAAACATGCTAAGGCTTGTATGGGAGGCCACGTTGGGTGTGGTTTTTATAGTCCCATGCTCACCACCACTAGGAACCGAGTTCTTTCCTTTGGAACCGAGACGAGCGTACAGCCACACGGGGCCTGGAAAACCCCTCGACTAACTAACTTTCCTAGTAGATTACATGAGTCACATAGTTCGGGCTTTCCATTTGGCATATGCATTGAAAATGTTTTCGAAAGAGAAGGTGAAGGAGGTGCATCATAATAGGTAGGTAAGCGTGGCTGGGGTTGCTTGGGGTAGATAGCGCCCCTGATAAACCAACCCCGCCCACATCTCTAGGGACCGGCTTCAGGACTTGACCAGTTATGGCGGAACCATCCTTAGGGTGTGACTCATGGTCTCGGCGATAGCAAGGTAAAGGTCGTGGTCAACCACCCTCTACCGACCCTCCAAGGAAGAGGGCTAATAATATTTGGCATTAAGAGTCGGTTGGTACGTGTGGGTAAAGTTGTACACCCCTGCAGGGTTAAATCTTTTCGAAAAGCCGTGTTCACGGTTATGAACGCTTGGTGACCGAATTCTAAGATCATAGATAACATTAACTAAAAGTAAACTTGTTGATCCACGTGTGCTTAAGGGTGCTTCCCCGAGGGTTCGAGGGGGTGATCCTAGATGAGGAGTTAAGATGTACTTGGTTAACAAGTTCATATGTTCAAGATGGAGTTGTCGCTCTCTTACCCTGTTTTGAAAGTATTCTGTGTAGACGGGCCTCTTCTCTCCCTCTTGTTTACAAACAAAGTTGGCTTTATGCAAAGAAAATCCAGAGAAAGCTTTTCTAGCCAGAGCATGTAGACACTAGGTTATCTAAGTCTTGCGGAGTACATTCTCGTACTCAGCCTTGTGCCATTGTTGTTTTTCTCCAGATGATCTAGTCGCAACTGAAGGAGGCTTCTATGTTGACATCGACGAGTAGTTAGGAGTCCCAGGTAGCAGCCTGAGGACTGGTTTGGACGTCGCTTATGTTTATGGCCTCTTAGTCCCTTTGTTAAGTTTGTTGTGTAGAACAACATAATTTGCTTTCGCTGTTTAGTGTAATGATGGGTCTGTGACCCCTGGTTTGTAATAATCTGATATCGTACTCTATTAAGAGTTTAAACTTATGCTTGTTGAATACCTGTGTTCTGTAATGCTACTGAATCATATACTGTGAGTCCCTGAGGTTGGAGTTAAGTTTACCTCAGAGGATAATCTGAGGTTTGTTTAACCCTAATCTCGGGGGTGTTACAATATGCTTCCCATTTTCACTATGTACAAGTACGGAAAACAATTTATTAATAACATATGAAATAAAGTTATTCTGAATCAGCACTATTTTGAAGAAAATAAGTGCATATTAATCATTGTTACTAACTGTGAGGTGTTACTACAACTAGATAAACCTGTTGCTAGGTTGGCACCAATCACCAAAAGCTGTGTTACAATATATAGAAAAACATGTTACTAGCAATCAAGATGATGTTACAAATATGTTACCGGGGCATATAGGGCTCACTTCCAATATTGAATAATTGTGTTACAGTATTTGACAAATTGTGTTACCAACTATGTTGCTATAGTGAGAAAAACATGTTACAAAATGTGTTCCTATAGTCCAAAAAGATGTTACTAGGACACGCGGTAACACATATGGCTTGTGTTGCTAAAATACACTTGTAACACGTTTATGTGCGCATAGGAACAATTCTTATGTGCTACAATGGACACCCCCTAGTAACACGACATATAAGAACACATAAAAAAGGTGTTACTAGGAGCACTAGTAACACCTTTTTGAAGCTATAGTAGCACATGAGCGTGTTACTAAATCTCTGTCGTGATGTAGTGTGTCAAAGCTAGCGTCGACATAACAATTAGCGACCAGCTCTTCTTCACCTCCATATACAAGAAACATTTCCTTAGTTCTTCTCAAGTACTTAAGGATATTCTTGACTACTATCCAGTGTTCCAAACCTGGATCAGATTGCTACCTACTAGTCAAACTAATAGCATGTGCCACATCCGGTCTTGTACATAGCATGGCATACATTATAGAGCCTATGGATGAAGCATAGGGGATCTCATCCATTATCTCTCTTTCTTCCGCCATAGCCGGACTTTGAGTCTTACTCAATGTCTTGCCTTGCAACATAGGTAAGAACCCCTTCTTACTTTCGTCCATTTTAAACGTCTTTAAAATATTATCAAGGTATGTACTTTGCGATAGACCTCTTAGGCGTCTTGATCTATCTCTATAGATCTTTATGCCTAATATATATGACGCTTCACCAAGGTCTTTCATAGAAAATTTGCTGTTTAGATAACTTTTAGCACTGTTTAAAAGATCTATATCATTTCCTTAATAATATGTCATCCACATATAATATCAGAAATGCCACATTTCCCCCACTCACTTTCTTGTAAATACAAGCCTCTCCATAAGTTTGGACAAATCCAAACTCTTTGATCACCTCATCGAAGCAGAGATTCCAACTCCATGATGCTTGCTTCAGTCCATAGATGGATAGCTGAAGCTTGCACACCTTGTTAGCACCCTTAGGATCGACAAAACCCTTTGGTTGTATCATATACAACTTTTCTTCAATGTTACCATTGAGGAACGCAGTTTTGACATCCATCTGCCATATTTTATAATCAAAATATGCAGCAATTGCTAACATAATCCTAACTGATTTTAGCATCGCTACGAGAGAGAATGTCTCATTGTAGTCAACTCATTGAATTTGTCGAAACCCTTTTGCGACAAGTCGAGATTTATAGACAGTTACATTACCATCAGCATCAGTTTTCCTTTTGAAAATCCATTTATTCTCAACGGCCTTTCAGTCATGAGGTAAGTCCACCAAGGTCCAAACCTAGTTTTCGTACATGGATTCCATCTCGGATTTCATGGCTTCTAGCCATTTGTTGGAATCCGGGCACATCATCACTTCTTCATACGTCGCAGGGTCATCTATTTCATCAACCATGAAATTTACAATAGGATTCCCGTACAGTTCAGGAGATGCACATATCTTGCTTGACCTGCGAGGTTTAGTAGTGTCCTCTTTCGGAGTTTCATGATCATTATCATTAGTTCCTTGTTCATTTGGTGAAGTCAACTCCGGAACGACTTCCGGTGCTGCGCCACTCGCCATTTCATCAAGAGAAGGTTCAATGAGCTCTTCGAGTTCTATCTTTCAACTACTCACACCTTTTGCGAGAAACTCTTTCTCTAGAAAGGATCCATTCTTGGCAACGAAAACCTTGCCCTCGGATCTGTGATAGAAGGAATACCCAATTGTTTCTTTAGGGTATCCTATGAAGACGCATTTTTCTGCTTTGGGTTCGAGTTTATCCGGTTGAAGTTTCTTCACATAAACATCGCATCCCCAAACTTTAAGAAATGATAGCTTAGGTTTGTTTCCAAACCATAATTCATACGGTGTCATTTCAACGGATTTAGAAGGTGCCCGATTTAAAGTGAATGCAGCGGTTTCCAGTGCATAACCCCAAAATGACAGTGGCAAGTCAGTCAGAGACATCATAGATCGAACCATATCCAATAGAGTACGATTACGATGTTCCAATACACCATTACATTGTGGTGTTCCGGCAGGCGTGAGTTGTGAAACTATTCCACACTCTTTCATGTGTGTGCTAAACTCGTAACTTAGAAACTCACCTCCACATTCGGACCGTAGAAATTTGATCTTTCTATTACGATGATTTTCCACTTCCTTCTGAAATTCCTTGAACTTTTCAAAGGTTTCAGACTTATGTTTCATCAAATAGATATACCCGTATCTACTCAAATCATCCGTGAAAGTAACAAAATAACGATATCCACCTCGCACCGACACACTCATTGGACTGCATACATCAGTATGTATGATTTTCAATAAATCTGCCGCCCGTTCCATTGAACCAGAAAACGGTGTTCTAGTCATCTTGCCCATAAGGCATGGCTCACATGTATTAAATGATTCAAAATCAAATGATTCCAAAAGTCCATCAGAATGGAGTTTCTTCATGCATTTAACACCAATATGACCTAGACGGTAGTGCCACATATATGAAGATTTATCATTATTAAGTTTAATTCTTTTAGCATCAACATTATGGATGTGCGTATGAGTAATATCGAGATTCAACAGAAATAAACCATTCATCACGGGTGCATGACCATAAAAGATATTATCCATATAAATAGAACAACCATTAATTTCGGATTTAAACGAATAACCACATCGCATCAAACAAGATCCATATATAATGTTCATGCTCAGTGTAGCAACTAAATAACAATTATTTAGGTTTATAACTAATTGCGATGGTAGGTGGAGAGGCAGCACTCCGACGGTGATCACATCAACTCTTGATCCATTGCCGACACGCATCTTGACCTCACCCCATGCTTGCGGTCGCTTGTTCTGCAACCCCTAATTCGAGTTACATATGTTAGCAACCGATCCGGTATCAAATACCCAAGTGCTACTGTGAGTACTAGTCAAGTACACATCAATACCATGTATATCATATATACCTTTGTGTGCCTTGCTGGCTTTCTTGTCCGCCAAAAACTTGGGGCAGTTGCGCTTCCAATGGCCAGTCCACTTACAATAGTAGCACTTGGTATCAGACTTAGGGCCAGCCCGGGATTTCTTTTCAGGCGCAGCAACAGATTTGCCGCCCTTCTTTCCCTTCTGTTTACCCTTCTTGACTTTCTTGAAACCGATGGTTCTATTGACCATCAACACTTGATTTTCTTTCCTAATCTCCACTTCTGTAGTCTTAAGCATTGACAGAAGCTCAGGGAGAGTCTTCTTCATGCCCTGCATGTTATAGTTCATCACGAAGCTCGTGTAGCTAGGTGGCAGAGATTGGAGAACATGATGTATGCCTAAATCAATGGGAATCATTATTCTCAAGGACACAACCTTATCGGCGTACCTAGACATTTTGAGTACATGCTCACTTACGAAGTTGTTCTCTTCTAGCACATATTTCTTTTGTGCAGCAAAGAGGAGAATCCTCAAATTCATAGCCCAGTTGGTGAAGTTGCTACCATTTGTAGCAAGTTTCTTTTTCTCCGTGAACACATTGAAATTAAAAGTAGGTGGTGTCATCTACAATAGAATTTGTAAAGTTTATTTAGACTAAGTTTATGATAGATTGATTTCAACTAAACTCCCACTCAAAAGCAACATCCCTCGTGTCTTTTTGGTGATTACATGAACCAAATCCACTACACCAAGTCTGATCATCACGTGAGTCGGTGTAGCTTCAAAGGCGAGCATCTATATGGGCATCATATCAACTATATGACTCATGCTTAACCTTTCGGTCCATGTTCCGAGGCCATGTCTGTACATGCTAGGCTCGCCAAGTAAGAACCTTAGTACTCGCATGTGTAAAACTGACTTACACCCGAAATATGATCGTGGATTCAAGTACACCCGATCATCACGTGATGTCTTGAAGCGGGGAAACATAAACAGTGCATACTTAAGGAAGAACACATTTTTTACCTTGATATTTAAATGAGGGATCATCTTATAATGCTACTAAAACGCCAAACTAGCAATATAAGATGCGAACATCATATGTGTAAAGTGAAATGATATGGTTCTTGCATTTGATCACTATCATATGCATCATGGTATGATCTCTATCATTCCTTTGTGTGTAAGGCCAAGGTCTATGGAACTTACATGTTAAGTGTGTTGTAAGTGTATCAACTATACATCAACTCACAACAATACCATATCAAGACACAAGCCTAGCAACGATCTAAACTAGACGTCTCTAATTTATCAATTGCAAGTTTTACGTGGCTTAGGGCTTTCGAAAATAGAACCGTTCTTACCTACGAACATGGAACCACAACGATGATAACCAAATTATTAGCAACTCGTTGTAAATCAGATATTGATTATAGTAGGAGAGACAGACACCCTCCAACCACTTATGCAAAACTAGTTGCATGTCAGTCGTGGAACCGGTCTCATGTGCGATGACATGTAAGGTTGGTGCGGGCTGCTTCATCCCACTATGCCACCAATATCCAAAGTACATATAAGAAGCAATAACATGATCATCACCGCCCACATACTCTTATGTGTTCTACCCATGCAAAGCACCTACGCATAGATCAGGCTCTTATACCACTGAAGGGTTCGCAGCATAGAAAACAAAAAAATTCCTATGATGAGAACTATATGCCAAGATCTATCTACTAGATACAAGCAACAAGTGGATATACATCCATGGAGAACTTACCCTCGAAGACAACAAAGTTTTGTTAACGAGTACAAACTCGTGGATGATGTAGTCGTACGCTTGCCGATCTCAAGATTGTGTGGAAGTCCTAGCGCCGCAAACCAGCAGCGGATCCGCACTCGCACACACGTTCAGGCCACCGAACAACCTCCGCCTCCCTGCTCTAGCGATGCAATAGAAGCAGCAGTCCTTCCAGACGAAATGCCACCGGGAACATGTATCTCGCTAATCCGAGACCATGGGGGAATAATTCTAGAGGGGGAGAGAGATCCTTCACGAGGAGGTGTGAGGAAGAAGGGTGAGAGGGGTGGCCTTTTATAGGAGGAGGGGGTACCCCTCCCATGAACGGCTTCCTATGGAGGTGACCCCTCACCTCCCCCATTCATGTGGTGGTAACCCCATCCACATAAAAGTGTCCCTTAACATTCCTCTTTAAAGTCTTTACTTCAAATGCATTAAATTTCTCCAAATTTAATGCTCTCTAATTTAATAAAACTCTTTTATTAAATTTATTCAGAATTTTTTTAATTACTTTAATTAACAAACATTCACATAAAACCCCTTGCAACATTTCAATATTACATGCAGAACCAGTTTCAGCAATTTCACTCGAAACAGTTTCGGTGTCTATTGAAATAATTCCAGCGCTTTGCAATTCATTCGTTTGAAACACATTTGCTCCAAATGGTGTTGGTGTCCCTTAAGTGTGTCACCCTACGGTTCGTGAATAATGCAGACATGATCGAGACCCCTCTCAGATCAATAATCAGAAGCGGGACCTAGAGATCCATACTGACTCCTACACATTCTACGATGACTTCTATGATCGTGAGAACCTTTAACATTAGTAACTAAATCCCTTTGTCTCGCGATATATTACATGTCCGAGATTCGATCATTGGTATCTCCATACCTAGTTTGATCTCGTTACCGACATGTACTCTTTTCTTGTTTCCGTGATATAACATTCTAGTGATCTCATCACTTGCTTGCAAGCTAACCAATGTGATATCACCGAGAGGGACCAGAGAATATCTATCCGTCATCAGGATGGACAAATCCCACTCTTGATCCATGAGCTTCTACATAACACTTTTGTAGCACTGAACCCACCTTTATAATACCCTTTCATGGTGTG
Source organism: Avena insularis (assembly GCA_023614405.1). Lineage (NCBI taxonomy): Eukaryota > Viridiplantae > Streptophyta > Magnoliopsida > Poales > Poaceae > Avena > Avena insularis. Next base: position 163,061,192 of record CM042696.1, read on the forward strand.
ACGTTTGATGTTATCAAGATACTCTTCCAGTGTTAGTGATTAACATGATCTCATGGTCTAAGGACTAGGATTACTTTGTTACATGTTATAGCAATATAAGCACAATGACTTTGATCGTAATGCTATTCTTCGGATGAATGTTCATCACATCATTCCACTAATGTTGTGACCTTGTTATTAACAACATCCAATGTCCATGATCAGGAAACCTTGATCATCTTGTTAATCAACGAGCTAGTTTATAAGAGAGGCATAACTAGGAACTTTCTTTTTGTTTATTAAACACACATGTATTAATGTTTCCAAATTAAAACAATTATAGCATGCAAAATAAACATCTATCATATGCTTGGCATATGTATAATAACAACTTTATTATTGCCTCTCAGGGCATATTCCCTTCATGGTGGCCCCGCGTTTGAAGGCTGATCGCGCCATCCACTTGACGATGGCGGGCGCCTCCTCAAGATAGCGCCAAACCTCAGTCAACCCCCTAGGAATAACCTCGGTGGGGGAGATCCCTTGAAGCACAGCCTGGACACACCGTGCCGAAGCGGTGACCGTGTTCACCACCCCCGTCACGCACTGCAAGGCGTCAAAGGTTTCCACCACCGGGTCGCTTTGACCTATAAGGGCTGCAATTTCAGAAATTCAATATCACTAAGGACTAGTGGACTCATCCGCTCGGGGACTCGCCGCATACCAAAAAGAAGGAGCAGAAGGAAAAGACACTCACCAAGAAGCTTACAGAGGCTTTCCATCACATGTTTCTCAAGTGCCCCAAGGTTGTTCTGCAACCCAAGGAAGACCGAGTCGGAGGCCTTGCGCTCCTCCTCCACCGCAGCGACTGTTGCCTTGGCTCTCTCTTTAGAAGAGATCATCGATGCCTTCGCCGCTTCCAGCTCCTTCACTAGCGAGCTGACTAACTCCTCCACCATAGCCAATGCCACGTTCGCAGTGTCCAGCTCAGCAACCGGAACATACCCCTCATGGTCCTTGGAAATTGCAGCAGGGAGTTCATCTAAAAGGCAAAAGCATCATAGTTCAGTTTCGCACAGCAACAATGGCTCGATCTTGCTAAAGGAAACACCAACTCACCAGCAGATTCTTGGAGTCACTGGTTGGCCTCCTGCATTGTCCATAGGTTGCATTCCAGGCGTTCCTTCGTGGCTTGATGATCGGATGATTCCCTTTGTAGGCCTTGACAACAGAACAACAATAAGAGACTGGACGACTAAAATCCTAAGTGTCTAGCCGCTGAAATTCAGCGACTAGACCCTTGAGGACTAGATGACTAAAATCCTAAGTGTCTAGCCACTGAAATTCAGCGACTAGACCCTCGGGGACTGGACGACTAAAATCCTAAGTGTCTAGCCACTAAAATTCAGTGACTAGACCCTCAGGGACTTGACAACTAAAATCCTGAGTGTCTAGCCGCTGAAATTCAGCGACTAGACCCTCAGGGACTAGACAACTAAAGTTCTAAGTGCTTAGCCGCTGAAATTCAGCTACTAGACACTCGGGGACTGGACATACCTGAAGAGCAGCACCAAGCATGTTGTGAAGCTCGCTGGCATCCGTCGAAGAGGCCACAAAAGACGTGTGCCCACGCTGCTGCCCAATGTCATCATCAACGATCTTTGGAATTTGCGGCGACTGAGTTTCAGCCGCCATCGAGAATGCCTTCGCCATAAAGCGCAGACACGACGCGGCCATCCTCACCGGGGTGCTGGTCGTCCAGGCCAGCGGCTCCGCCGGTGAAACTTCCTTGATTGGCTCTGACTAGGCGGCCGCTACTTCTCCAGCACGGGCAGCGGAGTCATCCTCTTCCATGTTCCCTCCTGCCGCGATGTCAGGGATGTCCCCCTTCTTCTTCTTCTTCTTCTTCTTCTTCACGCCTTCGCCTGGCGCATCCTCTGAGATGATCTTCCTCTTCTTGGAGGGGTCGACTTCCCCTTTGGCGTCGACCGGTGGAACCTCGGCTACCGAAGGACGGCCAATCTTCTTGGCACCAGACGTGTGAAAATTGCCATGATCACGAAGCTGATGATACAAGGGATATTGAAACGCGAGAAAGAATCGAACTCACTTGGCGAAGGGGAGAGTGCATAAACCGGTGTTGATATGCGCGGGCTTTTCCAACTCTGGACCCAAACGACACGAGAGCCCCTTCTCGAACACATTTGAGGCCCATGACACTGTGGGCTTCTTCGATGTCGAGGTCGCGGTTGCGGGAACCTCCGTCCCGGGCGACGCGGCCGCTTCATCCGGTGGTGGTGACTTCGACCCCGTCACTTTAGGAGCCCCCGGCTCCATGGCAGCCGAGGCTATTGGGGGAATCGTGGCGAGTGGAACCACCGATTCCACCATCATGGCCGTAGTCTCCGATCCCTTCATCGGAGTTGGGTCCTCCGGGATCTTGGTTGAAACTTCAGCCGCCTCATCACCGGACTCCTCGTCCGATTCAAAGGCCACCACCGATATGGGCGGTGATGTCGGCTTTGGCATCGACTTCTTCGCAGGCGACTTCATCTTCCGTACGGGCTTTGTCGGTGTGGCCACTCGCCGCGATCTGTGCTCCTGCACGATTTCATTGTCGTTGTCGCGCTCCTCAAGGTTGCGACTTGCCTCGATCTCATGTTGCTTCTGCATGCGAGTCTTGCAGGCCGCAGGTGCTGGCGGAGGAATGTCCCTCGCTTCCTCTTTGCTTTTGGAGGACTCCCCTTCGGTCCCTTCTTCGAGCTCCTTGGGAATATCCTCATCAAGCGAGGGAAGCCAACCCTCAAGGATCTGGAACAGTTGATAGTGGACAAGGAGAATCGATTCGGTTAAAAATCACGACTAAACATTACGAGTTGCGGGTGCAAATTGCGCCCGCACGAATTGCGGCTGAAGACAAAGCGATAGGGAAAAACTTACCGTGGGAGCTTCATTCTTCATGGCTACATACAGAGCAAGCCCGGCCGTCGCCTCGGTGAATTCTGCGTCCGTAATCGTCTTCAAGGCGGCCTTGTAGTCCGTGGCATTCCAGGCTTCATTGCTCAACCTGGAAGGATCGTTTTCCCCGGTGTACTCATACATCCAGTGGGGCCAGGTCGCTAGTGGGACCAGGCGCCGCCCAAGCCAATAGTTGTAGAGATTGATCATCTCGAGCCCTTTGTTCTCCAGCTCCTGAATCTGCGCCATCATTTCGATGACGGCCATCCTCTGGTCATCGGGGATCTTCGTTGCTATCAGCCGGTCGGGCTCGCTTCTCTCTGCAGTATATGTTGGGAGCGCCACTTTGCCGGAGGGAGTGGACTCCTTCACGTAAAACAAACTTTTCTTCCACTCGCTCACAGCTTTCTTTGGCAGCAGGAGCTTGAAGAAATTCAACTTTGGCTTTAGTTGAAACGCCGCCTACCACCAGGACGGGGTCGCCTGATCCATCACGGCTAAGGCGACCGTGGAATAGCTCCAGCCACATCGGGAAGTAGGGATGACATCCCAGATAGCACTCACAGAAGGCGACGAAAATCACCAAATGTTCGATGCTGTGTGGACCTAGATCTGACGGCTTGATCGTGTAATACACGCAGAACCGCTGGAAAAAGATCGAAGTGGGGAATCTCAAGCCCCTCTCCAGGTGGCTGGGGAAACAAATAAACTCACCGGGGTGAGGCTTCGGCTCGGTCTTGGCGATTGCGGGAATCCGCCAATTCCCCTTGCATAGAACCCTTGCGTCCTGGAATGACTTGAGATAGGTGGTAGTGCACTTGGACTTCCCCCACAGATCCTTTGGAGGCACCATCGAGGAGAAGACATGGTCGCCTAGTCCGAAAATTCTGGATCGCAAGGAGACAGAGAGACTGGGAGTGTGTAGGGGTGATAAATGCAGAAGAAGATCTGCAGATTTCCCCACCACTCTCCTTATAAAGATACGCCACCCACCAATCTTGGGATAGCCGCTACCCACGGTAATTAGGATGAAGTTACCATTGGTTTACCCAATGGCTAGTTTGACCAAGCTGGAGGTCCAACTTCTTCCACTCGACTCGCTTGCTGGTGCGCCTTGTCCATTTGATAGAAAGCAGCGATTCGAGCATAATTCCACTCGCCAATGCTGCGACTAAAGACCTGGTGGAGAAAATTCCTCCTTCATTGAGGGAGTCCATTGCCGATTCGACTGGGCGTATAAATTGGACTCGCCTACTCCGACTGCAAAATGAACACTTGCGCCGAGTCAACACTGGCCTCAGGGACTACTCATGGGGATATGCCAAATGGGGTATGCCCAGCAGGACGTTTCGATTGGACCAAGTGCTTTGCGAGTGGGCCTGCAGGACGGCGACTGGAAAGCGACTGAAAGGAAGCCTGGCGACTGGAAGCTAGAGGCCTAGAAGCGTAGCTGAAGCCCACTCGGATTAGGTCAAATCCTCCAAGTCCTTGACAGATTCGGTTGTATATCTGTAAACCCTAGTGAGGTACCCTCTATCTAAGCCTCCCTAGGGTTCCCTTTGTACTCACGTTCCATCATACACCCCTTCCAAGTGACTCTCTGCCTAGCCACCGAGCTCGCCACCCCTATAACTCGCTCACCAATAATATAATCTAGAAGGAGTAGGTCTTTACCCTACAGGGGGCCAAACCTGGGTAAACTCATGTGTCTTAGCCCTCATCTCGCTCCACAGATGGACACCCGCTCTTGCCCTCAATCATATCAATCGCTACCCCTGGTAGCGACTGCCGTGGTCATTCCCACGATAATATTTCCAAGAGCAGACAAGCAGGAGTAGGGTCCTCTACGAGGCCTGAACCTGGGTAAACCTCGTGTCACCTATGTGCTTCACTACAAGGAATGTGCTAACTGGTGACCCCAAATATTGGTCATAAAAAGGTCATAGTAATTCATCTATGACCTTTCTACAACAAAAAATAGTAGGTCACATAGCGAGAGTCACTATAGACAGCTAACGACCCTTTTTTTGAATTGGTCATGGATAGCTATGACCAAAATAGATGGTCGTAGAGTCTATGACCAAAATTTTGGTCATGGGAAATCTGGCATGTCCACATCAGATTCCACGTGGCTAATCCTATGTGGCATATCTGTGACCAATCCAAATGGTGGTAGATCAAAATTAGCCCAATCCAACATAGTGCTTCACATGGGCTAAGCCCAACAATTCTAGTCTTTTGGTTTCTAAGATTGCCTATTTCATGGGCCAAGCCCAAACTTCAGCCCATATATTTTAGACCCTGTGGCATTTTATTTGGCCCAACATTTTCATTTTTCCCATTTTTAATTTACAGTAGGTCCCACATGTCAGACTTATCCCATGGTAGGTCCCACATTTATAGTAGTTTGCTACAGGTGCCACACGAGTATAAATTCCACACAACATTCACTATAGGCTCTAGTCATCAGATTTCAATACTCACATACACAATATCAGGCTTTAGATTGACACGACTTGACAGTAATAAACAAGAAATATTTCCAATATACAATGTAAACAGATATAATATTTCAAATGATAGCAAACCAATATCTATTAAAGTCATCCAGTAGTTCTTATCAATCACAGTACTACTGCTATTTATAAGCTAGCTCTAAAAATACAATACATCCTATTTGTTGTGTGGGGCAATGGGCTTTTCTTCTAACTTGAGCCAGGAGCTCTTCTAACTTCAATCTGGTAAAAACAAAAGTACAAGTGAAATATGAATAAGCATAGATTACAGGTATAAGTGGAATGGTAAGATTCAGATGCTAGAAATATAGAACTTTCTACTAGCAGCAACAACAATAATAAAACCTAGAAGGAAATATATTCACAAGGATAGTAGAAATATAGATCTTTCTGTTAGAAGCAACAAAGACAGAAATATATTCAATAGATCCTACTACAATGATGCAACTGCAGTCATAGTATAGAACAAGAAAGCTGGCAGGAAGCAAAATTTATTCATGTACGCAACTTTATATAATGGCTCACTACAATATTAAACCAACAACAGTATATCTCAACATTTCTCATTTAAACTACAGAACTTCTAAATCACAAATATACAAGAAGTTTGCATTGGTACTTTATAAACAGGTAATAGTAGACAACTTACATTAGTAGAATGCTCCAGCAGAATTTTCACAACCTCAACATGGTCATTTGAAGCAGCCAAGTGTAACAGCGCTCCGTGATGATCCACAGGATCCACATGAACTCCTTTGGACACAATAGCCTTACAGCCTCACAGTGCCCTGGAAGTAGAATAAAATAGTACAAGATTCAGATAGATATTCAACAGGGAATAAGGTATACAACATTAGTAGGCTAGCAAAGCTATACAACAAGATATTTGATAGGCTAGAAATATAGACTGCCTAGAAAAAATGGGATTTATAAGCTACAGTGAGAAATGCTAAGGAAATAGTCTAGGCACAGCAGTAGCACATAAATCGAACTTTGACATTTGACAGGGAATAAGGTGTACGAAGAGAACATAGTTTCACCAAATTAACTGCCTAAAAAGCACCATTTGCATGAGCTTTACTTTCTTCATTTTTAGTGCTATAATAGTTGCATGAGCCAAACTTATAGGTAAATCTTGAACTGATCTAGTTCTAAAACGTGAACATCTACCTACTATCAACTCTAACGTGGTCCATCCCATATCCAAATAGATAAATGGAAAATAAAATAAAAGCTACATGTGTACTACAATAAAGACAAGAATAGTCATCCAGGATAGTTCTAAACTCAAGCCTGCAAGTCATACAGTACATATAGCTAATGTCTACAAAAAGTAACATCCAAGATACAGTACAAGCAGGTTATCATCAATGCACCATTATTGTTGAAATGTGCAAACACCATCTTTATAGATTGATAGCTCCTGCAGTTTTAGAAACATGATGTATTACTGAGCTGGTCATATACAAACACAAAGTACTAGAAAGACAGAGTAAGACAAGATACCATGACGCAAAGCAATGTGCATCCTAGATAGGTAAAATCAATATAAGAGAACACATGGAATATAATGGTTCTTGAACTTTACAAGGTTCATACAATCCATCTATCTATTAAACAATTATATGCAGAAGAGTAGATAGTGAGTAATCCTCCATGTTAAATAAGTTATAATCTGGATAGCTTGTAAGTAGACACTTCTATTGAAGACTTTGTTGTAAGAAAACCTACTTTCATGCACAAATTCGAGTCTCTGGTAGAAAGCAACACTCAAAAAAATCCCAAATATTTATTACTATGGTAAAACATATGTTTTGACAGAATTTCCTGCGTTGTTTATCACAAAAGAGGACTGATTAGCTAATTATGGGTGTCACCCATTTCTAATCCAAAGTACAGAGAACATAGATCAATCAACTATAATACGGTACTAGCTAGCATCAAGATTATGGGGTAGTGCATGTACTCCATATCTATCAATTGACGCCTTCTAATACAATGATTCTGTAGTTCACTTGCAAGTGACCAGAGCTAAGTAGGAAGGTGGGGATCGAGCGCATCAGTTCCTCATTGGATCTCATAAACGCGACATCGGTGGAGTAGTAGTAGACGAAGAAGACTTATGCGGGGATCCACTTGCTGTTGAGGTGGGTGAGCGCCTCGTTGGGCGCCAGCATGGGGTTTCGTGCCTCGAGTTGCGTGATGAGCTCGACCACCTCCGCCCGCGTCTCGCTGGAGGTTCACATGTCGTGCTCCGTCCCGTACAGCTCCGCCACCTCGCTCGCTGCCGGAACCTCCTCCTCCGCCACCACTGTCACCCCTTCCCCCGGCTCCCTCCCCCACTCGTCGTCGGCGTCCAGCGCCCGCACCGCAACAATGGACCATTTTTAATAGAATAAGCAAATCAAATGTATCAGCAGGGGAGGCGGGAGAGAGGACGGATCCAGCGTCCGGGCTTGTTTGTCCTCGAGGGCGGCCAGCAAGAGCTCCTCTAGGGTTCACGCGTGGAGGCAGGAGACATGGGCCGTGATGGCTGCCTTCTCTCGATCCCCTCTGCCGCCGGGGGAGAAGCTAGGTTTCAGCAAGGAGGAGGTGGACTGTGGGAGAGAGGTGAGGGTGGTGGTGGTTGGATGGAGATCTAGAGGGAGGCAACGGGGTCGGGGAGAGAGGCGGCAGGTTCTCGTGAGTGATGGGTTAGGGTTTGGGGGCGTGGATGGCAATCTGGATGGCTGGATGTGTGACGTGGTATTTTATGAAACTACCCCTACACACTTAAGGCGCAAAATTGGGAATTGTAGGGTGTTTTCGTCAATTCACATCCAAGTGTGAGGGACGTCCCGGCGGTAGAAACTGGCGCTGTCATTTCTGAGCGTTGGATGGACGTCATCTAAACGATTGAGAGCTCCTTTGATGGGCTAATATGTGGTTAGCCCGTTCTCTTTTCCGATTGGTTAGCTTTATTTTCAATTTTTCGAGTTTGAAAACAGGGTATTTTGTGAACCAACTACTAAATAAAAGTTTTAAAATGGTATCACCATATTTTTCAAAAATACTAGACCATATTAAATGGACAATATCCCAATCGGGATATCCTAAACCTTTCCATTCATCCCTGGCAAAAAAGACAAATGTCTGCCGAATCGGTAGGAAGTGTGTCCGATTTGAACTACATGTACATGATATAATGCTCATAATTTTTTGCAAAAATCATTTTTAGGATCACAATATGTTGTCTTATCATAGATATAGTGAAATTTTAGCGAGGGTCATTCCCTAGCTAAGAACCTTCGTGCTCGCCGTTTTCACCAAACTTCGAAACGGGCATAAGAAATTCAAAAACGGTTCAAACAAGGTAAATATTTCGCATGGTGTCATATTATGTGACATAGTTACAAGGAAAAATACTAAAATTGGTGCATTGATTGCATCTTGAAAAAACCTTCACATAAATGACCTATCTTGTTCGAGGTTTCATGGCTTTCAGGTCAAACGGCCAATGTTATGGCCAGAATCGCGACACAGTTTGCGATAAGGTTCCCATATTGTGCACGCATGTGCATCTTGGGATGGCCAACAATGTTGCAGGAGGAAGTTTTCCTTTTCGTCACACGAAAAATGCATTTTCTATTTTCTGAATGCAAAAACGGGACGTTTTGTGAAGCAACCACAAAAGTTCTAATTCAAAATGGTACAAACCTATTTTTCAAAATACTAGACCACCTCACATGGATAATGTCCCAAGTGGGGTATCTGAAACCTTTCCTTCCACCCCTCACGAAAAAGACAAATGTCTGCCGAATCGGTAGGAAATAGGTCCGATTTGAACTACAGCTACATTATCTAATGCTCGTGATTCTTTGCAAAAATCATTTTTAGGTTCACAACATGTTGTTTTATCAGAGATCCAATGCAAGTTTTGCGAGGGTCATACCCTAGGTAAGAACCTTCGTGCTCGTCGTTTTGACCAAAGTTTGAAACATGCATAAGAAATTCAAAAATGGTTCAAACAAGATAAATCCTTCGCGTGGTGTTATATTATGTGACATAGTTACAGGAAAAAATACCAAAGTTGGTATATTGATTGCATCTTGAAAAAACCTTCACAGAAATGACCTATCTTGTTCGAGGTTTCATGGCTTTCAGGTCAAACGACCAACGTTATGGCCAGAATTGCGACATGGTTTGCGATAAGGTGCCCATATTATGCACGCATGTGCTTCTTGGGATGGACAACAATGTTGTAACAGGAAGTTTTCCTTTTCGGCACGCGAAAAATGAATTTTCCATTTTCTGAATGCAAAAAACAGGGCGTTTTGTGACGCAACCACAAAAGTTCTAATTCAAAATGGTCCAAACCTATATTTCAAAAATAATAGACCACCTCACATGGATAATGTCCCAAGTGGGGTATCTGAAACCTTTCTGTCCACCCCTCACGAAAAACACAAATGTCTGCTGAATCGGTAGGAAGTGGGTCCGATTTGAACTACAGCAACATGATCTAATGCTCCTGATTTTTTGCAAAAATCATTTTTAGGTTCACAATATGTTGTTTTATCAAAGATCCAATGCAAGTTTTATGAGGGTCATACCCTAGGTAACAACCTTCATGCTCGCCGTTTTGACCAAAGTTTGAAACGGGTATAAGAAATTCAAAAACGGTTCAAACAAGATAAATCCTTCGCGTGGTGTTATATTATGTTACATAGTTATAAGGAAAAATAGCAAAGTTGGTATATTGATTGCATCTTGAAAAAACCTTCGCAGAAATGACATATCTTGTTCGAGGTTTCATGGTTTTCAGGTCAAACGACCAACGTTATGGCCAGAATCGCGATATAGTTTGTGATAAGGTGCTCATATTGTGCACGCATGTGCCTCTTGGGATGGCCAACAATGTTGCAGGAGGAAGTTTTCCTTTTCGTCACACGGAAAATGCATTTTCCATTTTCCGAGTGCTAAAAATGGGGCGTTTTGTGAAGCAACCCCAATGTTCAATTCAAAAATGCCACCACCTTATTTTTTGAAAATAATAGACCACATTACATGAATAATGTCCCAACCAGTGATTTTAAAACCTTTATGTCCACCCCTACCGAAAAAGACAAATGTTTGCCGAATAGGTAGGAAGTGGGTCTGGTTTGAACTACAGGTACATAATCTAATGCTCATGATTTTTTTCAAAAATCATTTTTAGAATCACAACATGCTATTTCATCAGGGATCTGGTAAGAGTTACTCCTGATTCAACCTCAAGCAAGAACGATCATGCATGTTGTTTTCATGGAATTTAAAATATATAACAAATTCAACAAACAAGATGATGTAAATGGGAAATTTTCCAACAAAAATACATGCATCTCTTTGAGATGAACCAAATTGATTTTTGGATCATCTCGATCAGAGGTAATAAGAAAAAATGGCGCGAAGTTTTAATCATAAACTTTTCAAAAAAAATAAAAATCTTTACATTCATCTGGACTCAAACTTATAATAAGCCTATACATGCCACCTAAATCGTCCTTCTATTCGCCCAACCCATAGAGAGAAATCATAAGGAAAAAATATGAAGACTCGTCCTACCGTGGCCGATCCCAACAACATGTCGAAGTCTCTAAATCCTAGGCCCAAGAAGGTCCCCTAACGGTTAAATAGGGATGAGGTCCTTGTTCAAAAAGAAATGTTCCGTGGCCTGTTGGTTGGGCTTCCTTTTGAGGATGTGAAGGGCATGAGTTTGACTCCCCTTGGGCACAGTTTTTGTTTATTTGGTCCATTGGCCACTGTTTGTTTCCATACTTAGGAATTGTGTAGTGTTGTTGCACAAAAACAATGAGGCAGCCCGGTGGTTAGGTGTGCAGGTTTGGGAAAAAGGTTCAGGTCGCGGGTTCGGATCTCGTCGGCCACATTTTTTTGAATAAACGTTGAGGTGGGTTTCCACGTGTCTAGTCAATAGATTGATTAATCTGTATCACAGCTGTCAGGTGTACATGATATTGGTGCAGACATGTCAGCAAAAGTTGACACATGGAAATGACACATAGACAAAGTTGCTGAGGTGGACCACTAATCATTTCAATACATCATGAATCAACTATCATGACCACTTAAATTGGTCGTAGTGAGCTAAATATAAAGCTATAAACCAGTGCAATCCATCTATGACCTTTTTGTGTTAGGAAATTATGACCTTCCTGACAAAAAATGTCATAGTTTATCGGGTTTGGAACCTCCCAGATGGCCTACGACCATTTGGTTTGAAATGGTCATAGATTTATGAACAAAAAAACCATGGTTGTTAAGAAAAGGTCATTAGTCAACACATTTCTTGTAGTGCTTGTTTGCTAGCCGATCGATGCCTCCAGTGCTCCCTACTTCCTCGAACCTAAGTCCATCAATGATGGGCATTGATGAGTTAACCCCTTGTCAATTGGCGCCGTTTGTGGGAAAAGGGAGTACTGATGTTGCAGCTTCCTCGGCCCCATCAACCGCGATCTACGAATCCACAGTAGCGGAGATTCGCCTCCTCTTCGGTGCCTTCGACTTCACCGTCCACACGCCAGCCACTCGCCCGGATTTCGAGTCCGTGGGTGACGGAATCGGCCTGGCGATCGGGAGCTTACGCTTCCAAGTTGGTCAGCTGGGCACACTTCGCCTCCCTGATCAGCCGAAGGTTTCTGCGATTGCTCCTGCATCATGGCTTCCACCGTCGATCGGCACCCTGAGCGAGCTCAATGCCCCGACATCAGTCGGGAATATGGACAGCGACAGCAGTTGCGAGTCCGATCTGGTGATCCCGCAACAGAAGAAGGATCCTACGGCTCTGGATCTGAAAGCTGCAGGAGCAACAGCTTCCCCAGCCATTACATGTGCGGCGTCATGAACACGGGCGGCAGCGGCAGCAACACCCGGGAAAACACTGGTACTGGCGGTGGTACCCTAGTCGTGACCGGTGGCCCCTCCAACGGCGCCCCCACCGACAATGGGCCAGCAGGCCAGGCCCCTGGCGACGGACCCACCCCAGAAGATCAGCCGCACCTCTCTGTGAATGAACATACCCGAGAGCGCATACTGATCAAGCTCAACGATGTTGAGTGGGCTCGCTATAGGGAGGCCCTACGGGGTAACCCCCTACCACCAAACTCATCACAAGAGATGTTGTTGGGTTATCACTGGCTACTTAAGGAGGATTTCAAGCGCTAGCAACAAGTAATCGCCTAGCTCGACGAGCGTAGGAGGACAACGGACGAGTCGAGCCTCCGACGAGCTCAGCTCTCTTCCATCGGTGGATCGTCCTCTAGAGGCAACGATTAGGCAGCCACTAGAAGACGCTCTCGACTGGCTCACCTCACTGGTAGGGAGCGAGAATAGGCCACTCGACTCCTCGACTTCTCGTCCATGACGGTGGACATGCAGGGCAACATGCTCCCAAAAATGCCGCAGACAGCGGTGACGGCAGCCACCATGTACCTGCTTAACAACCAGCCGCCGGCTGGGGACCCATGGTCCTCCATGCACCGATCTATGATCGCTGGCCTAGGACTAGTCAAAGTTGCGCTCACCAAGGATCTAGTGCCAGAGCCAAGGAAAGGCAAGGCTCTAGCCAAGCGCTACTCTCCGTCCTCCTCCAGTGACGAGGACCATGACTTGTCACGGCGATGCCGCTCACGACGACATGACTACGACTATGACGCACGTGATGACATCATGCAGCGCACGGTCAACAAGATGAGCACAAGGTGCACCTGCTCGATGAACTCAGAAGATGATGGGACAGAACTCTACGGCACCAGCTGCTTTAGTAGAGCCATACGACAAAAGCGAATGACAAAAGGGTTCAAACTCCCATCAGAGAACCTGAAATTCGACGGCCTCCAAGACTCGAAGATCTGGCTGGAGGATCATATTTCTTTCGTTAGGCTGCACGTCAGAACCACGAGCACAGATATGCAATGCGTCCAACTACACCTACAAGGCGTCGCCCGTGCATGGCTTAATAACCTCCCATGTGGGTCGATCCGCAACTGGGATAAGCTGGTCTACAGCTTCGTGCGGAACTTCAAGGGCACTTACAATAGGCCCGCATCAATCGAAGAATTAAGAGCCTGCTATCAAAAGACCGACGAGTCGTTGCACTCATACATTCAGAGGTGGTCCATCATCAGAAACTCTACAGAGGACATCTCCGAGGATCGCGCAATCGACGCATTCAATGGAAGCGTACATCGCAGAGAGCTTGGGGAGGAGCTGGGCCGTTCAAAGCCCAAAATAGTTGACCACCTGATGGAGATCGTGAATAGGTGGGTTGATGGAGAGGACTCGGTGAAAAACAATCGTGCCCACTCAGACGATGATGACGAGCTCGGTCGTAGACGCGATCGCCGAGGAAAACGCTGGATGCGTGGTTACGAGGACCGCGAGGAAGTCAATATGGTCGCGGTCGGCTACACCGATAAACTCGACGACGGCAACCGCAACAGCGGATACCATAGTGGTGAATACGGCGACAGCGGGGAAACCACGCAAGTATGGCAATGCCGTACCCGCGATGAGGCACCTGGAATATCTATCTAGGAGAAACTGTCCGGACCTTGCAACGTACATTTCTACATTGACAAACACGACGACAAGAAAAAATCCAGTCACCTCCTGAAGGACTGCCGCGAGTTCCTCAGGCTCCACGAAGGCCTGGCCCAGATGAATCGCGACGCGATAAATAAAGTCTACGGAGCTGCCCCGGGTGCCGTGGCTCATGGAGCGGCACCACCACCACCCGGGCCACCCCTACCTACGGCCATGCTAGTACAGAACAACGGAGGCAAGCAGTACCCATGAACACTAGGGAATATGGACATGATCCAAAAAGTACGCCCCTCCAATAGAGTGCAAAAGTTAATCACTCGCCAAATAAATTTGGCGGTCTATTCTCCACCCCCAACAACTAAGTACCTCAGCGGGTGTGAGTCCTGTATCACCTTCGATGAGCGCGATCATCCATGCAAGGTGCCTCGCCCGGGCCACTCTCCTTTGGTGCTAGAGGCACAAATTGGTGGCTTCGAGATGAGTCGTGTATTTATGGACGGTGGCAGCAACATCAATCTCATGTTTGCCAGCACCTTGCGCGCCATGTGAATTCCCCTGTCATGCCTGGAAACCCCCGACACAATGTTCCACGGCATTGTCCCAGGGAAGGGCGTATACCCCCTAGGCAAAATCAGCTTGGACGTCATCTTCGGCATGCCAGCAAACTTCCGGCGTGAGCGCATCGAATTCGAAGTGGTGGACTGGCCATCACAGTACCATTGCATCCTCAGACGTGTTGCATTCGTGAGGTTCATGGTGGTGCCACACTATGCCTACCTACAGATGAGATGTCTGGCCCTAACGGCATTATCACCGTCAACAGAAGCTTCGAGAGGTCAGACAGCTGCGACGGGGAATTCAACAGAATCTCCAGTCTTTCGGCATGCAGGAAGAGCTGGCGAGGCTGAAGGAGTCGACAGACAATAGTCTACCTCCTCTGAGTAAGCCAAACTCACTTGATCAGTCTTTCGATTCATCGGTCCACACCAAGGCAGTCCAGGTCCATCCAACGGACCCGACCAAGATGGCCCTCATCACCAACAACTTGAGTCCCGCATAGGAACTCGTGCTCGTCAAATTCCTCCGTGAGCGCTAGGAAATCTTCGCATGGTGTCCAGCGAACATGCTAGGGGTTCCCAGTGAATTTGCCGAGCACTCACTCAACATAAATCCTGAAGAAAGACCAGTGAAGCAGGTGATACGTCGATTGTCGGAGCCAAGGGCAAAAGCGGTCGGTATGGAAGTCAACAGACTCCTCGGCGCTAACTTCATATGAGAGATCTAGGAAATCACCTAGGTAGCAAACCCTGTACTCGTTCCTAAAAAGGACACGGAGATCCTACGGATGTGCGTGGACTTCACTTCCTTGAACAAACATTGCCCAAAGGATCACTTCCCATTGTCACAGATCGACCAGATAATCGATTCCACCGCGAGATGAGAGCGCCTCTGCTTCCTCGATGCCTACTCAGGCTACCACCAGATTCAAATGAAGGAGGAAAACCAGGAGAAAACTTCCTTCATCCCGCCCTTTGGTGTCTTCTGCTACACAACGATGCCCTTCGGGCTGAAGAACGCAGGGGCCACCTACCAATGGTGTATGCAGGGCTGCCACAAGAGCCAGCTTGGCTGCAATATTCAAGTCTATGTCGACGACATCATCATCAAAACTAAGAAGGAAGCCTCGTTACTCGACGATCTCCGTGAGACCTTCAGTAACCTCGACCGCTACCAGATCAAGCTAAACCTGGGCAAATACGCCTTCGGCGTACCATGTGGGCAACTGCTCGGGTACCTCATCTCTGCGAGAGGGATCGAGGCTAACCCGAAGAAAATAAAGGCCATACTAGACATGGAAAAACCAAAGAATGTCAAAGGCGTCCAGCAGCTCGCTGGGCGAATTGCGACACTCAGCCGATTCATTAGTCGAATGGGCGAGAAGGCACTACCGTTCTACCAGCTCCTTTGCAAAGCTGAAAAGTTTGAGTGGACGGAAGAAGCACAAGAAGCATTCAAAGATCTCAAGCGTCTACTATCCACTTCGCCGGTGTTGGTAACACCTCGGGAAAAGGAGACCCTGTTGCTATACATCTCTGCCACCAACCAAGTGGTTAGTACCGTTCTCGTAGTGGAACGAGCCGAAGAAAACAAAGTCCACGGAGTACAACACCCAGTCTACTACCTCAGCGAGGTGCTCACTCCAACAAAACAACGGTACCCGCACTATTAGAAGCTACCATATGTCGTCTTCATGACAGCTCGGCGATTGCGCCACTACTTCCAGGAGCACCCCATCATTGTGGTGAACGATGCTCCACTAGGGCACATCCTCAACAACCCCGACGCCACCGGACGAGTCACGCTTTGGGGAATAGAACTATCTCCATGAGACATCACATACAAGAAGCGAGACACAATCAAGTCACAAGTACTCCCGGACTTTCTCATTCAATGGATGGGGAACCAGCTCCCTGACACGCTAGACATGTCCTGTCTATGGACAATGCACTTCGATGGATCAAAAACATCGAGAAGGAGCTGGCGTCGGCGTCATCCTGACATCACCACAAGGTGACAAGATGAGGTACGATCTGCGAATGCAGTTTCGTGCCTCCAACAACGAAGCTGAATACGAGGCCCTCCTCCACGGGATGCGAATGGCCAAAGCTTGTGGTGCAACACGACTCGTCATCTACGACGACTCTAAACTGATAGTGGATTAAACCATGAACCAGTGTGATGCCCTAGGCGACAACATGATCGCCTACCACAACCTCTATGATGCACTCAAAGGAGACTTCGATGGCTGCAAACTGCGGCATGTTGGCTGCGAGAGCAACTAAGAGGCGGATAGACTCACCAACATTGGCTCCACCCGTGCCCTGGTTCCACCTAGAGTAGCAAATTTGTGAATGCTCCATCAAACCAAAGGTTCCAGAATAGCCAACCAGCACGTCAAAGGACTCGGGGGCTATGCCACCCGATGAACTCAAAACACTTGAAGATAAGGAGCAAGAGGCAGGACTCGAAGGCCCCATGGAGGTCATGATGATTGACCCATCCTAGACGCAACCATACATCACATACCTGCTCAGCAAAAGGTTGTAGATGACCCGCTAGATGCGCGACATATAGCACGATGATCCAAGGCTTTCACCATCATCAACATCGAACTATATAAGCGCAACATCACAAGAATCCTTCAATTATGCGTCTCCACTGGAGACGGGAGTGCCATCCTCCTCGAGATACACGAAGGCACTTGCGGCCATCACGCCGGAAGTCGCGCCCTTGTCGCCAAAGCTCTACGATCTGGATTCTACTGGCCAACGGCAATGCGCGACGCTAAGGACATCGTCTAGAGGTGCAATGCTTGCCAAATATTTACGAACAAACCACACGCACCTGGCACAGAGATCAGGCCAATACCTGTGTCCTGGCCCTTTATGCAATGGGGACTCGACATGGTCGGCAAGCTGCAAAAATCTTCACCTGGAGGGTACGTCTACCTCCTCGTCACAGTCGACAAATTCTCCAAATAGATTGAGGCCATGCCGGTGACAAACCAATCAGGGGCCATCGCCATTAAATTCTTCGATTCCATTGTCTTTTGATTCGGGGTGCCACACAGCATCATCACCGACAACGGAACAAACTTCACCTCGAACGAATTCCAGGATTTCTGCAAAAACCTGGGAATCAACATCAGCGACGCCTCGGTGGCACATCCTCAGACCAACGGTCAAGTCGAAAAGGCCAACAGCCTCGTCTACAGTGGCATCAAGAAAAGGCTCCTCAGACCACTCAAAAGAGCTGCTGGATGCTGGCCTGAGGAGCTACCGTCGGTACTATGGAGCCTGCGCATAACTCCAAACAGCGCCATAGGCTATACTCTTCTTCATGGTACACGGCGCAGAGGTAGTACTACCTGCAGAAGTGCGCTACAAAGCCCCAAGGGTCGTAGCATACATTGAGTAGGAATCAACTGCCGCACTCGAAGACTTTGTCGACCTCCTCGATGAAGCACGTGAGATAGCAGTGGAACGATCCACGATCTATTAGCAAAACCTCTGCAACTACCACAGCCTAAGGCTACGCCCAAGGTCCTTCGTCGAAGGAGACCTTGTCCTGCGACTGAAGCAACAATGACACCTCAAGCTCGAGTCCCCTTGGGAGGGACCTTATGTGATTACCGAAGTAATCCCAGGTGGCGCCTACCGCCTTAAAGATGTAGAAACTGGAGTTGCATACTCCAACCCCCTAGAACGTCACGCAGCTGCGTCATTTTTACCCTTAGATGTTTTTACTTTACAAATAAGGCTATTCAACCAGGTTACTTAGCCACACATTATATCTCCTGATATTCTACGAATAAATAAAGCTAAGTGCCTCCAACCTTGTGTCTCTATTTTTTAATTACATCACTCGAAGGCTATGCCACCCTTTCTACCTCGTTACACGAATAACGTAGTAACCTGATTAGCTGACGTACTATTAATTGAACCCTTGATAAACCCAACCCAGTTGCAATGCACCTGACAGGTTGGCAAGGTGCTAAGATAAGTATGCGTCAGGCTAACGAAAAGGCACTGTAGAGTACAAGCTACTCTAAAAATACACAAGCTAGCAAGCTTTACATAAAAATGGGTAACAAAAACACCCAACTCACTTATACGAACTTTACAACACCTATACATCTCTGTGTAGGTCCAAAACTACTCTACTGGCGTAAAAGGAGAAAGTTGGTACGCTCCTCGAACAAGTCGACGATGTCTTCGGCTGGCTGATCAACCGCCCGATAATGGGGCACCATGTTCCACGCCATCCCCTCCAGTGGGTTGGCGGTCCTACAAAAACAGCTACCAAATCCAGATCGGGTCAATGCAGGCGCACAAGTGCTAGTGCAGCCTTGGCACCCATGACTAACTGCTTACGCACGCACTCGCGAACTGCGCTGGCATCCTGGAACTTCTTTAACAGAGCTAACAAGCTTGAAGGCACCGCGTCCAAGGGGAACATTTCCTGAAAGATGTGCTTCAAACATGATTGTGCCTTCTTCAAATAAAGTAGCACATGCGACACACGATCTTACAATGTTGCCAACGCGACTGCGCGATCCCGTTCAACCCAAAAGTACCTGCTAGCTTCCAGGTGCTCCTAGGTCAAGCAGTTTAGCCGAATGGTGACTCGGTCTCTCTCTTCCTATAGAA
This sequence comes from Avena insularis, assembly GCA_023614405.1. Classification (NCBI taxonomy): domain Eukaryota; kingdom Viridiplantae; phylum Streptophyta; class Magnoliopsida; order Poales; family Poaceae; genus Avena; species Avena insularis. Next base: position 163,080,435 of record CM042696.1, read on the forward strand.
GGCGAGTACTAACAACTTCAAAGGGAAGTAAAAGGTATAAGGGCAAATCGCCACCACAAGTGGCCAAAAAAGGAGAAGAAGCTAGGGAAACTAACACTTCAATTGCTCACTCATTTGAGCCACCTCGCCTAGAAGATATTTCTCACGTTCACTGGCTCTTTCGGCCTTCGACTTCCACACATTAGCGCTACCACAAATCATGGGCATCTCTCGCTCCAAGTGTTTTATGCGATCACGCAATCGAGACAACAACGACAATTCCTCCACCTTTGGACGTGGTTGTGCCACAGGTTCATCGGTGGGAGGTGTGTCAGACAGATCACTCAAAGGACCCTATCCAAGCAGAGGAACAGACGGATAATACTAACCATTCAAAATAACACGAATAATAAAAGCATCGAGTTTAGCAAGTTTCAAAGAGGGCACCCCACAAGCAAAACGCAGGTCAAAGAAGTCTGGAGAAGCTAGAATATTACAAAAGGATGATAAAGGGACAACCTACAACTACACATTGGCACTCGGGGGCTTCCTCGAGTCAGTGGTAGCCTCCAACACCCCAACCTTCTCGGTTACAGCCTCTGATGTAGTGGCATTTGCTGTCTTCGACCGCTTCAGCTCCGCCGAGTACTTTGTGAGTGTCTCAATGAGCCGAGGCCCATATTTTTGACAACGAGAAGCAAAGGGAGCAAAAACTACCTGCTGGACATCTGTAGTAACTGGCATCATCGTGGAGACCTTGCTAGGGTTCAGAAACACCATGGGCTTGCGCCATCGCAAGTCCCATGGTAGCTCCAACCCTCCTCTGCGCATTCTTGAACTCCATGGGAATGCCTCCAGCGAAGGACTCCACCAAGCCATCAAGATCTTCAATAAGCTTGGCCTTGGGAACCATCTCCTCTCGAAGATGACCCAGCATACCCTTGGCTTTCTTGAGGGAATCCTTGACGGAGACGCTATGGTCTTTGACTGCAGTTATGGCACCAGCCAAAGAATCCTGGCGAACCAAAGCTTGAGAGTCGAAGTCCACACCGGTAGCATCTGCAGAAGACATAGATGAGCACAACCAAACAAAGGCGAATGTAGAGAAAAAATGGTGCAGCATCATACCTGAGAGTGACTTAGCAACTGCGAGAAGCTGTTCCACGAACACAGTCTCCCTGCCAGCTGCAGCGGCAAGCAGGTCCTCCTTGTGCTTCTTCGACTCCTGGACGGAGCATTCAAAGGCTTCGAGTGCCTCATCGCGTTTCTTCTCCGTTGCAGCAAGACCCTTCTCAAGAAAACTGACATGACAGAGGAGCTCATTGTTCTCACCTACAAAGAATGATAGCAAAACTTAAGATCAGTGATTTTCTGTACCAATAGTATAGAGATAAAGAATGCAAGCTCACCTTCCAATGCGTGATGCTGGGTCTCCAGCAAGGCATGCTGACGACCCAAGGATGTAATCTGTTTGGCAAGGCGAACTGATTCCTTTAGGATAGGCTGCAAATAGAGAATGCATCAGCATCAACCTAATTTTGACTAACATAGTCGAGAAAACTTACATGCTCCTCCAGGGACTCCGAAGTCTCCTTCTGCATAGACGTCTGGGCAACCATCTGGTGCCCCCCGTGTGGGGGGGAACTTGAAGAATTGGCACCGGAGGTGGCCGCCACCTGGGGAGAGTGCGACCGCTCTGCCACATCCTTATCTTTGGAGTCCGTGACTCCAGTCTCCTTCACTAAGCGGCAATCATCAGACAACGATGATGCAGTATTGCTACAACAAAAACATACAAAACAACTTCAGAGGAAAAGATTTTAGGACATAAGGTCAAACTAGCAGAAGTGCAAAACTTACTAGTCGAAGTCTTCGAGGTCGAAAGAGTCCTCAAACGCCTCCTTCGGTGTCCTCAGCTTCTTCCGTGGAGGAGGATCCATGGCATGCATAGGCACCGCAGGGATTGGCTCCTCCACCTTAATCAAATGACCTTCCGGCGTCGCTGGCGAAGAAGCATCTGAGTCCTTGCTTCGGGAGCGTTTGCAAGTTCTGTTTTCGCTGGACTTGGGGGCTTCCTTCTCTTCAGCGATAGGGACGGTGGAGCCTGACTCGTCATCCTCCTCCGCTCCACGAGGGATTACTCCCTCCAGCTGAGGAGGAAGAACAGTAGCGACTTTCCAGTCCTGTTACAAGAGGCAGCGTTAGTATAAAGAAAACCTAGCAGGCAATCGGAAAACAACAAGAGATAAAGAAAGAAAGGTACCTCAGGCGGAGGGCGACTCGTGCACAATGGAGGCACAACTGAGTCACCAGGGAGTTTCTCCTTGGCTTTGAACTTGGCCAGCATCTGAAACCTCCTGTCTACTTCACCCGAAGAAATATTTTCCCAAGAGATGTGGGTGACGTCTTCAAAACCGGTCTAGCAGCACATCGGATGCGCCCTAGCTTGCAGCGGATGCACTCGACGACACATCGAAGTGCGAATGGGGTCTGCACCGCCCACTTCTTTCCCTTGGATGAGTTGAAGGTCACAGACCCGCTTGTACAAAACCTCAGTTTCTTTGGCTTCGTCGGGCATCACTGTGTTCTTCCACGACCTCCTCCTTTTGCACTCCGCCATTGGATCAAAAGGTACAAGCCCAAAGTGTTCGTCGTCGGCCTTCTGGTCACGGATATAGAACCATTTCTCCCTCCATCCTTGGACTGATACATTAAACTTGAGGGAGAAATATTGGACATTGGGATCCACATGGATCCCGCAGCCTCCTATATCGTAGACTACCGACCCGGAGACCGACTGCCGCTTCAATTTGAAGAGTTTTTTGAAAAGACCAAAGTGTGGCTCGATTTCGAGCCAGCACTCGCAAAGTGTGATGTAGCAGGCAATGTGGAGAATGGAATTGGGAGAGAGAGGTCACGAATGACAAAAGCGAGAAACATCCCCTGAAATCCGGCAGGGGAGTCGGGGATTACCTCGTCGCCGGGCATCTGGCAATCAGCTTCAGTGGCTGGAAGACTGCCATCCTGGCACCAGTTGAAGAGCTTCGTCTCCTTTATGGCGGACCGTCGCCACGATCCATTGGTGACGCGCATGCTCACACCCTTCTTCTTGGCAGCTTCAACAGCAGTACCAGAGCCCGTAGCAGCATCGGCCTTCTTCTTGGCCGCAACAGTGGCGGTCGCAGATCCAACGGTGGAGGCACCCTTCTTCTTCCCCATCTTTCGCTTGCGGTAGGAGCCTAGAAAGTAGCTCGGGAAAGTTTTGAGGCCATTGATAGCTGGGTTCCTACATCCAACAACAGGGTTATTGTAGTACTAGTAGTGGCAACTATTTATTAGAAAGATCGATCCCAAAGGAGCTTTGTAAGATGGAAACCACACAACCCCACAACTGCGTTGTCAATGCAGCCACGTTCGCACCCAAAACGGTGTTTGGAAATAGTCTACACTATAAGTTGCTAGAGTAATAGTAAACAACAGAGATTTAAAGTAACTAGTAACAAGGAGATAAATAAGAACAAAGTAAACTAAAACTGAAAGTAAACAAAGGGGAGTTGTAGATGTACAATTGACTACAGTAAGGCGGTGTCTAGGCTTTTGGTTTCACTAGTACTAGAGGGGCAACTATGTAGCCATTTATTGGAATTACACAAGATACATCTTTAGATAAATAAACGATCCCCAATGATTCTGGGTTGTCACACATGTGTACTACATAGAGCCTCGCATCGCTGTCACTCATGCAAGTCAATAATACACTCTAGACCAAAGGATCACATGAACTCATCTATCTCCTCCTTGCCACTAGGGGAGAGAGTAATATAATAGATCAAGCCACAAAGTCTAGAGTTACATACTAGATCATACCTCAACCTAAAACCGAATCAATTACTCAATCATAGATGAAAAATAACACAAAGAAGAATTCATGGAGATCATCATCATGTTCAATCTAACAAATACTAAATACAAGAGAGATGGAGATGGAGCGTTGATGGAGATGGAGATGGTGATGGAGTCAGCGCTTGATGGGTGGTGGTGGTGATGACGATGGCCTCCTTCTGTTCTTCCTCTTTCTTGAATAGTGTGAGGGTGTAGATGGAGATCTGGATCTTGGAGGTGTGGCGGCAATGGAGATGGCATGGCGGCAGGGCTCCATCGTGGATGTCTATGGAGAGGTCTCCTTCCCCCATGGCTCCTTGGTTCTTTATATAGGCCTAGGGGTGCCTCCAATAGCCCTCAATATGTTACTTATGACCTAAGGAAGGTCTAGGGAGAAACAGGGACAAATTCTGTGAAGAAACATGTCCAGAACAGCTGTTTCCGTGCGTCCAGACCCGTGGTATGTGGGCGGTACCAATGAGCTCCGCTGCATACAATGGTTGTTAGCTTTATTATTTTGGCCGCCATTTCTTCATACGAACTCCGATTTGGGTGTTCTTTGGCTTGTTGGATTCGTATGCACGAGGGCTACAACACCATGGCCTTGGGTCATCATTTGGAGTTGATGGAAAAATCAACTTTTTCCTCCCCTCAAATGGCTAAGTCTGGTGCCTTCAAGTCCTCCATATTGAATCCTCTTGTCTCCATTTATCCATGATTCTCCATAGAATATACACACAAATCAAAGACAATAAAAAGGTAATAAAACCCTAATAAAACTACTAGTTGTGCAAAGCCCATGTGAAAATGAATGAGAACTAGTAATCATACATAATAGACATAGTTATAGATAGATGTAGCATGTAATGAGTGACAATATGAATAATTTGTATACTTAAATATGCATCAATTTTGGACTCATCAACTTCCCCAAGCTAGAATCTTGCTCGTTCCGAGCAATAAAGTGGTTTATGGACAAGGTCATCTTGTTCATGAGGCACGAGTCGATAACATAAATGAGGCAAAAAATAAAACAAAAGTGTAATACCGGATGTGGAAGATTAATGCCTTATATCCTTATTTTCCTTGCAAGCTCAAAGTATGAAACAACATATCCATACAAGGCAACACAAGCTTGGTCATGTCAATCCATAAAAGATCAATTAAAACTTCAATGCTCCATGTCAAAAAGTGAATCTAGCTTAAAAACAAACTTGTAATCCTCTTATTGGGCCTTTTAATAATTTATGTATCTCCTTACTTTTGTAAAGTAAGGGATTCAATGAGAATATGAATTCACTTATGGTTGGCAGTCATATAGGGTCCAACACTTCATCTATTTGTAAGGCTCCTCAAAGTTAGAGAAATGACAAGAACACTATACAAGATTCGGTAAATCAAGACAATCAAAGTAGAGTTTAATATAAGTATAAATAACTAGAAGTGAAACAATCAATCCAATTCCTCTAATTAACTTGCAGCTTGCCAAGGAACACTAGGATGTTTAAATAACATTATTGAGTAACAAAGTTTCATGTCCCATGTAATATAACAATGCAGTGTCTTATTTACACCCACATCAATAAATCAAGTCTATCTAAAACACTTCTAATCCAATCATTGTCTTTCAAGAAAATTTTGTAAAGTAGTAATGATACCATGCCAAGGACTTGTTATGTGAATCCTCATAGATATCTTTTTTCTTTCTTGTATTTTTCAAGGATCGTTGATTGTTTATTTTGCAAGTGTTTGCACAACCTTTGAGAGTACCAATACTTTTGCCCATACATTGACACGAATACCACTCATGTCATCAACTCATAGCCGAAATCCGGGTTTATACCATAGATCGTTCAAAAGCTAGCGGAGTTGTTGGCATCCCAAAGGTGTGCACTAGAGACATAGAACAAAGTTGTCTCACTTCTTTCTCTTTCTCTTTTTTGAGCTAGTACCGTGGTTTGATCCACAAGGTTAGCTTTGGCATGCATCACAATTACCACTAGACTTTATTTCAATCAAACAACTCCTTTCATGAGTGTCATCGAGACTATCAAAATATCTATGGGGTTAAGTATTGTCAAGGGTATACTCTTAAGACAATCATTCATCAACAAGTCATAAATTTTAGACTTTTTCTTATTGTACTTGTTTGGCAATATTATTTCCAAGGCAAGACTCGGTTAGCTAAAAGAAATAGAGCAAAAGCTTCCACAACTAATCATCATACCAGTAAAAAGTTTTACTCTAACTATTTTGAATTACTCGCACTAGCATGGAATCTTCACAAATAAACTAACTAGGATAAACAATTCAAACTTCAAAAGTGGGAGACAAAGGTTTTAAGTGTAGAAATCATGGCAACGTATTTTTAGAGGATCACAATGTTCTTCTCAAGCCGGATAAAGATATTAACAATGTGCATCAAGCTTTAACTCAACTCTTATGAATCCCAACAAAAGCAAGTGCATCCATTATATAAACATGAAACATAACTTACCCAAGAAAGCATTCAAAAACATTGGGATACATGATTGCACACAAAAATTCATCGAACAAGAACATTGGATAAGACACTACACATGCAGAAGTAACTTCCCTAAGCTAGAACTTTTGTAAGAACCAAACTTGAATAGATTGTTGCAAATATGCCCTAGAGACAAATAATAATGAGTTATATCATATTTCATAAAGTTAATGATTAAGTTTTATATCATGCTATAACTGTATTGAAAGGAAACATCAATACACGTGTGTGATATATAAACAACCAGGGGTTCCCAGTGAAACTCTAGTCACTGGTTCATTGGTCAACAGATGATCAAGGTTTCCTGATCATGTGGCATTTATGACAATTGGAAATAGAGTCAACTCATTCTGAGAATGAGATGATGAACCAATACCCAACCTAAACATCATGACCCGATCATGTCACAAAGTTCAAGTTACGATGATTAGAATAAACCTCGTAGACTATTCTTTAGACCGTGAGACTATATCAATCACTGTCTCTCGAGAGTGCTTAGATAGCATCAAATGTCACTTGGTAATACAGTGACAATAAAGGTTTTTTCAGGTATTCAGAGGAACCGTAGAGGCAATATATGTCAAGAGCAGGATTTGTCCATCCACGTGACAGAAAGATACTCGGGGGCCCTGATACGTCCAAAACGTATCTACTTTCCTGAACACTTTTGCTATTGTTTCTCCTCTAAACTTGTGTGATTTGGATGCAACTAACACGGACTAACGCTGTTTTCAGTAGAATTGCCTTGGTGTCTAGTTTTTGTGCAGAAAATCAACTATCAGGAAAAATCCCGGAAAATATGCCAAAAATCCTATTTCACCAGAAGACTCCCGGAGCCAGAATACGAGACGGAGTGGGGCTGGGCCCAGGCCACACCACCTGGCCATGCGGGTTAGGCCTGGCCGCGCCAGGGGGTGGTCTGGCCGCCCCAGACACCCCCTCGGTCTCCCTCTTCACCTATAAGATGCCTTCTGACCTAAAAACTCAGGGGGTTCGACGTTTTTCCAAAAGGAGTTCCGCTCCGCCACCACCACCAGATTCCATGATTCAGAACCTGAAACTCCATTCTGGCACCCTGCCGGGATGGGGAATTGGAGGAGATCATCACCTTCATCATCACCATCGCTTCTCCATCGACCATCCATGTTTCACCCATCTATGAGTGAGTAATCCCCCGCTGTAGGTTATGGGGATGGTAGGGATTGGATGAGATCGTTCATGTAATGGCATCAGATTGTTAGGGCATGGTGCCTAGTATCTACTATTAGTGCTTTTTGACTTTGTTGCGACTTGTTATGCTTAATGCTTGTCACTAGGGCCCGAGTGCCATGATTTCAAATCTGAACATGTTATTGATTCATTATGATAGTATTGTTTATGGTCTTACATGCAAGTTGTATACACACGTTGTTGTCCAGAACCAAAGGCCCCTAAGTGACAGAAATCGGGATAACCGGAGGGAATGGCTTTGATGTGAGGATCACATGTGTTCACGAAGTGTTAATGCTTTGCTCCGGTGCTTTATTAAAAGGAGCACCTTAATTGCCAGTAGTTCCCTTGAGGCCCCGCTGCAAACGGGCTGGCAGGACAAAAGATGTTGTGCAAGTTCTCATTGCGAGCACGTATGACTATATATGGAACACATGCCTAGGATTATCTAGTACTTGGATGCTTTATCTTATTTATCTACAATTGCCCTATGTCCTGATTGCCATGTGAATTGTCTTGTCCATGCAACGCCCGTCCATCCATCCATATGCCTACCGCACTCGAATCCTACTGTTTGCTGCTATTGTTACTACTGTCTTTACTTTTACTACTGCTATTACTTTACTATTCCTACTACAAAACTGTTGCTACTGATAAACTGCTGTGAGCAAGATTGTTTCTAGGTGCAGCTGCATTGACAACTCAGTTGTTAAGGCTTATAAATATTCTTTGGCTCCCCTTGTGTCGAATCAATAAATTGGGTTTCACTTCCCTCAAAAATACTGCGATACACCCCCTATACTTGTGGGTCATCAAGACTATTTTCAAGGCATTGCTGGGAGCATAGCTTTATTTATCAAGTTCACTTGGATTCATTATTGTTCGCTGCCATCCATCCATCATGGGTAAGTCTCGTGATGGCAAGGTTCCTATTTTACCATCCACTACAAGAAGAGGTATTGTTCTGAACACCTCTGTTGCTCTTGATTCACCATTTGTTATGAGTAAGCTCGTTACACCACCACACACACATGCTACACACACTGCTACTACTGCTGAATCTGAAACTTCTGATATTTATGATGTTGCTTCTACTATGCTTGATAAGAGTGGTTCATTAGGTCCTTTCCTAGATGCTACGATTGCTAGAACTATTGGGGATATACTTTCCGGGTATCCTCACGGTTCCTCGCTGACTAGGGTGGCCCACTTCGGGTTAGAGCATTGCTTCACGGGCGGCCTAGTCAGGGAGAAAGACGGAGTCCAATCCGGCTATGGGAAGGCCCAGAAGACTTACCGACTTAGGCCCATAATCTTACTTGTAGTTCAAGATGTACTCTGTAACCGACTCTCAGTCGTAGCTGGATAGATCTTTCCTATAAACCCTAGGACGGATATCTATATAAGACGTCCTAGGGAGAGCCTTTAGGGCACACCTCAATAGTCTACAATCTCAACTCGCACAGGCGAAACCCTTGTAACCCATATTCCGGCTCTGCCGTATTACTGGATTGCTAGCAGGAGTAGGATCCGTCCAAAGCCGGCGGATTTGAACCTGGGTAAACTTGTGTGCTCACCGTCCCGGAATACCATATGTCTCACACCCCTCTCTTTCGCACGCCTCGAGGACCCCCTCATGGCGTACTTGTCATCAATCCGACGTCAGTTGGCACCCACTGTGGGGCAAGTGAGCTTCGGATCTGCGTTCCGAGCGGAATCTGCAAGAATCGGAATCGGCGAGACTATCGCTGTCGGTCGCATACTCTACGCCAGGGACATCCCTCTCATCGTTCTCGACGAGACTTGGATTCCGGCTAGGGAGGCCGTGACTCCCTACACAATCATGTCTTTTGGCGAGATCGATGTTTACATCGGTTTCACTGAACCTGCCCAACCCACCCCAGCGGTGATGATAGAGGCAGAAGAAACTTCTGGGTCCCCTTTGTCCGCAGAGGCGACAGAGTTCCCGATCTCAGAAAACCCTAATCCCACCCAGCCCGCACCAGTTGCGGAGATAGTGGAGAAATCCGAGCCTGAAGAATACCTAGCAGTCCACGTCGAATCTGGAGTGGATCTCCCTGGAGGAGCCAGATCCCAGATCGACCCACCCATGGAAGTCAAAATCCAGGAGGAGCATATCAGTGACACTGATTCCGGCTCTGATGGTGTCGGGACAGACAGACCTTTCCTAAGGTACACATTACGACGTATGATACTGCAAGGTGAAAGCGCAAATGCAATTCTCGAGACCATCAAAAGTTTCGACATGGCTGATCGTGAAAGCCGCAGGTACCTCAGGAAGCACGCGTTGCACTTGGTCGGATACGTGGGATCCGGATCCGGCTCTGCCGATGCTGGAGAAAACACCGACTCGGTGCTGGAGGCAATTGGAACAAACGCCAACGTACCCGCATCCTCAGATGAATTGATGACGTCAGCAGATTTCCAAAAGTTCTTCGTGGAATATGAAGAGGAGTATAACTCCAAAGCTGCAGAAGAAGGAGAAGCCATGGATGAAGGATCCGGGGAACACTCTCCCAAAGTGCAGGATGACATGGATGTCGGAGACAATCCCGAAGTCCAGATATCCGAAAGTACCGATCAGAGCTTGACTCCAAGAAACGGACCCAAAGTCGTCTTTGCTACCGGCGCTGCCAAGAAGGCAAAGAAGAAGAACAAGAAAAACAAGACCCTGGCAAAAGACCCTCTGACAGAGGAGGTGATTGCCGAGGAATACGAAGAAGACTCGGATGGAGTGCTTATCCCAGAAGAGCCGAAAAAAGAAGCATCGGTGGATGGACACATGATCACCGAAGGTGCGCGTAAACTCATCGATGCTGCATTAACCACACCTATCCCTACAGCCATAGAACTTACTGCGGATGAGCTGGACGAAAGGACGCAAGCCCTAGAAGCGCGTCGTCAACAACTCCTCGATGAAGCCAAAAACATCGAGGTGGAGAAGAAATGCATGGCAACTAAAGACTACATGTCTCGGTTGCACCAGAAGACACGGAAACGTCACACTAAGGATGACCAGTTCCCAACTGTCCGTGCCGTCCTTTTCGGAGATATATGGGGAAGCCACGGAAAGATAGCAAAGGAGATTGGGTATACCCAACCCAAGTACAGAATACCGTGGCGGCCCGAGAAATTCTATCGGCTAATCCAGGACCAGAGGAGATCCGTTTGGGTATCAAGCTACTCAATAAGGGATTGGAGCAGCAAAAGGTCACCCTGTCCAGAAGTCAAAAACTGGTCTTAGATTCTGACCAATGTCGCACAGATCCGGCATGGGCTGACGTAATACCCCATCATGTTCGGGAGCAGTATCATCGCCCCGAACGTCAGGAAGACAATTATTCAAGAACTGGATCGTCAGGACAGCACTACAAGACCACGCGCAACTGGAGCAACGTCGTTCCAGTGGCCGAGAAAGACGCCATTGCTGCACTGAATCTGACGAACCCTCCCCGACGAGAATCTAACGATCAGAGGGGAGAAGATAAAGAGAAACGACGGGAGGAGGATCGTCAAAAAATGCCACCTCCTAAATATACGAGCCGTCCGACTGATCCTCACCATGGTGGGAACGATGGATGAAGGAACGACGGAAACCACGCTGGAACAAGCCGGCAGGGGGATCGTCGTAGTCAAGATCCTCCCCGGAACCGGAATAATGACGCTCCGGACGGAGGCCGGCGATCAGCCGGAAACTATCCAGCTGCACCACCCTCTCCACCACACAGTCATCACAACGGCTCCCATGGAGGGCAAGGAGGACGACATGGCGGAGGAGGTGGTGGCAGAAGCCGAAGTCCGGCTCCAAGGCACCACAGCCACAACCGGCATTCGGGACAATCTCTATCCCCGAACGACGCAAGGCACAGGATCAATTCCAACATAGAGGCGCGGCTCTATGAAAACGATGACATGTACGTGGGCCCAAAGTGCTTCAGACCATGCATCAGAGCTACAAGATTCCCGGAAGGATTTCCTATCTCAAGGCACATCCAAGCCTACGACGGCATTGCTTGGCCAGACACTTGGTTACAGGATTTTTTCCAAGCTTGCTGCATCGCCAAAGGTGGAAACAGTCTGGTCGTAGCCCGATATCTCCCACTTATGTTGCAGAAGACGGCGCGATCATGGCTCAATGAACTTCCGGAGAACACCATCCATAACTGGTATGACATGCAAAGTGCGTTCTTTCGTAATTTCGAAGGCACATATCGGAGGCCCTGTTCGGTCGGAGACCTATAGCGTTGCACCCAGAAAGCCGGAGAAACTTGCCGAGATTATCTTGGACGATGGATCGACACCAAGAACTCCTGTGAAGGAGTAAACGACCAAACCACGATTGAAGCTTTCATTGCAGGTCTCCCAATTGGTCTACTGCGTCATCGCTTGAAGTGTGACAAGGTCACTGATTTGGGAGAGATGATAGAAACAGCGAGCAAGTATGCGGATGCTGACGACGATGCAGAGGGATTACTCAACGTCCTGGTTGTACCTCAGTCAGCAAAAACAAAGCAACAAGCTTAGAAGCGTAAGAACACCTCGGAGGAAAAACCCAACGTGGAAACAGCGGTGGTTACTACTATTTCTGGGTCTGGAGGACGAGGAGAACGTGGCGAAGGCCGCGGGCATGGCCATGGGACTTCAAGGGTCCAAGGTAGAGGAGAACAGCAACCAGGCAAAACCTACTCTTGGGCCGACATTGCCAATAACCCATGTGTGCATCACCTAGACGCCAATGGGGGCTCGTCCCACACCAACGCTGAATGCCGTTTCAATGATGACATCAAAAGAGATGACATCACGTGCTACAAAGCTAAGCGGAAGAAGGGAAAGAAAAATCCCAAAAAGGACAAAGAGACCAAGGAAGATTCCGACATGGAGGAAGCCGATGCTTCAAATCCCAAGTAGGAAGGGAAGAAGACTTTTCCCACCAAGAAGGACACTTATGTCACTTTCCTCGGATCTCAACCAGCAAAGGTCAAGAAAGCAGTTCTACACGAGCTCAATCCAACAGTTCCGGCTGTCCCACAGTATCTGGACTGGTCGGAAGTGGCAATCACATTTGACCGCGATGATCATCCGCCTAAGTTACACAGGCGAGGAAAATACGCCTTAATCGTCAACCCACTTATTGACGGTTATGGTTTCTCCAAGACCCTCATGGACGGTGGTAGCAGCATCAATATTCTCTATGTCGAAATGCTACGCCGGATGAAGATCTCGGAGACCCAGCTGAACCATAGCTCTGTGATTTTTCACGGAGTTATCCCAGGAAGACAAGCTAATTCCCTGGGAGAGATCACTTTGGAACTCCAAAGAATTATCGAACAGAGGCACTTTCCTTCGAAGTGGTCCCGTTCAAGAGCGCATACCACGCTATATTCGGACGTCCGGCTTACTGGGCTTTCATGGCTCGTCCGTGTTACATTTACAATATGATGAAAATTCCAGGTCCCAACGACATGATCACCATCAGGGGAGACCCGAAGAAAGCGCGAGAGTGCGAGGATGGAAATGCCACCTTTGCCGAAGCCATGCTGCACGCCCAGGAGTACCAGGAGATCAAAAAGAGCATAGATCCGTCCGAGATGCCGCAATGAAGAAGGAGGTGACCAAGCCAAATCCGGAGTTCAAGGCATCAGAAGAGACGAAGAAAGCACCGTTGAAGGATGATGACCCCTCCAAGGTCACCCAGATAGGCGTAGGCCTAGATAGCGCATAGGAAAGCACGCTCGTCAAGTTCCTCCAAGCAAATCAAGATATCTTCGCATGGCAGCCATCCGACATGACCGGAGTACCTAGGGAACTTGCCGAGCACTCTCTAAATGTAAACCCGAATGCTAAACCCGCCAAACAGTCCTTACGACGGTTTGGCGACGAAAAGTGTAAGGCAATAGCTAAGGAACTAGCGCGGCTCGAGTTAGCCGGATTCATAGAAGAGGTCATCCACACTGAGTGGTCGGCCAATCCTGTAATGGTCCCTAAAAAGTACACCACTGATTTAAGGATGTGTGTTGATTATACTGCCTTGAACAAGGCTTGTCCAAAAGATCCGTTCGCTCTGCCTAGAATTGATCAACTTATCGATTCTACGGCAGGCTCGGAACTCCTCTGTTTTCTCGATGCATATTCCGGTTATCACCAAATCCGGATGAAGGAATCTGACAAAGTCAAAACTTCATGCATAACCCCTTTCGGAACCTTCTGTTTTGTTACGATGCCCTTTGGGCTGAAGAACGCAGGAGCTACATACCAGCGCACGATGCAGTGTTGCCTCCATGACCAACTCGAACGCAATGTACATGCATACGTGGATGATATCGCAGTGATGTCCAAAAAGAAGGAAACACTGATTTCCGACTTAGAGGAAACATTCGCCAATCTACGAAAATACAACATCATGCTTAACCCGAAGAAATGCTTCTTTGGAATACCAGCCGGAAAATTATTAGGTTTCATTGTGTCTCAAAGAGGCATAGAGGTGAACCGAGACAAAATCAAGGCTATACTCAATATTTCTAGGCCAAATCGCATGAAGGACGTACAAAGATTAACTGGCTGCATCGCTGCGGTCAGTCGATTTGTAAGTCGGCTTGGTGAAAGAGCCGCACCATTATACAAACTCCTAAAAAACACCAAAGATTTTGTTTGGACTGATGAAGCTGAAGTTGCACTACAAGACCTGAAGAAAGTACTCTCATCTGCTCCTATCCTTGCAGCGCCGGAACCTAAGGAACCGATGTTGCTCTATCTTGCTGCGACAAATAAGGTTGTTAGTATCGTCATGGTGGTGGAGAGACCAGAGGAAAATCAGGAACACCTGGTGCAGCGTCTGACTTACTTTGTCAGCGAGGTTCTAACAGAATCAAAACAGCGGTATCCGCACTATCAAAAGTTGGCTTACAGTGTTTTTCTAGCATCTCGTAAGTTACGACACTACTTTCAGGAGCATCCAATTACCATGGTGAGCACAGCTCCCATGAGAGATATAATCAACAACAGTGACGCCACGGGACGCGTCGCCAAATGGGGCATAGAGCTCTCAGCTTTCGATATTGAGTACAAACCTCGGACAGCAACCAAATCCCAGATCCTTGCTGACTTTGTTGCTGATTAGACAGAGACGAAGGAGAATATGATCCTCCCTAAGTCGGAATATTGGACCCTCTTTTTTGACGGGTCTAAGGCTCGAGGGGGCTCGGGGCTGGCGTGGTGCTCAAATCACCCCAAGGAGATAAACTTGTATACGTGTTGCAGATCCACTTCACAGCGATAAACAACATTGCCGAGTATGAAGCACTGCTACATGGAATCCGGATTACTAAGGACATTGGCATCCGACGTTTGATGTGTTACGGAGATTCGGATCTTGTTGCCTAACAAGTGTCCGATATTTGTAATGCAAATAAACACATGGCAGCATATAAAGTTGTCATGGATGATCTATCTAAATCGTTCGAAGGGTTTGAAGTTCAACACATCCCTCGAGCAGAAAATGAGGAAGCAGATGCATTATCTCGGATAGGTTCTGCGCGGAAAGAAGTCTCGGATGGCGCTTTTTTAGAGCACCTCAAAGTTCCCTCAATAAAGGGAGTAGATGAGGAATATCCGACCAAATCTGACTCACCTTTAATAGCAGTTCTGGCTGTAATTCCTAGCTGGACTCAACCCTACCTCGATTATTTGGTAGATGGCAAATTACCCGAAGACGAGGTGCTGAGCCGGCAAATTATCCGACGAGCTAAAGCCTATACTATTGTTAAAGGTGAGCTCTATAAACAGAGTGTTTCTGGGGTTTTTCAGCGTTGTGTATCTCTAGAAGAAGGAGTGGAAATCTTAAGGGAAATCCACGAAGGCGAGTGTGGTCACCACGCTGCAGCCAAATCTTCAGCGGCAAAAGCTTTTCGACACGGATTTTTCTGGCTTACACCTCAGGCAGATGCCGAACGATTAGTCAAGACGTGCAAAGGCTGCCAAAAGTACGCCAAGCAAGCTCATGTTCCTGATCGATTCGAACAATACCTATAACATGGCCCTTTGTGCAGGGGCTTGATATGGTAGGACCTTTTAAACGAGCTCCAAGTGGATTTACTCACCTCTTAGTGATGGTGGATAAATTCACCAAATGGATTGAGGCTAAACCCGTCACAAGTTGTGATGGAGCAATAGCCAAAAGATTTGTCGAGGATGTTATAATCTGGTATGGTTATCCGCATAGCATTATCACGGACAACGGGAGTAACTTTTCTATGGGATAATTGGCTGAATTCTACGACGAGCAAAATATCCGGCTTGACGTTGCGTCAGTCGCACATCCACAAGCTAACGGACAAGTCGAAAGAACAAATGGTTTAATCTTACAAGGCCTAAAACTGAGACTCGAAGCACCACTACGACGTCTTTGCGGGGCTTGGCGGAAGGAATTACCCTCTGTAATTTCGAGTTTACGAACAACTCCAAACAGGTCAGCAGGATACACACCTTTCTTCTTGGTCTATGGTGCAGAAGCAGTTCTTCCTAGTAATTTGATTCATACTTCTCCTAGAGTGGCCGCGTATATCGAAGAGGATGCCGAGATTTCTCGACAAAATGATCTCGACTTAGTCGAAGAAGTTCGCGTCGTTGCTGAAATAAGATCTACGCCTATCGCCAGGTTACATAAGTATCATAGCCAGAGAATCCGAAATAGATCCTTCAATAAAGGTGATTTGGTTCTCCGGCTTGTGCAACAAAGAAAGCATAAACTTTCCCCAGTATGGGAAGGGCCCTTTTTAGTTAGTCGAGTATTGCACAATGGATCGTACTACTTAACTGACATGAGGCCAGTCAAAGAAAGACCTGCTACTAAGAAGAGAAAAAGAGCTGTAGGCAGTACAAATCCGGATGAGTTAGACAGGCCATGGAATATTGCTCAGCTACGTCCCTTTTATTCTTAGTTTATCCTTCTTTGTAAACGTATATATGTACATGTTCTGTGAGAAATAAAAGTTTTGGTTACGTCAAGTTTTTTTTGAGAAGTTCTTAAACCATCTTATTTCCGAATGATCATGTCATAGTTGAAAATCCTAGAATGCTTGAAAGTACTTTATGCTCATGTTCGTTCTAGTTTAGATTTTCGATTCTAAAATTGCTACCCTCGGGTATAAATCTAAAGTTTCTAGTCTTTACTTTGGTTATTTGTCTAATTGCTGGATGCGGGCATTTTCCGAGTAGTGAATTGTTGGTACTGGAAGCCGGCTTTGTTTCCGAGTTTAAACTGGTTTAGCAATTGAGCTCCGTTGCTCGACAAAGTTTCCGGCGGAAGGTTTAGCCGGCTCACGAAAGGGACGAGGCAGAAAGCCAGATAAACGATAAGTAGAGACAAAAAAATACAAGTGCTTATGTAAACATTTCAGGCACACACAAAAATTCAAAGCCGAAAAGTGCTGAATAGATCAAAAGCTTAGCACTAGCAAAGTTAAAGTATTACATATTTACAAATGCATCATGTTTTTCCGGAATAATACATAAGTTTCTGGTCTACGATGCAGGAGGAGATGAAGGAGCTGCCGGCTCGCTGGTTACTCCGCCTTGATATCGTTCCGAGATGTCCGCATCCGAGTTGGTGCGTTCATCATCGGAAACTTCTGTTGGTTCTTCCGGAGGAGGAGGCGGAGTATCCACGCGGGTGAAGAAGGGGATCTCGTAGCTGGTCAGGTCAGCCACGTGACACCCATATCCGGCGCAGGAGTGCATGATGGCTTGAAGGTCTTGCTCCTGGCCGTCTTCGTCTACCTTGCAGTACCCTCTGGTCACTTGCCATATTTCCATGTTTCCATGGTGGCTCATGACCATGGTGAGAGTGTTCTGCGCAGCAGTCCACGCGTAGGACATGTTCCAGTCCCGAACAAGTTGTGGCATCTCCTTCGCCTTGTCCCGCACCTGGAAGTCCGACATGCTTGGCATGTCCGGAATCTTGAGAGCTTTGCCGACGTCCTCAAGGGACTGGCGGAAGTCATGAAGCAGGTCACCGACTTAGGTAAGCCCATGGGTGCGGGGCTCGGAGGAGGAAGAGTCCATCAAGTTCAGAGGACCTATACACAAAACAAGTTAAGAAAAAAACCAACATTGGTAAAAGTCAAAGAAAGAGACAAGTCAGATAGATGGAACGTACCAAAAATGACGTCGTCAATCTTGGTCTTCTCCTCCTGGAGACTCTGGAGTTCAGCCCGGAGCACCTAGGACATGTCCTTCTCTCTATCAAGCTCATTCTTGAGGTCCGAGATTATTTTATCTTGAGCAGCAATCTTGCGATCACGCTCTTTAGTGGCCATGGAGGAGGATTCAAGGACTTGAGCTATGCTCTTTTCATGATTGGCCTTGAGCTGATCCAGCTCTTGGCGAAGCTCCTTGTTCTCCACCACCAGGGTCTTGAGGTTCTTGGCCTCTTCAATCATGGCGATGGATTGTTTCACTAGCACTGTAAGTCAAAAAGAACAAAAGTTCAGAAATATTCGACATTGAAAATACAAAGACAAGGGTTGAGTCTCAGAATGTTTACTTTTGGCCTCATCCTTGGCAACTTTGAGTTCAGCATTTTTAAGCCGGAGAGCTTTGATCTCTCTCCGCTTATCGCAGACATTGGTCAGTAATTCCTGGTTATAGGAACATACTTTCTGTAAGTCAGAATACCCAAAGTCAGAAAGCTACTTAAGACTCGGGCTAATATTTTTGCTAAAATATCAGCACGAGCCTTGGGGGCTACACTAAGTTCGTTCTTTGGCATCCTAATAAAGCATAAACCCGGATTGTTTATCCTACTTCATGCTTGGGGGCTAGAGGATATGATGTAAAATATAATAAAGGAAAGTTAGGAGTTGGAAATCCGACTTACATATTGTTCATGGGTGATTTTATCCAAACCCGTGTTCACTTCAGCAGCCACCTTCTCGACGAGAGTCAGAGGAATCACTAGAGCTGCTGGAAGCTCACCGGTCCTAATCCTCTCGTCATGAAGGCGGACTTGGGTGAGAAGGTCAGAGAACTTGACGTCCTCTGCTTCTTGCGCTTCTTCTTCGGGAGATAAAGTACTTTTATCCAAGCATTGCTTGGCGAGCCGCTGGATTTCTTCAGCAGATTTCCGAGACATGCCAAACTTGGCCAGTCCCGGATTATTGATGAGGTTTTCGGCGAAGGTTTCAGACGAGGGATCATTACCCGAAGAGGGTTCACCCTTATTTAGATATGACACACTCGTGGTGACGTCAGTTTGCGATCCAAGGTTCGCAGGCCCCGCTGAAGGAGCCGGATCTTCTGCAGCGTCTAGCGAGATAACCAGCGTTGCAGAAGGTTGAGGGGCAAGAGTCGGAGGAGCGACGGCAGGGGAAGCTATGGTAAGCTTTGTCTGCCGCAGCGGCTTCGAAGGAATCCCTTTCCCCTTGGCCTTGATGAGCGATTTTGCTCTGAGAATGTAGTAAAAGTCGGAAAACATTACATCTCAGAAAGAAATTTGAATAAGGTACAAAGGCGGAAGTTGTGATTGAATGTTACCTCTTCACGACAGGCACCTCCTTTGTGCCAATAGAAATTCTATGAAGCATCCTCAATAAAAATCTATGCACATAGTAAATAAAAAGATTGCTGAGATGCCCATTGTCTGCTTGCCTTGTCATTTTGATTATGGTATAGCTCCTGTATCATGTGCAAGGGGTACCCCGTTGGCGGTTCTCTATGATACATATGTACTTACAATGACAAGAGCTTACTTGTGACTGAAGTTGAGTAGCATGAGGTCTGGTACTCGTAAGTAAGGGGCATGAGACTTTAGCTTATAACTTGTCAAGCATATCCTCTTAGTTGTGTCACTTTAACCTTAACCATATTAAAGATGCTTATGATAGGGGCAATGAGAGCTCAAAGCTAATGAGTACCATACTTTCAGCATTTGGAAGCCTTTCAAACTTTTCAAAACCGTTTTCATTTCCTTGTTGAGTCACCACCTATTCTATGAGCACTTTCTCGAGAGCATAGTTGTCATTCTTAGTATAATGTGCTTGTCTCAAAAGTTGATTATTTGTGTTATGATTTTGATGCTTGTATCTTTGATATCTTTACTTCTAGTCTTCACCTGAACTTCAGAGGTGCCTTGGCATCTACAATCAAAGGCAAGCGAGATACCACTCTATCATACCTTGTTATGAGCATTGTAATGTTGCTTATGTTTATGTTTCATGCTACTTATTATTTTTGAGTTGGAATCTCTTCATAGCTAACAATGCCTATTAAGTAAACTTAGTTGCATACTCCTTTTTATGAATTGTCTAAGTAGTTGATCACATGCTAAGAATATATACATCATATGAAGCAAATGTGTCGTGAAAGTTTCTTTTATCGCACTCAGTTTTCAACTGAATTGCTTGAGGATAAGCAAAAAGCTAAGCTTGGGGGAGATGATACGTCCAAAACGTATCTACTTTCCCGAATACTTTTGCTATTGTTTCTCCTCTAAACTTGTGTGATTTGGATGCAACTAACACGGACTGACGCTGTTTTCAGCAGAATTGCCTTGGTGTCTAGTTTTTGTGCAGAAAATCAACTATCAGGAAAAATCCTGGAAAATATGCCAAAAATCCTATTTCATCAGAAGACTCTTGGAGCCAGAATATGAGATGGAGTGGGGCTGGGCCCAGGCCACACCACCTGGCCACGCCAGGTGGTCTCGCCGCCTGCACACCCCCTCTCTCTTCGCCTATAAGATGCCTTCTGACCTAAAAACTCAGGGGGTTCAACGTTTTTCCAGAAGGAGTTCCGCTCCGCCGCCAACACCAGATTCCACGATTCAGAACCTGAAACTCCGTTCTGGCACCCTGCCGGGACAGGGAATTGGAGGAGATCATTGCCATCATCATCACCATCGCTTCTCCATCGACCATCCATGTTTCCCCCATCTATGAGTGAGCAATCCCCCGTTGTAGGCTATGGGGATGGTAGGGATTGGATGAGATAGTTCATGTAATGGCATCAGATTGTTAGGGCATGGTGCCTAGTATCTACTATTAGTGCTTTTTGACTTTGTTGCGACTTGTTATGCTTAATGCTTGTCACTAGGGCCCGAGTGCCATGATTTTAGATCTGAACATGTTATTGATTCATTATGATAGTATTGTTTATGGTCTTACCTGCAAGTTGTATACACACGTTGTTGTCCGGAACCAAAGGCCCCGAAGTGACAGAAATCGGGATAACCGGAGGGAATGGCTTTGATGTGAGGATCACATGTGTTCATGGAGTGTTAATGCTTTGCTCCAGTGCTTTATTAAAAGGAGCACCTTAATTGCCAGTAGTTCCCTTGAGGCCCCGCTGCAAACGGGCTGGCAAGAAAAAAGTGTTGTGCAAGTTCTCATTGCGAGCACGTATGACTATATATGGAACACATGCCTAGGATTATCTAGTACTTGGATGCTTTATCTTATTTATCTACAATTGCCCTATGTCCTGATTGCCATGTGAATTGTCTTGTCCATGCAATGCCCGTCCATCCATCCCTATGCCTACCGCACTCGAATCCTACTATTTGCTGCTATTGGTACTACTGTCTTTACTTTTACTACTGCTATTACTTTACTATTCCTACTGCAAAACTGTTGCTACTAATAAACTATTGTGAGCAAGATTGTTTCTAGGTGCAGCTGAATTGACAACTCAGTTGTTAAGGCTTATAAATATTCTTTGGCTCCCCTTGTGTCGAATCAATAAATTGGGTTTCACTTCCCTCGAAAATACTGCGATACACCCCCTATACTTGTGGGTCATCAGGCCCACTCGGATAAGTTATATCCAATAGCTACGCAACGTGTGATTTGATCATAGGGATATCACTTGTCGAAATGAGTCAAGTAGCATTGTTCGTTAACAAGGTTGAACACGACATGGTGATGTCATTGATCAGATCTCGAGCAATGCAAGTATCGAGAGACAAAAGGAATAAGACGCGACTGTCCCGGTTCAAACAACAAAAGATCTTCGTGGAATGCACAGGGGTCACATGGCCATCCAGGTCCCTTTGTCCATCATTGGTCCGGGAGTGTCCCGACCATGTCTGGAGTGTTCCCGAACCATGGGGTATCACGCTTAAGGGCTTGATTATTCTTAGATAGTGTTTACAAGATCGGTAGAATCACAGAAGAAGAGAAGAGAGAAAACCCGAAGGGTTTCGGTAAGTCCGGAAGTTGTATGGAATGAGAGGGAATGGTTTCCACATCAACAGGGAATTAAATAATATGTAAATATATGTTAATTAGTGAATTATACATATATTTGTATTATTTGATATTGAAATATGATTTAATGGGGTAGCCCACCTAATGGGCCAAATCCCGGAGGGGAAAAGGCTCAAGAGGGGGGACGCCGCCCTAGGAGGGGCCTAGGAGGGCCACGGGCCACATGTGGGCTTCCCCCCACGTGGGGCCCATGTGGGTCCTGGCCGACCCGCCTCCCCACCTCCCCCCTTGATTAGTCCCACCCTGGGACTTTGAAGGGAGTACCTCCCCTTCCCCTATATATAGTGGGGGTATTTGGCCAGAGAAATACACAGAATAATCAATAAAGGTTCCCTCTCTTTTGGGGAGACCTTCTAGTTGATTCTGTCTCTCTCTCTCCTGTGACCGTGGTCCCAAGTTCGGACTGCGTGAACAAGAGACATCTTCACCGTGGAGCGCCGTCGTGCTGTGGGATTCGGATCTAGGAGCTCTACTTCCACAACTGCTGCTGGATCGGGGAAGCGGGAGTCATCGCCAGGCACCGGATGCATGTAACTCCCCGCGAGGTATCACACTAGAGGCACTCAAGTTGTTGGAGCCGTAGGAGCGCAAGGACGTCATCACGACCTTGAGGTCGGCTTCGGCTCGTCTACATCAACCACGCTCTCCTGAGCGTTGACAACGCTTTTCGATCTTCAAGGGTAAGTTCGTGAAAAGCCCCTCCCGTTACTGCATTACTAATAGATAGGTCCTGGCAACATCAGGGGTCCAGGGGCATAGGGTAAAATTTTATTGTTTTCATACACGGAACCCCTATAGTGGTATCAGAGTGAGATCTGTGTGTAGTAATGCTAGTACGGGTAGAACACACGAGATGTAGCATGTGGGCGTTGATCTTTTAGTTGTTACCCTCCGACGTGTACTTGTGTATACTGCAGTAATGCTTGATGAAGCACCCCCAACCGACTTCACGCGTTACTTCACGAGACTGGTCCATGCTTGACATACGGCTTGTACCGTATAAAGTGGCTTTGGGGGGTGTCTGTGTCTCTCGCATTAGTTGGTATGCCACAAAGGGGTATAGTATAGACAACTACTTGATCAGCGTTGTGGTGAAAGTTCATAGGTAAGAACGATTCCTATGCAAAGAAAAGTAGAGGCATCTAACTTTGTTTTGCAGGGGCATTGCTTTGTGATATGGTTGTGGCAAAGGTAAAGTGATTACCTTATGTTACGAAGTAGTAGTAGATAGTCACGGAGGTGACAGACTACCACGCTGGAAAGACACCAGTACCCTGGTGTCTACGGTGCCGGAACCCTGGCGCCAGAATCCGGTGACGACGGATGGAGATCACGACGTGAAGGACCATATCACATCGCATTTACATTCAATGTTATTGTTTGTATATCTTATTATGTGCTAGTTTTAGATACTCGACGGTAGCCTAATAAGATGATCCCTGTAAAAATTACCAATGATTGTGTTCCCCCTTAGTGTGCACCACCAAGAAAGTTCTTCGGTATGAGGCAGGCCTTGATGATCGGGTGTCAGACATATCTATGTTCGCATACAGTGGGTGTAAGACATGTTGCACAGAGAATACACTAAGGTTGAGTTGGCGAGCCTAGCATGTACAGACATGGCCTCGGAACACGGGTGGTCGAAAGATCGAGCATGAGTCGCATGAATGATGTGACCGACGTTTAGCGTCCACTCTAGAACCCACATTGATGGCCATGATGATCGGGGGAGATGTGGGGAAAAGGGGTCGTGTTATCACTAGAACCCTTTAGGGGATAGGTGTTTCTTAGTGGAGTTATTATTAACTCATTTAATTATAAACTCAGTATGAACTCCTTTTGCAATTATAAATGTAGAAAATGGTTCTCCCTGAGATTACCTTCCCTATTGACAATTGGTTAGAAGGAGAGAAGCTCAGGCTAGACAGATCAAACTTCTCTATATGGGTTGCGCGTCTCCATGTTCTCCTTAACGAGAATAACGTGGTCAACTATATACTCAACAAGATTGATTTGGATCAGCCTAGTGACCTAGAGACCCTAGAGCAGCGGGAAGACCGCTATTACCGTCATGAGATGGCCTCCTTCATTTCAGTTACAATGCGTTTTGGAATGGTGGATGAGTTGTGGCCAGTCGAGGGTAATGTTGATCCTCGTATGGTAATGCTACAACTTAGGACACATTTCGTGGAACAAGCACACATATGGGAGCATGAGCTGATGGGAGATTTCCTCTCCATTAAGATGGAGGAGAACTCTTCGCTTGACGACCACTTGGAGCGCATGCATGATGTGTACATCAGGCCAGCATACTTCCTGGACAGCTGGATGACGAGCTCTTTTGCAAATGGCGTTGTGCTACGGTCGCTGCCACCAAGCTACTGAGCACATGAAAGGACTTGCATAATGAGAGGCGATGCGGAAACACAATATTTCCACATGTTCATATCACATCTCAGGAATGTGGAGGTTGAACCCATTGCGGGACAAGTCATCAATGACAAAGGTATATATTTGATATACAATTTTATAAATGTTATAATCTTGCAAACACATGTTGCAATGTTAAGTATATTTGATACTTATTCTGTTTTGCTGAAAATAGGTCCTTCTGCATAGAGGTGCTTGCTGGAGAGGAGGTGACATTGCGTGTTGATGGCGAGCATGATGATGATGGCCAACAACACTCTCCCTCGACATTTATCACTTAGTTTATATTTTTGGATAGTTATTGTAATCAAAATATTATGAACCTCTTTAGTGTGTCTCACACTTTGTGAGACGGTTATTCATATGAGCTTGTAACAAACAGTTCTTCCACTTTTATGAATGATTTGTATTTGTGTTCATATCTTGTTTGATTATGTGTCAATTATCCTGGTTTTGAAACTAATTGATAATACATGAACATTTGTAAAATATTGAAATGCCTTAAAATTACCCAACTTAATGATATGTTCATTAATGAACGAAACCATTGTTTGAATTCAAAGTTATATTGATAACATGTGAAAGTCATTTGATTACTTGTCACATATGAGTCATGCCTAAGTTCGGCAAAAATAACTTGAACACCATGTATTACATGAATACAAAGTGTTTAATGAATTTTTAAAAGAGAATACATATTTGATGTATTGTGTTTTAACAAAATGGTGATTATCATTATATGACTGTTTAAGTTTTGTAAAGAAGTTTACCAAAGGAAACATTAGTATGAAACTATTTGATATGATCAAAGTATTTCATCAATTAAGGGTATAAGTTAAATGAGAATCTAATTACTATGATTTGATCAATAGTAATGAAATTCAACATTATAATATTGGCATAAACGAAATTGTGAAATGCAATGCATTTGAAATGTCAAAATGCAAAGCATCACAATATGATATTTGATATCAAAGTGGGTGAATAGATGGCGCCAAATAAATCGTTGTAGTGTAGATGTAGAGGCCATTAGTTAGAAATAGTTAGCACTCAATTAGAATACATAGTGAACCATGTGAATTCATGAAAGCGGCTCCATATCTGGTATGGATCGTTGTAAAATTTTTGGGGTTATTCGATATAACCAAAACAATAGCGAATAAGTCCTTATAGAGTATTCATTGGAAATTGTGAATACAATAGCCATAGCTAGAACCAAAAGGAGAGCAAAACTTGTATTGTTTGGATTTTGGTGCATTCTCGAGAAAGTTCACATTCAGTTATATTTCTTGATTATGAAGCTTTTGGAAGATAGTGAGAACCACGATGAGAATTCAAAACCCTGCATCAGAGTGTTGAGAAGCGCAACGGAAAGCGTTCCTAAATGATACTCTTCACAAACGAAAGAATCAATGATAGTGATCATTGTGTTTTCCCCACTTGTGTTTTCACTACATAAAGTAGGATTCAAAATGCATCCCATATCTTTTATGGAGACATTTGTGAATCATTCGTCATGATTACCAGAATATGACATACCTACGAACTACTAAGGAAATAATGGTAAGCTAAAGATATGAGAAATCCAAAAGCAAAATTCACTTAAGATTAGAAAGCAATTCGTTGCTGAATCTTACAAGTAAAGGGGTTACTTGAATTTTCCCAAATGACTGCAAAGACATAGTGGAAAAGGGGGTGAATGACAAAAGCACAATTTGTCAAGTATTGGACAAATTCGAATTTGATTCAAGTGTGTTGAAAGTCTGGTGGATTTAATACTAGTAAAGTACTAGTATCTCATAGTAAATCTCCAAGTTTGATATTTGATCAAAGGATTTTGAAGTCATTCAAAATAGTGAGTGGATATGCAATTTTCATGAAATTGAGTGGGAGCTATGGAAGTCTTCCTAAAAAATATGTGAATGACATGTTTTTGAGTGGGAGCAAAATAAGTCTCAAATTCAAATCTGTAGGAACATAGTTTGAGTAAGAGTAGTGACTCATACCCAAACATGTTGGGAATATATTTGAGTGGGAGCTTAGAGGAGTGATTCTTAAGTGTGTATACGACACATTAAGAATAAAAGCGCACGTACCAATAAATAATGATTTATAAGGAGTAGAAGTTGATAATAAGTATATTATGATATTATGTAGTATTCCTTAAAGGATTCTAAAAAGGGGTTTTGGAATAGAAGTTAGTTAAGGAACTGGTCCTTGATAACTCAAATTAGGAATAGAATTAATTCTAACATTGATGGTTGAAATAAAGAAAAGGATGATCATCATCCACTATGTTGAGACATAGATTCTATCTTAGAAAACCATGATGATAACTTAACATAATATATGATCCAAGAAGAAACGTTTGAAAAGTGATTAAGTTTAAATCATGGAACGTTGAGCTAAGTTTGTCCGCAGTATCTAATAGAGAACTATAGACACGTTTTCTAAATCCATAAAGGATGACATATCTTAAAGCATAAAGGGTTATGTTATAAGGGAATATGTTGGAAACTCCTGTAATACAGACTAAAGCAAAATAGGAAGCAAGGTGAACGAAAACATCGAAAGTTGCACAAAGTGCACTAGTGTTTCGATGATTACATTTATAATAATAGATAAGGGTACCATCTAAAGTGATGTATAATGTTATGGCGGGGCTAGTTCGCTTTTAACGTAGAATGATGTGTCCCAAGGCACAGTGCCCATGAGAAAGCCCTCGAGGTTGATCTAAAGTCACTGTAGGCTCCTGGAATCTGGCCTCGTTCTGCTGCCATAGCAACGATGCACACACAAAGATGTTATCATGTGATGATAAAGTATTAATGTCAATCAAGGTGACATTAGTAAGTTGTAAAGGATTTGGGACTGTAAACTACAGGCCCAAGACTTAACCTCTTCCATGAGCAAGCATGTTCAGGGTACCGGGATATATGGTGCCAATGATTAAGAACAAATGTAACTAGTTTATTTATACTCTAGTGCAAGTGGGAGACTGTTGGAAATATGCCCTAGACACAAATAATAATAAAGATTATTATCATATTTCATAAAGTTTATGATTAAGTTTTATATCATGCTATAACTGTATTGAAAGGAAACGTCAATACACGTGTGATATATAAACAACCAGGGGTTCCCAGTGAAACTCTAGTCACTGGTTCATTGGTCAACATATGATCAAGGTTTCCTGATCATGTGGCATTTATGCCAGTTGGAAATGGAGTCAAATCATTCTGAGAATGAGATGATGAACCAATACCCAACCTAAACATCGTGACCCGATCATGTCACAAAGTTCAAGTTACGATGATTAGAATAGACCTCGTAGACTATTCCTTAGACCGTGAGACTATATCAATCACTGTCTCCTGAGAGTGCTTAGATAGCATCAAACGTCACTTGGTAATATAGTGACAATAAAGGTGTGTTCAGGTATTCGGAGGAACCGTAGAGGCAATATATGTCAAGAGTGGGATTTTTCCATCCACATGACGGAAATATACTTGAGGGACCACTTAGAGAAGTTATATCCAATAGCTGCACAGCGTGTGATTTGATCACAGGGATATCACTTGTCGAAACGAGTCAAGTAGCATTGTTCGGTAACAAGATTGAACACGACATGGTGATGTAATTGATTAGATCTCGGGTAATATCGAGAGACAAAAGGAATAAGACGCGATTGTCCCGATTCAAACGGCGAAAGATCTTTGTGGAATGCATAGGGGTCACATGGCCATCCAGGTTCCTCTATCGATCATTGGTCCAGGAGTGTCCCGGCCATGTCTGGAGTGTTCCTGAACTATGGGGTATCACGCTTAAGGGCTTGATGATGCTTAGAGAGTGTTTACATGATCGGTAGAATCACAGAACAAGAGAAGAGAGAAAACCGGAAAGGTTTCGCTAAGTCTGGAAGTTGTCCGGAATGAGAGGAAATGGTTTCCACATCAACAGGGAATTAAATAATATGTAAATATATGTTAATTATTGAATTATACATATATTTATATTTATTTAATATTTAAATATGATTTAATGGGGCAACCCACCTAATGGTCCAAATCCCGGAGGCGAAAAGGCTCAAGAGGGGGCCGCTGCCCACATGTGGGTTGGCCCCCACGTGGGGCCCATGTGGGGCCTGGCCAGCCTGCCTCCCCACCTCCCCCCTTGATTAGTCCCACCCCGGGACTTTGAGGGAGGGAGTACCTCCCCTTCCCCTATATATAGTGGGGGTATTTAGCCAGAGAAATACACAGAATAATTAATAAAGGTTCCCTCTCTTTTGGGGAGACCTTATAGTTGATTCTCTCTCTCTCCCGTGACCGTGACCATGGTCCCAAGTTCGGATTGCACGAACAAGAGACATCTTCACCGTGGAGCACCGTCGCGCTGTGGGATTCGGATCTAGGAGCTCTACTTCCCCAACTGCTGCTGGATCAGGGAAGCGGTAGTCATCACCAGGAACCGGATGCATGTAACTCCCCGCGAAGTGTCACACTTGAGGCACTCAAGTCGTTGGAGCCACAGGAGCGCAAGGACTTCATCACGATATTGAGGTCAGCTTCGACTCATCTACATCAACCACGCTCTCCTGAGCATTGACAATGCTTTGCGGTCTTCAAGGGTAAGTTCGCGAAAAGCCCCTCCCATTACTACATTACTAATAGATAGGTCCTGGCAACATCAGGGGTTTAGGGGCGTAGGGTAAAAATTTATTGTTTTCATACGCGGAACCCCTACATAGATTACCATAAGAAAAGAGAAAATGTAGTTATCAAAAGAGAGTATGAGAAGTGGTTACCTCCCCAAGCTTGAACAAAGAAAGGGTGACACACTTTACCGTTGAGGTACGAATAACCTCACTTTTGATGGACATGGACCTTTGGTTTAATAAATACTTCCTTGTTGAAGTGTTGAGTTGACACAACCAAGTTGCTTGTGCAAGTATTTACACGGTTGACACAAACCATGCATGTCATCACACAAGGTTCAAGTCCCTACGAAAATAACAAACGAAGTAAAAGAAAACGATTCGATATATGAATGGAGTTTGTTCACCCAACCGTGAGAAGAAAATAAAAGAAACACGAAACACTACATAGAATTATAGGCTAGGGAATTTCGAAGGTAGGTAAAATATAATGAAGTATAAAGGAACATGTAGAAGGTAACTCACTAACCTGAGATTATTAAAATAAAAAGATTGGAGGGGTTATAAACTTTTTGTACTCTTCTCTACCCTTACTGCGCCATGCTCCTCCTTAGTACGGGTGCGTGGTACGGGCGGACCCCGCCCGTACTACACCTTGTCTTCCTTTTTTTTGAAGGCCGCCGACAAAGTTGGTACGACCGGGTGGTACGGGCAGGATGGGCCCGTATGGGTGGTCGTTAAACTTCAATGTCCTCTTCCTGTTTTCTTTGCCTGATAACAAGGTCGGTACGGCGGACGGTACGGACGCGTCCGACCGTACCGATGCTCGTTAAGCGTGAGGTAGCTTTTCTGGAAAAATTTCAGCTCCTTCTGGTTTATCACATGAGTGGTACGGACGGGTGCGCCCGTACTGTTGCTCGTTAAGCTCACTGTGAACTCCAGAACAAGTATTTTCTCCGAAAAAATTACTCAGAACCTGAAACATTAGTTCAACATCCAAACAAAGGAAACATTTTTTTAGAAGATTTAACCAACATAAGCAATACATGATTAGAGCGATGAACAATTCTACTTTCTGAACAATGTCCCAAACCAACTCTAATATCAAAACATGCAATATGTGTGGCGCCCCGCAAAAACCACTACTAGAAAATCACGTTGTTTTTGTGCATTGCATCGTCATGACCGCATGCTCATGTCATCATGCCACATTGCATTTGAGCATCGTCATCATCATGCATTTGTTTGTCTAAAACTATTTTCTTAAAGCCTAGTTTTGTTTTCTAAATATTCCCTGTCTTAATTTTAAATCAAAACTCCGGTCTTTTCCGGGTCTTTTATTTGTCTAAAAACTATTTAGAAAAGTCTATTTTAAATTAAAAATAAAAGTTTACATTATTTTAGGAGGCAGCCCGCCAGGCCCGAAAGCCCGGCCGGCCACCTCCAAGCCCTAAACTAAAACCTAGTCTAATCCCTAACTTACCCCACCTATCCTACCCAGCTCCCGTCCACATCACCCCGACCAACCACGTTGCGCCACCTCACCAATCCCCACCCTAACCAAGACACCCCACACACGCCAGACACCCGTCTCCACCTGGTCTCCACCTGGGATTCCTCGGGACAATTATATCTGACTAGTAAATGTTCCAACTACAACGGAATGGTAATTAAAAATTGCCCACTACTTATGCTATCAGGATAACTCATGCTATCTATATCTGACTAGTAAATGCTACAACTAAAATGGAATGAGTAAAACTGCCAACTGTGTGAGTTCCTTGGTCCGACTTCCTCGTTTGGTCTCGAGGGGGAAATACCAGGATGGGTATGTTTGGTGTTAGCTTCAGGTAGGATCCGAATAGGTCTTTCTTACCCCTCTCTAATATCCGCCAGTGATACCGAGTCTCTATAGGTTGTTTAGTGCCGCTGCGCTGCCGCTTTAGCCCACCATACCTATGTAGGCGAGAGCCGTCGAATTCTAGCCTCGCCGTGTACTGGCCTCAGTACTGATGCTCCTCTTTTTCCTTTGCCCTTTGTCGGCACCCCTTTTGTTTTAGCAGGTTTGAGATCGACGTCGTTAGCAGGGTTACCCTTCCGGCTTGGCCTGGGCAGGGTTATGGACGCCATTGGTTATTCTTCAGGGCTCTTAGCCTCATTCGCATCTTGTCCGTACTCGGATGATGTATCATTTTCAAGGTGATTTGGATCTTTGTATTGTATATCTGTATTCTTGACTCTTGGATTCATGTTGTATATCTATATATATATATATATATATCTGTTTTGTGGGTCCCATCGAGGACTGTTGTGTAATGGTATTACTTCATTTTTCCACCCGCACGAAAGTGCTTGGTGGGCATCCTTGAATTGTTTCTATGCGGGTTTGGCGGAAAGGGCTAAAACTTGCATAGGGCCGATTCGAGGGTGTTACAATATGCCAATGCGACAGTAATGCAACTAACTAAAGACACAAAATTAGGAAAGACACCTAATGACTTTCCGGTTGTCTCCCAAGAAAAGCCCAATTTAAAGCCATAGAGCTAGGCTACAAGAACCATCTATAGTCGGATATGAACCCTCTTATGGTGCATTGACATCATATAAATAAATATGTATCTGCATGTTAGCGAGAATTTACACAAGGTGTGGTGAGCATGTACTCTGATTTTTCTGCCAAGATAAGGTTACGGATTTGTGATCAATCTTCGAATCTTTACCTTGGCTAATAATTTGAGGATACAGTTTATAATATTCTTTTGGAGCTAGTAGTTTTCCTTGTGGCAATAGACTTTCCTGCACCTCATTAGTAAAACAAAGGGCATAGCAAACAAATATGGAAGGCATACAAGATTTCGTATTGGGATCATCATTACCAGTATTCCCAAAAAGAGTATCTAAACAAACACCACTAGAATCATCAAAAATTTCTTCAGGGCAAACATCAAGAATTCTAGAATTATATAAGTCCTCGTCATCACTAGAGTCATATACATCATAAGATGTAGAATGAGCATATGGATAAGGTTTGAGAGCGGGATAATTTACTTACAATTCTTCTTCTTCTTTCTTCCTGGTTTTTGGATCTCTTCCGTTCATAAGAGTGACCCACCCTAATCCAGCCTCATACTCCCTGCGTGTATACATCTTATAAGATTTAGTTAATTCATGATTCCCCTTACCATCTTGGAAGCTTGTTGCGGGTATGATATGTTCAACACAAGGCTTCTTGGTTTTAGGCTTCTTGGTTTTATGCCCATATGTTCTCACATTGGTGATAATTTTGAGTGGTTCTATGATATATTTTTTGGTGTTTTCTCTATAATGCATTGTCCCATAGACTTGTGTCACGAACTCTGAATGATCAAGCTTAATCTGTATTCGGGAAATTAGTAAATAACTTGTGTAATTATGTGTGCTACTGCACGATGTAAAAACATGCAAAAAAGGTTAACTTGTCATTCCCTTGTGTTGCCCGTGTTGGGCACCCCACGAACCAATAGCATGCTTTTCACCGGCAAAAAAAGAATGGCTAGATCAATGGCATGTCTGCATATCACTGAAATCATTAATGTAGATACAACACTTAAGAGACGATCTATTGGAAAAGTTGTTTATTAAGTATTTATTTTACCTATGATAACATGCTAAGAGACTTTTATTGTGAAAGGCCTTAGAGGTAGTGTCATAAAGGGTTTATTTATTAGGCTATACTCATAGTACTACCTCCAGGTCAGTTTACATGGCGTCTTTCAATTTTCCATGCAGTTTCACTATGGAGCAAGTACAATAGGTCTATTCAGCGGGCTATAACCAAATCAAAGTCAGCAAAATCCTAGCTGGAAGTGAAAGAGAGAGAGGATGAGAGAGAAAGTAGCGGGCGCTTCATCTATCACCAGCTTCGGTGCAAAAACCAAAACTATACAGCCCGCATGCAGCCTAAAGGCAGGCGACAGACCGGCTGCATGCAATGAATGCATATCACATGTGTCTTTCATGCAACACAACTATCCAAAAGTTAATTAGTTAAATATTCAATGAACCTAACCTTGTAGCCAACCCTATTATATAAGTGCTTATTTACAATAGCTCTAAATGAGGTGGCATGAGGTATACAACCAGCAGCCGATGGTACTATTGTTCTTGATCTTAGGCGCAAGGCAATTAATTACCGATTTAATAGGGGGATTTTGACCCACAATCTTCTCTCAATAATCCTACACCTACAGACTACCTCTATGGACTGATGTTATGTACACCACGTGGCCTCGTGCACCGCAAATAATCTAGTAGGGATGTTCCTGATAATCTAGACATTGATGCACGGGTGCTTGACAACTCAATCTGTAAGACTGGTCTGTAAGGATACAGTCCGTAAGTGTAGCATTACTCATCTTCTCTCCTGTTTTTTTTCTTTCTACTATGTGAATGTGGATGAGTTATCCAGAAACTCTGTATGCATGCGTGAAAACTTCTCTTTTACTGATCGGGAGAAGTAAGGGCATGTACAATGGTAGAGAAGACATGTCTTCCCTTGGCCCATCATATAGAGAATAGATATATATATCGTATAATGCATTATCTCTTAGTGGTATCTATATCAATTAATGGGAATTAACTATTTTATTAAGAAATTGATGCTAAGGGAAGGCATATGGTACAACCAAAAAATAGACTTCTTTTATTTCTAGGAGATCATCTCTTAGCTAAGAAAAGATAACCTTATCTTTGTTATTTCTCTCTCCTCCAACTAAGCAAATATCCAACATGGACACACTTAATTATGTATAAGCGGAAATTAGATTCATACAATTAAATATCATATCTTTAGAAAAATACCACCGGAAGTTTTGGACTTAGAAAATTACCATCCAAATCTAGCCCCGTTACTACTTTCTACCACCACCGTCAGCTGCGCATCAACTGAAACAAACCTGACAAGTTACATACAGTAAAAAGACTAAATCCGTCCCAGCCCACAACACACGTAGCCCACACACACGCACCTCACCCTGCCCAGGAGGAACGGAGACCAGCAGGCGACACTGCGGCTCCCGCCAGCGCACCTCCCCGCCAGCAGCGGATCCTCCGAATGCTCCTCCATGGTAGGCACCGTCTCCATCCCTTTTCCCTCTCTTTCCCTCTCCTTCCCGTTCTCTTGTTAATAGTCTAAACCCTAGATTTTGGGGATTCTGTAGTGCTGAGATGAGAGATCGTGAAATTGAGCGGGGATGGATGTTGCTGAAGTCCCAAAAGGGTAATCACCTCTGAATCTCTCTATATTCTTCCAATTTTTACCTATTTTGATTTTTTTGTGAAGGGAGTAAGTTCATTGTCGCTAGAGTGTCTCTAATTTTCCTTCCAGCCTCATGTTTTGCTATGGTGTGGCCGCGTACAGAATTTTACTTCTTATCTTTGATGCTATTGTGTGTGATCTCGCTAAAAACAGAGTTGTACTATAATAAAAAATAAAATACTTAGTTACAGCACTTCAAAAAAGCACATGTTCTTGCTATAACAACTTGCTAGAGATCATTGCGATAAATCAAGATAGCATTAATAGTGGGTTCTTGACTTGCTTATTAGATAAGGTGCTTATTGTTTTCCTATCTCCTTGTGTTTCTGGCTTGCAGGATTGATCCAGAATTTGCTTGTAAAATAGAGATCATTGTCAATTCATTCTTCAGTGTTATAGATGGCAAAAAGGTGTACAATAAGGGTATGACTGTAAGTTGGGTTGTTGATTCAGAAGAGTATGCATTCATTGATCTAGAGAAGGATATTGCTCTGTACTTCACACGGGCCAACAACCAAAAGGCAAATTTTTGGGTTGTTGATTCAAGGTTGAATGCGACATGTAGGTTAACTACTAATGGTCAACTTCTTGACTTGCTAAGGGGATTTCAAGTTGTTAAATTGTTCATGGTAGTTGGTGCATGCAAGGAGGGGCATGTGGGGTCTGCGACAGTGAATGATGTTGGGAAGGGCACAAATGCTGCATCAAATGTGGCTAATGAGGGCACAAGTGCTACAACAAATGTGTCTGGTGAGGATGCAAATGCTGCAGTGAACATGGTTGAGGAGGAGTTCAAAGTTGAGGAATTTGTATGGGAAGAAGTACTAGAATATGGAGAAACAACTGCAGGGCCAGCAATGGCTGAAGAGGAAGAGAAGGAACAGTTCATGACTTTTGGGTGTGATCCTCATGGAGCAAATGAAGAGTGGAGGTACTTCAAAAACGTTGATAATGCAGTACATTATGCACGACCAACAGAAAATAGTGAAATAAAGTTGCAGAAAAGAAAGAGGACAAGGCTAACTCAAGAGTTTGATTCTGAATGTGTTCCTGATGATGAGGCTAGTATGATAGGTGATTATTTTGCACCTCACACAACACATGATCCAGAGAATCCAATCATTAAGGAAAAAGACACATTTGGAGACAAGAAAGAGTTTATCCAGACTATGAGAACATATGCCATAAAAAATAACTTTGAGACTATGGTTGAATATAGCGACACAACAAGGTACAACAAGGTGTTTAGATGAAACTGCGAGTGGAGAATTTATGCGAAGAAACTTCATGGTGGCAACACATTCATGGTTAGTATTATTTCTTAATACCTTATAATGATTGTTGATTATTTTATTTGTAGCACATGTGTCAAAGACTTATCTAACTTTGTAAATCATATTTATTTGTAGGTGCTAAAAATATCTTCATTGGATGATCACACATGTTCCGGTTCAGCCACACTAAAGGGACATCAAGCTTCCACGTCTTGGATATCTCGAAGAGCAAAAGATATTATTAAAGAGGATCCCACTCTTAGTGCAAAGAAGTTACAGAAAAGATTGGAAAAAATACCACGTTGAGATGTCATAATTTAAAGTGTGGGCTGGGAAGAAATCTGCAATGAATGAGCTTCCTGGTACTTGGGAAGAGAGGTTCACAATGTTATGGAGATTCAAAGCGGCTCTAGAAGAAACTTGTCTTGGAAGCATTATTGAGATCGATTGTAAGAAGATCAATGGAAAAATGCATTTTTCAAGGATGTCTGTGTGCACTAGAGCATGTGTTGATGGATTTTTGGCTGGGTGCAGACCATATCTTGGTGTTGATTCCACTCACCTCACCGATAAGTACAATGGACAATTAGCTACGGCAACTGTCATTGACGGACACAACTAGATGTATCCAGCTGCACATGGTATATTTGGGAATGAAAACAATGCCAATTGGGCATGGTTCATGAGAAACCTAAAGAAAGCATTCGGCACTTAATGGCTGTGATAATACAACACTTTTAGCAATATAAATTGTGTCATTTGCCTATCATATCATGCTCCATCTAACTATTGCTATGCCTGATATGCATGATTACTTGTTTTTATTAAATTCAATATGAGCTTTGGACATTTAGTAGTTTAGGTAGAATTTTATCCCTCTTCCTTGTCTTTGACATGTGTGTAGGTGTTGATGATAATTATGGAAGAAACAAAGGCAAAAGGAACAAAGAGAGCATAGTATGGAGGAGCTACAGGGACCAGACTTAGCCATTTGAGAGGTTGGAAAAGTGAAATTTTCCAACTTATCAAAATAAATATCCAAGACCATGGGGCTGTATACCTCGACGATACGAACTCAACAAGCCCAAGAACACCCAAAATGGAGTTCGTATGAAGAAATGGTGACCAAAATACTAAAGAGTACTCACGGTTTATCGAGCAACTATACGACCGGAGCAATAATTCCGACCATATAGTTGCACCCATATAGTTGTAAAAAGGGTCGGAAACGATGGGATTTTGTCCCAGAGAAGCTCTAGAACCTTCCCTAAGTCATGTGACGATATTGAGGGAAGCCTATGGCACCCC
This sequence comes from Avena insularis, assembly GCA_023614405.1. Classification (NCBI taxonomy): domain Eukaryota; kingdom Viridiplantae; phylum Streptophyta; class Magnoliopsida; order Poales; family Poaceae; genus Avena; species Avena insularis. The sequence goes on from CM042696.1 coordinate 163,117,273, forward strand.
CAAGGCCTATATAAAGGAGGGAGAACCTGAGGAAGCCACCATACACCATATACAAGATCTAAATCCCATCTACCGCCTCCATGGCAGCGCCCTGCCACTGTGCCGCCTCCATAGCCTCTATAGCTCCACCAAGATCCAGATCTCCATCAACACCATCAAGCCATCCAAGCAAGAAGAGGAGGAGAAGGAGGACGCCGCCATCACCATCTCCATCACCACTACTCCTTCATCCTTCCCCATCCTGATCTCCGTGATGGGTTGTAACATGGCTTGAACCCCCTTTTATTAATGTTATGATGATTTGAGTAATTGAAGTGTGGTGTGTTCTTTTTAATTAATATGTTTGTTCTTTCTCTTTACATTGTTCTATTCATGATATTATTCCAGTGATTGGAGATGTCCAATCCATTGTTGAGGAATTTACTAGGGATTCACGGAGTGTCACAAAACTTATCATTAGTCTCTACTCTTCCATGGGTACCTGACAAGTCCATGGGTAGAATTAATAGGCTATTTGCTATAAGTGATTTGCGGAGGCAATAGCAGCTTAGGATGCACCGCCCAGAGTTCCCTCAAGATCACTCATGATATAGATATGTATAGTGTTGTGAATTGCTTGACCCCAAAATGACATACGGGATATCTTGTGACTAGCACACTTGCTTAGGAGTACGGTTTTCCATAGAACTTAATGTCTTTGCTCTGGTTTACCTTGATTGGTCTTGTTACCTTAATACACTATTCTCTTACGACATGACCCATGTCCGAAGAGGGTGTGGACAATTGAGTTGTCTAGTTGCCACTCACCAACGGTGGGAGACAACGGTATATGAGGGACCTCCACATTATAGTTAACAACTATTCCATAAGCACTTATCATGCACACCGGTATACAAAACATTACTTGAGGAATCATAGCATTAATATTTCATCTCATTGCATTCACCTCTTTTCAGTTTTACTTTTGTTCTAGTTTTCTTTTAGTCCTAGTAGTAGTTATTACAAAACATCTTAAATTCATTTATCCTATAAACTTATAGAATAGGCTATTTACAAACCACGGTTTGGGTGTGAATGTGGTCGCATTGACGACGCGGCTGCGAGGGTCGTGTTCGCCGAGCTCCCATCGGGACAAACTCTTTAAATTTTTGCTGCTACAGGTACTGCAATAACCCTGTTTTGGCGCAGGAACCCAGCCCATCAAATTGGCACTGTTGCCGAGGAGCAAAGCATTCGGTTACCTACTCGCACATAGTTTATTTTAGTTTGTTGCTATTATCTTACTGCTTTCTTTTATATTGAAAACAATAAAAGAATTACAAAACAAAAAAATTATAAAAACTGTTTCTACTAATCATGTCTTCCGAGATAAATTTTGTTCAAGATATAATACAAACATTGGAGGAGATAAAGGATTCAAGTTCATCAAGCCTAGTTGCTAGACATGAGCTGATAAAGAAATTGGTGGACCAATTGGAAATGCATTCATTATGGTTGCGTGCTAATTATGGATCTTATTGCACAATTTGTATAACAGATGACCACCTTAATTTTCAATGTGAGTGTTCCAACAATCCTACTCTAGCAAATTATAATAGAGATAAACCCTATGCTAGTTTGGAAGTACTAGAATACATTCTTTTCAAAGGAGCATCTGAAATGGTATTTAGACTAGGAATTATTGATGTTGAAAGTGAAGCACTTGATGGAGTTTTTAATTTAGTATACCTCATATTCCTCTTTTGCGACAATAATTTAAGTAATAATGCATTGGTATTATATTATTCGAAGTGGTCTAAAACCGCCATGGAGAAAGATAAACTTTTGTAGGATTCACTAAAGAGTGAAGAGGAAAAGGAGGACAAGGAAGAAGAACGGATTGATCACCCGCTCACACCTTCGACTCCTACTTTTGGTTCTATCATTGCTATTAAAACACTAGTCGATGAAAAGGAGGAATAAAAAGGTGAGATTGACAAACAGAGTCACTCTACAACTTTTGTTTGTGATGCCTCTCACTCTAGTAGTGATTTTTATGATGCTAATACTGTTGATAATTATTCTGCGGAGGCCTTGTGCCTAGACACTCATATGGAGAGCATTAATAATAATGAACTAGAGATAGAACCTTGCTATACTAACATGTAGGGTCCTGAACTCCCTGCTATGAAGGAAGAATACTATGAAGTGTTCCCCTACACAGGTAACCAAGGTAAAGATTTAAGAATTTTATATGAATCTCAAATCCTCTCATTGCAGCTATACACGGAGGCGTGTTCACCAAGCTTGGTGAATCAACACTTGCTTGAAAGCGAGAACTTATTCATCTACATGATGCCGATGCACCGTAAGCGGGTATACTCCGACCAAACTCTACTTCAAGATGGTCCAAGCTGGTATGTACAACCTCACCTCGAGTCGATATCTCTTAGGATCCAGGTTGGAAATGTATGGAGCATCCTAGCCAAGCTTTATGGCTTTAAAGAGAGTGCTTCCTAGGAGGCAGCCCGAAAGTCATTAGGCGTCCTTCTTAGTTTTATGTCTTGAGTCTGTTTGTATTCATGTCGCATTGGCATTTTTATTCTTCGCATGTCTTGCTATTAGAGTAATCTTGTTGAAGTTTTCAAAAGGTAGAATTTATTGTTACTATGTGTTGCATAACCTCGGTTGTACTTAAATCCCGTTTTATACACGCTAAATGTTGGTCGAAAATTTAATCTGTCATTTTTCTGTCAAAACATGGTGTTTTGCTAAGTTTCAGGTTAAGAAAGAATCCTCGAAGAAACGGGTAAATTTTGGCGACTCTAGAAGGTTTAACGACTAACTATACGGCATGAATAAAAATTTCGACCATATAGTTGCGGTCGTATAGTTATCGATGCCTTCGTCAAAATTCTTTTTCAGGGTACAGAAGGTTTAACGATCAACGATATGGTAGGATCTTTTTGGTTCGGCCGTATAGTTATAGCCGTATAGATATCAACGCCATCTATCCTTTGATGATCAAGGTACTATAAGTTTAAAAACCAACTATACGGCGGGACCTTTTGGTCCGGCTGTATAGTTGCGCCCGTATAGTTGGGAGAACCCCTCAAACGCCAACTCGAAGGTAACAATTGCTCAAAATTTCGTTCTTTCTTCTTCCTTCTTCTTCTAAAAACCTCGAAATACCACCTAGGAGCTTCTCCCATGTTTTAGAGAAGACGAGCGTATGTAAACAATAAAAGTTCTATCTCAGAAATTCCTTAAGTTCTAATTCTCTTTAGTAGTTCATGTTTTATTTTCGTTTTCTTTCATTAGTTGGGTGAACAAACTTCGTTCGTACACCAAACCATTGTCTTTTATTTTTTGTGTTATTTTCACAGGGACTTGAACCTTGTGTGACTACGTGTACGGTAGTGCCAACCGTGCAAACACTCGCATGAGCCACTTGGTTGCTTCAATTTAATATTTCAACAATCAGTGTCTGGTAAAACCTTCCAACTCAAACCTCTTTTAAATAAGCACATAGGGGCTACACACTCGTGTTTCATATTTTTTCTCACTTACACTTCATCACAATCTAGGAGAAGTGCACTCCTAGAATTAGTTTGCTGACTTAAGCGTGGTGTTTAGATTGATGAACCGACTTAGTGGGACTTGTATTGTTATCACTTGTGAATTAAACCCGTGTCTTCAAAAACACAAAAATATTTTGTCTTCTTTCTAGTCTTGTTCCTACCAGGTTCTTAAGGAAGGCATACACCAGATCATGAAACATTTATTGAAGAAAAGGTTCTTTGTCCATCAAAGTAGAGGTTAAAAGCACCTCAACGGTAAAGTGTGTCACCCTTGCTTTAACTTAAGCTTGGGGAGGTAACCACTTCCTTATACTCTCTTTTGATAACTGTATTTTCTCTTTTGTTTTCATGATCTTCTCAAGTTTAGCTTGGGAAGGTTATTTTGCATGCGTAGAGTCTTGTGCAAAGTTCTTTATCTTAAAAACTTTTCATGCTATTGTGTATCTCTCTGTTTTTGAATGCTTGCTTAGGTGAGATTTTGTTCATATTTATATAAGGGATATACTTGTGCATGTTAGGCCCCATAGGAGACAAGTCATAGCTTTGATGCACCTTGTTCAACTTTCATCTATCTTGTGAAAAATATTGTGATACTCTAAATATACATTGCCATGTTCTCTACATTTTGAAAAGAAAAATATAATAAAGAAGTTCTTCGAAACTTGCTAGTTGCCACTGTTCAGAATTGTCTTAAGTGAAATGGTTATGGAGTATCACGACCCCATAGTGTTGGAAATGATGGTCTTAATAGATGCTTACTGAGTGAGTTGTCAAATAAGAAATGATGTTTCAAAGTTTCAAGATTACATATGCCAAAATTTTGTCTTGGAAATCAAAGTGAGATATTGCTTTATGCGTATCTTGCGCCACTGTCGCACAACATGGGATGCTAACAATTCCGCTGGCCTTTGTACAATCCAAAAAGAGAAAACTCTTGAAGTTTGGCTATGAGTTGCCCAACATATGTAGCAAAAATGCTATATTTGGCTATGCATTGGTATTCTCATGGGCCTGCATTAAAAGCAAAAGTCGGAATACTCCTCTGACCATTATGAGAAATCATTATACCGAAAAGGGAAACCTTGATAATGGTCACGAGTGTCCTTCCTAACCTTCACAGTCTCGATTGAACATATACCACTCTTTTGGCATGGTGTTGTTACTAAGAAATATATTTTCTATGAGCTCAACCATCAAAGTTTGCACTTGAGAGACTTTAATAGATGGCATGAGTGGGCAGCATTGGAAATCCGTTTCTATTTATGATTGACAACTAGCTGTGTTCAGTTTTTCCTTATACAAATAAAAATACAAAAATACAATAAAGTGCGTAAAGAAGGATCACAAGTTTACTTGCAAGCTAGATTTAACTTTGAGATGGGGCATAGAAGTTTTTGACTAATCTCTAATGGTTTGGAATAATATAACTGAGCTTATATTGCCTTGTATGATTATGTGCTCTCTTACTTTGAGCTTGCAGGAAAAACAAGGATACGGTGCATTGATTTCCAATGATAAGCAAGATCACATCCATTAAGTTATCGATCCCTTTTGCTCGAGGACGAGCAAGATCTAGCTTGGGGAAGTTGATGGCTGTGATAATACAACATGTTTAAGCAATATAAATTGTGTCATTTGCCTATCATATCATGCTCCATCTAACTATTGTTATGCCTAATATGCATGATTACTTGTTTTTATTAAATTCAATATGAGCTTTGGACATTTAGTAGTTTAGGTATAATTTTATCCCTCTTCCTTGTCTTTGACATGTGTGTAGGTGTTGATGATGATTATGGATGAAACAAAGGCAAAAGGAACAAAGAGAGCATAGTATGGAGGAGCTGCAAGGACCAGACTTAGCCATTTGAGAGGTTGGAAAAGTGAATTTTTCCAACTTCTCAAAATAAATATCTAGGACCATGGGGTTTTAGCCCTCGACGATACGAACTCAACGAGCCCAAGAACACTCAAAACAGAGTTCGTATGAAGAAATGGCGACCAAAATACTAAAAAGTACTAAGGGTTTAACGAGCAACTATACGACCGGAGCAATAATTCCGGTCATATAGTTGCGCCCGTATAGTTGTAAAAAAGGGTCGGAAACGACGGGATTTTGCCCCAAAGAAGCTCTAGAACCTTCCCTAAGTCATATGATGGTATTGGAGGAAGCCTAGGGCACCCCAAGGCCTATATAAAGGAGGGAGGACCCGAGGAAGCCACCATACACCATATACAAGATCTAAATCCCATCTACCGCCTCCACGGCAGCACCCTGCCGCCGTGCCGCCTCCATAGCCTCTACAGCTCCACCAAGATCTAGATCTCCATCAACACCATCAAGCCATCCAAGCAAGAACAGGATGAGAAGGAGGACGCCGCCATCACCACGCCGACTCCACCATCACTGCATCATCATCACCATCTCCATCGCTGCTACTCCTTCATCCTTCCCCATAATAATCTCCGTGATGGGTTGTAACATGGCTTGAACCCCCTTTTATTAATGTTATGATGATTTGAGTAATTAAAGTGTGGTGTTCTTGTTAATTAATATGTTTGTGCTTTCTCTTTACATTGTTCTATTCATGATATTATTCTAGTGATTGGAGACATCCAATCCATTATTGAGGAATTTACTAGGGATTCACAGAGTGTCACAAAACTTATCATTAGTCTCTTCTCTTCCATGGGTACCTGACAAGTCCATGGGTAGAACTAATAGGCTATTTGCTATAACTGATTTGCGGAGGCAATAGCAGCTTAGGATGCACCGCCCAGAGTTCCCTCAAGATCACTCATGATATAGATAGGTATGGTGTTGCGAATTGCTTGACCCAAAAGTGACATACGGGATATCTTGTGACTAGCACACTTGCTTAGGAGTACGGTTGTCCATAGAACTTAATGCCTTTGCTCTGGTTTACCTTGATTGGTCTTGTTATCTTAATACACTATTCTCTTATGAGATGACCCATGTCCGAAGAGGGTGTGGACAATTGAATTGTCTAGTTGCCACTTAACAACGATATATGAGGGACCGCCACCCAATTATAGTTAACAGTTATTCCATAAGCACTTATCATGCCCACCAGTATACATAACATTACTTAAGGAATCATAGCATTAATATTTCATCTCATTGCATTCACCTCTTTTCAGTTTTACTTTTGTTCTAGTTTTCTTCTAGTCCTAGTAGTAGTTATTACAGAACATCTTAAATTCTTTATCCTAGCAACTTATAGAATAAGCTATTTTCAAACCACGGTTTGGGTGTGAACGTGTTTGCATTGACAATGCGATTGCGAGGGTCATGTTCGCCGAGCTCCCATCGGGACAAACTCTTTAAATATTTGCTGCTACAGGTACTGCAATAACCCTATTTTGGTGCAGGAACTCAACCCATCAGCACTTCACCTGGGTTGACAATCCACACTGATGCTTGTAAGGGATTACCATATGGTGTCAAGAAAGCCTTTGGAGCGGATGCAGAGCACCGTGAGTGTTTTAGACACCTAATGGCTAATTTTCGAAAGAAGTTTAAAGGTGAGGCACTGAAGTACATGTGGCCATGTGCATGGGCATGTACAACCCGCAGACATGATGCATTTATGGTGAAAATTGCAGCTGATTGTCATAAAGCAATTCCCTTTTTAGATATGCATCACAAGCTTATATGGAGCAGATCTAAATTCTCGAAAGAGTGCAAAGTTGATTATGTTAACAACAACATAGCAGAATGCTTCAACAATTGGATCAAGGATTACAAAGACCTTCCAGTTGATTTTATGATGGACAAAATTAGGGATATGATCCAAGAGAAGATGTACACGAGGAAATAGATAGCCAAAAGACTTGAAGGCCTCATCCTACCAAGTGTGTTACATGAGTTGAACATGAAGAGTTGAGCGTTGCACTATGATATCTAGAAAAGTAGCCCCATGTCAGCTAAAATATTAGGAACAACAAAAGAAGGAAAGATATGGAGGTATGCGGTTGACCTTGAGAAAAGAGAATGTGGCTGTGGACAATGGGAGGTGTCCGGAAAACCATGCCCCCGTGCTTTATACTTGCTTGGCAAAGTTAGACAACTAAATACTGAGGACTTTGTGCATGACTACTATTTAGTAGAGAGATTCAAGATGGCTTATCAGTTTGAGATCGCTCCAATGAATGACATGTATGAATGGCCTAAGGTTGATGTTGGTTTTGAAATGATTCCTCCACCTCTACAAAGGGTTGCTGGCAGGCCAAGGAAACAAAGAATTAAGGCTAGTGGAGAGCCGGGAAAAAGAGGACCATATCAATGCAAAAGGTGCTATCAGTTTGGACATATAGAGAAGGGTTGTACTGCTACTCAAGCTGAACTAGAACAAGAGCTTCCACCACCTCGTCCAAAGAAAGGAAAAAAGCCAAGGTAATGTAGTATTTTCGGTTCTTGCATGTGTTGTAATGTTTTCGCTTACTTCTTATATGTGCTGCAACTTTTTTCATTTACTATTCCATGTTGTGCCTCATAGGACAAATAAATCTAAAGTTTTTGAAGCCTCTCCAATGCCTCATTCAAGCCTAGGTGTAACAACTAGAAGCATGGCGTCGCTTTCTCCAACTAGCCCAGGTGTAACAACTAGAAGTATGGCTGCAATCGCACCTGGAGGAATCAACAGTACGCTCATCATTGAGTAGATGATTAGATTGTACTTTTCTATGAATTGCGGTCTTTTGCTGTTAGTATTGCTGAGTAGATCATTGAGGATGGAACCATCATGCCATGGACAATGTGCGAAAAATTAGCTGTTACTTTTGCTGAACTTTGTGTCCAAGGTGTGTTATATAACTAGCTGTGGGTCTGCTAATTTGGTGATGTTATATATCTCAATGTGGTGCTGAAAATTGTGTTCATATGTCTTGTTATATCTGGCTGTAGTGCTCCTAAATTTTAGTGCTGAAATGTTGCTGGAAATTGGGATGGAATAGAGGCGTTATACTGCTCAAATTGGAGATGAACGGCTGTTGAAATGGTGATGTTATATATCTTCAAACGTTATTTTGAGCAAGGAAACGTTGAGTTGACGGTGATGGTAGAAAGCAGCAACAGAGCAGCCTTTGGGTGGTATTTTTCTAAGTCCAAAACTTTTAGTGGTATTTTTCTAAAGATCTGATCTTTTAATGGTATGATCCAATTTTCCCTATGTATAAAGGCCTGAATTAAATTGCTAATTTTGCGTCTAAAGATTCTAAAATCACAACCAACAAAATCACAACCAACCACTGACTGCCTTAATCTTAGAGATTTTTCAGGCGCGTCGTGTAAACTGACCCGGAGGCAGGGACGGATCCAGGAAGTTCAAACTTGAACCAACAAAAAATATAAAGGAGAAAAAAATGAAAATGGTTCATTCCTTCACGCCAATAAAAATACATATTGGCCATTATAACAACAGTACCTCAAAAGACTACGAAATATGCAAAATAATAAAGAAAATTACAATACGATCATTAGTTCGGTCATAGCATGGAAGCGATGTACGACGACATCATCTTTCACATGTAAGAAGAACTCCCGCTCAATAAATATAACCAAATAGTTATTCATGAGTCCCCGCGCCGCGCCGAGCGGATCCCACCTTTCCCCGGCCTCGTCCTCCCTCCCACGATCTCCCGCCCGTCGCCGTCGCCCGGATCGTCGCCGAGCAAAGACCTAGTGGCGTGGCGGTGACCCTAGCTGCGATATGCGGGGAAAGGTGGTGGCGCCCGCACCTGGCTGGTTCGACGGCGGTGTCGTGACTGGCGGCGGCCGGAGGTCCTCGGCCCAGATGGCAGCAAGCGGCGGCGGGGATTCGGGCCTAGACGGGCTGCGATCTGCTCCGTTCGTCGCCCTCGACGCCGGCGCCCAGGTTCCCCAGGCCATGTTCGCGATACTAGGGCGCTTGGGGCATCTGTCCCCAACATGGTGGTGGTGATATCCTTCTCAGTCGGAGTGGTCGGCCGGGTGCTCTTGCCGTCAAGTGGCGGATCCTGCTAGTTTCCGGCGGGTGGCGTGGGAACTACTGGTTCGGTTTCAATAAAGGAGACAATACTGGATCCCTCTCAAGCCTCCAAGTTTAGTATCTTTACATATGCCCGTCTTTTTTTTTCGTCAAACAAGTGCCGGCCGGGAGTCGTGGTAGACAATGAATCATGGCTGCTTCGCTAATTGCTATTGGTTCAGTTGGACTGCACGGATGTAGACACCGGCCTCAATACTAATTTGAGGTTTGAGCTTTTTTCCTGATAGATCTAGACTAGAAAACCTTCATACATGTGTCAACTGAGATAGGTATTTACATTAGATTATACTCCCTTCGTTTCAAAATATAAGATGTTTTAGCTTTGTGGAGAGAGTGTATCTAGACCTTTTTTAGTGTGTAGGTTCAGTCTAAACCTAGATAAACCTACACACCAAAAATGGATTAGATACACTCCTTTCACAAAGCTAAAACATCTTATATTTTGAATCGGAGGGAGATATAGAAATTTTTTCTAGAAAAATTTGGGTGTTCAGCTGAACACCCATGACTCATGCTGGATCCGTCCATGCCCGGAGGAAGTATTACCTTGGGTCGTGTGATGTTATGATAACATATCTAGTTACCACCACCATCTCTTTCAACATTTAAAGATATGGCATGTCATCAAACTGCCTAGTTAGAAAAAACTACTAATTTAGATGCGGGGTTAAAAAAACATCGCTCCAACATACTTCCTCCGTTCAGAAATATAAGACGTTTTAGTTTTGTGAAATGAATATATCTAGACGCTTGCAAGTGTATAGATTAACTCCGAACCTCTATAAAACTATACATAAAAGACGTCGATATATTTGATTCACAAATCTAAAACGTTTTATATTTCCGAACGGAGGGAGCACGTCTTAAAATAGAGCGCACCCAAAGAAAAATTACCAACCTGTGCTAAAATGCTGCTATCCAAAGTGGCAAATATACTGCTTGCGGTACCGCGTGCTGCAAAAGCCAGGTGAAGCGCGTGTACCCAACTGCCATCCGAAAGTTTCAGCTGCGACGCATGGAGTGATGGAGCCGCCCTGCCATGTCCCCGACGAGCGGCCGGAGTCGCTCCGCCGGCGGCGACCGCAAGACCGCCAGTATCTCTCCGATCTCGTACCGCCGTCGTTCCCCGATTCGGTCGTGGGCGGGCGCAGATCAGAGGCAGGGCGCGGTCCGTATGTATCCTAATTGTACCTTCCTCGGCGTTGTCTCCGGGCCGGCAAAGCGCGCAGCAGTTCCAGGCCAGCAACACGCACAATTGATTGTGGAGCATGCTGCTAGCCACGGCCGAATTTGGAGCTTGCTTGGTCGATTTGTCACCGGGAATCAATCTGTTGTGGGTGCGCGGAGAAGATGCCGGCCTCCCCTCCGGCGCCGCGCGCTCCACCACCACGACAGGCGGGTACTGGCCTCGTGCGCAGGCTCCACTGTGTATACTGTTGATTAAAGCTCGATTGATTTTTCTAAAATATGTGCAGGGTCTTCTTGTAAAATTTTAGAGCCGATTTTACACCCACTGTGTACACTACCTAGTATGTTTAAGTCTACTTCATTCATAGAGAAAGTTGAACCTTTCGTCGACGAACACCATGTTGAAACAGATGAACCAGTTTTGTTTTGCCATGTCATCCCCAAGATGCAGGCCTTGAAGCAGCGTATATGGTTCACTCATTAGCAGCGAGGGTACCCAAAAAATGGACCATCTGGTCTTTCCTGGAGGTGCTGGTACGCGTACAAGCGGAGAAGAACCTCATTTTGCTGGATCGTGTCTTCAGGTCAAGTTGATCCATCGCAATGCAAACAGAATTGGCATCACTATCTTAAACATCAAACAAGTAAATAAAGTAGATGAAAATATTTTATTCATGGACAATGCCATGTTATTGGCCACCTGACTGAATTACAGGTTATTCACAGAAAAACGTCTGAAGCAAATAATGCTAGTACCTATTTGGTACAACACAAGCCTTGCACAGGAATATGCTTTGAGCTCAGCTATATATATTTGTGGTCGTATCGAGATGTAATAATATTACAGAAAATTTTGATCACGTGTTTTGGTAAAAGAATACATGAGGCAACTATATCCACATTGCAGACTAACGAACATCGGCGATTTGTATTTCTCACTCCTGCCTTGAGCTTTCCTATCTGATGGGCTTACGGATAGGATCAAGATTCCTAATCCTGGGAAGTCTCAAACCTCGAGGGGGTGTCGATTCCCATCATACAGCAAAGTCCTGATATCAAAATGACCAGCAGCACTAGTCCCTGCAGATTGTAGACAAGTGTGAGAAAGATATCCAAATGAATACATGTAGCAGTAATCTTCTACATATGGCAAAGTACTTGAAAGGTGAAGGTCACAAGAACATAGTTGGCAGTTGTAGTGAAGGCAATGGCAGGAGTTAACTGATACTCCCTCCGTTTCAAAATATAAGACGTTTTAGCTAGATACACTCTATTCACAAAGCTAAAACGTCTTATATTCTGAAACGGAGGGAGTACAAGTTTTCCTTGGAAAATAAACAGTCAGGAGTAGAAAGGTTGCCAGTAACAAAACAGAGTCCAGGTGACAACTTACAACAAAAACTCCCTCTAGAAGACTTGATTTTACTAGGCACTCTCCATCACATTCGCCTAGGCCAGGTTTGGTACTAGTGTTGGTCTTCTCTGCAAGATACCTGGCTAACGGCAAGTTGGAAACGTTCTCCAGTAAATCATAGGGTTGGGAAGCATAAAGAACTGTATATTTAGCCCCCGACTTTTTCAGCACAGAAACCAGCTCGGAAAGCAGCTCCCCTGAAGTAGGATAGCAGAATGTCAGATTAAAGTTATACACAAGATGGATGAACAAAAGCTAGTTCACTTAACCTCACCTTCTGGTTTTGCATTATCTAAATCCTTGAAACCACCACTACAGAAGACAATTAGATCAGTCTTTCCACTTGGGTTGCTTCCCATCCGTGACACCACCAAGTCCTGGAATGTACATATTATCAATCTGAAATGAATATACACACAAAGATAGAAGTTTCTTCTAGAAAAAAGAACAACTATGACGTACATGAATAGAATCCATGCTCTGATGTTTCTTCAGATCTTCACCCCTTGCAGTACACGTGTCTGTGTACGTGATGTGGTTTCCTTGAAAATCACTGTCACAATTCTCAGCAAACCCAGAAAGCAATGAGCTCTCCAGTCTGTCAACATCTGCCATGGCAACATAGGGGAATGCCATGGAAAACTCTGACCCTGTGAAGGAGAGCTGGTAGAAGAAGCATTCGGAATATCAGTGTTTGATTTCTTTATGCCTTAGTAATACGATAACTAAAAAGGAAGAACATGCCAGATTATGGTGTTTACCTTTAATGTGTCTGCCAAAGATGGATCAACTTGCTTATCTTTAGAGATGTCTGACGATTGTAGCTAAGGGAACATAAGTAGATCAGTGTTAATATAAGCAATGAGCATCTTCCACACCAAATACTACGCTCAATTATAATTTTTCCAAACATATTAAAACATGGAGAACAAGGAAGCATTATGGTCTCTTAGAATTGATCAATACTGATGATCAGATATATCAAGGAAAAATGTATTTCGACTTTCAGGTACATACGAGCATTGCTTCAATGAAATCTGCACGTACAGTGGGTACATAAACAGTGTATAAAACAGTGCATACTATACAGTAACAGATATGAGTTCCCAGTGGATTATACCTTTGAGCCAAGAAAAACAACGGCAATGTCAACATTCTTATGAGAGCCCTCCCTTGAACACTACCAACAAAAAAGACACAATGTTGGAAATTATTTAACTGTGTAGAACAAGGGACGATACTTGAATGAGCTCAAATTGCAAATGATGATATGGAGGAAAACTTACCACCAAGTTTGACCAGCCACCTTCATCAAGAACAGATTTAGCTAAACTTGCTGGTGAGATTGTCTGATAGTGTACTACTTCTTTAGCCTCATCGGAACTGAATATGGAGGACATGAGCATGAGATGTGATCTAAACCCAGACAGGGAGCATGTAAAACTACAGCCTTAACAGCTCATAAGTCATAAGTCATAACAACGCATCATCTAAGCAGTTGTGATCAAAAGATCAAGTTGTACATCCAAAATGTAATGACCACATTTTGATGTAGTAAAGTAACTACATCCATATCAGTTAGATTGACCAGGAAAACTGCAATAACATCCATCATCTGTAGTGGAAACATGGGCATTGTTCCATTCTATGGAACTCATGACTAAATGTTTACTGTAACGGGAGGTCACAGATGGCTCAGTCTAATGCTATTGCAGTGCTAATTGGTCACATCAAATGCTACTTTTAACCTAAGTCCCTAACTGATGCCCGCCTATGTTTGAGCCAGGTTGCAGAAATCAATTTGTTCTACGGAAAGTCGTAGAGGAACATGCAGTTTGATAGAATCTCTAATGATGAAAATCTATCCCCAAGGACGGCCCTCTTGCTTTACAATAAATCTGAACTCAAATTCAGGCATTGAAGTCCTAATTAAATCATGAGATGACACAAACTCCTCACACCGATGCTAGAATACAGGTTACTAATCATCTCTAACCTAAGTGCAACTCTCAATACGTCACACTGATCACTAGAGATCTATCTACACGCTGAGACAGTTAGGAGAGCAGGGGAAGCCGAAGCAATCATACCCGTAGTTCTCTGGCGCCCAGAGGAACGCCGGGGCCGTCACCGGAGCCGCCGCTGCAATCTCCAAGTGCGTCGTAGCCAGCATCATGACCACCACCGCCACGCAGGCCACCCTCTCCGCCATCTGACAGAATCGAATCCAAGCCAGAAAAGGATCAGAAAACTTACGGAAAATCACCCCCGAAAATGAGATAAAGAAGAGAAGAACCGATATAAAGTGCCTACAATCATGATGGAGATCTCAGGGCAGGGATGCTATCCTCGGAAGAGAGCGGGTGGCAAATCCTGGGTTCGGGATTCGCGTCGCCTCAATGTCCTCTCACCGTCGTGATCTCGATTCGGAAAGAAGATGATGAACACTGGAAGGAGGTAGAGGTGTTCGTCGCCACGTTTTTTTTTTTTTTTTTTTGAGGGGGAGGTGTTCGTCGCCACGTGCTAAGGGGAACTGACTGCTGGTAGGCCCGCCTGAAGTAATAGGATTCTATTGCCACGTGTCAGAGTGATGGGAGAAGTATATGTCAATTAATTTGGATTGGAGATAGTAGCAGTCTGTCCAGATCAGCTAAATTATGTCTTTCCGGCGCATAGGTATCTCAAACGATTCGTCTTGCATTGTTTCGTCCCATCCTCTCTTCTAGCGCAACTCCAGTTTTTAAAGAGAATACGATATTTTATTGATTATGATAAACCATTACAAATTGTCTGCCGAGTGCAATCCAAGATAGAGTTTCTAAAAGTAGCATAAATAAAACGCTCCGTAGAGCGAGCTAAAGTATGTACCACAACATTACACTGACGATAAACATGAATAAAAGACACCGAAGAAACTCTAAAGCTTGAACCTTGATGTCTTGAACCACCACTCCGACTTGGCTGCGATCAATTTCAGAACCATTGACTCGCTGAACCAAAGAAAGGCAACCAGAAGCCACTATCAGCTTATCGAAACCCTCGGCACCAGCTAGGGAAAGCGCTCGGCATAAAGCCATCGGTTCAGCAATTTCAGACGATGTAACCTCCTCAATGGTAACCTCCTCAATGAGCTCGCTGCAAGCAGCCGAGCAATCACCCATGTGGTTTCGGATTACAACGCCAATACCCATCCGACGTGAAGTTGGAAAGAGGGCAGCATAAACATTCACAAAGGCCATACCTTCAGGCGGAGACCAACGTGACACTGAAGAGGAAGTCTCACGCCTAGTAGAAGAAGCTGGTTTAATAAGATGCATCTCAACCATCTCGATGTAAGATTTTTACTGCTCAGCTACACTATGTGGATGTCGCATCGACTCGCCATTGTGCATACCATTCCGAGCAGTCCATAGATGCCACACACCAACTGTCAAATCCATTTTCTCCCTATTAGTGGATCTGGATAAAAACTCAAACAACCAAGTTTTTAGGCATACAAAAAACTTGGATAAAAACTCAAAGAGCCAAGTTTTCGGGCATACAAAAACTTCCTGCGGAGATGCAGTCCACACAAAGATTTGATTTCCTGCCAGAACTTCCTTGCGTACTAACAGAACAGGAAGCAATGGGTTGCAGTCTCCTCCCTACCACAAACGCCACAAGCAACACATGCTAGGATGTGTGGTCGAGCAAGTTAACAACCAGATGGCAAGCAATCATGAGCAAAGCGCCATAAATTTATTTTCATCTTCCCAGGTGCCTTGATCGTCCATAATTTCTTCCAAGAAACACTCTCGTCTTCCATAGCCGAGTGTGATCCCTTGCCCTTCTTGCTTTGATCAACAAAGAATTTCTCAGTTCTCGCAAGATGGTATGCAAAACGGATAGAATATTCGCTATACTTTGTGAGGCTCTGATACGTCGTAAACGTATCTATAATTTTTGATGCTCCATGCTTGTTTTATATTATTTGTCCTATACTTTATCTACACTTTGAGGTATTTTTATACATTTTCTGGACCTAACCTATTGACAAGATGCCACAGTGCCAGTTGCCTGTTTTCTGCTGTTTTTGGTTTTAGAAAAGCTAAAAAATGAATATTCTTGGAATTGGATGGGACAAAAGCCAATATGCCTATTTTCCCGGAGCAACACAGAAACACGAAGCAGAGACGGAGTAGGGCACCAGGGTAGGAACACCCTATGGTGGCGCGGGCCAGCCCTGGTGGCGCCACCAGGGGGTGTGGCCCCCCTGGCTGCCTCCTTGCCTCGCCTCTTCGCCTATAAGAAGCCTCCCGATGAGAAAACCCTAAATCATCTGGGAGAAAGCCACGAAAACCTCCACAGCGCCGCCGCCACCGAAGGGGAGATTCGGGGGATAAAAAGTCTCTGTTCTGGCACACTGTCGGGGTGGGGAAGTGCCCCCGAAGCCATCTCCACCACCATCTCCATCGCTGTTGCTAATTCCCATGATGAGGAGGGAGTAGTTCTTCCTCGAGGCTAAGGGTTCTACAAGTAGCTATGTGTTCATCTCTCTCTCTATGCGTGATCTTATTGAGATCATGAGCTTTGTAATATAGATCTATTCTGCTACTCAAGTGCTTTAATTAATCTTTGTTATCCCCATGTGTGTGAAGTTGACAGTGTGCACACCGTGTGGCACTTAGGCTAGAGATTACAAATACTTGTTATGAGTTATATTTTGAGTTGGTTGTCTCTATGAAATTGTGGTGTTTGTTGGAACCATCTAGCGCTCAAGGTGACAGTATGGGGTTACCTAGATGGGGAAGGCGGACTTTGAGGAGTGATGTTATAGCCCTACCATGGATTAGAGTGTCCAACCGGAGAGTAATTCAGGGTAGCATCATGAAGAGAAGATATTTATATGAGAGTGTTCACTAGTGAAAGTATGATCCCTAGGCCTTGTTTCTAAGCATTGAAACACTATTTGCAGCTACATTTATTACATGTTTGCTTGCTTCCATCTTTATTTCAGATTGCCTTTAGTCTCTTCCTACCCGTCAAGCTCTTTTCTGGCACCGTTAACACTTATAATTATCCATACCACTTGTATTTCACTATCTCTTCGCCGAACTAGTGCACCTATACACCTGACAAGTGTATTGGGTGTGTTGGGGACACAAGAGACTTCTTGTATCTTGATTCTAGGGTTTCTTGAGAGGGGATACCTTTGACCACTTCCTCCTAGAGTTTGATAAACCTTGGGTAATCCACTTAAGGGAAACTTGCTACTGTTCTACAAACCTCTACACTTGGAGGCGCAATACTGTCTACAAGGATAGAAGCGTGCGTAGACATCAAGCTATTTGCTGGCATCGTTGTCGGGGAGGTAAGGTAAAAGGTACTCATATCCTCCGGTGTGAGTGCTCGAAGTTATTTCCTTTAGATTCTACAATTTTGTCTTTTTATTTCTTGTTTTCACTAGTTAGGCTTAATGGAAAACAACAACAAAATTAGAGAGCTTTATAGTATTTATCTTGAGTTAGGACATGAAGTGTTTGAAGAGAAAATTAAAAAACCTATGAAACTTTATTTGCATGCTAATAGCAATGTTGTTAGTATGAATTCTTTGGACACCATTATTGCTAATGCTATGGAAAATTCTAAGCTTGGGGACGCTAGTTTTTATGAAAATGATCTTTTTAGTCCCCCATCTTTAGAGGAGAAAATTTTCTTTGATGATACTATACCTCCAATATATGATGATTACAATGATGAATATGATATTTTCAGTCCACCTACTGTTGAGGAGGAAATTAATTATGACTACAATATGCCTCCTATATTTGATGATTATGGTGATGAGAATAATAATGATAGCTATTCTGTTGAATTTACTCCCACTACAATTAATAAAAATGACTATGTTTATGTGGGGAGTATTAATTCTTTTATGCATGTGGCTCATGATAAGAATGTTTCATGTGATAGTTATATTGTTAATTTTATTCATGATTCTACTGAAAGTTATTATGAGAGAGAGAAACATGGTTTTATGCATCTCAATAATATTAAATTTCCCTTCTTTATGTTGAGTCTAGAAGTTGCACTTGTTTTGCTTTACTATGCTTGTTGCTTTGTGCTTTCATGACTTGTTTCTTTATAAGATTCCTATGCATAGAAAGTAGGTTAGACTTAAATGTTCTTTGAATTTGCTTCTTGATGCTCTCTTTTACTTCAATTCATATTTCTTATGTGAGCATCTTCTCAAACTATCATGCTTAATTTAAAGGCGTTAAAGAAAAGTACTTCGCGGGAGATAACCCAATAGTTTTCTTGAGTCTTGGAAGTTATTACTTCTATAATAACCTCTCTTTATCTTTTTTTATTTGATTTTTGTGCCAAGAATAACCTCTAATGAGAGGGAAGTAAGATTTGGGGAAGTGCTGTCCCGAAACAGATTTTTGTGCTTAACTGTAAAAATTCATGAAAAATCTCTGTATTTCGGATTGAGCTGTAATTTTCTGAATAAATCCCCCAGGTTGTTAGCTAACTTTAGTTAGTTCAACACTTTTCGATTTGAGCAACAAAAGGTCTTCGAAAAAATCGGTTTTCACCTGCTGGTCTGTTTTGACAGATTTCTGCCATTATTTGCATTTGCCTCTTTATCGATTTCTTTTTGGTGAATTGAGATTTTTTAGGGAATTGCTACAGTATCTTATGTTTTAATGAAAGTTTTTCTGTTTTAAAACTAAACCCCAAAGGTTTATTATCTTTTGAATGCACTAATGTTGCTAATGAAGATTGTGTGAAGTTTTGTATGAAGAAAATTTTCAGGTGTAGGAAAAGAATGATGTAGTGAGATGAAGAATGGACAAAAGCTCAAACTTCGGGATACCACCCCGTGTCACCCCAAGAAATA
Organism: Avena insularis; assembly: GCA_023614405.1. NCBI lineage: Eukaryota > Viridiplantae > Streptophyta > Magnoliopsida > Poales > Poaceae > Avena > Avena insularis. The sequence goes on from CM042696.1 coordinate 163,136,368, forward strand.
TTCAAGAGGTACAAGCGTCAAAGCTTGGGGATGCCCAAGGCATCCCCTTCTTCATCAATAAAAATCTCAGGTCTTTTTAGACACTTCGTTTTTATTGTTTCATGCACTGTTGTGTTGTTCTTGGAGCGTCTTTGTTTTTTTAGTTTTCTTTTGCTTGGTTTGCTGCAATAAGTTGGTTGGATCCCAGCACTTCTTTTGGAGAGAGACACACTCTGCTTTCATTACTTAGAACACTCTAGTTTTCACTCTTATTGTTCAGCGAGTGTTCTCCTTTGCTAGCACTGCGTTTAGCTTTAGTTTTTGATTGGTGTTGGAAAAGAGTAGGAAGTTTCATACTTATAAGTGGTACAAAAGGAGTTTTGTTTTGACTATGGCCTAGACTTTATCATGTCATGTTTGATATTGCTTTGACTTTATGCTTAGTGATTATTGCTGTAGCATGACTTGTTCCAAATAATTGAGATTGCTTAATGTGCCTTGAAAGAATCATGCATTGTTTTAGCATACAAAAGCATAATATTGTGGTATTCTCCTTTGATGCTTTGTTTGGGTTGACTTGGCAAATGCTCACACCATGTTATGACTATGAACCAGTCACCTTAGCCTCTATGATCATTTAGTTTTTGACTTGTGGTACCACTTTATGCTTTGATTGATAATGTTTTGTCATTCTGCATGATTATGGCCATTATTGCTCTCTTAGTTGCTCGCTCCCAGTCTTTTGCTAGCCTCCACTTGTATTGAGTAAGCTGTACTCATGCATCCAACTCCCAAGAAATCAAGTTATTCCAAAGAGTTCACTATAAATTCCTATACATGGTGTGTTACACCATTCCAAGTATATTCTTGTTTTATCTATCTTTCAAATTAAACTTGTTATGTGAAAATTAGTGATTAAAGCTCTCACGAATTTGATGGCACACTTTACTTTTCTTGCCCCTAATAAACTTGAACCATTGTGTCATCTATGTTGTATATGCTTGCACTTATACGTTGGGATTAGCAGAACCATGCTGTCATGGGGAACTCTTTCAACATTGCACTTGTACATTATACCCAGTTGATATCATGCTCTTTTGTTTATGGATGTCGTCGGTGTGAAATAAAAGGGGAGCTTGTAAGTCCATGGAGTTATGTATGTGTGTTAGAGAAATGTCTAGGCCGCTAGCCTAAGCCATGCCTAATCATGGTGGAAACTTGCAGCATCACCATAGTGAGCAATCTATGAAGCATTCTTCTTATAAAAAAGAGAGATAGAAAAAAGAGATTGAGAAAAATAAAAAAACGATATGAGAAAATAGGAAAGAGAGAAAAAAGCACCATTTTCCCATGGTAAATAAGAAGATTGTTGAGATGCTCATTGTATGCTTGCCTTGTCATTTTGATTATGGGATAGCTCATGTATCATGTGCAAGGGGTACCTTGTTGGCGGTTCTCTATGATACACATGTACTTACTATGACAAGAACTTACCGGTAACTAAAGTTGAGTAGCATGAGGAGCGGCCCTCGTACTCAAGGGACATGAGATTGCCAACTTATACTTTGTCAAGCATATACTCCATATTTTGTTCACTTTAACCTTAATCACTTCAAGATGCTTATGATAGGGGCAATGAGAGCTGAAAGCTAATAAGTACCATAATTTTTGGAAGCTCTTTATGAGACTTGAATCCCTGCTTCCTTCCATGAGGGCCTTTCTTCCACTTTTATATTGAGTCTCCACCTTCTATCTTTATGCACCAATTAAGAGAGCATAGTTGTTATTCTTAGTTCTATGTGCATTGTCCCAAACCTTATTGATTGATTCATAATATTGATATTGCTTGTTCTTTAACTATTTGTATCTAGTCACCCTTATGAACTTTGAAGGTGTCCTTTGCATTTATGTTTTGCTACTCCATGAGGGACAAGCTGAATGTCACTATGCTATGTTTTCTATATGTGAAACATACAAATGTATTTCAATGCATTGTTATTCATGATCTTTGTTTATACCTTTTCATGTTACAACATAGTTATTATGTCTTATTGTTAGAACTTCATCTTTCATGCTCATGTTTAGAGTACTCTAATCCCAGCTTTCATGCTTTGCAAATGGTTTGATCAAGATTGTGATGGTGCATGTCACCTCAAAAATTATTCTTTTTATCACTTATCTACTCGAGGACGAGCAGGAGTTAAACTTGGGGATGCTTGATACGTCGTAAACGTATCTATAATTTTTGAAGCTCCATGCTTGTTTTATATCATTTGTCCTATGCTTTGTCTACACTTTGAGGTATTTTTATACACTTTCTGGAACTAACCTATTGACAAGATGCCGCGGTGCCAGTTGCCTGTTTTCTGCTGTTTTTGGTTTCAGAAAAGCTAAAAATGAATATTATCGGAATTGGATGGGACAAAAGCCAATATGCCTATTTTTCCCGGAGCAACACGGAAACACGAAGCAGAGACGGAGTAGGGCACCAGGGTGGGCACACCCTATGGTGGCGTGGGCCAGCTCTAGTGGTGCCACCAGGGGTGTGCCCCCCCTAGCTGCCTCCTCGCCTCGCCCCTTCGCCTATAAGAAGCCTCCCGATGAGAAAACCCTAAATCATCCGGGAGAAAGCCACGAAAACCTCCACAGACCGCCACCACCGAGGGAGATTCGGGAGAAAGTCTCATTACGGCACCTGCCGGGACGGGGAAGTGCCCCTGGATCCATCTCCATTGATATCCACCACCATCTCCATCGCCATTGCTGATTCCCATGATGAGGAGGGAGTAGTTCTTCCTCGAGGCTAAGGGCTCTACAAGTAGCTATGTGTTCATCTCTCTCTCTATGCGTGATCTTATTGAGATCATGAGCTTTGTAATATAGATCTATTCTTCTACTTGAGTGCTTTAATTGCTATCCCCACGTGTGTGAAGTTGACAGTGTGCACACCGTGTGGCACTTAGGCTAGAGATTACTAATACTTGTTATGAGTTATATTTTGAGTTGGTTGACTCTATGAAATTGTGATGTTTGTTGGAACCATCTAGCGCTCAAGGTGACAGTATGGGGTTACCTAGATGGGGAAGGCGGACTTTGAGGAGTGTTGTTATAGCCCTACCATGGATTAGAGTGTCCAACCAGAGAGTAGTTCAAGGTAGCATCATGAAGAGAAGATATTTATATGAGGGTGCTGACTAGTGAAAGTATGATCCCTAGGCCTTGTTTCTAAGCATTGAAACATCGTTTGCAACTACATCTGTTACATGTTTGCTTGCTTCCATCTTTATTTTAGATTGCCTTTAGTCTCTTCTTACCCGTCAAGCTCTTTTCTGGCACCGTTACCACTTATAATTATCCATACCACTTGTATTTCACCATCTCTTTGCCGAACTAGTGCACCTATACACCTGACAAGTGTATTGGGTGTGTTGGGGACACAAGAGACTTCATGTATCTTGATTGCAGGGTTGCTTGAGAGGGGATACCTTTGACCACTTCCTTCCTAAGTTCGATAAACCTTGGGTAATCCACTTAAGGGAAACTTGTTGTTGTTCTACAAACCTCTGCACTTGGAGGCCCAACACTATCTACAAGGATAGAAGCGTGCGTAGACATCAGAGGCATGCAATAAAATCCTCCCCACCTTACATACTAATTGGTATCAGAAGAACCATGTTGGCTACATCCTCCTCAGAAATAGAACGGACAACGTCAACGTCCCATGAAAGATGGTATTCTGAGAGCAGAAAGGCCACTGTCGCACCCTCTGGAAGCGGCGTCAGAGTTTGTAACATCTCCGGTCTCACCGTGGGTATCCAATGATTAGTTAGCGCCTTTATCTTGTTGCCATTTCCAACACTCCAACGAACTCCGAGCTTCACAAGTTGCATGCCATGGGCAGATGCTCCTCCAAGTGAAGGAAGCAGAACGTGGTTGGGGGCATCCTAGAAAGCACACTCATGATAATACCTGCCCTTCAGCACCCTAGCACACAAGGAATTCAGATTCGTAAGCAATCTCTAGCCTTGGCATCCAAGCATCGCTTGATTGAAAAGGACAAGGTCGTGAAACCCCATGCCCCCTAAAGCTTTCAGTGTACACATCCACTCTCGGCTCCACCAATGCATCTTCTCCTTCCTGTTCTCAAAACCCCACCAATGATCCGATACCACCTTCATCAAGCAATCAAGCGAGGTAATGTGAATCTGAAAACAACTCATAATGTAAGTCGGAAGTGCCTAAATAATAGCCTTAAGGAGAGTCTCTTTTGCTACCCTAGACATAGGGCGATCTGACCAACCATTCATGCATTTCCAAGATCGATCATGGATGGGTCTGAAGGATCCCGTGGGGGAGCGACCAATTCCAGTAGGCATGCCGAGGTAAGTTTCCTACAACACCTCATTTGTAACCCCCAATCTATCCATCTTGATATGATTGTCACACTGCAGGACAAAGAACATAGAAGATTTATCCATATTCACATTTTGTCCTGACCCTTGATAGTATGTTTGGAGAGTTTCCTTCAAAGCCTCTACACTCCCCGAATCACTATGTGAGAAGAATATACTATCATCTACGAAGAGGAGGTGGGAAATAGGTGGGCCCCAAACGACCATTACAGATTCCTTGTAGAACCCCCACATTCTCCTTATGAAATAGCAGACTAAAAAAACCTTCGGTGCAAAGTAGGAAGACATAGGGACTAATGGTATCCCCTTGGCGAATTCCCCTAGAGGAAACAACAGGTGACGTGAGCTCTCCATTGACATGGACTGCATATATGACATGAGTGACACATCTCATAACTGTAGTGATCCATTTAGGAGCAAATCCCAACTTGTAGAGACAACCATGTAGATATCCCCACTCTACACAGTTATAAGCCTTCATCATATCAATCTTCAAGGCAAAATATTGTCTTTTAGCTTTCTGCTTGCGGATCATGTGAAGGTATTCATATGCAATCAAAGCATTATCCGTGATTAACCTACCAGGGACAAAGGCACTCTAGTGTTCAGAAATCACCACCGGCAAAATCACCTTCAACCTATTAGCAAGAACCTTTGATGCAATCTTGTATAACACATTACATAGACCGATAGGGCGAAATTTCTTTTGGTGTTCAGGATTTGTTACCTTAGGGATTAGAACGATAACCGAGTCATAGAAACCCTTAGGAATACCTTCACCCATAAAAAACGGACAGCGAGCAGATGTCCTCTTGCAAGAATGACCAATGTGTTTGATAAATAGTGCTAGGAAACCATCGGGGCCAGGAGCTTTAGTAGCTCCCATTTGAAACATAGTTTTCTTGATCTATGAATTCAAATCAGGTTTATTAAATTCTAAATTCATATCAAGAGTGACTTTAGATTGGATAACATCAAGGATAACATCAGAATCACAAGGCTCAGAGGTGAAGAGTGTAGGGCTTCGCATATGAAAACAATAATTTTTCCCTACGCAAAGAACCCTAATGCTAGGACCTATCTATAAGTAATGCAGTAACTATAGGGGCTTTTCGTGAACTTACCCTTGAAGTCCAAAAAATGTTGTCAACGCTCGGGAGAGTGTGGCTGATTTAGTCGTACCAAAGCCGAAATCTGGGTCGTGTTGAAGTCCTGACGACTCCTGCGGCTCCAACGACTTCTAGTGCCCCAAGTGTTGCACCTCCGAGGGAGTTACACATGTCCAGTGCCTGATGATGGCTCCCTCTCCTCTGATCCAACAGTAGTTGCGGAAGTAGAGCTTCTGGATCAGAATAGAATGGCGTTACCTCAATTTAATGAAATTATCTCAAATTTTGATCTATAAGTGCACGGTACCTGCTTAGTTTAGGGTTTATGGGTCGAGGATTTAGGGTTTTACGGTTTAGGTTTTATGGGTTGTTTAGGGTTTAGGGATTAGTGATTTTTCAATAATGCTCAAAGATTTATGCGTATATTCTTCGAATAGAATGGTGTAACCTGCTTTAATGAAAGTATCTCAAATGTTGATCTATAAGTGCATGATACATCCTTGGTTAGGGTTTATGGGTCATGGGTTTTGGGTTTTAGGGTTTTACAATTTAGGTTTTATGGTTGTATAGGGTTTAGAGTCTAGCAAATTTAGAATAATTCTCAAGCTTTATGGTTATATTCGTTGAATAGAATGGCGTTACCTAATTTATTGAAAGTATCTCAAATTTTGATCTATTAAGTGCATGATAACTGGTTGGTTAATGTTTATGGGTTGAGGGTTTGGGTTTTTAGGGTTTAGGTTTTAGGGGTTGTTTAGGGTTTAGGGTTTAGGGAATTTTCGATAATGCTCAAGATTTATGCTTATATTCGTCGAATAAAATGGTGTTACCAAATTAAACGAAAGTATATCAAATTTTGATCTATAAGTGCATGCTACGTGCTTGGTAAGGGTTTAGGGTTTCGGTTTTTAGGGGTTTAGGGTTTGGGGTTTTAGGAATTTTTAATAATGTTCAAGTTTCTTTATGCTTATATTCGTGGAATAGAATGGCATTACATCAATTTATTGAAAGTATCTCAAATTTTGATGTATAAGTGCACGATACCTATTTTGGTTAGGGTTTATGGGTCGAGGGTTTAGGGTTATAGGTTTTTACTATTTATTTTTATGGGTTGTTTAGGATTTAGGGTTTAGCGAATTTACAATAATAATGCTCAGGATTTATGCTTATACTTGTAGAACAGAATGGTGTTAGCTGATTTAATGAAAGTATCTCAAATTTTGATCAATGTGTGCATGACACCTGCCTGGTTAGGATTTATGGCTGAGGTTTTAGGGCTTTAGGGTTTAAGTTTTATGGGTTGTTTAGGGTTTAGGGAATTTTTGATATTGCTCAGGATTTATGCTTATATTCATCAAATAGAATGGTGTTATCCAATTTAATGAAATTATCTTAAATTTTGATCTATAAGTGCATGCTACGTGCTTGGTGAGGGTTTAGAGTTTAGGGTTATAGGGTTTTGGGGTTTATGATTTGGGTTTTAGGGATTTAGGGTTTCAGGAATTTTCAATAATGTTCAAGCTTTATGCTTATATTCATGGAATAGAATGGTGTCACCCAATTTAACGAAAGTATCTCGATTTTTGATCTATAGTTGCACAATACCTGCTTGGTCAGGGTTTAGGGGTTTAGATTTTATGGTTTAGGATTCCGTGAATTCTCAATAATATTTTCAAACTTTATGGATATATATTCATGGAACAGAATGGTGTTACCGCAATTTAATGAAAGTATCTCAAAAATTGATCTACAAGTCGATGATACCCTGCTTGGTCATATTTTTTGTTAAGTAAAATTGAAGATACCCAAGTACTAAAACAAGGGAGAAACACCAAGAGTTCCTTGAGATTTAGGCGCTGTTTGGTTGGGCTCTAATTCTGGCTTTTGATTTTTGGCTTACAAAGCTAGGAACATGTTTTTGGCTTTGTTTCTTTAGCTTTTACTCTGACATAGTGGAATGATAGTATAAGCCAGGTTGGATGATTTTAATGATTTTATCTCGGTTTAGCGAAAAAAATTCAAATTTTGAACAACAAGCGATGGGAATCTCTACTTCCCGTAATTTTGGCTCACTAACATGTGGGTCACTTGCATAGTGGGTCCAAAAAGTCAGTGTAGGTTAGAGTGGGTGGGCAGGTAAATATTAAAGAAGGGCTGAGAAATGTCGATAGGGTGATGCACTTGGGAGAACGCAAATCTACCACCTATATCCCTCTATTATTGTAGTGCTCCCTCGGATTCTTGTTTTCGGAGCAGGGATAGAAGAGGAATTTTGCATTATAGAAAGAGGTGAAGCATGTTTGAATGGATGCGCGGGATATTTTAATGGATGGGTGCGATGTTTGGGCGCTGTACCAAATTTTGAGGTCGAAGGTTCTAGCATACGCTACTCCGCCATGGGGCCTCTCAGACGTGCTGTCACTGTCTAGACCCACAGCCAGTGAGAGTTGCTTCCCAGCATTTAAACGAGTTTCTAGGCATTTGCTGAAATTTTTGAACAATTTAAGGCTTTCAAGAAGATGACCATGGTCGAAAAAAAGGTGACCAAGGTCATGGAAAGAGTTTATGATGACGTGTCCGTATTTGGTAGATTCGTGCATCTTTGCAAATCAACCAATATGTCTGGTTCTAAATTTGAAGTTTGTTTTCGAATTTCCAGGTAACAACAATGTGTTCTGTTGTGAAGCAACTACAAAGATGATGGCTCAAAATGCCACCGCCCCTTTTTCACACAATGTATAACGCCCTTTCAAGCTTACAGGCTAAATTTGTGCAATAAAATAATTTTTGGGGCTATATATTTGAATGGATGGGCGGGATGTTTGAATGGGTGGGCAGGATGTTTTGGCGCTCTATCGAAATTTTGAAGTTGAAGCTTCTAAGGTACGCTACTCCCACTTGGGATGTTGTCGTCGTCAGATAGACCCACAGTCTTGTATGCTTTCCAGCATTTAATGAGTTAATAGACATCTGCCGAAATTAATGAACATTAGTTCAAGGCTTTCAAACAAGAGGAGCAAGGTCACATCCATAGTTTCTATACCTTTTTCATGTTTTGTACTACTCCTTACATTGAAGCATCTTCGCTAACCAAGCTTACAAACGTGTCCATATTTGGTAGATTGGTGCATCTTGGCATTTCAAGCAATTGTTTATAAAGGAGATTCCAGATTTGATGGATAATGCCCTACTTTCATGAGTTTCCAAGCTTCCTATCTGAAGATGTTTAAATTAAATAACTTTTTTATAATTGAAAGTAAGTATGTCTAATTATGAACTACAAAGTGTGTGATATAGCTTGCTCTTGACTTTTTAAAAATAGTTTAAAGGTACCAAATTAGTCAAATATTGGAGAACCACCGAGAGTTTTGCAAGATTTCAATTTTTTGATATGAATAGTAATGACACCAAATTTGGGCCATTTATTTTAAAAAATAAAGAAACAAAATATAAAACGAAATACAACCATTCATTTCTCCGTTGGTGTCTCACTGTGTGCATTGGCTAATTTCCATGAAAATATATAAAATTTGTTAACTCTTGAAAAACTCATTTCACAATATGGCGTACCATGTTTGAACATTCATGGCTTTCAAAAACTAGATGACCAATGTCAAGGCCATATGTATTACCATACTTTATGATAATGTAACCATGTTTGGTAGATTGGTGCATATTGGTATTTCAACATTGTTTACAAAAAGAGCTTCCATATTTGGAGTTATTTTAAAAGCCCCAATTGATAATAATGGCTTTAATTTTGTCAAACGATATATGGCGTACCATGTATGAATATGCATGGCTTTCAAACCAGATGACCAAGGTCATGGCCATATATTTGCTATAGTTTATAACAACATGTTTGTATTTGGTAGATTGGTCTGTATTATTGGCATTTAAAATATTATTTACAAAGGAAGCTTCTGAATTTGAAGTTATTTTCAATTTTTCAAGTGACGACAATGGCTTTTGTTGTGAAGAAACTACAAATAAGTATGGCTCAAAATCCAACTGCCCTAGTTTCCACACAAGATATATATAGCCTGGGTTTAGGGTTCGTGTTTTTTGGGTTGAGGGTTTAGTATTTATGGTATATGATTTAGGACTTTAGGATTTAGGGCTTAGGAGTTTAAGGTTGGTATTTAGGGTTTAGAGTTTTCTAGTTTTTTTGGGAATTTTCGATAATGTTCAAGCTACTTTATATATGCTTATATTCGTGGAATTGAATGGCGTTAGCATAATTTGAGCAAAGTTTATCTGAAATTTTGATCTACAAGTGCATGTGATACCTCATTTGCCAAGGTCGTTTAGGCAGGGTTGAGGGTTTAGGGTTTTAGGGTTTAGGGTTTAGGGCATTTTCAATATTTTATTGTTATATTCATGGAATAGAATGGCGTTACCGCAATTTAATGAAAGAATCTCAGATTTTGATCTATAAGTCCATGGTACCTGCTTGGTTAGGGTTTATATGGGTCGAGGATTTAGGGTTTTAGGGTTTTACGGTTTAGGTTTTATGGACTGAATAGGGTTTAGGGGGTTTAGCAAATTTTCAATAATACTCAAACTTTATGCTTATATTTGTCGAATAGAATATGGTGTTACCTAACTCATTGAAAGTATCTCAAAATTTGATCTATAGGTGCATGATACCTGCTTGGTTAGGGTTTATGGGTTGAGGGTTTGGGGTTTTAGGTTTAGGTTTTATGGGTTGTTTAGGGTTTAGGGTATTTTCGATAATGCTCAAGTTTTATGCTTATATTCATCGAATAGAATGGCGTTACCAATTTAATGAAAATATATCAATTTTTCATATATAAGTGTATGCTACGTGTTTGGTAAGGATTTTGGGTTTAGTGTTTAGGTTCTAGGGTTTCGGGAATTTAAAATAATGTTCAAGCTTTATGCTTATATTCGTGGAATAGAATGGCATTACCGCAATTTAATGAAAGTATCTCAAATTTTGATATATAAGTGCACGGTGATATGTCCAAAACATATCTACTTTCCCGAACACTTTTGCTATTGTTTCTCCTCTAAGCTTGTGTGATTTGGATGCAACTAACACGCTGTATTTATTTTCAGAATTGCCAGTGTCTACTTTTTGTGCAGAAAATCAACTATCGGAAAAATCCGGAAAATATGCCAAAATCCTATTTCACCGTAAGACTCCGGAGCGAATACGAGGCAGAGGGTTGGGCCAGGCCACACCACCTGGCCAGGTTAGCCAGGCAGCGCCGAAGGTGGTGCCGCCAGACACCCCTCGGTCTCCCTCTTCGCCTATAAGAAGCCTTCTGAACTAAAAACTCTAGGGGGTTCGACGTTTTTCCAGAAAGAGTTCCGCTCCGCTGCCACCACCAGATTCCACGAAACAGCACCAGAAACTCCGTTATGGCACCCTGCCGGGACGAGGAATTGGAGGAGATCATCGCCATCATCATCACCATTGCTTCTCCATCGACCATCCATGTTTCCCCCATCTATGAGTGAGTACTCCCCCGCTGTAGGCTATGAGGATGGTAGGGATTGGATGAGATCGTTCATGTAATGGCATCGGATTGTTAGGGCATGGTGCCTAGTATCTTCTATTAGTGCTTTATGACTTTGTTGCGACTTGTTATGCTTAATGCTTGTCACTAGGGCCCGAGTGCCATGATTTCAGATCTGAACATGTTATTGATTCATTATGATAGTATTGTTTTTGGTCTTACCTACAAGTTGTTTACACACGTTGTTGTCCGGAACCAATGGACCCGAAGTGACAGAAATCAGGATAACCGGAGGGAATGGCTTTGATGCGAGGATCACATGTGTTCACATAGTGTTAATGCTTTGCTCCGGTGCTCTATTAAAAGGAGCACCTTAATTGCCAGTAGTTCCCTTGAGGCCCCGCTGCAAACGGGCTGGCAGGACAAAAGATGTTGTGCAAGTTCTCATTGCGAGCACGTATGACTATATATGGAACACATGCCTAGGATTATCTAGTACTTGGATGCTTTATATTATTTATCTGCAATTGCCCTATGATCTGATTGCCATGTGAATTGTCTTGTCCATGCAACGCCCGTCCATCCATCCCTATGCCTACCGCACTCGAATCCTACTGTTTACTGCTATTGTTACTACTGTCTTTACTTTACTACTACTGCTACTTTACTATTGCTACTACAAAACTTTTGCTACTGATAAACTGCTATGAGAAAGATTGTTTCCAGGTGCATCTGAATTGACAACTCAGTTGTTAAGCTTATAAATATTCTTTGGCTCCCCTTGTGTCAAATCAATAAATTGGGTTTCACTTCCCTCAAAAATATTGCTATACACCCCCTATACTTGTGGGTCATCAAGACTATTTTCTGGTGCCGTTGCCGGTGAGCATAGCTTTATTTATCAAGTTCACTTGGATTCTCTATTGTTCCATGTTATCCATCCATCAAGGGTAAGTCTCGTGATGGCAAGGTTCCTATTTTACCATCCACTACAAGAAGAGGTACGGTTCTAAACACCTCTGTTGCTCTTGATTCACCATATGTTATGAGTAAGCTCGTTACACCACCACATACACATGCTACACACACTGCTACTACTGCTGAATCTGAAACTTCTGATGCTGATGATGCTGCTTCTACTGTGCTTGATAAGAGTGGTTCATTAGGTCCTTTCCTAGATGCTACGATTGCTAGAACTATAACTAGAAATACTGAAACTCCTAATGACACCTGTTAGTTCACCTGAGTCTAGTGAGAGTTATGATATTGAAGTAGGTTATGTTGAGATGACCGATGAATTTATTAAAGAATGCAAAAACACCCATGATAGGAGCGCTGCTAAGAGTCTCCTTGAGAGGCGTACTATTAGACCCAAATTGTCTCCTATTGCTAAGTTTGCTGCTTCTCCCATAAACATTAAAGATAAAGATTATGATTTCTCTCTTGATCTATCTTACATAGCTATTGTTGAGAAAGAACCTTTTTGTGGGACTAAGAATGAAAGTGCGGTAGCACATATGAATGAACTTTCTACCATGAGTGGCTTGTTTTCTGATGATATTAAGATGTGTACTTACTTTGTTGCTAAGATTTTCCCTTTTTCACTGAAAGGAGAAGCTAAAACTTGGTTTAGTAATTTACCTCCTGGATCTATTGATAGCCCTGATTGCTTGATTAGTACCTTCCTGCAGAAATATTTTCCTCCTAGTGCTAGACATGCTATTTTGCAGGAACTTTTTGATTTTAAACAGGGAGAAAAAGAGATATTGCCTGAATCATGGGCAAGATTTTGTGCTTTGATTCATGCACAGGCTGGAAGTCCATTACCTAAGAATGAGCTTCTTGATATATTTTATAATGGACTAACTGAAGAATCTAGGACATACCTAGACAGTTGTGCTGATTGTGTTTTCAGGAATAGGACTCCCAAGGAAGCTGAGGAATTAATGGCTAAAATAAGCAAGAATTATGAAGATTGGAATCCTCCTGAACCAGCTATACATAAAGTAATTATACCTGAACCTACTATACCGGTGCCTATTCCAACATCAAAGACGAGGGGAGTTATTGAATTAAATGATGAAGTGATGAAGGAAGCTAAGAAATGTCTTAAGGAGAAGGGAATTAAAGCTGCATATGTCAAGAATTTACCTCCTATAGAAGAATTATGCAAGCCAATTCCCCACTCATCCACTATTGAGGTACACTCTCTCCAACACTTTGATGAAGGTGATATCCCTTACTCTAAACCTCATGATCAAAGCTTAGAAGAATTCGATATCTTTATTGTTAAGCAAGATAATTTTAATAAAAGGGTGCAAAATCATCTAATGGAAAACACTAGAGCTATAGTTGAATTGAAAGATATTGTGGAAAGAACCTCTAATGATGTTAAAATGATTGTTAAACACTTTCAAATGGTTCAAACTCAAATAGATGAACTCATTAAAGTGCAAAAAGACTTGCTAATTAATGCTGCTAAAGAAAAACATGCTTATGAAATTAGAACTAGAAGTGGTGCTGCTACCCAGGATCCTCTATATCCTGAGGGGCATCCCAAAAGAATTGAGCAGGATTCTCAACAAGGTAAAAATAGTGGCTCTACTCGTAAGAAAAGGAAAAAGAAACATAAAACTGTTGTAGAACCCTCTGAACCTGCTATAGATCCCAATAGTATATATGTCTCTGATGCTGAAACTGAAAGTGGTAATGACGAAAATGAAGGTCCTAATGAAGAAAAGGTTGAAGAAGAACCTAAAAAGCACACTAAGAATACTAAATACACTAAAGAAGATTTTGTTGCTAAGAAGCATGGTAGTGAAAGAGAGCCTTGGGTCCAAAAACCTATGCCTTTCCCTGATAAGAAACACAAGTCAAAGGAAGATGAACACTATAACAAGTTTTGTGAGTGGATGAAACCTTTATTTGTACAAATTCCTTTGACTGATGCTATTAAATTGCCTCCTTACTCAAAGTATATGAAGGATATTGTCTCGAATAAAAGGAAGATCCCTAATGAAGAAATTTCTACTTTGCTTGCTAATTATTCCTTTAATGGTAAGGTTCCTAAGAAACTTGGAGACCCAGGGATTCCAACTATCCCTTGCTCTATTAAGAATAGTTATGTTAGAACTGCTTTGTGTGATTTGGGAGCTGGAGTTAGTGTTATGCCTTTCTCTCTCTATAAGAGACTTCAACTTGAAAAACTGATACCAATTGATATATCTTTGCAAATGGCTGATAAATCTACCACTATTCATGTTGGTATATGTGAGGATGTACCTGTTCAAGTGGCTCATAATTGCTTGATATTAACTGATTTTGTTGTGCTTGAAATGCCTGAAGATGATAATATGTCTATTATTCTTGGGAGACCTTTTCTTAATACTACAAGAGCTGTTATTAATTGTAATCAAGGAAAGGTGACCTTTAATGTTAATGACAAGGAACATACCGTCTATTTCCCCAAGAAGATTGAAAGGACTTATGGTCTGAATTCAATTGAACATGTTGAGTGCATTCAAGTTGGAGAGATATATTGTCCCATACCAAGAGAAAAATTTGAAACTATTACGATTGGGACCATTGCTATCAAGGTTGAGGTAACATAATCATTAGTGGAATACAAAGTTTTGTCTCATATGAAATTGTTTTGGTAGAAAGACCTGATCAACCTTGTTAACAAAAGGATTTCGTTGAACAAAACAATGTTTTCACCATGATTATCTCCGCTTACTTCTATTCTATCCATTTTAGTTTTTGCTTTCGTTTAGTTTACCTTTCTTGTGCTAGTTGCTTGCATTTTAGAGTGTCTTAGAACTTCTGTAGCTTTTGTTTTGTTTTGCATAGCATCATTTCCAAAAAAAAACTTTTTCTGCCCGAAAATCATTCTTCTATGCCTGAAAAATGCCCAAAAATAAAATGTCTCAAAAAATTCCAGAAAATTCATATTAAATTTTTGCATGAAAAAAGGGGCAGAGGAGTGCCTAGAAGGTACCAGGGGGACCCACCAGGCAGGCACACCACCTGGTGGCGCGGCCTGCCCTGGGTGGCGTCATGCCATGGTGTGGGCCACCCCTGGCACTCCACTAACTCTCTCACCTGCCACTTTCTTCTCTCTCCCGAGTAAGCTTCAGTTCATTGCTCAAAATCGCGTTCTTGCTGTGCTTGCTCTCGATTTTTTCGATCTCCTTGCTCAGCCCATCTTTGTTGCTGAAATTTGGAGCATTTGTTCTCTGGTATGTGACTCCTCCGCTTGTCCAAGTAGATTTGTGTTTAGTGGATTATATCTTGAGTATTTTGCTGCTGTAGGTGACACGTTATGAGAGCTTGTAAGCTTGTTTGATGCTTAGAGATATAGTTTTGATGCATGTTTAGGCCTCTTACAAGTCCCTATGAGTAGTACCCTTCATTGTATTCACTTTGCAATCACTTGTTTAATAGGTGTTTAAATTTCAGAATAGAAGATGAATGAGCATCAACTAAACCAACATGAACTATGGGTGCGTGAGGTTATGAAGGTCCACCGGGAGGAGGAAGTTTTTCCTTCCATTTATCCATGCTCCGAGTTCATGAGAGCTGCAGGAATTCTCCAAGATTTCCACACTTTGGTTTCTAATGCAGGATTGGAGCACTTTTTGGAAGATGAACCTTGTCAATTTGTGAAGCTAACCATGTCTGTGGTGCAGGACATTCAATTTAGCTACACTTTGCCTAACCCCATGGTCCACTATAAAATTTACAATATTGATGTCGACCTTTCTCTCGATGACTTTTGTGCAGCTATTAAGGTACCTCAGTGGGGATCACGTGGAAGGATTAAAGAGCGACCTACGCCACTCATGGATTTATACGCAGAAATTTGCCAAGGGAGCAGCTTCTCGAAGGAGAGTGGGAAAATCCATAACATTCATCTCCCTTCCATTCGCTACTTTGCCTACTTTATTGCCAAGTGTATTCTTGCTAGGAAAACTGCCAATAAGTTATCTTCATATGATCTAGCATTCATCTCTGCTGCTCTTAAACGAGATAGGTTTTACAACTTGGGTGGTTTGATAGCTTTCTGTCTTGCTGCTAACCGTGAGAAAGGTGGAATTTGTGGGGGCCTCATTGATTCTCGTTTACTAGCATTTCATGGTTTAGTGCCCCATCATTTAGACCTACAGTTTCCCATAGAAAGGCTTGATCTTAATTCCATGATACAGCATAAATTTGTTTCTTCTTGGGCTAATCTGAGTGAGTTATCTTATGAAATAACCTTTCTCAAAGCTGGTTGGAGAAGGAGCAAGTCCGAGCGTGTTGTTATTTTGCCTTCACCTGCTTTGTTTAACCTTGATAACATGGTAGGATGGTCTCTCACAGAGGAGGAATTTGATACGTATTTGGGAGAGCTCTCCCAGCAGGAGTAGGATACTAGAAGGGAGATCACGGATGATTCGGTCCAGCCCTCGAATGAGGGGGAGTCTTCATATCAGCAGCCTGCTTATGGTTGGGGAGCTTCAACTATGATCATTCTTATCATGACCCGCCTGCTTGGAACCCTTATTCGTACATGGATTGATACCCACTTAGGCCAAAAGCCTAAGCTTGGGGGGAGGTATGCCGACACCACACTCATCTCCTTATCATGTTGTGTCGGTACTTTGTATATTCATGTTTCGTTCTCCTTTTAGTTTTCGTTCTTTCTTTGCTTTCGCTTTCTAAAACACAAAAAGACCAAAAATATTTCTGTTGTTTCTCTTTGGTTTGCTTCTTTTCCTTTTGCTTTGGTTTGTTTTTCCCTTTTTGCTTTGTTTGCACTTTCGAAAAACCCAAAAAGATTTTGCTTTGCTTGTTCTTCCTTTTTGGTTCTTCTTTTAAAAATTGAAAACACCAAAAATATTTGTTGTTCTTATTTGGTTTTGTGAGTTTGTTGCAGGGTTCAGCAGTCCTTAGTGAAATTTGGTTTCATATTATTATTCAAGCCACACAAGCGAAGGGCAATAATGAGGATTAATGACAACTTGAGGTGTGGTAAGAGGCTGGTAACGAACTTTGTTTGTTTTCATTTTTGTACATATACTCATCATTGTGGGCATGCTTGGTCTGTTCATGTAGGGTGTATGTTATCTTTGGATGCTTAGTAGTTCTTGCTTTCATATGATTAGTTCCATCTTGCTAATAGTTTGTAGCATGTCTTATGAATGTTTGCTTGCATTACTCTAATCATAACTTGGTATGACACCATGGTAGCCTCCTTTGAATGTTTCATTTGAATTGACTTGGCACATGCTCATGCATGCATATGACTGAAATAATCAGTTAAGCCTCAATGAATTATTTTGCCTTGAGGATCTTGAATCACTTTCGTGCCATGATTAGTCCTGTTTTGTTGCAAGCATGATTATGATAGCTATTGCTCTCTCATTTGTCGCTCCCTTACTATTGCTAGCCTTCATTTTTACTGAGTATTTTACTCATGTTTCCAACTCCCTAAAACCAAATATTGCCAAAGTGTCCACCATACCTACCTATTAGCATCATTTTTTGTTCCGTGCATATTCAATATGCCTTGTTTTCTTCCGAATAAAATGTTTGCTTGTTTTGGGAAAGTTAGTTAGTAAAGCTCTCACGAACTTGATGGCACACTTTATTTTCTTGCACTTAATAAATCTGAACCATTGCGTCCTTCTTTGTTGCGTATATGCTTGCGCTTTATAAGTTGAAGTTAGCAGAACCATGTATCATGGGGAACGCTTTCAACATTGCACTGGTACTTAGTACCTCGTTGATATCATGATTCTTTTGCTTATGGATCCCGGCGGTGTAAAATAAAAGTGGAACTTGTAAGATCATGGAGTTTGTATATGTGTTAGGGAAACGCCTGGGCCGCTAGCCTAAGCCATGCCTAATCATGGTGGAAACTTGCAGCATAACCATAATGAGCATTCTATGAAGCATTCTCAATAAAAATCTATGCACATAGTAAATAAAAAGATCGCTGAGATGCTCATTGTCTGCTCGCCTTGTCATTTTGATTATGGGATAGCTCCTGTATCATGTGCAAGGGGTACCCCGTTGGCGGTTCTCTATGATACGTATATACTTACAATGACAAGAGCTTACTTGTGACTGAAGTTGAGTAGCATGAGGATCGGTCTTTGTAAGTAAGGGGCATGAGACTTCGATTTATAACTTGTCAAGAATATCCTCTTAGTTGTGTCACTTTAACCTTAACCATTTAAAGATGCTGGGGCAATGAGAGCTCAAAGCTAACGAGTACCATACTTTCAGCATTTGGAAGCCTTTCAAACTTTTCAAAACCTTTTTCGTTTTCCTTGTTGAGTCTCCACATATTCTATGAGCACCTTCTTGAGAGCGTGGTTGTCATTCTTAGTGTAATGTGCTTGCCTCAAAACTTGATTATTTGTGTTATGACTTTGATTTAACATCTTTACTTCTAGTCTTCACCTGAACTTCAGAGGTGCCTTGGCATTCATAATAAAAGGCAAGCGAGATACCACTCTATCATACTTTGTTATGAGCATTGTAATGTTGCTTATGTTTATGTTTCTTGCTACTTATTATTTTTATGTTGGAGTCTCTTCGTAGCTTGCATTGCCTATTAAGTGAACTTAGTTGCATACTCTTTATTATGAATTGTCTAAGTAGTTGATCACATGCTGAGAATATATACATCTTATGAAGCAAATGTGTTACGAAAGTTCTTTATCGCACTCAGTTTTCAATTGAATTGCTTGAGGACAAGCAATAAGCTAAGCTTAGGGGAGTTGATCGTCCAAAGCGTATCTACTTTCCCAAACACTTTTGCTATTGTTTCTCCTCTAAACTTGTGTGATTTGGATGCAACTAACGGATGACGATGTTTTCAGCGAAATTGCCCGGTGTCTACTTTTTGTGCGAAAATCAACTATCGGGAAAAATCCGGAAAATATGCCAAAATCAATTTCACCGAAGACTCCGGGCAGAATCACGAGACGAGGGCGGAGGGCTGGGCCACACCACCACGGGCCTTGGGTTAGCCAGGCAGCGCCCAGGTGGTCTGGCCGCCCCAGACACCCCCTCGGTCTCCCTGTTCGCCTATAAGAAGCCTTCTGACCTAAAAACTCTAGGGGGTTCGACGTTTTCCCAGAAAGAGTTCCGCTCCGCCACCACCACCAGAATCCACGAAACAGCACCAGAAACTCCGTTCTGGCACCCTGCCGGGACGGGGAATTGCAGGAGATCATCGCCATCATCATCACCATCGCTTCTCCATCGACCATCCATGTTTCCCCCATCTATGAGTGAGTAATCCCCGCTGTAGGCTATGGGGATGGTAGGGATTGGATGAGATCGTTCATGTAATGGCATCGGGTTGTTAGGGCATGGTGCCTAGTATCTTCTATTAGTGCTTTATGACTTTGTTGTGACTTTTTATGCTTAATGCTTGTCACTAGGGCCCGAGTGCCATGATTTCAGATCTGAACATGTTATTGATTCATTATGATAGTATTGTTTTTGGTCTTACCTACAAGTTGTTTACACACATTGTTGTCTAGAACCAATGGCCCCGAAGTGACAGAAATCAGGATAACCGGAGGGAATGGCTTTGATGTGAGGATCACATGTGTTCACAGAGTGTTAATGCTTTACTCCGGTGCTCTATTAAAAGGAGCACCTTAATTTCCAGTAGTTCCCTTGAGGCCCCGCTGCAAACGGGCTGGCAGGACAAAAGATGTTGTGCAAGTTCTCATTGCGAGCACGTATGACTATATATGGAACACATGCCTAGGATTATCTAGTACTTGGATGCTTTATCTTATTTATCTGCAATTGCCCTATGATCTGATTGCCATGTGAATTGTCTTGTCCATGCAACGACCGTCCATCCATCCCTATGCCTACCGCACTCGAATCCTACTATTTACTGCTATTGTTACTACTGTCTTTACTTTACTACTACTGCTACTTTACTATTGCTACTACAAAACTGTTGCTACTGATAAACTGCTATGAGCAAGATTGTTTCCAGGTGCAGCTGAATTGACAACTCAGTTGTTAAGGCTTATAAATATTCTTTGGCTCTCCTTGTGTCGAATCAATAAATTGGGTTTCACTTCCCTCGAAAATACTGCGATACACCCCCTATACTTGTGGGTCATTACACGGTACCTGTTTGGTTAGGGTTTATGGGTCGAGGGTTTAGGTTTTTACAATTTAGTTTTATGGGTTGTTTCTGGTTTAGGGTTTAGAGAATTTTTGGTAATGCTCAAAATTTATGCTTATATTCGTCTAATAGAATGGCGTTACCTGATTTAATGAAAGTATCTCAAATTTTGATCTATCAGTGCATGACATCTGCTTGGTTAGGGTTTTTGTGCTGAGGGTTTTAGGGTTTAGGGTTTAGGGAATTTTTGATAATGCTTAGGATTTATGCTTATATTCGTCAAATAGAATGGCGTTACCCAATTTAACGAAAGTGTCTCAAATTTTGATCTATAAGTGCATGCTACATGCTTGGTCAGGTTTTGGGGTATAGGGGTTTAGGGTTTGGGTTTTAGGTGTTTAGCTAGGGATTTAGGGTTTCAGGAATTTTCAATAATGTTCAAGCATTATGCTTATATTCGTGGAATAGAATTGTGTTACCCAATTTAATGAAAGTATCTCAAATTTTGATCTATAGTTGCACAATACCTGCTTGGTCAGGGTTTAGGGGTTTAGATTTTATGGTTTAGGATTCCATGAATTCTCAATAATATTTTCAAACTTTATGGATATATATATTCATGGAACAGAATGGTGTTACCGCAATTTAATGAAAGTATCTCAAAAATTGATCTACAAGTCGATGATACCCTGCTTGGTCATATTTTTTGTTAAATAAAATTGAAGGTACCCAAGTACTAAAACAAGGGAGAAACACCAAGAGTTCCTTGAGATTTAGGCACTATTAGGTTGGGCTCTAATTCTGGCTTTTGATTTTTGGCTTATAAACCTAGGAACATTTTTTGGCTTTGTTTTTTTTAGCTTTTACTCTGACATAGTGGAATGATAGTATAAGCCAGGTTGGATGATTTTAACGATTTTATCTCGGTTTAGCGAAAAATGTTTGAATTTTGAACAACAAGCGATGGAAATCTCTACTTCCCGTAATTCTGGCTCTCTGACATGTGGGTCACTTGCATAGTGGGTCCAAAAAGTCAGTGTAGGTTGGAGTGGGCGGGCAGGTAAATATTGAAGCAGGGCTGGGAAACACCGATGGGGTGATGCACTTGGGAGAATGCAAATCTACCACCTATAGCAGAGGAATTTTGCATTATAGAAAGAGGTGAAGCATGTTTGAATGGATGCGCGGGTTATTTTAATGGATGGGTGCGATGTATGGGCGCCGTACCAAAATTTGAGGTCGAAGGTTCTAGCATACGCTACTCCGGTATGGGGCCTCTCAGACGCGTTGTCACTGTCTAGACCCACAGCCAGCGAGAGTTGCTTCCCAGTGATACGTTGCTAACGTATCTATAATTTTTGAAGCTCCATTCTTGGTTTTATCTACTTTCTTATGTTTTGTCCACAATTTGGAGTACTTTTCATATGATTTCTTGGACTAACCTATTAACAAGAGCCATAGTGCCAGTTGCCTGTTTTCTGCTATTTTTGGTTCCAGGAAAGTCAGAAAATCAATATTCTTGGAATTGGACGGGACAAAAGCCAAAGTTTCTATTTTACCGGAAGACTCACAGAGCCAGAACTAGAGACGGAGGAGGGCCAGGGCCTGGCCACACCATATGGTGGCACGGGCTAGCCCTGGCCGCGCCACCAGGTGGTGTGGGCCCCCTGGCACTCCACCGACCTTGCCTCCTTCGCCTATAAGAGCCTCCCGATACCAAAACCCTAAATAGTCAATCAGAAATCCACGAAAAGTTCCGCAGTGCCGCCGCCACCGAAGGAGAGATTCGGGGGACAGAAAGTCTCTGTTCCGGAACCTTGCCACGGCGGGGAAGTGCCCCCAGAGCCATCTCCATCGATCTCCATCGCCATCTCCATCACTGTTGCTGATTCCCATGATGAGGAGGGAATAGTTCTGTCTCGAGGCTAAGGGTTCTACCGGTAGCTATGTGTTCATCTCTCTCTCTATGCATGATCTTATTGAGATCATGAGCTTGTAATCTATAGATCTACCTTGCTACTCAAGTGCTTTAATAGATCTCTGCTCTCCCCATGTGTGTGAAAGTGACAGCGTGCACACCATGGAGCTTGTTATGAGTTATATTTGGAGTTGGATGTCTTTATGAAATTGTGGTGTTTGTTGGAACCATCTAGTGCTCAAGGTGACAGTGTGGGGTTTTCTAGATGGGAAAGGCTTACTTTGAGGTGTGCTGTTATAGCCCTACCATGGATTAGAGTGTCCAACCGGAGAGTAGTTCAACGTAGTATCATAAAGAAGAATATATTTATATGAGAGTGTTCACTAGTGAAAGTATGATCCCTAGGCCTTGTTTTTAAGCATTGAAACACCGCTTGCAATTAGATCTGTTACATGTTTGCTTGCTTCCATCTTTATTTCAGTTTTCCTTTAGTCTTTTCCACACCATCAAAGTATTTTCTATCACCGTTACCACTTATAATTATTCATACCACTTGTATTTCACTATCTCTTTGCCGAACTAGTACACCTATACACCTGACAAGTGTATTGGGTGTGTTGGGGACACAAGAGACTTCTTGTATCTTGATTGCAGGGTTGCTTGAGAGGGGATACCTTTGACCACTTCCTCCCTAAGTTCAATAAACCTTGGGTGATCCACTTAAGGGAAAACTTGCTGCTGTTCTATAAACCTCTGCACTTGGAGGCCCAACAACTATCTACAAGAATAGAAGTGCATAGACATCAAGCTATTTTCTGGCGCCGTTGCCGGGAAGGTAAGGTAAAAGGTGCTCACATCCTCTGGTGTGAGTGCTCGAAGTTATTTCCTTTAGATTCTGCAATTTTGTCTTTTTGTTTCTTGTTTTCACTAGTTAGGCTTAATGGAAAACAACAACAAAAATAGAGAGCTTTTTAGTATTTTTCCTAAAATAGAACTTGCATTGTCTGAAAAGAAAATTAAAAAACCCATGGAACTTTTGCATGCTAATAGCAATGTTATTAGTATGAATCTTTTGAACACCTTTGTTACTAATGCTATGGAAATGTCTAAGCTTGGGGAAGTTGGTTTTTATGAAAATGGTATTTTTAGTTCCCCAGCTTTAAAGAAGAAAATTTGCTCTGATGATACTTTATCTCCCATATGTGGTAATTCTAATGATACTTGTGATATTTTAAATCCACATACCGAAAGCATCCCTTTTAAAATACCTATAAAAATTGTTGAACATGTTATGAATAACTGCTATTTTGGAGATGGAACTGTCCATCCTGGTGATCATTTACTCCTTATACATGAATTATGCGGGTTGTTCAAGTTGCAGGTATTTCAATGAACCAAGTTAAGAAGAAGCTATTATCTTTATCACTTAGGGGCAAAGCAAGGGAGTGGTATGAGCTACTAGATGATCCACATCATTTGGAGTGGAAGGAACTTGAATCTCTCTTTTACTCTAAATTTTATCCTCCTCATGAAATTCATAAAGATAGGAATTACATTTATAATTTTCATCCACATAATGGAGAAATTATTACCCAAGCATGGGGGAGATTGAAGTCACTAATTCTCAAATGTCCCATTCATGATCTCCCCAGGAATATTGTTATTAATAATTTTTATGCAAGGCTTTTAGGACATTACAAGGACTATCTAGATACTTGTTTAGAGGGATCCTTCACAAGTAAGGAGGTCAAAGATAAGTGGGATCTTCTTGAAACAATTCAAAGGAATACGGAAGATTGGGATAACAACAAAGGTAAAGAACCAGGTATAAACTATGAGTATGATTGCATTAAGTATTCACTAAAACTGCTGATTTTCAAGAGCTTAGTGCTAAATATGGAATTGATCCTCAAATTCTTATTGATTGTTTTAGAACATTTGCTTCTCATATTAATGCTCCTAAAGAAAAATGGGACAAGTATCATGAGCCTTTTAAAGACATTTGCATGGAAAATGAAACTGTTGTTAATGATAGCAATAAACATGCTCAAACCTCTGAAATTACTATTTCTTATAAGCATGTTAATTTTTGTGGAATACATAGACCTTGTGAGAATAATCAAATTGAAGAAGAATATTGTATCACCCATAGGAATGAAAAAACTAGAATGTGGTATAGGGCTTTAAATGATCTTGGTAAAAAAGTTTGTGCCCTTTATCCTTTTATTTGTGAACTTTGCTTTGAAGTGGGTCATTTCAATTTTCAATGCTCAGGCCATAATAATAGCCCTTCTAATCCAATGAGTACTGCAAGTTTGTATTGTGGTGACATGATCACTCCTAATCAGCATGACGAAGTTACATTATTTTTGGGATGTGAAGAGTTATCAAGAAAACCCTCTTTGGTAGATATGAGTGCTTTTCATATGAATAGTTTCATGCATGGTTGTCATCTTTATTGTGTTGATAATTGCCACACAAACACTTACATACAAAATATTATAGAAGATGAGATTTTACCAAAATATGATAGGACTAATATGTGTTTTGATCTTATTAATGAAAAGAAGGAATCCTCCAAAGTTTCTTCTATTGTCTCTAATAATAAACCAGGGTATATGGAGAAGCTTCCTTTCAAGCCTCTCCCTCCTAAAGAGAAGAAGATAAATAAGAAAAGGAGGAGTAAAAGGAGGGAGGAAACAGTATTTTCCCCTAAGCATGTAGCTCCTATTATAGTTTTTGATGAGTCTGAACTCGATGATGTTCCTATGCCTGTTACCTATAGTAGTGATCATGATTGGGAAAAGCACACTTCTTTTGATATTGAAAATCTCTCTGGTACCAATTCTGAAAATGATGATATTAATAATTGTTGTACTATTAGTGTTATCCATGATCCTTCCAATGATGATATGTTTACAAATCAACACACTTTGGAATATAATTATTCTATTGCTTATGATGATACTACACCTCCAATATATGATGATTGCAATGATGAATATTGTAACACCCTCGAATCGGCCCTATGCAAGTTTTAGCCCTTTCCGCCAAACCCGCATAGAAACGATTCAAGGACGCCCACCAGGCACTTTCGTGCGGGTGGAATACGAAGTAATACCTTTACACGACAGTCCTCGATGGGACCCATAGAACAGATATATATACAACACGACTCCATGAGTCAAGAATACAAATATACAATTCAAAGATCCAAATCACCTTGAAAATGATACAGCGTCCGAGTACGGACAAGATGCAAATGGGGCTAAGATCCCTGAAGAATAACCAATGGCGTCCATAACCCTGCCCAGGCCAAGCTAGAAGGGTAACCCTGCTAACAACGTCGATCTCAACCCGCTAAAACAAAAGGGGTGCCGACAAAGGGCAAAGGAAAAAGAGGAGCGTCGGTACTGAGGCCAGTACACGGCGAGGCTAGAATTCGGTGGCTCTTGCCTACATAGGTATGGTGGGCTGAAGCGGCAGCATAGCGGCACTAAACAACCTATAGAGACTCGATACAACTGGCGGTTATCAGAGAGGGATAAGAAAGATCTATTCGAATCCAACCTGAAGCTAACACCAAACAAACCCATCCTGGTATTCCCCCTCGAGACCAAACGAGGAAGTCAAACCGAGGAACTCACACAGTTGGCAATTTTACTCATTCCGTTATAGTTGTAGCACTTACTAATCAGATGTAGGTATGATAACATAAGTAGTGGGCAATTTTAGTTATCATTCCGTTGTAGTTGGAACATTTACTAGTCAGATATACTGGTCCTGAGGAATCCCAAAACCCAGCAGTTGTTGGCACTTTTATACATTCCATTGGAGTTGCAATACTTACTAGGCAGGTATAGTATGACACAGATCACCACAGATCCACCAGTTGTTGGCATTTTTATTATCCATTCCATTATAGTTGAGCTGATTACTAGTCACATATTAAGTCAAATTTATAGCACTACTTTAGTTATGCTTGTCTATGATCGAGATACTGTGCTCCAAGTCGTCCATAACATGGACACGGCTTTTCGAAAGTTTTACCTGCGAGGGTGCACAAATAACAACACACTCGATCAACCTCGGAAAAACCAACTCAAAACCCAACAAGGCATTCACGACAAAGTGATCAAAGGATTCATAAAATATTTCAGGGGGCCACCCCACTAAGCTACCCGCAACGAAGTTGGCCGGCTCCGGAACAGACCCAGGGTTTGTGTGGACGGCTATAAACGACTGGGAACCCGAAAGTGTGACTGGGCTTGACAATGCAGCGAAAACGTGTCACGATCCTAAACAGTACAGGTGCTCCACGCACAATCATAAATAAAGCAGTAAAGCATGGCATAAGTACAGGATAGTAATAAAGCCCCAAACTAGTTTGTGGCCCCAAGAAATAGAAATGAATCAAGCTCGCTCGAGGGGTCCATAAGGCCTCCGGATGTGGATAGTCTGAAAAATCAAGGCAATTATCAAGTACTCGGGGTCCTACGGGACACAAGTGAGCGTGGAAGAACCAAATAACATCTATTACCCACTGATGCCTCTGCATTAGTTATATCTAGCAATTTAATAGTTGTATTTAAAGTCATGATCATCTCCACCATAAACATCTGCCAGCATTCCAACAACTATGGTACTCGACAACACGAGATCGCACCTGAGCAAGCAACTATGACTCGCAAGGCCAACTATCTACCAAACGCAGGTAATAGGAGGTGTCCAAGGCAATATAGAGATTGCACGGGATATAACTGGGGTATGGAAACTAAAGCATCACGAAACGGATAGCAATAGATCAACAGGAGGAAATAAAGACTATATATGCAAAATAGGTAGAATGGGGGAGAGATGCTCGCCTGGGAAACACTGCCGAAGGTTCATATCTAGAGAACTTGTCGATACTCGCATCAACTCATCGGCCTAATCCGCGAAGAAGCAAACACTAGAAGAAACACCGGATGCAATATTTAATACTACAGCAGAAGATCTAGCATGATTATGATATGATGCGGATGCGGTGCAATTAGGCAGTATTAAGCGGAACCGGGGTCCCGACAATTACTTAGGCGGTTCAAGTTATTTATCTACCCCGCAAATTAAATGTTGGCTTAACAGGACAAAACATGGCATCGGTTCGCTAGGCAAATTTAAATGGAGTCCGGAATAAGACAAAAGTATCTCGCATATTGACTCCATATTAATTATGCGGTGAATCGGCATAATGCCCCCAACCCACACACAGGTATGCATGCACGAACAATTTAATAGCATTTATAAAATAGGGCTTGGGAAAAGATTCACACATGGGGTTCGGAAGATCTTGGGTTCCGGGGGGGTCCGGGGCTCGGTCTCAGGGTTCGAAGGGGAACTTGGCGCGCCGGGGTTCGGGATCGGTCTTCAGATCCGAGAGGGAGAAGAACACCGGGTACAGGGTCTTCGGTATTTGGAAGCATCTTAGGATCCTGACTCCTCGTGTCGGTGATGATCTTGGAATGACATCGATGGTCTTCTAGTAGCACCATACTCAACACGGTACCTCGGTTCGACAGGGTCAGGGTTTTCGGCTTCATCTGGGCTATTCCTCAAACTTGATGTCGATGTAGACCTTCAAATAAAATCTATCATTGGCGGTGTCGAGCTTGGCTACTGATAGACACTGGACATTCACAGGGAATGGGTCACATACAGGGAATTGGCGACAACATAGAGTCGAAGCACAAAATAGCTGAAGATAGGAGGCACCACGGAGAACATGTTGAACAACATGGGTGACACACACGCAAAAGCCCTCTTTCCTGCGAGAAGGAGCCGGTCCAGGTTGAGCATGTACAACCAGAGAGCACCGCCGCGGCAGGGATGCGGAGCTCCTGGAAGCAGGGACATGGCCAGCGGAGTGGAGCTCAGGGAGGAGCTGCGCGGAGGAGGTCCACGGTCGGAAGCAGCGGTCGGCGGCTGGGTCGGTGCCGAGGCGAGGTCGACGCGAAGACGAGCTCGCATGGGAGCGGCGGCTGCGGCTCGGTGTGGTGGAGACGAGCACGGGAGGCCGGGCAGCGGCCAGAGATGCTCAGGGTGGCGACGGTTCCGAGCGAGACCGCGGCTCGCCGGGCGGAAGCGGCAAAAACAAGCGCCGGGGTGTCGGAGGCGTCCGGCAAGCGGGCCCTACAGCGGCAGGCGGCGCTGGGAGAGGACCCCGTGGTGGCGATGGTTGATGGAGGCGGGACTCGGGCGCACAGACGCGGCTCGTGGAGGCGGTTCCGCGACGGGGGGAAGAGGAGGTAGGGAGACGGGCGGTGGTAGATGGACGAGGCGGAGTTGGTCGCTAGCGACGGCCAGAGCGACGACGAGGGAGAGGTGACGGTGGAGAGGCGAGGTCCCGGCGGCGGGGCTCGGCCCGAGGCGGCGGCAGGACTTGGGGACGGAGGAGTAGCCGGCGGCGGGGATGGACGCGGGGGTCGATGCGAGGCAGGTGGGCGCGGGGCACGGGAGTGGGCGAGGGGATCGAGGCCGGGCGTTGTCGGTCGTGGGGTGGGTCCAGGCGGGGGTAGGTGGCGACAGAAGGGTGTGGCTGGCAGTAGGCCTGGCGGGAGGAGGAGGTTGTGGGCGGGTCGGACACAGGGAGTGGTGGGTCCAGGGAAGAGAGAGCGGGGGGAGGGGATCGAGGCCAGCCAGGGTGCGCGGTTGTACGCGTCGGCCAGGTGGGCGGGAAAAACAGGAGGGGGCCAGGCGGGTTGGGTGGCGTGCCCAGGTGGTGGACCTGGTCGGCAGGGGGTGTTGGCTGTGTGAGGGAGTGAGGTGGAGGGGTTGGTGAGGTGGAGGCCTGAGATTGGCCAGGGTGAGGTGGCTGGGCGGGAGTTGGAGAGGGAGTGGGGCCAGGCGGGTGAGAGAGAGAGAGAGAGAGTTGGCGGCTGGGGATGGATAGGGTTAGATTTTTAGGGTTAGCTTTTTGGAGGTGGCCGGCTGGGCCTTCGGGCCTGGCGGGCTGCCTCCCAAAAATAAACAAATAATTTTATTTATTAAAAACCAGGCTTTTGCAATCCGTTTGTAGACAAAATGAGATATTCCGGACAAGCCCGGGTTTTATAGTTTGAATAAAAGACGGGGCATTTAGAAAACAAAACCAGACTTTTCGAAATATAGTTTTGGACAAAACCATGCATGATGACATGACGATGCTCAAATGCAATGTGGCATGATGACATGAGCATATGGTCATGATGATGCAATGCACAAAAAACACAGCGATTTTCTAGTAGTGGTTTTAGCAGGGTGCCACAAATATGATATTTTCAGTCCACCTACTATTGAGGAGGAAATTAATTATGACTACAAAATGCCTCCTATATTTGATGATTATGGTGATGAGAATAATAATTATAGCTATTTTGTTGAATTTGCTCCCACTATAATTAATAAGAATGACTATGCTTATGTGGAGAGTAATAATTAGATGCATGTGGCTCATGAAAAGAATGTTTTATGTGATAGTTATATTGTTAATTTTATTCATGATGCTACTGAAATTTATTATGAGAGAGGGAAACATGGTTTTATGCATGTCAATAATATTAAGTTTCCCCTCTTTATGTTGAAAGTCTTAAATTTGCACTTGTTTTGCTTTCCCATTCTTGTTGCTTTGTGCTTTCATGACTTGTTTCTTTACAAGATTCCTATGCATAGGAAGTGGGTTAGACTTAAATGTGCTTTGAATTTGCTTCTTGATGCTCTCTTTTACTTCAATTCATATTTCTTATGTGAGCATCTTCTCAAACTATCATGTCTAACTTAAAGGCGTTAAAGAAAAATACTTATTGGGAGATAACCCAAAAGTTTTAGATGAGTCTTGGAAGTTATTATTTCTGTAATAACCGCTTCTTATCCTTTTTATTTGCTTTTTGTGCCAAGAGTAACCTCTAATGAGAGAGAAGTAATGATTGGGAAAGTTGCTGTCCCGAAAAAGATTTCTGTGTTTCACCGTAAAAATTCGTGTAAAATCTCTGTACGTCCTTTGGAGGCGTGAATTTTTGTGCTTCTGTCCCAGGTTGTTATCTAACTTTCGTTAGTTCAACACTTTTTGATTTGAGCAACAGAAGGTCTTCGAAAAAATTCGTATTTACCTGCTGGTCTGTTTTGACAGATTTCTGCCATTTTCTGCATTTGCTTCTTGTTGGTTCCTTTTTGAGTTCTTTTGGGGAATTGAGATTTTTGAGGGAAGTGCTACAGTAGCTTTTGTTTTAATGGAAGTTTTATTGGTGTTGGAACTGAACCTATAGACTTATTATCTTGAGTGCACTGATGTTGCTAATAAAGATTGTGTGAAGTTTTGTATGAAGGAAAAATTTCAGGTGTATGGAAGGAATGAGTAATGAGATGAAGGATGGACTAAAGCTCAAGCTTGGGGATGCCACGCGTGTCACCCCAATAAATATCCAAAAAGTACAAGCGTCAAATCTTGGGGATGCCCAAGGCATCCCCCTCTTCATTAATAAAAATCTCAGGTTTCTTCCAAACGCTTCATTTTTATTGTTTCATGCATAGTTGTGTTGTTCTTGGAGCGTCTTATTTTTCGTTTTCGTTTTGGTTTTTAGTTTGCTTGGTTTGCTTAGTTTGCTGAATAAATTGGTTGGACCTCCTCTTTCATACATTGGTTTTCAAATAGTTTGGTTTGGATTGGAAAAAGAGTAGGAAAGTTCATGCTTAAGTGGTAAAGAGAGCTTGTTTTTGACTGTGGCCTATGCTTTGTCATGCCATGCTTGATATTGTTTTGGCTTTATGCTTAGTATTCTTTACTATAGCATGACTTGTTATAAACAATTGAGATTGCTTAATGGGCCTTTGAAGAATCATGCATTGTTTTAGCATATTAAAGCATAGTATTGTGGTATTCTCCTTTGATGCTTTATTTGGATTGACTTGGCGCATGCTCACATCATGTTATGACTATCCCAAGTCACCATAGCCTTTATGATCCTTTAGTTTTCAACTTGTAGTATCAATTTATGCTTTGATCAATGATGTTTTGTCGCTCTGCATGATTATGGTCATTATTGCTCTCTTAGTTGGTCGCTCCCAGTCTTTTGCTAGCCTCCACAACCAAGTATGAGTTCCACTCATGCATCCAACTCCTAAAACCAAGTTATTCCAAAGAGTCCACCATACCTACCTACTAGCATATGCTATTCCAAGTATATTCATGTTTTTATCTACCTTCTGAATTAAACTTGTTATGAGAAAACTAGTGATTAAATCTCTCACGAACTTGATGGCACACTTTACTTTTCTTGCCCTTAATAAACTTGAACCATTGTGTCGGCTATGTTGTATATGCTTGCACTTATTTGTTGGGGATTAGCAGAACCATGTTGTCATGGGGAACGCTTTCAACATTGCACGGGTACTTTGTACCTAGTTGATATCATGCTCTTTTGTCTATGGATGTCGTCGGTGTGAAATGAAAAGGGGAGCTTGTAAGTCCATGGAGTTATGTATATGTGTTAGAGAAACGCCTGGGCCGCTGGTCTAATCCATGCTGTCATGGTGGAAACCTGTAGCGTAACCATAATGAGCCGTCTATTAAGCATTCTTCTTATAAAAAAAGAGTCAGATATTGAGAAAAATAGAAAAAAAAAAGATATGAGAAAAGAGTAAAGAGAGAAAAAAGCACCATTTTCCCATGGTAAATAAGAAGATTGCTGAGATGCTTGTTGTCTGCTTGCCTTTTCATTTTGATATGTGGATTCTTCCGTATCATCGGGCAAGGGGTACCCCGTTGGCGGTTCTCTATGATACACATGTACTTACTATGACAAGAACTTACCGGTAACTAAACTTGAGTAGCATGAGGAGCGACCCTCGTATTCAAGGGACATGAGATTTCCAACTTATACTTTGCCAAGCATATACTTCATAGTTTGTTCACTTTAACCTTAATCACTTCAAGATGTTTATGATAGGGGCAATGAGAGCTGAAATCTAATAAGTACCATAATTTTTGGAAGTTCTTTATCAGACTTGAATCCCTGCTTCCTTCTATGAAGGCCTTTCTTTTACTTTTATGTTGAGTCTCCACCTTCTATCTTTATGCACCTACTTTGAGAGCATAGTGGCCCTTCTTAGTTCTATGTGCATTGTCCCAAGACTTGTTGATTGATGCATAGCTTTGATATTGCTTGTTTTAAACTATTTGTATCTAGTCACTCTTATAAACTTTGAAGGTGTCCTTTGCATTTATGTTTGCTACTCTATGAGGGACAAGCTGAATGCCACTATGCTATGTTTTCTTTATGTGAAACAAACAAACGTCTTGCAAAGCATTGTTATTCATTAATCTTTTGTTTGTGCCTTTTCATGTTGCAACATAGTTTCTTTGTCTTATTGCTAGAAATTTATCCTTCATGCTATGTTGAAGTACTATGATCCGAGCTATCAATGTTTTACAAATACTTTGATCAAGTTTACGATGGTGCATGTCACCTCAAAAATTATTCTTTCTTTTTATCACTTACCTACTCGAGGACGAGCAGGAGTTAAGCTTGGGGATGTTGATACGTTGCTAACGTATCTATAATTTTTGATGCTCCATGCTTGGTTTTATCTACTTTCTTATGTTTTGTCCACACTTTGGAGTACTTTTCATATGATTTCTTGGACTAACCTATTAATAAGAGCCACAGTGCCGGTTGCCTGTTTTCTGCTATTTTTGGTTCCAGGAAAGTCAGAAAATCACTATTCTCGGAATTGGACGGGACAAAAGCCAAAGTTCCTATTTTACCGGAAGACTCATGGAGCCAGAAGCAGAGACGGAGGAGGGCCAGGGCCTGGCCACACCATATGGTGGCGCGGTCTAACCCTGGCCGCGCCACCAGGTGGTGTGGGCCCCCTGGCACTCCACCGACCTTGCCTCCTTCGCCTATAAGAGCCTCCCGATACCAAAACCCTAAATAGTCAATCAGAAATCCACGAAAAGTTCCATAGTGCCGCCACCACCGAAGGGGAGATTCGGGGGATAGAAAGTCTCTGTTCTGGTACCCTGCCGGGGTGGGGAAGTGCCCCCGGAGCCATCTCCATCGATCTCCACCGCCATCTCCATCACCGTTGCTGATTCCCATGATGAGGAGGGAGTAGTTCCCTCTCGAGGCTAAGGGTTCTACCAGTAGCTATGTGTTCATCTCTCTCTCTATGCATGATCTTATTGAGATCATGAGCTTGTAATCTATAGATCTACCTTGCTACTCAAGTGCTTTAATAGATCTCTGCTCTCCCCATGTGTGTGAAAGTGACAGCGTGCACACCATGGAGGCACTTAGGCTAGAGATTACAAATACTTGTTATGAGTTATATTTGGAGTTGGATGTCTTTATGAAATTGTGGTGTTTGTTGGAACCATCTAGCGCTCAAGGTGACAGTGTGGGGTTTTCTAGATGGGAAAGGCTTACTTTGAGGTGTGCTGTTATAGCCCTACCATGGATTAGAGTGTCCAACCGGAGAGTAGTTCAACGTAGTATCATAAAGAAGAATATATTTATATGAGAGTGTTCACTAGTGAAAGTATGATCCCTAGGCCTTGTTTCTAAGCATTGAAACACCGCTTGCAATTAGATCTGTTACATGTTTGCTTGCTTCCATCTTTATTTCAGTTTTCCTTTAGTCTTTTCCACACCATCAAAGTATTTTCTATCACCGTTACCACTTATAATTATTCATACCACTTGTATTTCACTATCTCTTCGCTGAACTAGTGCACCTATACACCTGACAAGTGTATTGGGTGTGTTGGGGACACAAGAGACTTCTTGTATCTTGATTGCAGGGTTGCTTGAGAGGGGATACCTTTGACCACTTCCTCCCTGAGTTCGATAAACCTTGGGTGATCCACTTAAGGGAAAACTTGCTGTTGTTCTATAAACCTCTCACTTGGAGGCCCAACAACTGTCTACAAGAATAGAAGTGCGTAGACATCACCCAGCATTTAAGCGAGTTTCTAGGCATTTGCTAAAATTTTCGAAAAATTTAAGGCTTTCAAGAAGATGACCATGGTCCAAAAAAAGGTGACCAAGGTCATGGAAAGAGTTTATGATGAAATAACGCCCTTTCAAGCTTACAGGCTAAATTTGTGCAATAAAATAATTTTGGGGGCTATATATTTGAATGGATGGGCGGGATGTTTGAATGGGTGGGCAGGATGTTTTGGCGCTCTATCGAAATTTTGAAGTTGAAGCTTCTAAGGTACGCTACTCCCACTTGGGATGTTGTCCCTGTCAGATAGACCCATAGTCCTGTATGCTTTCTAGCATTTAATGAGTTTATAGACATCTGCCGAAATTAATGAACATTAATTCAAGGCTTTCAAACAAGAGGAGCAAGGTCATAGCCATAGTTTGTGTACCTTTTCATGTTTTGTACTACTCCTTACATTGAAGCATCTTCGCCAACCAAGCTTACAAACGTGTCCATATTTGGTAGATCGGTGCATCTTGGCATTTCAAGCAATTGTTTACAGAGGAGATTCTAGATTTGATGGATAATGCCCTACTTTCATGAGTTTCCAAGCTTCCTAGCTGAAGATGATGAAACTAAATATATGTTGAAATAAAGCCATCCGTTTGCAAAGTGCAATGCTATGTGCATTAGTTTCCATGGTAAAACATAAACTTGTATTTTGACAAGTTTTGGATCAATTTTGATCTATGGTGACTGGCAGGTGGGCCACGTATATGGTGGTGCCCAAAGCAGGGTTGGTTAGAATTTCCAAAGTTATCCTTCGCACCCTTTCGCGTTGTGTATTAACTTCCACCCTCCGTCGCCTAGGACCTTACCCCCTTCCCCACAAAACAGACACGCTTACAGCCGCTCCTCATCACCACGATGCGCAAAGAAGCTTTCCCTACCCGTCGGTCTTCTTGAGACGCACCAGTGGGCACGTCGATCCCACGGTAGTCCTTCTATCTCTAGCTCGATCTGGTTAGCATTTTATTGCCCTTTCACCCGATCTTCCTCCTCAAATATGTAGTTTAATTTGTTCTCAGTCTACATGGTCATAATTTATTCTACGCTGGATCAGTGTTCCTAAATACCTTCGGCGATTTTTGTTGTCAATATGTTTGCTGAAACACATAGGCATATATAGTTTTTGTACTCCATCTATATGTTTCCTGCTTTTCTTTTAATAATAACCAACCTTGTATGTCATAATTAAACATATGGGCAGATTTTGGATAGAGATTGCTCCATTAGGCAGCGCTAAATGTATCCTTGATGTTCTACGGTTTATGGGATTTGTTAGAGCTCATTTTGACAACTCAAAAGTACACTGCCTCTGACGGTTGTGTGCGAATCATAGGGTGCTACCTCAAAGTATAGTGGGAGACCATATTTTTACATTTGGGATGTTAAGCACATACGTTAGATGGGTATTTCATGGTGAACAATATGATCCTCCATATGAACCGGGGGAAGCACATCTTTTTCATCAAGATTAAGTAGGGGAAGAAGATATTGATCAACCAGATCAACTGATAGAGGCAACTTCTGAGCATCTAGATCAACTTGGAGAAGGGGAGGAGAGAAAAAGTGCAAGCTACATGAAACAAGTTTCATTTCTGGTACTGCTACCGCTATGCCAGATGACAAGGTATATCCGTAGAACGACAAATGTTCAGGTTGTGTGTCTTTGATGTTTCTCTATAAAAGTATCTGTTAATCTACTAATCCTAGAAGCAGACGATCGAAGAGGACTTTGATGGTAATGACGATGACATGTTCATTGATGAGCCTACACCTGAGGCTGTGGATCGGGTACACTGCTTCTGGATGGATTTGATGCAGGGCTGCTGATCATCAGGGGTGTACTTTTGGTGTCGTCTGGGTTAGTCTCATGACCACTAGCCCAGCTGCAAAACTCTTGGGGTGTAGAGCTATCCCATGATCGGTTCGCTACTGTCGTAGTTCTGTAATATGGAGCTACCTTATTATGATTTCTAGGCCTTTGTTAGCAGAACTATAATTGGAAACTATTCTGTATATTAGTATATATATGTGTGTTTGTGTGTATTTCTAGTCTGAAATCCGAGCTTATCATTTTATCGGTTCCTAAACTGTTTTTGAGGCCCCAGCGCTGGTGGCCTATGCTGCAACTATCGCCATCTTGTCCACTGCTTCGTGAGACGAATCAGCAAAAGGATAATAAGCTGGGATCAATTTGATTCGAAGAGGGGTGATTTTCTCTGTCCTTGGAGAGGAACCCGGGAGAACTAGTACTAGTACCAAGGGAAGGAGGATGTTGGCTCGGTCAATTATCTCACCCACTTGATGTGGGACCCGCTTTAACTCACCCCTGACGAGGGTCCCGCTTGAAACAGCTGTAGGCCACCACGTGATAGCTAGGATAAAAAAATCGGTATTCTCTCCCGGCAAAATGTTCCCACCACTGCCACTTAAAAATACTTACTGTAGAAAAAGTGTACTGCCCATCCCTACTACTACTAGTACTACTACTCCCCTACCTATGCCTTTCTACCGATGACAAGACAAGAAACCATCACTAGCTTGCTCCCATCCAGCAAGCAACTATTGGAACTGATGCAACCTCCGATTGGGGAGTTCTTGTTGAAATAGGTGAGTGTATTTGCTCACCTCGAAATCCGGCTTTGCTTAATTTGCTTCCGAGTGGGCCATTGGGGGTACTATTAGTACTAGGAGTAATAGTATTTGGTATGCTTTGATTGTGGAGTTCTTGCTTATTCCTCACCTCGGAATCACCTAATCAGGATATTTTTCCTCTTCTCTGATCGATTGGGTCATTTGGGTGGGGTGGGTGGTGGGGGGGTGGGGGTGGGGGAGGTGGTACTGATTTCGTATGGATTCGGAATCAGGGCATGATCACCGCCGTTCTGATTGGGGCATTTGGTCAGGTTTGATTTCGGTGTTCTTCACTTATGTAACCTTTAGTTGCTACTCGTAATGTGCAATGGATTTTGAGTCAGATTCTCTATGGACAACTATAGGTCAGTGGCGCGCACGGCCACTACAGACAGGGATTGTCCCATTAGTTCCCTTAAAAGTTGCCTAAAAAAGGTAATGTAGCAGTATATTCGTTCTGTTCTTCCATTCTTTCCAATACTGAAAGTGGTTGGCTGCAACCTGGATGTTCCTTGTGCTAAAAGTTGTCTCTGTCTGCATCCTGTTTTTGTGGAAGCCTCTGTGACACCATCTCTTCTTTATTTACAGTAGCACGGTGGTACATGCCTGCGAACGTGCGGTGCTCCAGGTACGGCAAACAGGATGGTACCCCCACATGCTGCAGGATCCGGCCAGTACAACTACTCACCAAACAAGCGCAAGGCCACCGACAGCTGGGAGGGCCAAGCTTAAAGAGAAACTTATTTGTTCTTAATACCCTTATTACCATGGTATAGTTAGATTTAAGTATTACCCACTTGGTGTCATGCATTCTTATCAGATGTTCAGAAACATATGTGTAATTTTATTAATTTTGGCACTGTATTTATGTGAATTCAGATCTAGATCTGTCAAACTGTCTCATACAATCAGTATATGACTACTACGTACTGTACTCCCTCCATCCCAAGGCTTAAGGCAATTTTTTGAAAAGTCAAGCTACGGAAAGTTTAACCAAACTTTTGAAAAAAGTCAAAAACTATCAAGAACTACGATATTATATACATATGACGTGAATATATGTTTTGTGATGTATCCAAGGATATATAATTCATATTATATTTTTTTCTAAAAACATGGTCAAACTTTACATAGTATTGAATTGTTTAGCTCTGTTGCTATTTATGCAGATTGAAGGTGCTACTACAGAGGCTGAGGCTGCTATAGAGGCTAGTAGATTTCTGATGCCCGCACCAAAATAGGACACCCTCTACACAACAAGGAAGCGCCAACACAGTACCCAGGTGGGTAGTGACCTCTCTAAGAAGTGGGTATAATTTGAAAATCCACAATTTCACATGTTATGATTTTCCATGTTATTGTTATCAGCTAGTACTATATGTTTACGCTCATCAGAAGTTCACAAAAATCAAATATGTTTGCTTTACAGGCAATGGTTTTGTCTTATATTATTAGATTTACTTGCTCTTTACATAATTTAACCTTTCCACTTAATTTCAATCAGTACCACACACCAGCTGCTAAGCCCTTTCTGCTACCCTCCTCTTGTCAAGCTTGTGGATTGAAAGGGGGCCCCTATATGCCATTCCAAAGGAAGAGGGAAGAAAAATGGTGCATGGCCACCCTTCGCAAAGGGTACCCATGGTATCATGTATGGATTCCAAGTGGTTTAGACCGACTTGATGTAAGATCTTGTATCTCACTTTTTTTGCTATCGGCTTACTTCTCTATCAATTTTCTCATGTAGGTTGTCCCTTGTGTCGCTCGCCCCATTATAAACAAGATGTTCGGAAACGATAAGTTTCTAACTCTATATAGCAAGGGCCCTAAAGGCATGCGACAACTATATGATGTGGATGTCTCCCAGACGATGGCCACCACCTATTTGGGTGGCCGAGGTTGGTCCAAGTATGTCCATGAGAATGGTCTGAAGCAAGGGGACAAGGCAACATTTGATTTTAGCAAGCCTAGGACGATACTTGCACGCCAGCGTACACCTATTGACTGAAGGACCAAGAACAGAAGTAGTACTAATTAATTTGCTTTTGTACTCATCACAACCTCTAATGATTTTCTTGTGACTAACTGTTCTGCACCATTGTCTTTACTCATCAGATGACCCTGACCACTTCTGCAGTCTGCTTCCCCTTATGTACCACCCAGAAGGGTGCCAGCATCAAGCTGCTGGCACCGGCACCGGTCCCAGTTCCTGCAACGGCACCTATTGACCTAAGTAGGAGAAATAATAGAGGTAGTAACTTAATTCACTTGTATACTCTCATCTTTGTCTAGGAGTTACTATTGTATAGGAAACCATTTTGCTTGTACACATCTCATATGCCTCTCTGACCACTCCTGCGGTCCCCTTACCTGCCCCCCCAGAAGGTAACCATCATCAAGCTGCTGGCACCCGTAATGACACTAGCCCTAGTTCCTGCTCCGGCACCTGTTGACCTAAGGAGAAAGAATGGAGGTAGTAACTTAATTTGCTTCTATACTCATCATATCCTCTGATCACTGTCTTGTGAGTAACTCTTGTATAAGAGACCATTTTGCTTGTACACTTCTCATCTGCCTCTACTATCCCTACAGTCAGCTTAGCTACCCCTCAGAAGGAATCTAGCATCAAGCCGCTAGCGTCGGCACCGGTTCTGGGCCTTCTGGCTCCTGCACCAGCCCCTCTACCATTAGTGGCACCATTCCGTGCAGTAGCACCAACCCCAGCACAGACATCGGCACAAGCTCCTTCATCACCCCGGGCAGCACCTTGTCAGACCATATCCTACACATGTGTCATCAAAAGGTCGCACTGGATTATGTTTGTGAGTATATGGCGGCAGATAAACTAGTCCGAATGTCTTCTCAAGTTTCACATGATTCAGTGCATTGCTCTTAGTAATTATGCGTCTATCTCTTGCTTTGACTCAGAAATTTCCTAAGAGTGCCACAAAGCAACTTCAGGCCAGACGAAAGGGCACAATAGTCCTCACGATGCAGAGCAAAGGATTGCAAATTGAGGGACGCTACGCCATTAACTCGATTGATGGGCGCTTGCCAGCTACTTCTAGGTGGATCAAGTTCCGGAAATCAGCCAAACTTACTATTGGAAGAACGGTCAAGGTCGATGTATCTGGCTATCCTGAATGCCGCATGATGTTCATGAACTTCCTAGCTGTCTAGCTCTTTGGCCCCATGCTATTGTAATTAATTATGTGGTTGTCTTATCTCCACTGATCATATATGGGTGATAAAACTGTGATAACCTTTTGCTAGATTGGAGCTATGACTAGTACGTACTGGTATGGTATATCTGTATCTATATGACGGTTCCCTATATGACCAAATATTATGACAATGATTATGTTCCAGTGATCGAGTGTGTTTGGAGAAAAGGGCAAACTGATCGCATGGCATGGTTTTTGGAGCTGAAACAAGAATTGTCTCTCTCTGTAGTGATATTGAATTTCAGTGTCTGTATTGCTGAATCAGTCAATTTGAAATGCTTCTGAATTGGTCAAGTCCTGCTGAATATGAACTAGGAATCTGTCAATTTTTATGTCTTATTATTCTGTACTCCTTAATCTTTCAAATGGTATTGAATTTGTCAAAAGTTCTATCGTTGATGCTGGCTGCTTGCTCTAGAGCTTTTGCCTTTGTGACATCGGAACCGTTGGATGCATTTTGGACAGAGATGAGAGGGTAAACATATACAACGTCATTTCAACAAGTAAAGTTATTGGATACCAGCCCTATTTTGGTACATGTGGTGTGTGTTCATTAGATATTTGTACATGAATATCTGTCAAAGGAATTATCGTTTTTCCCCCCTCGATGAGGTCTGTGTTTGAATCTGGCGAGCCACATCCTAGTGAAATTTGAGATAGGAGCCCATTGACCATATCCCAAAAACTTTTTAATTTGGCCTTTTTGGTATTGCCCCCCACCTCTAAAAAAACTCTTCCTACCCATGTTTTTAAGAAACTAATCCATTATGTGGCTTTTTATAAATCAAGGTTCTAGTAGCACTACTCTTTTATTTTAAGAGAGATAACATGGATACAAAAAATACTTTTTAGAAGACGGATACATGAGTTGTAGTAGTAATACATGTTTAATGATTCAATTTCTATAAGTATCTTTGGTGTAGTGGCAAAACAGTCAATTTATGTATATTTGATTTGATTTGAAGGTCTTTAGTTCTAATCCCCTATGTGTACATATTTATATATATCTTGAATTTACTTTTTTGAGAAAGGGTTTACTTTTTAATATCGCATTACGGAGAGGCTGACATCGCGGACCTATCAGCCTGCAGCATCCCTCAAGTTTAATGGACGGATTTGAAAAAAAGTAAAATACTTGTATAGAGAGGCTGGCATCAGGGACCCACCCGCTAGAACATACAAGGTTGCATCTGGGACCCACAAGCCAGAACATACCAGAGAGGCTGACATGACACGGCTGCCACATCGAGCAACATTGCCAAGGCCAAAACAGTGGACGTGGCCGAAAGAAGTCCATCATATGCAGGTTTGATGTACAGATAGACCAACATATGGGACCCAGTAGCGCGGCCTTATACAGGTTCTGCCTCGAGCGATGCTGCCAAGTTCGAAACAGGGAGGCGCGAGCGATAAAAAAGTCCAGCATGCACACGTTTCTTCTAATGAGAGGCTTCCATGGGGGACCCAGTAGCCTAGAAAACGGCTGATGCATCGAGCAACGCTATCAAGTTCGACACACGGAGGCGCGACCGAGAGCAAAAATTCCACCATACACACGTTTCTTCTAATGAGTGGACGACATGTGGGGCCCTACATCATGATTAAATGGTAGATGCAGCGAGCAACGCTATCAAGTTCAGAACACATAGGTGAGACCGAGGGAAAAAATTCTATCATACACACGTTTCTGCTAATGAGAGGATGACATGTGGGGTCCATGAGTTTGGTTAAACGGTAGATGCATCGAGCAGCGCTATCAAGTTCAGAACAGGGTAGCGCGAGCAAAGAAAAAAATTCCATCATATACACAATTCTTATAATATGAGGCTGACATAGAGGACCCATCAGCATGACTAGAGGACTGATAGATCGAACAACGTTATCGAGTTGAAAGCAGGGAGGCAATAGCCAAGGGAAAAAAATCCATTATACACACTTTTTTCTAATGAGAGGATGACATGTGGGTCCCAGGAGGTTGATTAAACGGTAGGTGCATCGAGCAGCGCTATAAACTTTGGAGCAGGGTAGCGCGAGGGAAGGGAAAACATTCCATCATACACACGATCCTTCTAATGAGAGGCTGACATGTGGGACCTAGCAGCCTGACTAAACGGCAGACGCATCGAGCAACGTTATCGAGTTCAAATCAGGGAGGCACGACTGAAAAGTATGGTCCGCTAGAGACACTGACTTCTGGGATACACACGCCTGAAAAGACTTCGGCGAGTCAACATCGTACGAGGAAACGAAAATCTTGCTTCTACCACGCGCTAGCCGAGCTTCCTCCATGTTTTTGGCGGTTCCGTCGTAGTAGAGGGCCATGAAACTGGAAAAAAGTTTTCCATCGACCACGGCCGAGCCAAGAATTTCGTTGCCGAAGACACGCCTTCTACGACGACTGTCAGACCAAGTCGTTGCGGAAGGAAACTTTTCTTGTAGTGTCTACCCCCTCTGGATGGCTTGCGGCGATTGTATCTTCTGTTCTGTAGTTCTTCGCGTCTCTCGTCCTTCACGAAAGTAGCTTGTATTGATATAAGGGAGGCGTAGGTGTGTAGTACAGGCGGGCGGTACGTGCGCGTCCCGGCGTACCGATGGTCGTTATGCATACTAGACGCCTCCAATAAAAGGGGCTCCAATTGGGGATTTACTTCTTTGGATGCAATTAGTCCATAAATGCTGTTAGATCTCCAATAAATGTTCATTACTGAAAACTATCACAAGAAACCAAGGATTCGCTAATTGCGATATTAACATTAGTAGAAAGGGGTAATCTTCAATGAAATCTGGCAATAAACGAGAGAAAAATCAATAGTT
This sequence comes from Avena insularis, assembly GCA_023614405.1. NCBI lineage: Eukaryota > Viridiplantae > Streptophyta > Magnoliopsida > Poales > Poaceae > Avena > Avena insularis. The sequence continues at coordinate 163,179,101 of CM042696.1, forward strand.
AAAAGTGATGAAATTTGGAGCTATCAACATCCCCAAGCTTAGCGGTTACTCGCCCTCGAGTGATAAAGCTATAATGAGTAATAGCAAAGAATTGAATCAAGATGAAAACTTACAAGTTCGAGATTGTATCATATTCCATCATCTCAAATCCTGCAACCTTGAACACGAGCATAATATATCTAAACAATTGCACTTAAGCTCAATTCCTAAATGCAAGTAACACGCTAGCTAATAGTTCTTATAACTCAAATGAGATTGTTAAAAATTTGGCAAGGCTTTGCAAATCAATTTCTTTCAGCGCCTCTCTTATTATGAGAGTGAAAATCTTTTGACCGAGGTCGCTTGAGTCAAAATTAAGGGTGCACATGTAGATGTAAAAAGAAGGATAAACTTAGAGCTTTTTAATTAACACTCACTTCGATAATCATGGCTATCAAATACCTCTTCTTTTCCTTGCCTTTCAAGAACTCTGATTGTACATTTTAGGTGGTGAGGTGATGCTAAAGATCAAAAGTATTGAAAGTTTTTCAGCTCATATTTTGATGATAAATTTTTCTTCCTTTCTCAAGGATCAACGAATATTTCTTTTGTAAAGGCTCACACAACCATTTGGGGATACCAATAATTTTGCTCATATAGCGTCATGTATGCCACTCATGCCATCAACTCATAACCAAAATCCGGGGTTATACCATAGATCGTTCAGAGGCTAGCGGAGTTGTTGGCATCCCAAAGGTGTGTATTTGAAACAAAGAACTTTATTTCTTTATTCTCTCTTCTCTTTTTTATAGCAGGTCAACACAGGTTTTGGCATCTCCCTATCCCACTATAAAAAGTTCGTTCTATCAAACAATTCTTTTTTAGAAGGTATCATCAAGTCAACGATCAATATGTGGCGTTGAGTACTACTAGGATTAAGCCCTTAAGACAAAAACATGGCACAAAAATTGTCGATAGACACTTTCTCTTATTATTAAAATCTTGGAATTCAATCCAAGGGCTGGTGTTTCGAACTAATATTAATTGTTGAAAGTCTTAACCAAAGAGGTGACAAAAACCTTTGAGCTCAAGTCCTAAAAGATAACAAATTAAGCGTGGAGCCGAACTCAAGTGTAACTGAACGGACATAAAATGTTCATGAATACGCTTATAGGAAGAAGGAAAATAGGAATGTGGTACCTCCTCTTGCTTGCTCATCTCCTACTTGATCCAACTCTTTGTGTTCGTCTCCATAGATCAATCACTAAAAGTGAGCATCCTACAGAAAAATCAACAAGAGCCAAGAGAAATTTGCACAAGTAAAATTAAAAGCTAATCTAATATTTTGGGTTTTTCTTTTTATCGAATGCAAAACTGAAAGTAAATATGCATTGAAACAAAACAAATAAAAAGATGAAATAAAAATATGAATGCAAAAAGGTGGGAGGAGTTCAACCTCCCCAAGCTTAGGCTTTTTGCCTAGCTGGAATCTAGCGTCGCTACCGTCGGGCGGCGGCTGCTGGTATGGGAAGTTTGGGTAGCGGTTTGGAAAGTCGTTCATGAAAGATGTGAAGTCTTGGGTGAGGTTGACTATGTTGGCGTTCACATTATACAACGTATGTTCCATGTTATCAATGCGGTGCACCACCTGGTCAAACTCGCCCCTCGGGACATAGTTAAATCCTGGTTGTGGTTGAGGCATACCTTGTTGTTGGTGTTGGTGGAAAGGCTGTTGGTGATGGTGTTGTTGACCATAGTCGTTCCAGCCTTCACCATGCCAATCTTCTTCACCTTGGTCTTGCTGTTGTTGGCCAGCTGCTGCGTTTTCCCAATTGGGGTGACCTCCTTGTGGTGCAGTCCTTCCTGAGAGGATCAGTACCTGCTGGAACTCCTCCGCATTGAGGACCCAACTTTGTTTACCTGGAAAACCGAAAGCTCGGACAAAAGGAAGCAAAACTTGGTGGAGATCACCGTTAGGCTCAAAATAAAGCTAGTAAGCATGAAGGGAGCGTTCGGGTCTATAGAGCCCCATGAAGTTGGTGCTATCCATATGAATGTCATCCAGGGTCTTACTGCCAGCCACAACTCTTTCCTGTGGTAGGACAAATTCGTTTGCATGGGCGATCTGTGTGACCAACCCACCATAACGAATATCCCCTGCGGAAGCTGACCTTTGGTGGCAAAAGTGCTGGATGAGCAAAGCACCAAGTTTACCTTGTGGTCCATCTCTGGATGCAAGGCCATATGAATTACACTTATTTTGGGGCCTACCATTGCCTCAACATCACCTTTCCCAAAAATAGAATTAACAAGGAAGGTATGAAAATAACGGATAGTAGGATTCTGGATGGTGGCGCTCTTTTTGCGCAAATAATCAGTGTTCCTGTGGACATAAATTTTCTCCCAAGAATGCATTGCCTCCATGTGCACATTGTCATCAATATCGAGTTCCCCCTCATGGGAATATCCAAAACTATCACAAAATTCATAGAATGAAAAGTTGTGGAGCTGCCCATTGAGTACAAAACTTATAGTGCAATTCCGCTCTTGGGCCTCGAGATCATCATGGAACTATGACAGGAACTCGTACGTGGCGAGATTGTAGGTGTCGACGGAGAGGTAGGAGAAGTTGACTATGCCAACATGCACAGTCATCTGCTCGAAGTCCTCCAAAATACCTTGGCAGGAGAGGAACTCGCGGTTCACCCACTTAGTGGGAAAAACCTTGTGGTTGCTCACCCTATCATAGTATTGGCTCATGGCGGCCCTCAAGCTGTCCACCTCCAAGCGCCCCTTCTTCGAACCCGGTGGCTTGGCGAAGCCCGAGGCTTCCGCCGTACCCGAGCCCTTGCCCGAGCGGAAAATCCTTCCAATGTTATACACTGTGCTGCAAATTTTTTAAAGATAAATATAGGCATCAAGTTTCTATCACATGAACAAACGATTATAGGTAGAAGTTACAAATCCTAATGTGAGAAATCAACAAAAATCTCAAAAGATTATGAACTCATCTAAATGGCAATGTGATGAATTCAACCATGCATTTCAGAAAATAGAGCATGGATCAGGTGAGAAACTTACCGATGTTAAGATTCCCCAACTCAAAAACACGAAATCAATGAAGAATCAAAGGTTTTAGGAGGCTAGGGTTTGAGGTGGAGAGAGAAAGAACAAGGAAGAAATGGGAAGAAGAAGGAGGATAGCTAGGAGCCAACCGGCATCGGCCTTTACCTGGCGACGCAGTCGGTACAGGCTCAACCCGCCCGTACTGGTGGCTATTACCGTTGGATCAAAGTTAGGGTTCGCGATCAAACCTGGTCGGCTCAGTACGGGCATGCGATACAGGCGCAGACCGACCATACAGTTGCTTGTTATCCATACGGGGAACTTTGGTTGACTTCATCGAGATTTGGTACGAACGGCATTGCATTGTCGTACCGCATTACCTCTCATTACTGCATCTTGTTCCTTTGCTGATATCGTCGAGACTCAGCACGGGCGCGCGGTACGGTTATACCCTGGCCATACCACTGCTCGTTATCTTATCTAAACCTTTTTCTTTTCTTCATTTTTCCCTTGCTTCTCAACTTCACTAAGGTAAATTCTCTGAATAAACTCAAGACTTGAAATAAATTTATTAGAACATACAAATAATAAAATAGAAACTTAAACTTAATTTATTGAGAATGGGTTAACTCCCATTAAGTATTTTATTCTAGAGTTTTGATCAGTCAAACCCCATATCGTTAGCGTTTACCTCAAGCTACTCTTTTTCTTCAGTTCTTGCTCCTTGAACACGCTTAGGTGGCGAAACATATTTTCTAGTGTTCCTATTTATTTGGAAAGTAACGAACAATCTGATCATCATATATATTGAAGACAATCTTACCGCTAGAGCAATATACGTTAGCTCTAGCTGTGCTAAGAAAAGGTCTTCCAAGGATGATAGATAATTTGTCATCCTCAGGAACATCAAGAATAATAAAATCAGTGGATATAACATGTTGATCTATTCTAAGTAGAACATCTTCGATCATACCGATAGGTTGTTTAGTTGTCTTATCCGCCATTTGTAGAGTGATTGATGTAGGAGAACATTCTCCAAGATTCAATTTCTTAAATAGGGAATAAGAAATAACACTAACACCTACTCCTAAGTCACAAAGAGCATTGAATATATTAGTTTTCCCAATTGCACAGGAGATGGTTGGTATACCTGGGTCCCCAAGCTTAGTCGGCAGCTTATCACCAAAGCTTGTCATTACTGCTACAGTCTTAGTTACCTTCTTTTTCCTATTAAGGATATCTCGCATAAACTTTTTATAAGTAGGAACTTGAATAGCATCAGTTAACGGAAGTTCTAAACGCAAGCGTCCCAGTGCCTCAGCAAAAGAGTCATAAATAGTTTTATCAGGTACGCATTGAACTTATTTAGGATAAGGAGTTTTATTTTTAGTAGGTATTACCTTCTCTTTTACCTTTTCCATATGTTTAGAATTCTTTTTGGTTTTCCTTGCGGATGATTTTTGCTTATCAGCGTGTTCTTCACACGGGATGATAACTTGCTCTTCTTATTCCTTTCTGAGATCGGCTTCTTCCCTTAAATTGATTGTCTCAGAGTCCGAATCATATGGTTTATGTTTGTCCCTTGCTTCCCCTTCTTCTCTAGCTTTGGAAGCTTCATTCTCCCTTTTCTGGGCCTCATAATCAATGTCATCCTGGGGATCAACTAAATCCTCTTCTTTTTGACTCATATCCTGAGTCTCTCTTGCTTTTAGAGCTTGTTCTTCCTGATACCAAGGTGGTCCTTGTGGTTCCTGAGTTTCTGTACCACGTCTAGTAACAATGTTAGTAGAAACAGTATTGAAATTTCCTTGGTTCAGAATCAAAGTTTATGTTTCATTTATTTGCTCACACTGAGTTTTAACCATAATTAGGTATCTATCTAAATGTTTTGTGGCTTGACCCAAGTCATCAAAGACTTATGTTAAATCTCTTATATTTTTTCCCTGTGTCATAAGACATTTATAGTTTTTCTCACGGAATTGATTCTGTTGATATTTAAACTTCTAAATTACAAGATTCATATCATCTTCTATTACATAAGTTTGAAGAATGTCAACCTTATTTTCTTTCACAAGTTCCGAGGCTATACCTTTTTCTTCCATGGACTTTTTGACTTGAGGTATTAGATCTGGTGGTATGTGAATCATACCTTTTCGTGGTTTAATATCCACAAGTAGATTGTATTGTTCGTCATTAAAGGATCTTACCTCGAAAAGCTTTATACATTCTGACAGTGTCAAGTTGCATATGTCTCCACCTGTAGATAGATCAATCATTTCCTTTGTCTCGTCATTAAGCCCATTATAAAAATATTGAATAACTAGGTGCTCATGAAAACCATGATTTGGGACTTTCATAATCATTGCATAAAATCTATTCCATGTTTGATAAAAGTTTCCTCCAACTGTTTGAAGAAAGTTTATTATACTACGTTTGATTTGCATGATTTTAATGAATGAACAATATTTATGCATGAATTCTCGGATACAATCTTCCTAGCTTTTTATAGTATGATTGGGTAATGATTGTAACCAAGCAAGAGCATTATATTTTAGAGACCAGCGAAAAAGTTTAAGGAGTAAAAACTCTATTGGTAAACTTGCTGGTTTAAGAGTAGCGCAAAGGTCATGGACCCTTGTTAGTGGTCACTAGGATCTTCCTCTTCTTTTCCTGCAAAAACAATTTCTTTCATCATATAAATTAGCTCAGGATATATTTTGAATTCTTGGCCTTCAAGTTCAGGACAAAGAATAGGCATTTTTCTTAAGTTCCTAGATGGATTCCCATATTCTCCCAAAGGTAGCTCAGGTTCGGCCCCTCGGGTGATGGTCAAATCTGCCATCAGTGGAATTAAGCTGTTCACATCTACAGTACGTGAATTAGTAAATCTTTTAATAAATTCTAGACGTCTCTCGATCGGAACACGATTAATATATGGAGGTAAATAAGTTTTTCCTGATCGAGTGGTACCTCTGTCTTTAATGGAGATCATGAATAGTGTCAACAATTGATGTTGTGAATAAACAACACTTAGCGCTTAGCTCCCCGACAATGGCGTCAGAAAATATTTTGATGGCCTGCAAGTGCACAGGTTCGTCAAAGAATGTTTTCACGAAAGTATTAATTCCATTTTTATATCGATCTCGATAAGGAGACTAGGAAAGTGTTTTTATGCGGTGTTTTTGTCGCACCCAAGGTGTCATAGGTCTTGAGTGAATTGACTGTAAAAGCTGGCGGTGGAAGTGGTGAGTAAAAGATAGAGGAAACTTGCTTAGGAAATAAGTAAATTACATAAAAGTAAAGATGCGAAAAGTGTGTAAAGATCCTGCAGATGAGAAGTTAGGCACAGAGAAAAACAGTTCATGATGATAGTGAAGGTGTCAAATGGATAGAGTGGAATAAGTAATAGTGACATTTCTTATTTATACGTGAGTAGGAAAGCAACCCGTATACCGACTAGGAGTCCTCATGGCCAATTCTTTCTAGTCCCAATAATCCATCTGCATGTTACCACGGCCATGGTCAGCACATTAATTAATATCTTGCGACCGGATCAAGGCTTTAATCTTGATGGTTCCTTGTTGTCCACGAGTAGTACTAGCTCTTCATTGATATCAGCCGTGTCACTCGGGGGTGGCCGAATTACTAGCATACAAGTTCATATCTATGAGATCTTTGGATCATGTTACCTGGACCCTTAAATTAGATAACAAGCATTAGACGAACATAGATAATCATTCTCACTATTAAATAAACACTATAACAATCACAAATGGATGGATTTAAAGGAGGCACAACACATCTCACCAATCCCCTACATCTCCCACGCCTATGGGGATTTACTCAGACATGAGAGTAAGACAAATCAAAGGCATAATTGTATTGCAAATAAGAATCATCTCAAATTTATTGTAGTAAACCACAATAGCGATTAAAGATCAAATCAAGTACAAACCGAAGGTAGATAAAAGTATCGAACCCTAATCTTACAAGTGCCAATCTCTCTCTAGGTAATGATGGCAATGATGGTCGAGTGTGTGGTTTTGAGGTTGGAGATCGTCGAGGAACGAGATGAAGTTCTTCTCCTCTTCCATATCTGATCTAGCCCCTCTGGATGGCTTGAAGTGGCTGTATCTTCTGTTTGTAGTTCTTCTCATCTCTCGTGCTTTACGAAAGTTGCTTGTATTGATATAAGGGAGGCGTCAACGTGTAGTACGTGCGGGCGGTACGGACGCATCTCGACCGTACCGATGGTCGTTATGCATACTGGATGCCTCCAATGAAAGGGGCTCCAATTGGGGATTTACTTCTTTGGATGCAATTAGCCCATAAATGCTATTATATCTCCAACAAATGTTCATTACCTGAAAACTATCACAAGAAACTAAGGATTCGCTAATTGCGATTTTAACATTAGTAGAAAGGGGTAATCTTCAGTGAAATCCAGCAATAAACAAGAGGAAAATCAAAGTTAAAAGTGATGAAATTTGGAGCTATCAATCCTTACTATTGAAAATACCAAAGCGTAAGAAATATTTTTTGGACGCCATAAGTCCAGCCCAAAAGTGTGAGTCACCGGGTTTTTAAACCACTTGAGACATAGTTTTGAAGCCAATATATTTCCTCCATAGAATAGTTTGCCAAACACCATCTTCTGTAAGTAATTTGAAAAGCCATTTACCAAGAAGGGCGGTGTTTTTGACTTGCAAATCATGTATGACCAGCCCACCATATTCTTTCGGTCGGCAAACCACATACCATCTGGACGGTCGATATTTCTTTTTTTCACTATCCCCTTGCCAAAAGAATCTTGATCAGAAATAATCCACTTTATTCAAGACCCCTTTTGGTAGCTAGAAAAATGAGATCATATACAGTACCATGTTGGTGAGTACTGAGTTTATGAGTATAAGTCTTCCCCCAAGGGATAGCAATTTACCTTTCCAACTATTAATATGTTTTTGGATTCTTTTCTCAACGAGTTTCCATTCAGCAATCGTGAGATGCCAATAGTGTATCGGTATTTCCAGATAGTTGATTGGAAATTGCCCCTGGCCATAGCCGAAAAGTTCAGCGTATAAGTGGGCCTCGTTTTGAGCCTCGCCAAAACAATACAAATCACTTTTATGAAAGTTAATTTTTAATACTGATAGTTGCTCGAATACTGATAAAATTAATTTCAGATTCCTAGATTTCTCTAGATCGTGTTCCATAAATAAGATTATATCGTCAGCGGATTGAAGAATGGAGAGACCACCATCAACAATATGGGGAATTAATCCTTCAATTTGGGCATCAACCTTTTCTCTCTCGATAAGGATAGCCAACATATCAACCACTATGTTAAATAGTATAGGCGATACTAGATCCCCTTGTCTCAGTCCTTTCTTAGTCTGGAAGTACTTGCCAATGTCGTCGTTTATATTTATGGCAACACTACCATCAAACACAAAAGACTATATAAGAGCACGCTACTCCTTGGAAAAACCTTTCATACGGAGTGTTTGTTAGAGAAAAGACCAATTAACTTTATCATAGGCCGTCTCAAAGTCAATCTTGAACAGTACACCATTTAAATTTTTAGAGTGTAGTTCATGGATTGTTTCGTGAAGGATTATTGCACCATCTAAGCTGTTTATTCCTTGCATGAAAGCACTTTGAAAAGGACGTACCACAGGGTCAGCAACTGAATTTAGTCTAAATCCTGGCAACCTTTGTGAAATTTTTAAAACTAACGTTAAGAAGACAGATGGGATGATACTGTTGTATACGCTCTGCATTATTAACCTAAGGTAGTAAAATTATGTTGCCAAAATTAAGTCTAAAAAGATCTAGTTGACCAACTTGCAAAAATTCAAACAAAAGCATGAGGTCCACTTTGATAACTTTTCAGAAACTTTTGGTTGAATTCTGCTGGAAAGCCATCGGGCCCTGGCGCTTTGTTATGTTCCATCTGGAAAACAACTTTCTTGACCTCCTCCTCTGTGTAAGGAGCATTTAAAAAGTTGTTCTCCTCAGTAGAAACCTAAGAAATATCCGCCGTTTGGGACTCATCCAATGAAAAAGAGTTTTCCAATGGTGCCCCAAACAGTGATTTGTAGTAATTTGTAACATAAGATTTTAGTTGCTCCTGACCCTCAATCATACCTTCATCCTGAACTAGAGTGTGAATAATTTTCTTCTTGTGCTTTCCATTGTCAATAGCATGAAAGTATCTTGTGTTCGCATCTCCTTCAAGAATAAATTTAGCTTTAGAGCGTTGATACCATTTGAGTTCCTCCTCTTGAAGTAGTCTGGCATTTTCTGCATTTGGTTGATTTTTAAGCTCAGTTTCTTGTGTGGTTAAAGGTCTGACTTCCACAGAAGCTTCTAAATCGTTAATAATAGATGAAATACGTATCTTATCTTTCTTAACAATTCCAGTGGTGTGTCTATCCCAACCACGAAAGAATTTGCGTAATGCACACATTTTGTTGTTCCATCGTTATATAGGCGTTTGACCACTAATAGGTTTCTTTCAAATAGCCTTCACCAAATAATAGAAACCATCATGATCTATCTAGCCAAGTTCAAATTTGAAATTATGCATGGATTTTCGTGGTGTTGTTTCAACAAATAAAAGTAAAGGAGCATGATCCGACAAAGCCTCGATACGCTCTAGAGAGCGAATAGTTACCATAGAGAATTTAATTCCCACTCGATATCCATAAGCACTCTATCAACTTTCTCTTATGTTGGCTCCAGAAGACTATTCGATCACATGAATTGTTTTCCTAACATAGTGACCTCTCTTAAATCGAAGCTCTCTATGACAGCGTTGAACAAGAAAAGCCAATGTTCGTTGAAACGGCCCTGACCTTCCTCATGAGGAAATCTTAGCAAGTTAAAATCACCACATATAAGTATAGGATATGGATTGTCCTTTGCCAAATTTACCAACTCACGTAAAAATTCAGCTTTATAAATATCATGGGCGGTCCTATAAACAGCGACTAGAGACCATGTGAAATCATCAGCCTTGTTACGTATATGGAGTTTTATAAAAAAAATCTCCAACCAAACTAGCTAAGACTTCCATAGCTCATTACGGATGCCTAACAGGATCCCCCAGATCTACCACGCGGCGGACGAGATATCCACGTAGAGTCCACTCCACAACCAGAAAGGCGATTGAGTAGAGCTTGTGAAAATCCCGTCTACCAGTCTCAGAAATTCACAGGAAATCTAATTTATAATATCTCACACAATCAGAAAAAAATATATTTAACCAAGTCACGAAGACCTCTGCTATTTAAAAACATGCCATTCATTGAGAAACAATAGGAGATTTTGATAGACAGGGCCTCTTCCGAGACCTTTGGCTCTTTGATTTTTGATTGGAAGCTTTAAGCTCATATAATGAGCCCAACCCCATCTCATCAAAGCCCACATCTGACAACTCACCGACTAAGTGAGAGAGAAGTTGACCATCTACTGCGGCATGCAACTCCTCCTCCTCCATCGGCAAAGTGTCAGGAACAACAGAAACCTTAGGAGTAGCCGTTAAACGGTCAACCTCCATGTGTCTCAAAACAATATTAGAAAGATTAATTTTCTTTACAGATCTACTCATCGGCAGCTCAAGCAGCAAGACGACAGATGGCTGGCATAGATATTTTAGCTAGTTGAACCAACGATGAAACCCTATAAATAGGAGCGCTCCCGTTGCGGATGATAGTATGAGTGTATTCATCGATCGGGAGGCTAGAGAGTGAGAGAAAAAGAGATAAAACACTACCTAGCGAGAGAGTGAGACCAGAACAAGTGAGAGAACGAGCGTACAAGCCAGATATTCACTTTGGCTCACAAGTGAAAATGCACCCATTGTGAGAAAATATATTTTGAAATGTCAAAAAATTCAAAAACAAATCTACATATACATTCAAATATTTTATATTGTGACCAACATAAAATGTTCGAATGTATATGTATAATTTTGTTTTTAATTTTTTTGATATTTTAAAATATGTTTTCTCATAATAGATGCATTTGCACCTATGAGCCGAATTGCCGCCTCCCAAGCAAGTGGACTTGTAAATCGTGGAGGCGATGGAATTATTCAGAGGGGAGATGTTGTGCTGCATCGGAAGCTAGCTTAGTCATACTTAAGGGTGTGCAAAACACCAAACCATGCAAACCGGTGAAACCGGTGACAACCTAGTTCATTTCTCTTCACATTTTCAATCGTTACTCCCCTGCTAGTACACAAAAATGGACTACGCCAAACCATCCAAACCGCTGGAACTGTATTTGGACAGCCCTAGATACTGGTATTGGATTTTATATTAGCGGGTTTTCTCGGAGGATATACTAATATTGCTTATAATCCATGGAGACATGCATCTTTAATATATCTTGTATGACATGGTTTGCTATTAAAATTCATGATTGCTTATTTGATAGAGATGTATATTCCATTTTGAAATATTTGTGAACTAATGTGTCGGGTGTTGTTATATGGTGATGTATCAGTTGGAGTCATCGATACGAACTGGGTATTTGCATGAGTATGAATTTGGAAACCCTACGAGAATTAACATAAATGTTTTTATAAATTAAACTTGGTGCTACGAAGGTAACCGTATTGTACAGATCATAGTCCAGGTATGAGACTGATTGAGTTCTCCGCTCGGAACGACACTGAAACGGAATATGTCAGTGATGGATCCGTATGAGCGATCGATATTAGTACATTCAGGTGTCCGGATTCTAGTGGGTCCAAGGGTGTTTCTCTTATAGAGCTTGTGTGGTTCTAGTTGAGGCTGTCGATGTCGGGTACCCCTCTGCAGAGCATAAATGTGTGGAATTTCACCCATGTAACTTCCGGGTTTGGGAATGCTTTCTTTCATATCTTGCACCATGCGTTTTTAAATTTCCTAATTACTTTATTCACATGTTTTTCAAAAAGCAAAATCTGTTTTACAATTTATATGATTATGTGTATGATTAGTTTACTGAGTATGATTTATCATATTCACCCTTACTTTTATATCTTTTTATACAGTCTTTGATAGCATAAGCGTTTGCGAAGAAGTCATTGTTCTAAAGATTAGGCTAGACCAGTTGGGCAGGAAGCGATGTAGATTACCTATTTATCATTGTAAATGTAAAAAGAAACTTGTAATATAATATGTTCTCGGCTTCTCGAGATCCACGGTGCCGGCTTATACCTGTTTTTTTGTTACACATGTATAGGCCTCCCAATCTATAGGCGCATGGTGGCTATCATTCTCCCGGGACCGGTCTCGGGGCGTGACAACTTCGCGACACTATGTGTGACCATGTATGCACCCATCACAAGGTGTGAATCACTACAACATCTAAATTGCGAATAATTCATGGGCCCTATTCCTGAACGCTCAGTCATCGCCTTGTTTTTATGCATTTTTTCTCCTTCTATTTTATTTTATTTATGTGTACATCTGCTTATTTCTCGGTTTAGTCCTCAAACTCATTCTAGTATGCACGAAATCCTTGGGCTTGTTTTGATTTTGGTCATACACTTCAATGATCTGTTGAAACATTGATATTTGAATTGAGTTGATTATATTTCCCTATTACACTTGCATATTAGTGAGAGGAATTAATCTTGTTTGAAATGTAACCAGTACATCACTGAATTTAAATATCAACCATTAAACGCACTCATACTCAATTCAAGACACATATATTGCAACAAAAATTACATTCGACGCTTTTTGGAAACAACCTAACTACCTCTTAAGAATTTTTTGTTACAAAATTTCATCTATATTAGAGAGAAATAAGAAAGAGCAAAATCACAACTTTTTGTTGGTTGATTTGTGCCACTTATTTTAATTACAAATATATGCATGTGATTGTGTCTATTTTAGTTCCCTCAAATACATTAAGGAGAGCTCTAAAGTTGAAAAATATTTGTAGAGTGTATACGTGTCTATTCTAGGTATAAGCAAATAGAAGATATAATAATGATGTGTACTAAGTACTCCCTCCGTGTTAAAATAGATGTAAATTTTTTATCTAAATATGAACATATCTATATACTCCGTCCGTCCCAAAATAAGTGACATGAGTTTGTCTAGATTCACATATATGTAGACACATTTTAGTTATAGATACATACGAATCTAGACAAATCCAAGTCACTTATTTTGGGATGGAGGGAGTACTAAATAGTGTCTAGATTTATCCAAATTTTGTCTAATCTGTGACATCTATTTTGACACGGAGAGAGTATATAAATCTAAAACATACAAAATATTTAGGTTCACATTCAATCGTTGCATTTCTTGGTTCTTTAATATCTAGAATATGCCTTTCATGTTTATAGAAATAACAACGTAAGCGGCCAAATCTCATGTGGAGATGTGGGAATACACTGCTGGAAAACATAATTTCATGGGAAAATGGTATTTTCCTGATGCTCAAAGAAAGTGTGATGATCTATGAATAGTCCTACTAATGCTTGCTATTTAGATCATCATAATTGTTTTTTTCTTATCTAGCCTCGCATGGACATAATTTTCCCTGAAAACTAGTGGACATTTTGGGCGTTATGTATTGCACGCACTATATATATACAGAGACTTACGACGAATAGGATTTTCTGCCGCGAGGAAGAGATGGAAGAAAAGGAAACAAGTTAACGACAGCCACAGAGAAGAGCAAGGACGTTTGGGCAGGATGCACCTGCCCATCCATCATCCATCACAATCAGGATCCTTCCTATCTCCTCCAGTGATGATCGGTCCACTCTCCGCCTGAGCAACACACGAATTTTATCCATCCCTAACTGACTGCTCGTCGCAAATGGAAGCGGCAGCTGCTACCTCCTCCCCCTTGCTGTCGCTCTCGGGCGCAAGGAGGTCGCCGACCTTTCTCCGCTGCTCCCCGGCGGCGTCAGCCCAGCTCCCCCTTCCTCCTCCCTGCAGATGCAGCATCCACTCCCCCATCGCAGGGCGGCAGCTAGCGTACCGCTCTGTGCCATGCAGCAGAAGCGGCAGGGCCTTGTCCCTGAGATGCTCGGCGGCCGCCGCCGGCAGCCCGTCGACAGAAGGATGGCTTCTCGAGCCCGCAGGTTTGTCAGCCCAGTCTCCCAGTTCCTTTCTTGTTCATCTAGCCAGCAATTGACTTCGATTGATTTCTTCAGGTGACGGCGACTGGAAACACATCGGCTACCGCATCCAGCGCCGCGGTCCCATCGAGATAACCTCCTCTGTACGTGCTCCATTCAACATCTGCGCAGAAGAAGCGATTCTTGCTGTCCATGTACCGCTGACAATGTGATCCCTCCTCTCCAGGAGGCGGTGACCGTGGGAAGGGTTCCGGAGCAGGCCGACATCGTCATCCCCGTTGCGACAGTTTCCGGCGTGCACGCTCGGCTGGAGAAGAAGCAGGACGGGAGCCTGGTGGTAACGGACATGGACAGCACCAATGGCACCTACATCAACGAGAGGAAGCTGGTGCCGGGATTCCCGGTTCCTGTCAACTCCGGGAGCCTCGTAATCTTCGGTACTACACACTCTGTTCTTCATGTATCCCTCTCGATCATGTACTAGTACCATTAGTTGACTTCTTTACCATTGGGAGCAGAGCTGCCGCTTATACCTACAGAGAAGTCGTTCTGATCAATATGATTTGTTGTGTCTCACAGGTGATATTCACCTAGCAATGTTTCGTGCGAGAAAGGCGATGTTCCAAGCGCCTGCCGCAGCCGAGACCAGTGGAGATGAAGAGGCCGGTGAAGATGACGAGCAGGAAGTCGACAATGAGGTACTAGCAAGCGTAGCTGAAGAAACAAGCTAGAGAAATCCTGGTTTCCCTGGCCTACGTCCCAAATGAGAGTGTGAAAGATGTACGAGTATGTCTTCAGCTATAAAGGAGGAAACTTGATGTCCCAAACAAACAGAATACAGGGGCATTGCAAAATTGTACCTGTAGGCTGTAGAGGTATAGCATCTTCATCAGGTTATGATGAACAAAGATCCGCAAATACCAAGGCCGCGTTTGGCAGACAGCAGCTCTTTTGGAGCTCGTTCTAGCCAAACCAAACCCCAGAAGGCCTGTCCTGGTGAATACAGCTGTTGAGTCATCTTCTCCACTTTGTTTGCTAGCCCGTGTTACATTGTTATGATCAAATTTAACTCGGTGATTGGTTACCGTGCATGCAAGCATAAAATGTTTTTAGAATCACCACTTATCCATATGATGCACTTACCTCACACTTCACTACAACCAAGAAGATAAACAGCGAGCTGCATAAACGACAGCAATAGGCAATCTAGCTATGCACCTACCGGTGGACGTGCTCCACCACCATGGCATGGCGAGCCATCGTCAACGGTGAGAGTAAAGACGAGGTTCGAGAAACTAGCTGACGAACTAACTGAAAACTGACACCGCTAACTGAACTGAGTCCTAAAAGATAGCTGACGGTGACGCCAAGCTGTTTCATCGTCATATCTAGCTCGAGCTGCAAGGCATGGCAAGACATCGACGACGTCAAGAGTTCCCTTCACCGTTATCTTCATCTTCACTAGTAGAAAATGGGCCTTTGGTTCGGGCCATTAGTCCCGGCCGTGGCTGGGGTCGGGACTAATGGTCCGAACCAGACGGTCCGAGGAGGCCGAGGCACTATGTCCCGGTCCGTAAGAATCCATTAGCCGGCGCAGAACCTTTAGTCCCGGTTTGTATCTCAAACCGGGACTAATGGTCTGGCCCTATATATATGCATCCAGCCCTCCACTCTCTCCTGTTTTTTTCCTATGTGAGAGGTGTGTATAACTTTGTGCTAACTTTTTTTCTTCATATGCACTAGAGGTGTTCGGTGAAATGCCTATTAGAGCGATGCCACTTGAGTTCACACAAGACAAAATATGATATGAGCTGCCAGAGCGACACTTAAGGTTTCTCCTCTTTGTTTTGAAGTGTCCTAAAAGGTTAGCAACTATTTTCTCGTTTTGACTACGCGGTACTAATTTAAGCATCGTGATTGCGTTTGATATATATGCATGGTTGTATGATGCAGATGAGCCACCCATGGATGTACGGTGACCGACGCTCTGACGCTTACAGAGAAGGCGTGCGTTCTTTTCGCCTTGTGGCCAAGGCGAACAAGCGGCGGGGTGGTTTTATGTGTTGTCCATGTGTTGAATGTCAGAATGAGCAGGCTCACACTTCCTCAAGAGTCATTCAGAGCCACCTGCTTCAGTCCGGTTTCATGTCCGGCTATAATGTTTGGACCAAGCACGGAGAAAGAGGGGTTATGATGGAAGACGGCGATGAAAAAGAGAACGATGATGACGTACGAAGCAAAGAAACTTGTCTGCCCTCTAGGATTAGACGTGCAGAAGATACATGCATGCCCTAATGACTACATCCTCTACCGCGGTGAGAAGTACGAGAATATGGATAAATGCCCGGTATGCACTAAATTGCGGTATAAGATCAGAAAAGATGACCATGGTGATGTTGAGGGCGAGCAACCCAGGAAGAGGGTTCCTGCCAAGGTGATGTGGTATGCTCCTATAATACCACGGTTAAAATGTTTGTTCAGAAATAAAGAGCATGCCAAGTTGTTGCGATGGCACATGGAAGACCGTAAGAAAGACGGGATGTTGAGGCACCCTGCTGATGGTCGGCAGTGGAGAAAAATCGAGAGAGACTTCACGGACATTGCTGGTGACGCAAGGAACTTATGGTTTGGTCTAAGTACCGATGACATGAATCCTTTTGGGGAGCAGAACTGCAGTCACAGCACCTGGCCCGTGACTCTATGTATCTACAACCTTCCTCCTTGGTTGTGCATGAAGCGAAAGTTTATTATGATGCCAGTGCTCATCCAAGGCCCGAAGCAACCCGGCAACGACATTGATGTGTACCTAAGGCCATTAGTTTATGAACTTCTACAGTTGTGGGCCAAACCAGGTGTATGTGTGTGGGATGAGCACAAACAGCAGGAATTTGACCTACAAGCGTTGTTGTTCGTAACCATCAATGATTGGCCTGCTCTTAGTAACATTTCAGGACAGATGAACAAAGGATACAATGCATGCATATTTAGATGAGACTGAAAGTATATATCTAGATAAATGTAGAAAGAATGTGTACCCGTACAATCGTCGTTTTCTTCCGCCCAGTCATCCCTTAAAGAAGAAAGGCAAGCATTTCAATGGCAAGGCAGAAACCCGGACAAAGCCTGTCCCCCGTAGTGGTGCTGATGTATTTGGTATGGTCAAGGATTTGGATGTAATCTTTGGAAAGGGTCCTGGAGGACAACCTGTTCCGAAAGACCCCATTACCGGACACGCACCCATGTGGAAGAAGAAATCTATATTTTGGGAGTTACCCTATTGGAAAGTGCATGAGGTCCGCTCTGTAATCGACGTGATGCACCTGACGAAGAATCTTTGCATGAATATTCTAGGCTTTCTGGGCTTGTATGGGAAGTCAAAAGATACCCCGGCAGCACGGGAGGACCAGCAACATCATAAAGGACGAGACGGCAATCATCCAGGGCAGTTTCAAGGGCTTGCTAGCTACGCTCTTACCAAAGAAGAGAAGGAAATCTTTTTTGAAGTCCTTTTCAGTAGCAAGGTCCCGTCTGGCTTCTCGTCGAATATAAAGGGAATAGTAAATATGAAAGAGAAAAAATTTCAAAACCTAAAGTCTCATGACTGCCATGTGCTTATGATGCAATTGCTTTCGGTTGCATTGAGGGGAATTCTACCAGAAAATGTTCGACTAGCCATTGTGAAGGTATGTGCATTCTTCAATGCAATTTCTCAGAAGGTAATCGATCGAGAAAGTCTATCAGGGTTACAGATTGATATGGTCCAATGTCTGGTCAGCTTCGAGTTGTTGTTTCCGCCATCCTTCTTCAATATTATGACACACCTCCTAGTTCACCTAGTCGAAGAGATTAGAATTCTCGGTCCTGTGTTTTTACACAATATGTTCCCCTTCGAGAGGTTCATGGGAGTCTTAAAGAAATATGTTCATAACCGTGCTAGGCCAGAAGGAAGCATCTCCAAGGGCTATGGAACAGAGGAGGTCATTGAGTTTTGTGTTGACTTTCTTCCTGACCTTAAGCCGATTGGTGTTCCAGAATCTCGGTATGAGGGGAGGATGACTGGAAAAGGCACACTAGGAAGGAAATCAATGGTATGTAGGGACGGGCATTCTTTCACTCAAGCACACTACACAGTTCTACACAATTCCACTGTGGTGGCTCCGTATATCGAGAAACACAAGAATATTCTACGCTCCGAAAACCCGAGGAAGCCTGAAACCTTGATTAAAGGGGAACACGAGAAGAATTTTGGCAATTGGTTGCAGACACATCTCATGAATAACACTATTGTTGGAGATGAGTTGTACTCTTTGGCCAGGTTACCATCTTCGACTATATGTACTTTCCAAGGATACAAGATAAATGGGAATACATTTTACACGATCGCCCAAGATAAAAAGAGCACCAACCAAAACAGTGGTGTCCGCTTTGATGCAACAGATGACAATGGGCAGATTGACACATATTATGGGTACATAGAGGAGATATGGGAACTTGTCTATGGACCTACTTTTAAGGTCCCTTTGTTTCGGTGCAAATGGGTCAAGCTGACAGGAGGCGGGGTACATGTAGACAAAAAGTACGGCATGACAACAGTGGATCTCAACAATCTTGCGTACATGGATGAACCATTCGTCCTAGCCAACGATGTGGCTCATGTTGTCTATGTGAAGGACATGTCTACCAAACCGAGAAAAAGGAAAGATAAGCAAAAGAGTATAGAATACGATGAGCCAAAGCGCCACATAGTTCTTTCAGGGAAAAGAAACATCGTGGGAGCGGATGACAAGACAGACATGTCAGAAGATTACAATAAGTTTCATGAAATTCCGCCCTTCAAAGTGAAAACTGACCCAAGCATCCTGTTAAATGATGAAGATTCTCCATGGCTACGGTGCAGAAGAAAACCACAACACTAGATGTTGGTGATGTGTAATAATGTATTAAACCTTTTATTTGAGACATAAATCTATGTAATTAAACCTTTTATTTGAGACATAAATCTATGTAATGTATTAAACCTTTTATTTTAGACATAAAGGTCCCCTTTCATGTAATACATCTTGCTCAATCAAACTAGACGTTCTGAGCCGCGGTAGGTGATCACACAAAGAGAAGGAACCATCACAAGAGAAGGAACCCACAAACATTAAGGATACATAGCATAACTGAAAATTAAGAAACATGCCTAATGGTTGGGATTCCTCCGCACCTCTGGCGTGAAGACAGAGGTGGGAACCGGTGGAAAGAGCGGGAACGCAGTGGCGCGGGAAACTTTCATCCCGGGTGGGGGCTCAAACCGGGACAAAAGATGGGGGCCTTATCTAGGGGAGGCTTATCTGGGAGGGCCTTATCTGGGGGTGGCTAACCTTTAGTATCGGCTGGTGGGTGCAACCGGGACTAAAGGTGGTTTTTGTGTCATCTAACAAAACTATCGGTGGGACAAAGACGCGTGGGTAACCTTTAGTACCGGGTGGGGGCTCAAACCGGGACTAAAGCTGTCAGAGGATAAGGACGCGTGGGTGGACGACCGCTTCGATGAGATAAAGCATGTAGCGCATTTACTCGCCGAGGAAGAAGACAAAGTAGAAGCGGCGCCGTGCCTATAAAAGGAGCATCGATACGCCATGGCAAGCAACTCAACAAGCCAACATGGATGGAGAGTTTCATCCCCATGGATGGAGGAAAGGGTTGGGACATCTCCCGTGGCGGAACTTCTCGAAGATGCCCTTGGTGCACACGCCCTATGGCATCTTCGGAAGTTCCGCCTCGGAAAATATATTCCTGCTAGCCCACCTCGGAAAGCCCGCCGCAGCCTCCGATTAGTACTAAACGACGCAGGAGCCCAAAACGATAAATGTCGCCCCTCCCAAGAGTACCTCATAAAAATCTTTCTATCAGACCTTACGATCGTACCGACGAGGAAACCGACATGATCGTAAAGGCCGAATGTGTTGTGCAGCTTCAAAAGAAGAAACCCGAGCCCGCCCCGGTATACACCGAGAAGCAAAAAGCGTATGCACTTTCTTTTCTGAACACAAAATCGCAATATGACTTGCACCATAAGCCAGATGACTATCGACGCACACTTCAGAAGGAAGTGAAGAAGAGCAAATCAAGTAGAAGTACAAGCGGGAGCAAATCATCAAGTCAAAGTGCAACCGGGAAAATAAAGGACGCCCCCGGGAATGTGCCAAAAATCGACACCACCCTCAAGGTGGTATCCTATGACACTCCCCAAAGAGGATATGGAAGAAGCTAAGAAGCTTGCGCCGCTATGAATGTGACTGTTGAGGAATTGCTAGGTTCCCGTGACGACAAGTTACCCAAGGCCTGTGTAGTCCCTACATATGTCCTGTGGAAGCCTCGTCACTTTGAGCAGTTCCAACAACTGCCAACACAAATGCGGAGTTTACATAAATGGTACTTGAATGCCATAAAGGAGGAGAGAATAATGATCGTGGCGAAAGTCCCACATGACTACTACTTCCGAGAAGAAGAGGTCCATGTTGAGTTTCTAGAACTCTTCCAGTTATACACTTTCGACGCCATCGACAAAAGTCTCATGAGTTGCTATTGTCTGTAAGCTGTTGAATTCATTGTCTATATATAAGCTGTTCATTTTTTCAGTTGTTCGGTTCATTGCATGTAATTATCCTAATTATATCCTTTTGTACTCTATCATTATGCATAATGAAGATCATGGAATGTAAAAGAAGGTCAATCTTCAGTGTTGGGTTCATTGACCCAGATAAAATACATTGTCGGACGCTAAAGGAAAAACCCGAGGAAACACAGGAAAACCTTCTAAGGTTTCTAACGGAGCAAAATTTCTGTGACCACATACTGTTTCCTTACAATTTCGCGTGAGTGTCTTACTCTATTGTACACATTCTCTTTTGCTTACTCGATGTTAAGTGTAATTGATGAGTTACTGATGTATATATAAACGTGTATAGTTTTCACTGGATTCTCATGGACATTCAACTTGATAAGGGAAGAGTTGAAGTCATGGACCCATTAAAGAGACCCCTGGAACAGTTTAGTGACATGCAGGACATGCTCCAGAGGTAATTTTTGCGCTACGGCGGTCTCTTTCGTTGATTTCCTGAGATATCACGTAATAAATAACTCATTCATTTTCTTTACCGAGTAGGGTTTGGAACCAGTTTAAGAGTGCGGTTATGGGTGACTTTACTGAGAAGCTGACGTTTAAGCCGGTCTCGGTAAGTAGTAGGCGCATCTCTTTACTTCTAGTTTCAATACAATTATGATGCATGATTATTATTTTGATTGAATTCTATTCTCGTAAAGTGCGCGAGGCAGCCACAGGGGACGAATCTATGTGGATTCTACGTTTGCGAGTTCATTCGCATGTTTACCAGTGAGCTGAATGATTATAGAGTCGATGTAAGCAATACATTCATAACATTATTTTTATTACCGTCACTTTTTGTTATCATGATTGATATTCATATTGATCTTCTTTTCTTATATAGTTCGAGAAAATGCGGGATCAGCTCCTACCACAGCAACACGTAGTAGCAATTGCTGAAGAACTGGCAGGATTCTTGATGAACGAGATGATAGACGACGCCGGAGAATTTAGTGTGAATAGGCGATGATCCCCGATCGTAATTGAATAGACGAGCTCTAGTCCCGATAATTGTGATCTCCATGTGTAACTATCATGTATATATTTGTATGCTCGATCTTAAGAGAAGTTATCTTATGTATGCACGAACATGTATGGTATGTGGTAGCGTAGAAAACTATTTTGAAATGAAAAAAAAGAATACAAATTAAATTCTCTGCCGCGGCAGAGAAAGTGCCTAAAATACTGTCGCGGCGGAGAACCATTTGTCCCGGTTAATGTCTAACCGACTAATGGGGCACCATACCGCAGAGACAACCATGTGGATGCTCATTAGTCCCGGCTGGTAAGAGGGTCAGGATTAATGGGTGGGCCTTTAGTCCCGTCCCTCCAGTCCCGGTTATCAGGACCGGGACTAAAGCCCCTTACGGGCCGGGACTGGAGGCCCGTTTTCCACTAGTGCTTCTTGACAACACGTAAGCACACAAATTATAGTAAATAACTCCAATTTTGACCACGATTCATAGAAACCGGTACCGATGGTTGGAATGGAACCCATCGTTGACGTGAACATGCTTAGAGTGGAGAGAGAACAACTTCATCTTCAACCTCTTCACATGTGAAAGCTACACATGGATACCCCTAAGTTCACCAAATCGAAAAACTTGCAAGGAAAATAGCAAGATCGAGCTACTTTTGAAAGGATATTCCAAACAGTCGAGCGTGTGCGACGAAACCAAAAAGTACGTCAAAAAAGCACCAACTTTGACCACGAATCTAGAAAATACAGTTCATGGAACTCGGTGAAGGAGTATATGAAGGAAGATAAGAGGAAGCAACACATGTACCCGAGAAAACTCCAAAACTCCCTCGCTCGTGCACGCGTCCAGCCTTCCCAAAACAACTGCAAATTCAGCGGTTTCCCTAGGGCCTGGCCCGGGGGTGCTTTGAGGTTCGTGCAGGCCACAACACAGAATCAAGCCAATTTCTTCGTCAACGGGCATGCCCCATCCTCAAACGGCCTACGAAACACGCCTGAAAGGAACAATAAACGGAAACCTGGGCACGTGGGGTGATCACGTCAATGCCCATACTTGATGGACACACTGGAGACTTCGTCGGCAAAAAGACAAACAATGGGGAACACGAGGTTTACCAAGGTTCAGGCCCCCGGAGGAAAACCTTTCTCATGCTTGTCTGTTCTTGATTGATTGAGGAACCTTACAAGAGCGCCAAAATGGCTATGGTGCGCATATTGGATCTAGCCTGTGAGTATGAGAGTTTCGATGATCCTCCACGTTGTTCCCTCCTGCCTTTATATGGGGAGGCCAGGTCTCGGGAGATGTCCGACTCGGTTACAGGTTTGAGAGTGTAACCATAAGGGTTTCCTATCTAATCTTGTCGTGTCCACCAAGAAGTCGAATCCTTTATGGGCTTTGCCCCAGCCAAATCGTGATGGGCTTCACCATCACCAGCAGACCGTCATGTGGGCCTCCCGTTGGACCGGGCTAGATAGGCCAAGGGTGAACACCCATTGGGCGTACGTATGCATGTAGGACCCGAGTGTCCATTCGAATCGTAGGTTCAGATGGAGACTTATAAGTCACTCGCCGCATAAGGTGCATAGTACTGACTCCGACGGATCAGATCATAGGGATTTTGGTATACGTGACTGGTGCATCCAACAGTGTTTCCGGGCAAAAATAATGCTACCTATTCAAACTCGAGTCCCAGACTCAAATTTTTGCTGGACGTAATTCAACTCATGTCGTCGAGGTCTTACTGAGCAGAACTCCGGTTTAGTGAATATGTACCCAACGCGTCCGTCGGGATTTTCATCGTGCCTGCAGGCGCGGTATTTATCTGGCAGAACACAGCGGATGCGGTTGCTAGATCATCAGTTTATATCTGTAGGTCTTAACTTTACGTCGTAAATGCGGCATTCGAATGTTTGTCACCATGGAAGTGATTTGGATGGCCAAGGAGACATTGTCTCTAATCTGGAAAATGTAATATAAAGCAGACGGAGTTGCCAATGAATTTGATTGTTGCAAGAGAGTCGACATTGCGGACGCAATTGACACAATGAATTATTCTTTGTTTTTTTTTGTTTTCTATAGGGTGTGCCACCTGCACTCCCTATGAGAGTAGCCCCCGAGGATATTCTCGAGTCATAGACTCGAGTAGAGACTTATAATTATCGATTGTGTAAACACAATGATCTGGAAGTGCTTCAGATTGTCCTGTGAATGCCATCAACGCCAGTATTTTTCTTCCGAGTGCGCGACCAACGCTCCCTATGAAAGTAGTCCCCGTGTCCTTAGACGAATCATTGTCACTCGAAAGTTTTTTATGTGCGCGTCCAGCGTTCCAATTTAGAGTAGTCCGAAATCGTAGATTCGAGCGAAGACTCGAGTCTTTGCACTATACGGTTGTACTCCCTCCGTTTCATAATATAAGATGTTATATCATGAAACGAAGGGAGTAGTTGATAGTCTCGCAGTCACTGGACCCAGAAGTACATCAGATGAGCGACCAGTGCTCTTGTGAGGAGTAGCTCCAAGTGTCTAATTTATCGTAGACTCGATCAAAAACTTAGTCTTCGTGCATTGCCATAATTTCATATGCTACGACATCTAGAGGGGAGGAGATGCTCAACTCAGATGTCTCGCTTGTAGATTTAATCAGATATTTCATTGAATCCTTTTTAGTCGAATATTTCATTGGGTCATTCCGACGAATGACCCGTGAGCTCAACCGTTACCGTTAGACTGATGGGACGGGACGCGACGTTAAAAGGCTGACTGGATTTGACCATATTCTACTTTTAAATGCATAATGTATTTTACGGATAACATAGTTTATTTTGCACGAAGATTGCATGCCAGGATAAAAAAGCAAAACAATGCATTAGAAACAGAATATCATTAACAGAAGTCCTAGCACCCTATAACAGGATGCCAAGTTCAATAATAAATGAGTTCGCTCACTCGCACGAACTTGAGGAAACTAGGACGCGCAAACAGGTGTCTTGACCATGCAACTAAGCATCCACAGCTTCCAAAAAATGAAAATTGCAATACCCAAAAAGTTCTTAACCCTGGCAACTTATGTTATTTGCCGAGCGGAGGGACTGCCGAGGGCACATCAAATTGAATCTCTGATGAAAAAAGCTGAAGGTGGTAACACTGTAAATCCTTGATGAAATAGAGGTTTGCTTCGGTGTCCCCTCCTCCCCATACTTTGAAGGGGTAATATGATCTTTTACTATTAATTATTGATTATTAGTTACTAAACCATACATGCATATACATGATTTAGGATTGGTAGAGGTGATTATCAAAGTCAATCCAAAATCATCACCTTGCTAGTCTAGTATATTGTATTACCTATACGTGCACGTCTTGCCGGGAGTGGACACGACCACGGCTACCGGCACCTGCAGTTCAGCGACCACGCACACTATGACGGCAACCGGCATGGTTCGCGATGAGGACATCTGCTCTGCTTGCCCGCTTCACGCGCTGCGGTTTTTACAATTAGGTCGTGTGACAGCTCGCCGCCATTGTGCTGGTTAACACGTCAAAAGGACGATGAGTATTTTTCGGGTAGATGGTTTTAGTTGGTACACGTAAATATTGGGTATGGGCTTTGCGGACCAATTCCGTAATCTAATTTGGTTTAGCAACTAATAATCAACAATTAATGATAAAAGACCATCTTATCCTCTCAAAGTTTTGAAAAGGGAACACCGAAGCAAAAGTGGATGAAATAAACACTCCCTCGGACTTACTTCTGCAGAGAGAGAGTACGTAACCTTATACTAACGATTTGCCATAGAAATGTGTAAACTGATCCTAGCAACTTGCAGGAGCTCTCACATGATTGCCATCTGAACGGGAGAGGTATAACCATACGTACAAGATATGCTAGATATGCTATGTTTGTTTTGACAAAAAAAGATTCCCCAGTACTCGGTTCATGACAAATATTTGGCTTGACAAGGTCCCATTTGGAGTCGTCTCAAAATAGATATCGCAGATTTGTTAAAATTTGGATGAATCTGGACACTATTTTATACTCTCTCAAACCAAATTAATTGACTTTGATTTGTCTAGATTCGAATGTATCTAGGTACTAGATACATCCGAATGTAGGCAAATCCAAGTCAATTAATTTGGATCGGAGGAGTATATAGATTTATCCAAATTTTGCAAACTTAAGGCATCTATTCTGACACGGAAGGAGTAGATCAAACGGTGAATTGTAGAAACCATGGCTAGGGCCTCTCATTGTGGATAATAACTGAAGCTCAAACGCCAATTAAAGCAGCAATTGAACACTACTCAGGCCAAGAAATGAAAATACAAACCTAATCTTTCCACCAGGATAACGATAGACATATCAGAGATATGGTGACATGGTGTAAACCCTTGACGAAATAAACATAGCCACAGAAAAAGCCAGCGACAAATAAACCTTACTAGTATTAGAAACAACCTACTCTATTTCTCCTAAGGTTGGCCTCAGCTGCTAAAGAAGCCTATGGTGGCCATCTAACAGTTTGTCCCAGAAACTAGTGTACCAAATCACCAGTATAAACCAAAAAAGTTGGCAAAAGAGACCAAATGACAAGGAAATGCTGGGTACAAACTAGATGGATCATGTTAGATTTATATGGGTTGTGGCCTTCTAATAAATCCTGAAATCTCAAGGTCCATCTATTATGACAGCTTGGGAGGTCTGTGGGAGGCAAAGTTTAGTCTCACATTGTTAGTTACGAGAGAGTTGGACCAGCTTATAAGGTGAGATGTTTCACTTCCACTAAGTGAGTGAGAAGAGAAGGAGTCCACGCGCACCCCTCCTCCTCTGCCGTCCGCCTCGCCCGCACACGCGTCGCGTCGCGTTTCGTGAATCGAGTTTGAGTTAGAAACTCGTTTTGTGGAAGACTAAATTTTTTGCTTGGTGCACCAGCTGTTGGGTACGTGTCAATATTCGTGTGCATGTTTGACACGTGTCCTTGTCTTCCACCGTGTGGCGACTCGATCGGCTCACCTCCCAGGCTATAGAGCGAGAGACAGACAGATCTAGATGCATCATGTTCTTTGTTTGTCTCTCTCGTTGTGTGTTCCTCTTGCTGCACTGCTCTCTAGGCTTCCCCATCCCGGCAGCTGCGTGCACTGTTGTCCGGGAAAGCAGGCCTCCGAAACCCCGTTCGTTGAGATCCTGCATCGGGAGACGGGCGATAAGGTTTTTGGGAAGCGTCTCGGCGCGACTGCTCGTCTCCGTTCATGTGTTCTTCTTCAGCAACCAACAACCTCTTCAGCACCATGGGCGACATCAACAAGGACCAAGGTGCTGCTGCGGTGACAACCTTTCCGGTCAACTTGTACGTGCTATTCTTCTCTTTTGTATGCACTAGTTCTTGCTAGATTTCTAGATCTACTAGATGTGGTTGTTTGGATGCATGTGTTTAGATCTGCTAGTGCTTACATAATGTTGATTTCGCTAATTAATCTCATGGGGAAATTGCATAATAATCCAACAATCCAAAAACCTTATTTATTTAGGCAATTTTCTTCATCTTCCTTTGCTGCTTCGCTGAAACCGAGCCCTTTTACTGGTGCTAATTTTAAGAGATGGCAAGGAAAAACCCTCTTGTGACTCACTGCCATGGGCATAGAAAAAGTTGCAGATGGCACTTCCAGAGGTCCGCTTACTCTCGATGAAGAGAGAGTGTTCAGGGAGGCCACTGTACTTTTCATGGGCTCTGTACTCAGTGTGCTTGGAGACAAGTTGGTTGATGCATATTTGCATATTCGTGATGCCAAGGAACTGTGGGATGCGCTGGACACTAAGTTCGGCGTTGTCGATGTCAGTGGTGAACTGTATGCTATGAAGCAGTTCAATGACTACAAGATGGTTGAAAACCGATCTGTAGTAGAATAGGCTCATGAGCTACATATCCTGGCAAAGGAACTCGAACTCCTCAAGTGTGTACTTCCAGACAAGTTTGTTGCATGATGCATTGTCGCTAAGCTTCCCCCTTCATGGAGGAACTTTGCCACTTCTCTGAAACATCATAGGCATGAGCTCTCTATTGAGTATCTCATTGGCTCTCTGGATGTTGAATAAAAGGCGATGGCAAAATACAAACACACTAGTGGAACCAAGGGACATTCTGTTGCCAATATGGTGCAGAAAAATGCCCACAAGTCCAAAGAAAATAACAAAGTCTGCCAGACTACCAACTTCAAGAAGAAGAAGGGGTAGAACAAGGAAAAGAAAGAACCTTGCTGGGTGTGTGGCGAGATTAGCCATTGGGTTCATCGTTGTCCACAGAAGAAAGACAAGAAGGGTCAGGCTGGACAGAGTTCTAAATCTGTCAACATGGTCATTGGCAATACTGATGCATGAACTTTAGGTTCTGGGTACGGTAATTTATTACCTACGGTTCCTTCAGTATTTCAACCCACAGAATGGTGGGTTGATACAGGTGCCAATGTTCATGTCTGTGCTGACATTTCCATGTTCACCTCTTATCACGCTCGAGATTCCTTAGTCATGATGGGGAATGGGTTACATGCTACTATTCTTGGTGCTGGCACGGTAGATCTGAAGTTTACTTCAGGAAAGATCATGCAATTGAAGAAAATGCAGCATGTCCCTTCTATCAAGAAGAATCTCGTTAGTGGATCCCGTCTTCTGAAAGATGGGTTTAAGTTGGTATTTGAGTCCAATAAAGTTGTACTGTCTAAGTATGAAACCTTTGTTGGAAAAGGCTATGAATACGGAGGCATGTTCCTTTTTCATTGGTAGACTTCTGTGATGATGTAGTGAACCATATTTGGACTACTAATAATGAGACTAATGTTTGGCATTCATGACTTTGTCATATTAATTTTGGTTGTATGTTGCGGCTTGCTGGTATGAGTTTAATTTCGAAATTCACTATTGTCAAAGGCTCAAAGTGCCATGCTTGCATGCAAGCAAAGCAGCCTCGCAAGCCTCACAAGCCTATAGAGGAGAGAAACTTAGTCCCTCTAGAGCTCATACATTCAGATCTATGTGAGATGAATGGAGTGTTGACAATTAGTGGAAAGAAATATTTCATGACTTTGATTGATGATTCTACTAGGTACTGTTATGTATATCTCTTGAAAACTAAAGACGAGGCTTTAGATTTCTTTAAAATCTATAAGGCAGAAGTTGAAAATCAACTCGAGGGAAAGATCAAAAGAATTCGGTCTGATCATGGTGGAGAGTACTTTTCTAATGAGTTCAATTTATTCTATTCGGAACATGGTATTATACATGAGAGGACGCCTCCCAATTCCCCTCAATCCAATGGGATTGCTGAGAGGAAAAACCGGACTCTAACAGATTTGGTTAACGCCATGTTAGACACTGCCGGTTTATCCAAGGAATGGTGGGGGGGCTATATTGACTTCATGTCATGTCCTAAACCGTGTTCCAACTAAGAATAAAGAGATTACTCCATTTGAAGAATGGGAAAAGAAAAGGTTGACACTCTCCTACTTATGAATATGGGGTTGCTTGGCAAAAGTCAACGTGCCAATCAACAAGAAGCGTAAGCTTGAACCGAAAACCGTGGATTGTGTCTTTCTTGGCTATGCTTCTCACAACATTGCTTACAGATTTCTTGTGGTGAAATATGAAGTGGAGTACATGAGTGTCGGTACCATTTTTTAATCAAGAGATACTACATTCTTTGAGGATATATTTCCTATGAGAGATATGCCTAGCATATCTAATAAGGAATATGATCCAGTTTCTAAACCTGAAACTCCCATGGAGACTGATGAACAATCAAATAATAAGAGTTCAGATCCGTATGAGGATGACAATGGTGCTCCCACAAGGAGCAAGAGACAAAGGATCGAAAGGTCTTTTGGTGATGATTTCATTGTGTACCTAGTAGATGACACTCCCACAACTATTTTAGGAGCTTTTGCATCTCTGGATGCAGACTACTGGAAGGAAGCGGTTTAAAGCGAGATGGATTCCATCTTGGCTAATGGAATGTGGGAGATATCTAAACGTCCGTGTGGGTGTAAACCTGTAGTATGTAAATGGGTATTTAAAAAGAAGCTTAGGGCTGATGGTACAATTGAAAAGTACAAAGCTCGACTTGTGGCTAAAGGCTATACCCAAAAAGAAGGCAAATATTTCTTTGATACTTACTCACATGTGGCTAGATTGACCACAATTTGAGTACTACTATCACTGGCTGCCTCTCACGGTCTTCTCGTTCATCAAATGGATGTTAAGACGGCTTTCCTAAATAGAGAGTTGGATGAGGAAATTTACATGGAACAACCTAATGGTTTTATACTAGAGGGTTAAGAAAGAAAGGTGTGTAAATTGAAGCAATCTTTGTATGGCCTCAAACAAGCTCCCAAGCAATGGCATGAGAAGTTTTAAATAACTTTGACATCTGTAGGCTTTGTTGTAAATGAATCCGACAAATGTGTGTACTACCGCCATGGTGGGGGTGAGGGAGTTGTCATATGTCTCTATGTTGATGACATACTAATTTTTAGGACAAGTTTCAAAGTGATTAATGAGGTCAAAACCTTCTTGTCTCAATGTTTTGAGATGAAAGATCTTGGAGAAGTTGATGTTATCTTAAACATCAAGCTACCGAGAGATGAGAATAATGGGATTACACTTGTGCAATCACATTATGTGGAGAAGGTGTTAAGTAGGTTTGGATATGATGATTGCAAATCCTCTCCTACACCTTATGATCCTAGTGTTTTGCTTTGAAAGAATCAAAAAGTAGCTAGAGATCAATTGAGATACTCTCAGATTATTGGCTCACTTATGTATTTAGATTGCGCTACGAGGCTTGACATCTCGTTTGTTGTGAGCAAACTTAGCCGGTTTGTGGCCGAACCGGAAGATGATCATTGGCATGCTCTTGAGAGAGTAATGCGCTATCTAAAGCGAACAGTGAGCTATGGATTTCATTATATCAGGTATCCAAGAGTACTTGAAGGATATAGTGATTAAAATTGGATATCGGATGCTGATGAGATAAAGACCACAAGTGGATATATATTCACTCTTGGTGGTGGCACTGTTTCATGGAAGTCTTGCAAGCAGACCATCTTAACGAGGTCAACTATGAAAGCAGAACTCACAATATTAGATATTGCGACTGTCGAAGTAGAATGGCTTCGTGAACTCTTAACAGATTTGCCTATGATTGAAAAACCAATATCGGCAATCCTTATGAACCGTGACAACCAAACTGTGATTGTCAAAGTGAATAGTTCTAAGGACAATATGAAGAGTTCAAGACATGTCAAGAGAAGACTCAAGTCTGTCAGAAAGCTGAGAAACTCTAGAGTTATAGCATTGGATTATGTCTAAACGGCTAAGAATCTGGCGGATCCTTTTACGAAAGGACTATCAAGAAATTTGATAGAAAATGCATCGGGGGAGATGGGTTTGAGACCCACGTGAGTTGTCAAGGGGGTAACCCAACCTATGTGATCGGAGATTCCGTGAATTAGGACCTGAGAAAACAATCCGGAACAATTGAGTTGAGCGAAATTTTTAAAACTCCCACTCCGCACAGATGCAATTCTCTCATGGTATACTGTTAGGAAGGTTGATTACATCTTAATGTGTTATGTTTGTCTCCTTGCGAGCAAAGACGCTGTCCTACAGAGTGATCTTGAAAGAACACACCTATATAAGCTACATTGTTGGTCACAATATATGAGATTTGGGTGAATCTCTAGGAAGCTCATGAAAGGCCGAGGGGTATGACTTATAAGCTCCACCCAAGGGGTAGCCTATGACAGCCAAGTACCGGTAATGGCATTGAGTGAAACTTGCTGTACAAGACTGGCAATTTAAGTCATAGTCCATTGTTCAGTTG
Source organism: Avena insularis (assembly GCA_023614405.1). Taxonomy (NCBI): domain Eukaryota; kingdom Viridiplantae; phylum Streptophyta; class Magnoliopsida; order Poales; family Poaceae; genus Avena; species Avena insularis. The sequence goes on from CM042696.1 coordinate 163,210,745, forward strand.
TAGTAAGTGTATCTCTTTATCTAGGTGGAAATTTAACTTAACAGTATCCACTGAACTGCAGGTATATTAAACAGTGATTGGAACTAATGTGCCATATGATGTGCCTCTGAGATCTGGTGGGGGATTGTTAGATTTATATATGTTGCGGCCATGTAGGCAGCTCATGTAGTCTAATAAATTCTAAAATTTCAAGATCCATCTACTATGGCAGCTTGGGAGCTCTGTGGCCTGTGAGAGACTTGATGTCCCAAACAAACAGGTAACAGGGGCATTGCAAAATTGTACATGTGGACTGTATAGTATAGCATCTTCATCAGGTTATGAACAAAGAGCCACAAACGCAAGAGGGAAAATAAACAGAAACCTGACCATTCCTGACTTCTTTTTTTTAAAGCACATTGTATTTTACGGATAACATAGTTTATTTTACATGAAGATTAGGGATGCAGGCGGACATCTGCTAGAGATCGAAACATGTCCGCCTAATCCAGTTCGTTCTCTACTCATGTAATCACTTTACTCAGTAGTCCTTAAGAAATTCGTCCGCTTCGTCCGGCGTATTGTCCGCGGCATCCATAATGAAGATCGCATGCCAGAATAAAACAGCAAAACAATGCATTATAAACTGAATATCATTAACAGAAGCCCTAGCTACCTATTAACAGGATGCCGAGCTCAATAAAAAAGAGTTCACTCACGCGCGAATGTGAGGAAAGTAGGACACGCACGTGTCTTAGCCATGCAACAAAGCATGGACGCTTCCCAGGAAACTGAAAGGAAAAATTGGTTCTATACCATTAAAAGTTCCGGACTTTAGAAAAATACCAGTCAAAGTTCTGTCTTTAGGAATATACCATCCAAAGGCTACTCCGTCACTGTGAACGCACCCAGCTCAAAGGAAAGGACTCACACAGTGACACAAACACGCACGCAGCCCAGCCCGAACGGAGACAACCGTCGGCGCACCGCCCAGCGCGGTAGACTGCAGGGTTGCCGGAAAGCATGCTGGCGGTAGGGTTCCGTGGCGGCGTGGCGACGGCCCAAGGCGCGGGGGCAGCACAGTTGCACAAGGCAAGTGAGTGTGGGAGGAGGAAAAGAAGCAAGCGGTCAGCGTGAACTCGTCGGAGCGCTTGTATGAGGCAGAGGAGCACGGGGACGACGCCTTCATCGCCGATGGTGGACTGTGGAGCCGACTGACGCTGAGACCTCGACTCGGGGACGCTCGGACTTGGCAGGCATAACCAGCGGTTTCGGGGGGACCGCCGAATGGCAAGGAACTAGAGGAGGAGGATTCGTACTAGGCGACACAGGTGATCGATGGTGCGGCGGTGACCTACATGAACGGAGGAAGACCATGCACAATAGGTTGATTTCAGGTGTTGCAACTTAATTCATTTGGTAGGGCGACTAATACAAGGTGAAGAGATTGGACACGGCGTCGGGTCTTGGCGAGGTCTATGGCGACGGGAAGGAGCAGGGTGCCGACGGCGGCGTGAACCGAATGTCATTCACGTTCTCTGCGTACAGGGCAAAGGAGCAAACACAACTTGGTGGGTAGAACAGTTGTCGCAAGGAGATTCCAATATTCCAAGAAGGAGAAGGAGAGCAGGACATAGCCGACCAAAGCTGAAGAAATGGCTGACGGCCGTGATTCTGTTTGAGGACGATTTCGTCATTGTTAGAGCACTAATTACCGTATAAAGAGTAGGATGAGAATCTGCAGTGCTTGGAGATCACTCCTGTAAAGGATAAGCTCTCCAGGAGATCCAGAACCCAGCGTCGGGCTGCGCAGGAGCATAGCGCCGGCAGACAGCCGGTGGCTAAGTTCTGATCATTCGTTTCTTACACCTGTTTGACGTGGAGTTCACGGCGATGGTAGAAAGCTATAACGGAGCCGCCTTTGCGTGCTATTTTTCTAAAGACAAAACTTTCAGTGGTATTTTTCTGAAGTTCGGATATTTTGATGGTACAGAACCAATTTTCCCAAACTGAAAATTGCCAGGACCAGTTTTAACCCTGGCAACTTATGTTATCTGTCGGAGGGACTGCCAAGGGCAAATCAACAGAATCTCCGATAAAAAAAATTAAGGTGGTAACACTGTAATCCTTGATAAAACTAGTAACCGAGCACGTGCAATGCACGTGTAGCATAATATGATCATAATACCTTCAAATTATATGGAGGAAAAAAATTAAAATTTATCTTGGACTTTGAGAGGAACATTCATTCAGAGTATAAAAAAAGTAAAAGGGATTCCAAAGTACAGAGCTAGCATAGCTTAGTAATTCAATCCTCTAGAATTCCTACAAGAACAATTCACACGTGCTGGTATTCAAAATCTTGCGCTTACAAATACTGTGCAATTCGTCTCTCAAGCGAGAGCATCTGTGGTGAATTGTTCTTTCCGTATGTGAACCGGTCTGTAACTCTAGTATTATCGATTAAACAATAACGCATCCATGCAAATTGTAGAGTAGCATCAATGAATATATTTGAGAACGATTTTGTAAATCCCAGTAGCATGCCGAACATGGATTATACACATGAATTGACAATTTTTTTAATATTGTAGATTTATGGTCTGAAACCTACCAATAGAAACATGACACAATTTATAATAGCACTCAAATTTGAACATGACACAAATAATGCACGTGCTTAAAATCGTGGGGAAATAAAAAAAATGAGCCATGGAAAACAAAAGGGCTTTACTTTTTTTTCGAAAAGGAAAAAGGGCTTTACTTAGATTGACAGACAGGTCCTTCACCACAGATGCTCTCGCTTGAGAGACGAATTGCACAGTATTGTCAAATTAAATTTGAAAAACATAAGCTGACCAGAGAAAATTATTGGATGATGGCCTACTAACTATAGTTGTTTCTTCTTATTAATTGTGCATGACAAAAGACCATTGTTTTAGTTCAAATGCAAGTCTTGGCCTCCAGCCAAAGCAAGAGCCCTGATTCCTCAAGTCCCCGTGTCATGCAAAAGTCAGCTCCTAATTGATCATTGGTTCAGACAACAATCCATTGGTACAGATTAATGCAACAGGTCTCTGTTTAAATGCAGGTCAAGATACAGAGGAAAATTTCGAACCTGGAGAAAGGTAAGATGTATAGCAGAGGACGTGCAGGAAGCGGTTGGGTCGGGTGTCGATGCAGGGCAGGCCTCGCGTTCACGCTCGCGCGGGGCGGCTGTGTTGAGGCCGGCGAGCAGACTCGCGTGGGGCGGCGTAGCGGCAACGTGGTGGCTCGCATGGGGGCGGCTGCGTTGAGGCCGGCGAGCTGGCTATCGTGCGAGACGGCGGTTGTAGGGAAGATACGGAAGGCTCTGGTGTGGTAGAGCGGCGGGCTGGCTCTCGCAGAGGCCGGCTGGCGGGCGCGGGGTAGGGAAGCAACGACGATGGGGCGAGCGATGAAAGTCGGTCGATTAGGTGATGCATCTCACGTCTCGGCGGCGGCGAGGGCGCGGTGTTGGTGGCGGCGGCGGCGTCAAGGGCGATGTGCAGTGGGGCGGGGGCGTGCGTCGCAAATCGCGGCGTCCTCTGCGAGGGGCATGGAGATACTGTATATTGCGGCCTTTGGATTTTTTTCTTTTGACATCTGCGCGCAGGAGTAGATTAGGCGTGGTGGGATGGTTAGACGTCTAACCACCATGTTTTAGTTTTAGTTTTAGTTTTGATCTAGGCCGGTTGTTTGGAAGATTACAGGGTTAGGATCGTTTGGATCTGCCGCTCTGGGTCGTTTTATATTAGATAAACACTCCATCTTCCAGAAAAGGATGTCGCATATTTGTCTAGATTCACATGTACCTAAACTGTTGACAAATACTACTAGATTCACATGTATCTATAGTGTAGAGAAATAAGGGACTTATTATTCCAGACAAAGGGAGTACATAACCTTATACCAACGAGTTGCCATAGACACAAGGAAATGTGTAAACTGATCATAGGAACTTGCAGGAGCTCAAACATGATTGCCATCTAAACGGCAGAGGTATAACCATACATACAACAAGAAACGACTGATGACACAAAGATGTGGCATATGCTATGTTCGGTTTGACTAAACAAGGATTCCCCATTACTGACAAATATTTGGCTTGGCATGGTCCCATTCGGACTCGATCATATTGTGAATTGCAATCATGGCTCTAATCTCACATTGGGATAATAACTGAAGCTCAAACGTCAATTGAAGCAAAGTGAACACTACTCAAGCCAAGAAATGAAACTAGAGACCTAATCTTTCCACCAGGAGAAAGATAGACATATCACAGATGATATGGTGATATGGAACCCTTACGAAATAAACATAGCCACAGAAAAAACCAGCGACAAATAAACCTTACTAGTACTAGTATTTTTTTTTTGAAACAAGTACTAGTACTAGTATTAGAACTGAAGCTCAAACGCAAATTTAAGCAGCAACTAAACACTACTTAGGCCACGAAATGAAACTACAAACATAATCTTACCAGAGATGATATGGTGTGCACCCTTGCCAAAATAACCAGTCACAAAAAAAACCTTGACGAATAAACCTTACAATTGTTAGAAGCATCCTACTCTATATTTCCTGTGTTTGCTCTCAGCTGCTAAATACTATTGTGGCCGTCTAACAGTTTGTCCCAGAAACTAGTGTACCACATCACTAGTATAAACCCAAAAGTTAAAAAAGAGAGACCAAATGACAAGGAAATGCTGGTCAACTAAGCTAATGCGGGTAGAACAGCTTCACTAGAAACAACCTCAAAAGAAAAGGCTGCATAACGATTGCAATGAGCGACCAAAACAGGTTAAGGCAGCACCTCATCACGTTAATCATCTATCAACCATATGTAGATGGATCATAGGTACATGCAAAAGCCAAATGACCACCAGTGGACAGAAACAATATTTCAGAATAGAAACCAAATTCTGAGTACAGTATTCCATACGACAGGAAAGAAGTAACAACTCAAAGACGAAGTTTACTCTCACATGCTATGTTTGGTTAAAAAGATTGGTCATTGGTCGGATTGTTAAAACATTTGACTTGGCAATAGACAGTTGGACCCAATCAAACATGAATTACAGACACAAGTGGCGCTATCTCAAGTTCAAACGCCAGTTGGAGCAGCAAAAGAAATCTATCAGGCCAGAACATGGAAACTAGAAACCCAATCTTCACATCCACAACTTAACAATTTTCAATTCGACTAGTATAATTTAAGATTGATAATGTAGGGAAAACTCAACAGAACAGTCTGATCATTAACTAAGAAACCATAATCTCTCCAACTAGGCACGAAGCAAAAGGATATTGCATAGAACAACTTAAAGTCTCAGAGAACATCATATCGAATTCATTGTCCAAAAGATATGAAACTACTTGGCATAAATTTGCTTGATAGATAAGGTAGTCAAGGAGAGCGCCAACGGCGCCACCATACCCAAATCAACGGTAAGACTTCTGGAAACGCGCGCGGGCTCCACGTCCTCCGAACTTCTTGGGCTCGCAGCGGCGCGGGTCGGCGACGAGGAGGGTCCGGTCGTAGCGGCCGAAGATATCCTTCACCTCCTTCTTGGCGGCCTCGTCGACGAACTTCTGGAAGTAGGAGACGAGCGACTTGGCGATGGCCTGGCGGATGGAGTAGATCTGGCTCGTCTTCCCGCCGCCGCGGACGCGGATCCTCATGTCGATGTCCTTGAAGCGGGACCTACCGGCGAGCAGGATGGGCTCGAAGGCCTTGAGCCGGAGCATCTCGGGGCGGATCAGCTCGATGGGCACGCCGTTGACCTTGATCAGGCCGCGGCCGGGCTTGCAGTAGGCCACGGCGACGGCGGTCTTCTTCCGGCCGAAGCACTGGACGGTGCCCGCAACGGGGCGGGAGAGAACGCCGGACATGGCGGTGCACTTGATCGCGGGGAGCGCGGCGGCGCAGCGGCGGGGGTTAGGGTTTTGTGGAGGCGGCGAAGGTGGGATCCGGATGACGAGCGAGCGATTATATAGCAGGGAGGCGTTAGGGTTTTGGCCTGGCTCATGCGGCACACGCTAAGCATGACGGGCCAAAAGCTTGGCCGTATGGGCTGAGACGTATCAATTGGGCTTCATGTGGGCCTTGAAGTACCGGCCTTGTTATGGCCTGTGGATTTTCGAAGTCTTCTGTCCATAAGAGGACGTGGTGGGAGTCGGAGGGAGCTAGGGTTTCGACCCGAACACTACTTGATCTTATCCGAGCGAGCCGTCTGGCGGCGCCGCGGCGGCCGGAGACGCTTCTCCCCTCTGCCGCGCCGCCACCGCAGTCCTCCAAGGGCCGCCGGGAAGGTGGCGCGCTCTGAGAGTGGCGGCGCTGACCTCCGTGGCAGTCATCGGCGGCGAGCGATGACGACTGCCTGCGGTCGGAGCGCGAGCGCGATGATGGCCGCGCGGGCTCACCCAACCAACAAAACAATTACCATCTTCCTTTCTTTATTTTTCCTTGCGTTTTAAATTTCTCTTTTTGTTCTCTGGGTCGGTTTCTATTTGTTCGGTTCCCTTCTTCTGGTCTAAAACAAGATTGCGTGGGATCGCTACTATTTTCATGAGGATATTGTAAACTGTTTCTTGATTTCCGACCTCGTTTTTTCTTAAACCATGCACTCTTTTTTGTTGTTCAGCTAATTTGTTTACGAGCAAGGTGGCAAGGTGCAGCTATTTTTGTGCTACTTCTTTTTTGTTAGGGAATTTTTGTGCTACTACTAGTTCATAGCTTATGTCAAGTATGCCTTGTTTCTTGGTGTTTAACTCTCTTAGCAAGTAATTTGAAGCGGATGTGTAATGTTTTGCCAAAATTTGAAAAAGAAAAGACAGCAAGTGTTTGTTATGCTGCAGGTTGATCTTTTGATTGCACTGTGGGAAGCAGAAGATGATGGTGTTCCAGTCTGCGTGGGTGAAGTGTCAGTTTGATGCATGGCCTAGAGGCTTGAGTTAGAAATTATAGAATCAGTTGACAATTGCCTTCGGACATTGAAACACGGATATATTGGATTCTGAATTGGTGTATGTAGGCTGAATATTCCAGTGCTGTCTTGTATTGTAATAACCTTGGTAATAGTGGATCAAGTTGCTGAAGGGAAAGCAGCTATTGTAATATCAAGTGTATATGATAAGTTGTCCTTATTAATATTGGATCAAGTGCTACTGTGCGTTTATTTGTACGTCGGTCTCTTAACTGCTTAGAAAAATCAAAGTAAACATTTTGATTCGCCATTTTCATTCTGGATTGACAAAGTACACAGCAGAGAATGATATGAGGTCAATTGTTTTGATCACGGTATGATCAGAAACAGCATAACATCTCCCTCCTTTCTAGTATTATCTATGATCTATGATAAGTTTGTCCTTTCAACAATTCCATGTTATAAGGGCTTCCAGTATGTTCAGAAGCATGAATTCTGTTTGCATTGGCTTTTGGCCTAATTTCAAGATGACATTGTCAATGGATAAGTACACAGTTTTGGAGTGGTATACCACAAGTTTGTTTTCTTGTAGTTTACCTGGCATGTACTGATGCCTGGAGTAAACATTTTTGATTGAGGTCAATCAGAAACAGCATAACATCGCTCGCTCCTTTCTTCTATCTATCTATGATAAGTTGTCCTTTCATCTAAGAGCACGTACAATGCAAGGTGCTTAGGAAAATAAACCGGTTTTTCGGTAAGCACCGGTGCTTATTTATACTAGGTGGATGCCTAACTAAGCACCTCTTCTATACAAATAAGCACCAATGCTTAGCAAAATGGTTGATTTATTTTTGTAAGCATCCCTCTAAGCACCTTCCATTATACATGCTCTAATAATTCCATGTTAGAACAGATACAACGCTGGTGCTTAGGCTAGGTGCTCAAGAAAAAAACCGGACTTTTTTTGCCACATGAGAATCACCGGGTGCTTACCGCACACAAAGAGTGCCTAGCTTGGCATCGATGCCCCATCGGTGCTTAGAAAAAAAACTACTGTTTTCTAAGTACAGAATTAGACTGGGCCCACTAGCAAAGCACCGGTGCAAACTTCTATGCATTGGAGAAGTGAGAATCTAATCAGGTTGGTGCTGACGTTTCAGCCCTCTCTCTCTAAGCACCTCTAATTAAGCACCCTGGAGTGTACATGCTAAGCACCTCTAATTAAGCACCCTGGAGTGTACATGCTCTTAAGGGATGCTGTGCTGCTATGTGTTTCCAAGAGATCTCTTCCATAATTGTAAAATCTGAGGAGTAAAGAGCACATCCAGTTCTATGTTCAGAAGTATGAAATCTGTTTGCTTTGGCTTCTGACCTCATTTCAAGATAAGATGACATTGTCAATGGATCAGTAAACAGTTTTCGAGCGGTATACCACAAGTTTGTTTTGTTATATACTCCCTCTGTTTCAAATTACTCCGCCGGCGCGCTTATGTAGGTGAACTAGTACTCCCTTATTTTTCATTTAAAAAAATCCTCGAATTTTTGAAATAGATAGTATGAAATATGTACTACGTATACCAAAAATTCTAAGAATTTTTTGATGAAAAATGAGAGAATACTAGGCCACCTAGGTAAGCGTGCGCGCGGAGTAATTTGAAACAGAGGGAGTAGTTTACCTGGCATGTCTGATGCCTGAAGTAAAATCAAAGTAAACATTTTGATTCGCCATTTTTCATCCCGGATTCTTTGGATACGAAATACACAGCGCACACTGAAATGAAGTCAATTATTTTGGTCACAGTATGATCAAAAACAGCATAATGTCACTCCTTTTTCTATAGTTTATACTTCAAAATACATGTTACAGGAGCAATAAACATTTGCCTTGCTAGCATACATTCAACTGGACTGACAAATCCTAAGCTATCAGTCCATCTTCCAAGGCATAACCAAACGCTCGACCTGAATCTTCTAGATTACAATCTTCCATTATACCAATACTCAATGACATATGCAACTGATCTATAAGTGTCAGTGAAATGCTGTGTTAGCCTAGAAATAAGATACATGCACCTCCTTCCTGTTTATTTGTTTGCTCTTTCAGATCTTGAAGATCTTCTAAACCTATGTGCCTTCAACCGGATCGAAGGCACCTTCCTAGCCAATGCTTGCCAGATCATCTGGACCGCATCATCCTTCTTAGATGGGAACTGGTACTCAAAATGTTTATCCACTTCTTTGAGCCTCTTCCACATCCTTGTCCATCGACGCTTGTCTACGCCTTTTATCAGCCTCGTCAAGTAACCCTTTTTGACGGCGTCAGACGAACGAACAAAGATGGAGAACTTGGAATAATCTAGGATATCCTCGTAAGGGAGCTCAATGTCATCGCTTATGATAACAGGGACACAGTGGCTTACTATGGCATCAAACAGACGATTGGAAGAAGGGGTGTCCCCGGCAATGTTTAGGCAGAACTTCGATGAGTGCATTCCCTGGCTGGCTTTGCTGACCCCGTGGTCCTGGACACTTCCGAAGGAAAATAAAACATCCTTCTCGTCTTTGAGCATATTATACAGTTCCTGCCGAATGTTTCCTCCCTGCAAAAGAATGATGCAATTATATCATTAATCACTGGTTTTGTCATTGTAGACAGAATACGACTAAAACCTGCAACATACATTCCATATTTCTACATGTAGGATGTTTCAACACGGCCTAAGAAGTTGCATTTATTTACAAAAATGAGACCAACCAGGGCTAGCACAGATGGACGAGAAGCTAGTCCAACACCGACTAAGGTGGTTTGGGCATATCCAACGGAGGCCTCCAGTAGCACCAGTTAATAGTGGTATTCTCAAGGGTATGGAAAATACTAGGAAGGGCTGAGGCGACCGAAGTTGACATGTGCGGAGGCAGTAAAAAGAGACTTGAAGGATTGTAATGTACCTAGAGATTTGGCTCCTGATAGGATTGCATGGAAATCAGCAATCCATGTGCCAGAAGCTTAGATTTCTCATTTTTCTTGTTCTCGTTTTTCTCTTCTTCTCTTTTTGGTTTCCTTTTGTTTCTGTTGGGTTTCATATCTAGCCCCCAACCTGCTTGGGAAAAAGGCTTGGATGTTGTTGTTGTAGACCAACCAGGACTAGCCCTTGGTGGCATATTTTTATAGAAGAAAACTCCTTAGTGAGAATTCTAGAAATTCGCTGACGACAGGAGTCAAACTATGGTTGTTGGGTGCACTACTGTGCCCTAACCTTTGGGCTACTGCCCCGTCCTCAGAACTTGCAAGCAGGAGCGAGTATTCCTAGGTATTCAAGTGAATACCAATCATTTTGGCAAAACAGTTAATTTTTTGGCAAAGCAGCGACGATTTTAGCAAAATGAATACCGAGAGGCAAATTCCTGGCGCCGCCACTGTTACAAGGTGCACAAATTATGTTTTGGTTCATGCATAAGGCTAAAGATTCTCAAAGTACATGTAATTCATCTCAACCAAGGCATTGGCTGTCATTTAATTAAGAAAGAGCACGATATAATAAGAGGAGCCACCTTGATGGTATCTAAGTTTTAGATATCAAATTCGTAAACGTGTGTTCAGGAGCAACATCTGGCGCATAATGTGCGTGATTTAGTAGTTTAGTGCTGCCATCAACCTCAACTCAAATTATGTCAATTTGTAGTAGCACTATGGCAGTATCTTGTGCATTTAGAACTTAAACACATCAAAGCTCAAATCCTGAATCTTAGGCTCTTAATGATTCTTCCTAACTTATGTAACTAAGTCTTAGCTAATGTATAGTTATCACATTTCACCAAATTCCAAACTATATCTCTTGATATAAATATCACAGTTTCCTGAAGTAACCCAGTTCCATCAGCTGAACCTGCTCGGGCAAATACTAATTCACCTCTGTGAGAATTGAAGTTATGACTGACGTCTCACAATCATAGGTTATACATGATATAAGATCATGGTGTGCGTAACCAGATTAGTAAGAAAAGTTCTTACCTCCTTCCTGTAAATGGCTCCCCGAAAGTATAACAGCGTCGGCCGGTCATCAAACCCGGCTGTGTCATTCACAAACGTTTTGGCCATATGCCGGTAGGGCGCAATGAGATCCTTCTCCAAGCTGGCAACCCTGGGATGGTACCTCCCGAAGTCAGACAGCACGAACACCGCGGGGAACAGCGCCAACCGGGCATGGAGCAAGCTGTTGGGGTGGTGCGCGACGATGACATGGTCGGCACCCCCGGACCTCTTCCACTCCGGCTGCGCCACCAGATACCTGACGAGCTTCTCCTGCAGGGACATGTCCCTGCTGACCTTCTCCGGCGGCACGGCCTTGGAGTGGCGGTTGTAGCTGAGGGACGTGAAGAAGGGGACGAACACCACATCGGCGTCGCGGGAGTCGGCGACCCTGACCGCGGCACCGCACTGCGCCGCCGACGAGGACGCCAGGAGGTCCAGCGTGAGCCAGTACTCAACGCTATGCTGCTGGTTGAGCCCACCGGGGTAGCGTGGGGCGGCGCCGCCCCTAACGTCGGGCCACACGCCGCCAGCGTCCCCGGAGGGCGGCGCCCAGCCGAGCAGCCCGAAGTGGAACTCGGGCGGCATGTCGTACACGAACACCTTGACGGCGGCGTGGCGGGGGGCGCATCTCCCAGTTCCAGTTCCAGACGCCGAGCTGGAGCCGGAGCTGGGATCGTCGGGGAGGCCGTTCTCGTCAAGAAAGGAGAGCTCCTGGCCTTTTGAGGCGGAGGCCGCACTGGAAATCACAGGCACGTACGAGATGTCGGCGGAGGTTGCCGGGACGGGGAGGCCGGTGTCGGCGGGGCGCCAGCGGCTGGCGCCGGCGGCGGCGAAGAGGAAGATGGTGGAGGCGACGAGCACGGTGGCCGCGGCCAGCGGAAGGAGGAGGGCGCGGGCGCGGGGAGGCGCCATGGAGCGCGGGGTTCATGGCCGGGGTGAAGCGCGGGGGAGCATGGCGGATCGTCGATCTGAGGCTGGATTGGAAGGGGAGGGGAAGCGGAAGGGGGAAGCAAAGGTTGGGATTTTGGTTGGTTCTGGGTGGGTGAGCTGGAGCGAGGCGTGTGCTTTCTGGACTGGCCCATGAATGCGACGTGACCTTGTGCTACTGGACTACTGGACTCTCGAGGAGTAGCTAGCTCGAGTTCTTCTTTTCGTTTTCTTTTCCTTCGGTAGCAAGAGCTGGCTTTCTCGAGACATCGCTAGGGAAACTGTCTTACGAAGCAAGGCAAATGAAACGACAAAATAGGGAGGGTAGCAACGTCACCAACTCCAAATGAGCATGAAAATCCCAGAAACTATACCTAGCAATAGTGAACCTAGATTGTCGAAGGAGCCCAAGAAGCTACATGTCAAGATTAGATACACTCGAAGTTGCAACCAACAGGAACCAAAGCTCCACACCAATGCCCCCAAGAGAATAACGACGTGTCGAGCCGACGCTATCGTGTCTAAAATCGGACAAGGGTTTTCACATGGAACCCTAGCACATGGAGGGGACCCACAATGGCACCCCCAAGAAGGGATACGACATTGCGAGGAGGGATACAACAACCGCAGGTGTTGTTGCCGCCGTAGCGCGGAGCATTCGCTCAGGACCTCAATTGTGCCACCGAGAGTCGCCAAAACAGGAGGGTCGCCGCCACCACCTCAAGGTCTCTAGATCTAGCCATGGTATCACCACTACTATGAAAAGGCTTATATGAGACACTACATTGGCGGCATGTGGTCATGGGCCAACACCGCTGCTAAAATTGGTGGCGTGGCAAAAGCCCCAACACCGTCAGTAACCATGTACTGGCGACGTGCTACACACGGACACACCACCACCACCATGTGGGGGTCCAACAAACTAGACGAGCTAACATTATTAGCAACGAGACAGTGTCAAAGAACACCCCCACTAATAGCTTATTGTCGGCATTTCACGTGTATGTTAGCCAACAACACGCCGCCAATAACGCGAGCCTGACATGCATCATCGACACACACCTGCAAAGAACAGAGCCCGTGACTCGCTATCGGCTAAAACGACATTGACGTGGTGGCCAACTTTATTCGAGAGGTGTGGGAGGCCCGCTACTTAATGCGAGAGGAGGGGAGGACCTCTTATCCTAGCGCTCATACACACTTCCGTTGATAGAATAAGGAGGGAGAGGACTGCTTATCCAAGTTCTCTGTCGTCACACAATGGCGTAGAGGAGGGGGAGATGGACAAGGCGGGATAGCCATCATCGGCATAGAAGGAAGAATGTAGTGTCCACTTGCACGCTGAAAGGACCAATATGAACGACTAGAGGAGGGTGAATATGCGTTACCATATTTTATATCTTTTTCAAGTTTAGGCTTGATGCAAGGTAAATTCTCTATATATGCAACTCAGTAAATTTCCCTAGATGGCAAGCAAGCATACAACAAGATTAAACAACGATATAACAAAGTAAGGATAGAAATAACTGCAAGATGACACGAAGATGTGATTCTCAAGAGTTCCTTACTTGTTAAGGGGGCTACATCTCTATTGGAGAGGTGTTGGGGCCACACAAGGTTTCCTAAGCGCCACAAAGGCCTCGCCTTATTCTCCCGAGTACGCACCACAAGAGGTGGGTACTTGTTCCACTAAGCGGTGCCTTGTCGGTGAGAACCAAAACCTCTCACAAAGCTTGGGGCACTTGATGCAACCCAACATATGGCAATCCCCATTGGTCCACATCATGATACACCAACCATCCCTACAAAGGTGAACTCCTTCCATCTCGTACCTTCCTTTGATTATCACTTGAATGGGATCCTACTTGAGCCAAGTGTCTATTGTATGGCTAGGACCATGATGCCAAGAGGAGATGACAAGGATGCCCTAGTAGCCAAGGCCACCAAGAAGCCTGGAAGAGGCGACGCAAGAAGCAGTAGAAGAAAGTGACACCTGTACTACCGCTCATACAACAGGTACTATCGGCCGTCACCACCAAGCAACGCTAACTTGCCAGGTTTTCCCGGTACCAAGAACCGGAACCACTATCGAGGGGTAACATCAGCAATGCCTATTGTTATGGACTTGGGCTTCAGGGAAAGAGATACGCTGGTGATTTAGTTGGCTTATCAAACAAACAAGGGAGGCGAGATTTACCAGGATTTAGGCCCTCGTAGAGGAAACCCTACTTCTGCTTGTCTGATCTTTATTGATAGAGAGTACAAAGTCGCCAGGTTGCTAGATGCGGTCTAGCTTACAGGGGGTTGCTATGGACAAACTCACAATACGGTACCCTCCCCGTTGGCTCCTCCCAGCCTTTATATGAGAGGACGGGTCTCAGATTCTAGTCTGGATCGGTTTACAGTTTGAAAGGTAAGTCTATGACTATGTCGGTTACACTTTGGGCTTCTGCCTTGATCATCACGTCTAGTTCATGGGCTTTGGGTGCATCCAGAACCTTCGGCTCCTTATGGGCCTCATGGGCCTTGTCCTGGATTTGAACCAAGTATACAAATAGTAGAGACCCGACATGCCATACCCATGTCAGTAGCCCCCGATGCTCTACCTGAGTCGTAGACCCGGATTGAGTCTCCAAGTTTAATTTAGCATGTCTGCCAGGCGAACCCGAATATTTCCTCAGATAGGCAAACTATTAGTTCACTAAATATTTTTCATGAGGATATTGGTATAACGAGTTCGGTGCATCCGATGGATCAGGAATCGGTTACTTTCTCTTGGGAAAAAACATCGTGAACCTTCTCAAGCTCAAGTCCCTGGACTCGAACTTGGTATATGTTGGCGTAATTCAGTTCAAGCTGCAGAGGTCTTATCGAGTACTAAATTCTAGTTTTATGTTTGGGCACCCAATGCGTCCATCGGAATTTTTCATCATATCGTAGATATGAAAATTTCCAGGAGAGCGCATTCGTGTGCGATTACTAGACCCATAGGATGGATCATGGGGTCTTACCTTCGTGTTGTAAACATGACATTTAGACAAGTTATCGCGGCGGACGTGGTCTGAGAACTCGAAGCTTTCATCAACTGCCTTGTTTGGCTGATGTAATGGATGAAGTTGTCACTTTGTCGAAGTGATGTTGGCATTTTCATCGGGTGCGCTATCAGCGCTCCTGATGGGAGTGACCTCTGCGGCTACGCTCATGTATGTGTATCTGAAGCGTAGGCTCGGAGTCATTTTTCTTTGCAATTATAGATATTCTTATGTCGACTTTGTTGGAGGATTCTTGCCTTTTCTATCGGGTGTGCAAAATAGCGCTTCCAATGGAAGTATCCCCTGAGGCTATGTCTGGATGCTTGCATCCGAGCGTAGGATCAAAGTTATTCTTATTGTACCTTTTCCTTTATGTCGACTCTGTAGGAGAAAATATTTTCTATCGGGTGCGTGCAGTTAGTGCTCCAGAGGCTATGTTGGGGTACTTGCAACAGAGCATAGACTCAGAGATCTTCATCTGAGAAGGTACTCAACTCAGGTCTCGTATGTTCTTGATTACAAATGTTTTATTGTCTTTGTTAAAAAAACTGTTTTTATTGGGTGTGTGGTCAGCGCTGCCAATGGGAGTAGCCGCCGAGGCTATGTTTGGATTCTTGCATCTAAGCATAAGCTCAAAAATATAATTCATCCGAGGAGGTACTCAACTCGGGTCATTTATCTTGGAGGTGTCGATATTTTTTTTCCAAATCTGATGCTTTTTCTTCCTCGCTCATGACGTCATTGCTGACGATGATGGAATGCGTGAGTGCTTCTGCATAGAACTTGATGCGACGTGACGATGGTGGGCCCATGACATACTACTGATTGGCATGTGGACGGCGCGTCGACGGTTGATTTGAGCGCACGACCCCATGTCGCGCGCGAATTGAGGCGTCGCACGGTTAATTTTCCTTTTTCCGCAGTAATGGAGTTAATGGGACTCAAAGATTCATTTTTACTTCATCCATGTGGAAGCACATATTTGTGCTACATGAAACGGTGTTAGGATCAAACGATTATCTTCTGCTACTACTGCTTTATAAACGACGGAGGGGAAAAGTTACTGCTCACTTTCCCCTTCCGCCGCTTGCCCCATCTTATTCCTCGCGCTCTTCCTATCCATTGCCACCAAAAGTGTGCTCTCCATTTCCTTCGAAACTTCTCCAAAGAACCCACGCTCCTCACCATGGGGAAACCCACAGCCGATGGCTCCTCCGTTGATGTTACTACGGCCAAGACTAAGGTCAGAGGATGGTCCAAATCCAAATACATCACCCGAGAACTTTGCATCGCCCGCCAATCCGGGGTCCTCTCGCTGGATACACTGTATGATAGCTCCAAATTTTGACATTTTTATTGAGGATTTTCCATTGGTTTTCTCCAGGTTTCGTTGATTTTGACCTTTCAACTAATGCTAATACTGCAAGTTAGTGTAACCTTGTTTTCTTGTGTTGGTTTTCAGGTAATGGACACTTTTGGAAGGTTTGAGAGCATTTATAGGCTAATTACACTTAATTGAGCAAATCCCCAATTGAAGACTATTCTATGTGAAGGCTCTAGAGCCTTTAACGACCTGCGGTACGGTCAGAGGCCATCCATACGGTCTGCTCGTACTACCTCCCGTCACCACTGTTATATCAATACAAGCAAATTTCGTGAAGGGAAGGGGGACAAAATACGAAGACAACTACCGTAATAGTCCTAGAAGAGAGGAGATCAGATCTGAAGAAGTAGAAGAACACCACTTCATCCTTCGAAGATCCCTAGCCTTTTGTGTTGGAGATATGCCCAAGAG
The DNA here is from genome assembly GCA_023614405.1 of Avena insularis. Lineage (NCBI taxonomy): Eukaryota > Viridiplantae > Streptophyta > Magnoliopsida > Poales > Poaceae > Avena > Avena insularis. The sequence goes on from CM042696.1 coordinate 163,227,461, forward strand.
GCAATAATAAAGTGGTTATTATTATATCTTTATGTTTATGATAAATGTTTACATCCCATGCTATAATTGTATTAACAGGAAACATTAATACTTGTGTGTTTTGTAAACATAAAGGAGTCCCTAGTAAGCCTCTTGTTAAACTAGCTTGTTCATTAATGGATGATCATGGTTTCCTGATCATGGACATTGGATGTTGTTAATAACAAGATCATATCATTAGGAGAATGATGTGATGGACACACACCCATAGTAAGCATAGCATAAGATCAAGTCATTAAGTTCGTTTTGCTACAAGCTTTTCAAATGCATAGTAACCTAATCCTTCGACCATGAGGTTATGTTAATCACCATCACCGGATGGGTACTTTGATGACATCAAACACCGCTTCGTAACTGGGTGGTTATAAAGGTGTCATTGGGTATTCTGAAAGTATGTGTTGAAGCGCATGGACCAAGATTGGGATTTGTCCATCCATATGACGGATAGATATGCTCTGGGCCCTCTCGGTGGAATGTCATCTAGTTAGCTTGCAAGCATGTGACTGGGTCACAAGGGATGACATATCACAGAACGAGTAAAGAGTACTTATCAGTAACGAGGTAGAACTAGGTATGGAGATACCAACGATCAAACCTCGGATAAGTAGAATATCGTGTGACAAAGGGAATTGGTTTCGTATGTTAATGGTTCTATCGATCACGAAGTCATCGTTGAGTATGTGGGAGCCGTTATGGATCTCCAGATCCCACTGATGGTTATTGATCGGAGAGGTGTCTTCATCATGTCGCATATTCACGAACCGTAGGGTGACACACTAAGGTTCAAGTTGTTTTAAGTAGATATGGAATATGCGTTGGAGACCGAATGTTGTTCGAGTCTCAGATTGGATCCGGGACATCATGAGGAGATCCAATTGTCCGAGAATAAGATTCATATATTGGGGATCATTTTCTAAGTTAGGAAATGTTGAGTGTTTAATGGAGGTTCTAGAAGGTTTGGAATGTTCGAAGGTTCTAGAAGATTTCTTGGAGTTTGCTTCAAAACCAAGAAAGGATCAAGGAGTCTTTGTGGGGCAAGACACGGATTCGTGGGGAGGAGGATTCCTTCCCTCCCAATCCGCCAGGAGGAGGAGTCCTACTAGACTCCCTCCCATGGCGCCTCCCTCCTTTAAATAGAGAGGAAGGGCGCCAACCCTAGACCTCTCCCATAACAAACCCTAGTCACCGCCTCTCTCCTCCTCCTTCGCCTGCTTAGCTTGGCGAAGCCCTCAGAGATCTCTACTCCACCACCACCACCACACCGTCGTCAGCTGGGATTCCGTGGAGAAGATCTACTACCTCCACGTCACTTGGAATAGGAGAGGAAGGTCTGCCGACTCAAGACGCAGTGACCGATCATGGAAGCGCCGAACATGGCGAAGGATCATCCACACGATCTTGAGATCGGCAAGTGATCGACTACATCAACCCCGAGATCTAATCTCGTAACGCTTTCGGATCTACGAGGGTTAGTACAGATCTATCTCGTTGCACATGTCTAATAGATTAGATCTTGGCTTTTATCTAGATTAGATCTGGGTTTTGTTCGTTCTTGTGGTAGAATTTTTTTGTTTTCCATGCTACGAACCCTTCATATTGATCATGAACTCCAGCATAATTCCCCGTCCATATTGAGAGAGAGAGATAAAGAGATTCACACTTGTAAGGTTAGGGCTTGAACCTCTATTCCTACTTTGGTTTGTACTTGATTTGATCTCCAACGATATTGTGGTTTTCTACGGTAAAGTTGAGATAATTTTCATTTGCAATATGATTTTATCTTTGATCTATTCTCCTCTCATGGCTGAGTAAATCCCCATAGGCGTGGGAGATGTAGGGAATTGGTGATATGTGTTGTGCTTTCTTTATTTCCATCCATTTGTGATTATTGTCATGATTATTATATTGTGAGAATGACTATATATGTTTGCTAATACTTGTTATCCAATTTAAGGGCCCGGGTAACATGATTCTGAGATCTCATAGATATGAACTTATTTACTAGCGAATCGGCAACCCTTGAGTGACACAGCCGATATCAAAGAGGAGCTAGTATAACTCAAGGATAACAAGGAACCATCAAGTTTAAAGCCTTGATCTGGTCGGAAGACCTTAATTGATGCGCTGACCATGACTTTGGTAATAGGTAGAAGGATCATTAGGATCGAGAAGAATCTACCAAGAGGACTCCTGATTGGTATATGGGTTGCTTTCCTACTCACATATGAATAAGAAGTATCATAATCACTTATTCCATTTTACTCACCTGGCACATTCACTATTACCATTAACCTTTTTCTCCACGCCTAACTTCTAACTGCAAGAATCTCGAACAACTTCTTTACTTTTACTTTTATGTTATTTACTTCTAGTGTCATTCAATACTTAAATCTACCTCCTTTTCACTCACCCACTTCCACTCTCAACACTTGCAGTCAATTCACTCAAGAAAAAGTGACACCTTGAGTGTGACAGAAATGCCTCAGATAAACACTTTTCTAGGCTCCTTATTGGGATCGATATAAAAATTGGAATTAATACTTCCACGAAAACATGCTCTAACAAACATGTGCTCTTGTAGGCTATCAGTGTACAAGCTCCCTAGAGACGAGGCCACACCTACACCCGAAGAAGGCTGGCGGGTAATGTACCTCCCCTTCCTTGATCACGATCTCTCTCTTCCTGCCCATGAGTTCCTTCGTGGGATCCTCTTTGTCTACGGCATGTAGCTACATTAGCTCATGCCAAACTCTATTCTTCACATTTCTTGCTTCATTACTCTGTGCGAGTGCTTCCTTGGGATCCACCCGCACTGGGGCATGTGGAAGCACTTGTACTTCATGCAAAGGAACAAGACGAAGGACACCATCTATGAATTAGCAGTGCCATCATCTCCATCCGCTCGGATGTCTACTACTTCGACTTCAAGATATGCGACTCTGTCCAATACTGTAGAAGGAAGTGGTTTTATATCAAGGACGAGAAATTGATGGTCAACAATATGGGCTCGCTCCCTTCGATCCAACAAAGAGCATGAAAAAGTCCAAGTCTTGGGAGAAACGCGCGACTCTGGAGGATGAAGAGATGAACCCGCTAATGGAGCGGATCCACAACCTACAATATCAGAAGGGCAAGGAGGTCTTGGGTCTCCAAATCATGTCCTACTTCCTTCGGCCTCGGATTCAACCCCTCAAGGCTAGAATTTTGGCTATGTGGACATACACCGGGAAGAAAGAGTTGGTGAGGATTTACCCCGAGAACCTCTCCACAGCATAACTCAAGAAAAAGGTCTATTCATTCACCACGCTCACCTGAGAGGATGAGGTTCCTTCATCCCATCGAGTAGAGACCTTCGGCAAGAATAAACTGCAACCAACCATAAGTGTTGCTCCTTTGCTTTCTTTTTAAATTTGCACTCCTATTATTTCTTATTTATTTATCTTTGAATTCTTTCGTCTACACGACCATGTGCATTTGTACTCTCTTCCTCCTCTTCATGAAGGTTGTGAATGTCAACACCCGGATTTTTAATCCCAGATGCCCGTTATGCCATACCTCGCAATCCCAGGATTACCATTTTTGCGAGACATAACGGATTGGATATCACAGTACATCATCCATTACAAACCATACATAAGGTCTTACACAAATAATGATCTCATGATCTAGTCTGAATACAACAAGCAGCAGAAATAAAACATAAGCGTAGCGATGGGGTCCATCTTCAGGGGCACAGGCAATGCTGATGAAGGCAGATAGTCCTAGTTAACATAGCCGTCCTGTTGGCCATCATCTTGATAGTCTCCTTCATAGTCTGGCCATGAGAATAGCCAGGGACAAAAGCCATGAGTACTCTTTTAAGTACTCGCAAACTACCACTAACAAGTAATATAGTTCTAAGTCAAGTGCTAAACTCTATGTTTAACTATAAGGTTAAGTTGAAACCTAAGCTGAGTTCTGAAGCAAAGAAAGATAAAATAAAGTTCTAGAATCACTTAAGTGGGGAAACTATTGTCATAAACACAACCCTGTTGTGGTCAAGTCAAGATTCATCATTCACTTCAAATTATTTGGAAAACATCTGACAACGAAACAGTATGGCCATTCCAACTGTCCTTAATCATGGACGCGCTATTCAATAGTTTGACACTCTGAGGTGGTACACTTTCACCACAAGATTCGATACATCGAGGATAACCTGAATCATCATACTTAGTATGCAGATAATCAAACATAACCTTTCCTTTACACACCCTAGTATAAGCACCTCTCCTATGAGCATGGCCTCCCAACCATGACCATCAGTCATCTTGGGCACTGCATAGGTGGACGACATTGAGAGGTAGCCTCAGCTCAAACCTCTCCCGCGAGGGAACTAATACTAATGCATATAAATTTCTAGCTAAGCCTTACCCAATTCAGGTAGTGTGGTTGTACGGTAAATTTGGAATGGTATCGCATCCGAATCCAACCATTTGTTTTATAGAAGGGCTAAGGCTCATGCCTCAACTTTTTCATCATCATAGACCATTTGTGTTTCTCAACACATGTCAAAACATCTCAATAGAATGACTCATCATTCCAAGGTTTTCACAATTCATTTTCACCAATTGTTCCCATCTAAAGTGACTCAAGTTTTGATCTACTCTAACTACTAAGTTAAGAGTGTTCACTAAGGTGGAAAGATGATGGGTTCAATCTCATGCCATAGAATGACATCTAAAGCTTAGCTAAATAGGTCAAGTTTTATACTTTTTATGCTACCTTCAAAACAAGTAAGGAACTTTGTGTAAACTAAAGGAATTAAAGCTTGTAAGGTAATACTTGGGGTAGTAATAGTCAAGGTGGTGTGACTAAAGCATGCCTAAAGCATCTTTGCTCATTCATCTCTCTTAATTCTAGCTTGCTAACAATAGCTTGCACTTTTAATGGTGGCTTGCAAGTAAAACTTGCAAGGGTTAGCTTGGATAGTGCTAGCTTGCCTTGGTTGGTGCAATGGTTGAAGTTTTCTTCTTCTTCTTCTTGGTAGCACTCCTCCTCCTCGTAAGTTTGGTCGGTAGTATCTTCTATAAATACATACGGAGTACACAATCACCAAACAATACTTAACTAATCTAATTAGCATTCTAAGACATACATTTGATGATCTACTATCATCACAAGCATCACAAGTTTAATTCACTAGTTTCTTCCTTTTTATTTTAGAAAAGTATTTCTACTCATTGAAAAGTTAACTAAGATTTAATATTCACCACTTGAAATATGGAATCATGTTGAGACATGTCGTCACCACATATTCTAACATGTGGGAATGAGAATTAAAGGTTGGATTATAATTACTTTGGTTTAAGTTCATTATTTAATGATTTAAAGTGACTAGAAATGCCTATATAGCATTATTTTGGTACTAGTCCAAAGTCACTACATGCAAACCTTAATATTATTACATATTTAGATAGATATGATGAAATGAGATTTTTGAGAGTTGGAATCAACTCAAAACCTATCTTGGTTGATTTTATAAAAATGTTGCAAGGTGCAAATGCTTCTGTTTTATTATTTTTACTAGGAGAGATCTATAACTCTAATTGAATTAAATCCAACGGGCTTGGATAGATCATTTCAATACCTTTCAGGCAAAATTGGTTTCATGCAATTTGGATTTGTCAAACTCTCTAAATTGATTTTCAAACTTAGAGCCAGAACTAAGTTTAAACTAAATAGGAAAAATCTAATTCAAACTAACTGGGTCGCGCGGGAAACTCTAACGGGCCGGCCCAGTGTCACTCCGCAGTGCGGGGCTCAACTGACATGAGAGGTCCACCAGTCAGCGGCTCATAACGCGTGAAGCGGTACGGGGCGATGTGGGCCGTTAGATTAGACTGAGGATCAACGACTATGGCTTGTCATCGACGACAGACCTATCGCCGGTGAGCTCGAACCCTAAAGGCTCGGTGGGGGTGCATAGGGGGCGTACCAGGGCTCCAGCAAGGTCGGCAAGGCGGGCAAACGGACTGGTGGTCGACGACGAGCTCAGGGATGGTCGAGGCAGCTCCCGGGGTGGTCGCAATCAGCAACACCCCTTCCTCCTCTGCTGCGGGCTACTCCGGCCAAATTTCAGCGAGCAAGTGCTCGTGCTGCTCCGGCTAGAGGTGGGGAACGGTCAGTGAGGTGAGGGGAGTGGAGTGGTGTCCTTCAAATGGCTGGGGTGCCCTTCTTTTATAGGCCCGACGGTGAGACCGAGCGGGATGGGCAGGCGACAGTGGCGACATGGCTACGGCCGGCTAGAGGCATGGCTGAGGATGGCGATCGACAGGCGGTCTCCTGGCGGTGCTCTAGGAACTCAATGCGGGCATAGGGGCGGTGGTATGCGGTCGGGGCAAGCTGGCGCTCTGAGCGGCAGAGGCGGCGGTGTCCACGGCGAGCGGTGGCTGTGGTGCGTTGGGCGGCAAACGGGCGTTTCCGTCGTGTTCCCTGGGTCGTGGTGGAGCGACGGGCGCGGGCTGCGGTCGAGCGGCGGTTTGTGCACGCGTGCCGGTTGTGGCGCTCTGGCGCGTGCTCGGCATGGCTCGGTGGCATCTGGCGGCTCTCTCCGGTGGTGGTCGGCTGCGCTTGGCTCGAGCAGAGACGGAGGGTGGCGGTGAGGTCCCTGCTACCTCCTAGACATGGCGAGAGAGAGGGAGTGGTCTCTGGGCGAGTGCATGGTCGGCCGGCGAGGGTGGTTTCGGCATGGCATGGCTTTGCCAGTAGGGGGTAGGGGATGGGTGCTAATGGCATGGTTAGACCCTGGGGGACAAAGGGATTAAATGAAGATCATTTGGGGGCAAAACCCTGTTCAAAACAGTGAGCTAGGATTAGGGTGTAAATCATGCCTGCCAAGTGTTTGATGAAATGGCCGCATGAAATAAACTTTTGAATTTTGAAAAGATTTTTGGTGGGTTTGCTAGGAATAAGCTTGAGACTCTATGGGTGCTTGGGTTTTGAAAATTGAGCTGGTTTGAGTGGTTTTTGAAATAGTGGGATCTTCCCATATGAAATAGATTCAATTTTAAACTGTCATTTAAAATTAGCATTTGAAAGATTTTTACAGATCACAAAGTGGGCCTTGGTACCTCATTATGTGTACTATCAAGGGGTGTAAAGATCCACACATGTTTCTGTTAAGTTTTGAGTGCTAGGAATAGCCAAAGTAGGCATGATAGTTAATTTGGCCAAAATGACCATTCACTTCAATTATTCATTTTGAGTTGTTCTTCTTTGGGAAAAGTTTGGGAATGATGTAGATGATGTTTATTTTACCTAAGAAACATTTTACAAGCAAAGAATCACAGAACCATGGCAATTCAAATCAATTCCTATTTTAAATGCTCATACACATGAATGCTTTCATTTTTAATTTGGGAAAGTTTTTGTTAACCCTAATTTTGATGATTTGGATTTTGATAAGCTTGGATTAAAGTTTTGGGATGTTACAAACCTTCCCCCCTTAAACAAAATCTCGTCCCAAGATTTTCAAAGAAAACTAGGAACTAAAGAGATCTGGGAACTCTGTCCTAATGTAATCTTCGCGCTCCCAAGTGGCTTCCTCCTCGGTATGGTTGCTCCACTAAATCTTGAGAAACTTTATACTCCTGGTTCTGGTGGTTCTGTAGGCTTCTTCTAAGATACGGATGGGCACTTCTTGATAGGTCAGGTCATTGTTGATCTCTACAGCTCTGTGATCGATGTTCTTGAAAACTCCAGTCTTCTCCGGCACTTCCAAGCATTTGCGAAGTAACAAGATATGGAACACATTGTGGATGGCTGACATTTCTTCAGGCAGTTCCAGTTGATACGATACTTCTCCTCGATGGTTTAGAATCTTGAAAGGTCCGATATATCTGGGGGCTAACTTTCCCTTTAGACTAAAGCATTGAGTTCCCTTCAATGGTGAAACCTTGAGATATACAAAATCTCCGACATTGAAAGTCAGGTCTCTCCTTCTCTTGTCAACATAACTCTTCTGTCTGGATTGAGCGGTCTTAAGGTGCTCACGGACTTTGTGAACCTTCTCTTCGGCTTCTCGGAGAATGTCGGGTCCAAAAATCTGACTCTCTCCTACTTGCGGCCAATTCAAAGGGGTACGACACTTTCTTTCGTATAGGAATTCAAATGGTGCCATCTGCAAACTAGTTTGATAACTGTTGTTATATGAGAATTCTGCGAAAGGCAGGCAGTCTTCCCATTTTGATCCGTATTCCAACACACAAGCTCTAAGCATATCCTCTAGGATCTGGTTGACTCTCTCTGTCCATCTGCTTATGCGGGTGATAAGCGATGAAGTTCAACTTGGTTCCTAATCCTTCCAGAACTTTCTGCCAAAATCTTGAAGTAAACTGGGTTCCTCGATCTGATACGATGGTCTTGGGGGTCCCATGCAGACTAACAATCCTAGCAATGTACAATTCTGCTAACCTTGCACTCTAGTAGGTTGTCTTGACAGGTATGAAGTGGGCTACCTTGGACAGTCTATCAACTATGACCCAGATTGAGTCATTTCGCCTACTGGAAGTAGGCAAACCGGTGATAAAGTCCATTCCTACGGAATCCCATTTCCATTCCGGAATTTGCAATGGTTGCAACAGTCCTGCAGGTCTATGATGTTCTGCTTTGATTCTTTGACAGATGTCACATTTGGCGATGTAGCTTCCGATTTCTCTCTTCATCTTATGCCACCAAAATTGCTCTTTCAAATCTTGATACATCTTTGTTCCTCCGGGGTGGATAGAATAAAGAGTATCATGAGCTTCCTTCATGATAATTTCCTTTAGCTCCGAATCTGCCGCACACGACACGCCCTTTGTACCACCGCATTCTTCTTCGCCTTCAGTGAATCCGGTACCTTTCCTATACCAATACGACGCTTGATTCGCCGATACTTTCATTCCCTTCCGGCTTCCTTGATTTGGCTAATCAAAGTGGGTTGAAGTTCAATGCTAGCTAAGAATCCTTTGCTAACTAATTCAGTCCTGAACTGCTCCAACTCCTCATACAAACTTGGTTGCTTCTCCTTGATCATGGTATTTAGCCTACACGGCAATCTGCTAAGAGCATCCGCTACCACATTGGCTTTGCCGGGGTGATAGTGAATGTCAAGGTCATAATTCTTGATTAACTCTATCCATCTCCTTTGCCTCATATTTAGTTCTTTCTGAGTGAAAATATACTTTAAACTCTTGTGATCTGAGTAAATCTCACAGCGATTCCCCATCAAATAAGGATGCCATGTCTTCAATGCTAGAACCACCGCTGCTAGCTCAAGATCATGGGTCGGATAGTTCTGCTCATGCTGCTTCAGTTGTCGAGACAGATACGCGATGACTTTGCCTTCTTGCATCAATACACATCCTAGACCAATCTTGGATGCATCACAATATACATCAAACGGCTTCTTGATGTCTGGCATGATCAAAATTGGGGCTGATATCAATCTCTTCTTCAGCTCCTGGAAACTGGCTTCACACTTGTCTGTCCATTCAAACTTCTTGTCCTTCTAAAAAAATGGGGTCATGGGTTGGGCGATGCTCGAGAATCCTTCTACGAACTTGCGGTAGTATCCCGCTAATCTGAGAAATGCACGGACTTGGGTTTGAGTGGTTGGGGCTTCCCATTCTTCGACATCTTTGATCTTGGCGGGATCAATAGAGACTCCTCCGGCAAACACAATATGTCCTAGGAATCCTACTTGTTTCAGCCAAAACTCACACTTGCTAAACTTGGCATATAACTGATGCTCTCTCAAGGTTTCTAGGATTATTCTCAGATGTTGCTCATGCTCTTCTTCTGACTTGGAGTAGATAAGGATGTCGTCGATAAACACAACTACAAACTTATCTAGGAAATTCATAAAGATCTTATTCATGAGATTCATGAAATAAGCAGGGGCATTGATTAATCCGAAAGACATAACCGTATACTCATATAAACCATAGCGAGTAGTAAAGGCGGTCTTCGGAATATCCGTTGCACGAATCTTAAGTTGGTGATAACCAGTCCTAAGATCAATCTTTGAGAATACCTGAGCTCCGGTCAACTAATCAAATAGATCCTCTATCTTTGGCAAGGGGTACTTGTTCTTGATGGTGATGTCATTCAACTTTCTATAATCTGTACACAGACGATTGCCTCCATCTTTCTTGTCGATGAATAACACTGGTGATCTCCATGGCGATGCGCTTGGTTGAATCAAGCCTGTTGCTAACATGGCATCTAACTGCTTCTTCAGTTCCACTAACTCTGAGGAGTTCATGCTATAGGGTCTCTGGGCTATGGGTCCAGTTCCAGGGATTAGTTCGATGATGAACTCAATATCCCTATCCGGGGGCATACCTGGCAATTCATCTGGGAATACGTCGGGTATTCATGCACTACTCGACTTGGTCTATGGTGGGTAGGGCTAGACTCTTGTTGCACTTGAATTGACGGGTAAGGTTTCGTAGATATGTTCTATCGTTACTCCGTAACTACTGGTCATGGTGATGGCTTTCTTAGCACAGTCTATCAGTCCTTTATGCCTTGACATCTAGTCCATACCTAGTACTACTTCCAATCCTTTGGTTCCAAGTACAATTAGGTTGGCATAAAAATCTATCCCATGTATTCTGATAGGCACAACTTTGCAAATTTTTCTAGCTTTTGTAGTTGAACCAGGGATTTGAACTATCATGACATGCTTCAGGTTGGTTGGGTGAATCTTACTAGTGCATGCAAATTCTTCAATGACAAATGAATGTGATGCCCCCGAATCAAACAATACTCTTGCTAAAACTGAGTTGACAGAAAACATACCCAGCACTACATCTGGCGCTTCCTGGGCTTCTTCTGCATTCATGTGGAAGAGACGACCATTGCGGTTGTGAGCGTTCCCTGGGGCAAATCTTCTTCCTGGTTGAACACGACGCTGCTGCTGAGCTGGGGCATTCACATTGGCATTGGCGGCAGTCTTCTTGGGACACTCATTGGAGTAGTGACCCTTCACTCCACACTCGAAACAAGTGATCTGGGACTTGTCCTTAGCTGCGACAGGCACAACATTGCTGCCAGTTCTGGGTGTAGTGTTGTTGTTGTTGTTGTTGTTGTTGCTCTTGGGAGGGGCACGGGTGAAATTGTTGGCGTTGCCGGAGTTGGGATGGTTTCCTTCGGACTTCACACTGCCTCTTCTACGGTTGGGGTAGCTTGGGCGAGACATTGGGGGTCGGCTGTTCCTTGGTGCATATCCTGGTGAGGGGTTGGGACGGTACTTCTGGTGACTGCTGGATCCTGATTGCTGCATCATACGATGTTTGCGATTGTCGTTTGCCTAGTTAATCTTCCCTTCCATCTGAATGGCAGAGTCGACTAGCTCTTCGAGATCCTGAAAACGGATGTTGACGAGGACAGTCTGCATCTCATCATGCAGTCCGTTCAAGAATCTTTCCTTCTTCTTGGCCTCCGTGTTGATTTCATCCAGTGCATATCTGGCAAGTGACAGGAATCTGTCACGGTATTCTACTACCGTCATTCTTCCTTGCTTCAATTCACGGAATTCATCTCTCATCCTGTTGACGAGACCTTGCAGCACATGGGTGCGGCTGAACTTGACTTTGAATGCTTCCCATGTCATCACTTGACCATGGTTCATATTGCGGATGCTATTCCACCAAGATCTTGCATCTCCCGCCAGATAGTGGGTGGCGAAGAGAACTTTCTTGTTTTCATCAACTCCTGCAACTTCTAGGTTGTTTTCCATCGTCTGCAACCAGTCATCAGCATCTAATGGATTTTCAGATTGGTTGAAGATTGGGGGATTGGTATTCTGAAATTTTTTGAGTTTGGATCCATGGTGATCCTGATTTCCATGCCCTTGGTTGTTGAGAGCCATCTGGGCGATCTGCTATAGTGTTGCTAAGTTGGCTTGGCGTTCTGCCCTGCTTGCTTCACGGTCGGCGATGAGATTCTGCAAGATCTACAGCATTGGGTCCTGCGACGAGCTGCTCCCTCCTTGGTTTCCACGAGTCATCTGAAGATTGAGATAGATATAGGGGTAAGAGGGAAATTCTAAGGTTCATGGTTTTGGTTTTTCAAAGCTAAAACTTTGAGTTAGACTCAGGTTTTTCAACTAACTCCATTTCATTCATGCAAGCAAGCACACGTTACAACACACACCACAACAAACAAGGGGAAAACAGATGGTTTGAAGAACCATTCTGTAAGCTACGATACAGTGGGACCGATACAACTCATGTTACGACAGTGCTCTAGTGCATCTACTCATTGTCGATGAAGTCGGAGTCCTCATCGTCAGTGTAGAAGTCCACGACATCCTCCTCCAGAAAGTCATCATCATTGCTGAGGTAAGAGTCCATGTCTCCCTAGATGTCTTCACCCTCATCTTCTTCTTCCTTGGCGGCAAGTTGAGCTTCATGCTCCTTGACGGTCTTCTCAAGGTCGGCCACCTTCTCGCAAAGACGGGCAATGGTGCGATCCTTCTTGGCATGCTGGCGGCAAAGAGACTGGCGATCCTGGACGAGCAGTGCGAAAGTCTGGGCCTTCTGGTCCGCAATGGCACGGTTCTGGTTGGCTAACTCTCGGGCATTGTCCAGTTCCTGTTGTTTGTCATGCAGCAAGAAGTCAAGATTCTCCACTTGACGCCTCAACTCTGGGTGACTTGGCATCTCCATCGGCATTCCCATGAAGTCACGTCTTGCATAGTGGGCAAAACGGGTTCCTTGGATCTTGTTGACACTGAGGGCACATAGACGTGTGAGAGCTTCATGCATTGCCCTGGCTAATCCATCTAGCCAGTTGTTCTCTCTCTCACGGAGAACTGAATTCTCCCAGAAGTGGGCGCTTTAATGCTTCCTCTAAGATCCGCGGTGACTAGCCACTGTAGGTCTCCTCCTGGGGGTCCTGGAAGTTGAGCTCCAAGAAACTCCAGATGTGGGCATCCCAAGAACTCTGACAGTGAATCCAGATCCCTCTCGAAGATCAGCTGACCTCCGTTTCCCAACTGGTAAAACTTGCTGAACCGAGTCCCCATCTACAAGAATTAAGGATGAGGAAATTAGTGAAGTCATCAAGTGTGTCAAATTTTAAGTAGTAATGTAAGAATTTTGAGGAACATGAATTTTTGAGAAAGAAAGAATTCCCAAGGATAAGAGAGGAGATAGTTTTTCCTAAATACTCACTTTGGTTTTGAAACTAAGTTTTTATTCGGACGTCCATTCTAACTAGGGTCTCCTATGGTCAGGATGGCTCTGATACCAACTTGTCAACACCCGGATTTTTAATCCCAGATGCCCGTTATGCCATACCTCGCAATCCCAGGATTACCATTTTTGCGAGACATAACGGATTGGATATCACAGTACATCATCCCTTACAAACCATACATAAGGTCTTACACAAATAAGGATCTCATGATCCAGTCTGAATACAACAAGCAGCGGAAATAAAAGATAAGCGTAGCGGTGGGGTCCATCTTCAGGGGCATAGACAATGCTGACAAAGGCATATAGTCCTAGTTATCATAAACGTCCTGTTGGCCATCATCTTGATAGTCTCCTTCATAGTCTGGCCATGAGAATAGCCAGGGACAAAAGCCATGAGTACTCTTTAAGTACTCGCAAACTACCACTAACAAGTAATATAGTTCTAAGTCAAGTGTTAAACTCTATGTTTAACTATAAGGTTAAGTTGAAACCTAAGCTGAGTTCTGAAGCAAAGAAAGATAAAATAAAGTTCTAGAATCACTTAAGTGGGGAAACTATTGTCATAAACACAACCCTGTTGTGGTCAAGTCAAGATTCATCATTCACTTCAAGTTATTTGGAAAACATCTGACAACGAAACAGTATGGCCATTCCAACTGTCCTTAACCGTGGACGCGGCTATTCGAATAGTTTGACACTCTGCAGAGGTGGTACACTTTCACCACAAGATTTGATACATCTGTCAGGGATAACCCTAAATCATCATACTTAGTATGCAGATAATCAAACATAACCTTTCCTTTACACACCCTAGTATAAGCACCTCTCCTATGAGCATGGCCTCCCAACCATGACCATCAGTCATCTTGGGCACTGCATAGGTGGACGACATTGAGAGGTAGCCTCAGCTCAAACCTCTCCCGCGAGGGAACTAATACTCATGCATATAAATTTCCAGCTAAGCCTTACCCAATTCAGGTAGTGTGGTTGTACGATAAATTTGGAATGGTATCGCATCCGAATCCAACCATCAGTTTTATAAAAGGGCCAAGGCTCATGCCTCAACTTTTTCATCATCATAAACCATTTGTGTTTCTCAACACATGTCAAAACATCTCAATAGAATGACTCATCATTCCAAGGTTTTCACAATTCATTTTCACCAATTGTTCCCATCTAAAGTGACTCAAGTTTTGATCTACTCTAACTACTAAGTTAAGAGTGTTCACTAAGGTGGAAAGATGATGGGTTCAATATCATGCCATAGAATGACATCTAAATCTTAGCTAAATAGGTCAAGTTTTATACTTTTTATGCTACCTTTAAAACAAGTAAGGGACTTTGTGTAAACTAAAGGAATTAAAGCTTGTAAGGTAATAGTTGGGGTAGTAATAGTCAAGGTGGTGTGACCAAAGCATGCCTAAAGCATCTTTGCTCATTCATCTCTCTTAATTCTAGCTTGCTAACAATAGCTTGCACTTTTAATGGTGGCTTGCAAGTACAACTTGCAAGGGTTAGCTTGGATAGTGCTCGCTTGCCTTGGTTGGTGCAATGGTTGAAGTTTTCTTCTTCTTCTTCTTGGTAGCACTCCTCCTCCTCGTAAGCTTGGTCGGTACTATCTTCTATAAATACATATAGAGTACACAATCACCAAACAATACTTAACTAATCTAATTAGCATTCTATGACACACATTTGATGATCTACTATCATCACAAGCATCACAAGTTTAATTCACTGGTTTCTTCCTTTTTATTTTAGAAAAGTAATTTCTACTCATTGAAAAGTTAACTAAGATTTAATCTTCACCACTTGAAATATGGGATCGTGTTGACACATGTCATCACCACATATTCTAACATGTGGGAATGAGAATTAAAGGTTGGATCATAATTACTTTAGTTTAAGTTCATTATTTAATGATTTAAAGTGACTAGAAATGCCTATATAGCATTATTTTGGTACTAGTCCAAAGTCACTACATGTAAACCTTAATATTATTACATATTTAGATAGATATGATGAAATGTGATTTTTGAGAGTTGGAATCAACTCAAAACCTATCTTGATTGATTTTATAAAAATGTTGCAAGGTGCAAATGCTTCTGTTTTATTATTTTTACTAGGAGAGATCTATAACTCTAATTGAATTAAATCCAACGGGCTTGGATAGATCATTTCAATACCTTTCAGGCAAAATTGGTTTCATGCAATTTGGATTTGTCAAACTCTCTAAATTGATTTTCAAACTCAGAGCCAGAACTAAGTTTAAACTAAATAGGAAAAATCTAATTCAAACTAACTGGGTCGCGCGGGAAACTCTAACGGGCCGGCCCAGTGTCACTCCGCGGCACGGGGCTCAACTGACAGGAGAGGTCCACCGGTCAGCGGCTCATAACGCGCGAAGCGATACGGGGCGATGTGGGCCGTTAGATTGGAGTAAGGATCAACGGCTGTGGCTTGTCGTCGACGACGGACCTGTCACCGGAGAGCTCGAACCCTAACGGCTCGGTGGGGGTGCATAGGGGGCGTACCAGGGCTCCAACAAGGTCGGCGAGGCGGGCAAACGGACAGGTGGTCGATGGCGAGCTCAGGGACGATCGAGGCAGCTCCGGGGGTGGTCGCAATCAGCGACGCCCGTTCCTCCTCTGCTACGGGCTACTCCGACCAAATTCCGGCGAGCAAGTGCTCGCGCTTCTCCGGCTAGAGGTGGGTAACGGTCAGTGAGGTGACGGGAGTGGAGTGGTGTGCTTCAAATGGCTGGGGGTGCCCTCCTTTTATAGGCCCGATGGTGAGACCGAGCGGGATGGGCAGGCGACGGTGGCGACATGGCTACGGCCGGCTAGGGGCATGGCTAAGGATGGCGATCGACAGGCGGTCTCCTGGCGGTGCTCTAGGAACTCAATGTGGGCATAGGGGCGGTGGTATACGGTCGGGGCGAGCTGGCGCTCTGAGCGGCAGAGGCGGCGGTGTCCACGGCGAGCGGTGGCTGTGGTGCATTGGGCGGGGAACGGGCGTGTCCGTCGTGTTCCCTGGGTCGTGGCGGCCACGGGCTGCGGTCGAGTGGCGGCTTGTGCACGCGTGCCGGGTGCGGCGCTCTGGCGCGTGCTCGGCATGGGTCGGTGGCACTGGGCGCGGGCTCTCGTCGGTGGTCCACGACTGCACTTGGCTCAGGCAGGAGACATATGGTGGCGGTGAGGTCCTGGCTACCTCCTAGACATGGCGAGAGAGAGGGGAGTGGTCTGCTAGGGCGAGTGCATGGTCGGCCGGCGAGGGGTGGCTCGGCATGGCATGGCTTTGCCAGTAGGGGGTAGGTGATGGGTGCTAATGGCATGGTTAGACCCTGGGGGGACAAAGGGATTAAATGAAGATCATTTGGGGGCAAAACCCTGTTCAAATTAGTGAGCTAGGATTAGGGTGTAAATCATGCCTGCCAAGTGTTTGATGAAATGGCCGCATGAAATAAACTTTTGAATTTTGAAAAGATTTTTGGTGGGTTTGCTAGGAATAAGCTTGAGACTCTGTGGGTGCTTGGGTTTTGAAAATTGAGCTGGTTTGAGTGGTTTTTGAAATAGTGGGATCTTCCCATATGAAATAGATTCAATTTTAAACTGTCATTTAAAATTAGCATTTGAAAGATTTTTGCAGATCACGAAGTGGGCCTTGGTACCTTATTATGTGTACTATCAAAGGGTGTAAAGATCCACACATGTTTCTGTTAAGTTTTGAGTGCTAGGAATAGCCAAAGTAGGCATGATAGTTAATTTGGCCAAAATGACCATTCACTTCAATTATTCATTTTGAGTTGTTCTTCTTTGGGAAAAGTTTGGGAATGATGTAGATGATGTTTATTTTACCTAAGAAACATTTTACAAGCAAAGAATCGCAGAACCATGGCAATTCAAATAAATTCCTATTTTAAATTCTCATACACATCAATGCTTTTATTTTTAGTTTGGGAAAGTTTTTGTTAACCCTAATTTTGATGATTTGGATCTTGATAAGCTTGGATTAAAGTTTTGGGATGTTACAGTGAAGTACCCAAAGTTGTCATGGACATTTAAGGAGATACGGGTACGGGGATTGGTGGAGAGACCATAAATGAAGAGGACTCAACCATCGAGTACTCCAACTCTATGACGATGCTCCCTTCCGCGAATTCTCAAGACTATGTTGTTAATGCCGCTAAGGGCAAGAGGAAGCTAACCTTAGAGGACATCGAGGTTGTTGAAGACTCTGAAGACTCGAGTGCTTCTAAACCAAAGAAAAGTGTAGATAAAGGCATCATTCTCTCTGAGAACCCTGCTAAGCCACCTATAGATGACATAAATTTTCCCTTGCTCTGCTTAGTGATTAGTGCTTTGAACAGCCTCCGAGTCCTTGATAACTTTGTTTTTCCTTTGCAGTCGATAATGCGCGAGATGGTGGACATGGACACTCGCTTTATCAAAATCCGATATGAATCTACCACCGCTAAAGGTTTCCATCCTTGGAACTTTCTTTCTTTATCTTCCACACTTGTCACACACATTAATTTATTTGATATCTCCTTTTGTTGTTGCAGCCGCCATCAAGGAATCCGAGGTCATTCGTGAAAACGCTTTAAAGCACGCATATGACCTGGAGAAAAAATTGGAAGTTGTAGAAGATGCACTCTAAAAGGCCCACACTACGACCAAATCCGAGGAAAAATAGTGTGAATAGGAAACACCGGGATTGCGAGTCGCGAGGAGGACATTCACAAGAGGCTTGGCTCCCTGAACGCCTCCTTGACGGGTAGGTTTTCTTGACTTTGTAGTTCTTTTGTTTTTGAATCTAATATCCTCTTATCCCCTGGACCCGCCACTTTCTTGTTTGTAGATACCACAAGCCATTCCTTCGAATTGGAAAAGGATCACCAATCTGATCCATTATTGGATGCCCTTGTTGTCTTGGAGGCGAACAACATCTTGTGCTAGGAACCTACTGACTCGATCTCGTCGTGTCTTAAAGCGCCTCCATGTAGACGTCTTCCATGTAACATCCTCGAACCGACACTAGGAAGATTCTAGTGATTTCTGCCAAACCCACATAGAAATGATTCAATGGTGCCCACCAAGAACTTGCGTGCGGGTGAAAAACGAAGT
This sequence comes from Avena insularis, assembly GCA_023614405.1. Lineage (NCBI taxonomy): Eukaryota > Viridiplantae > Streptophyta > Magnoliopsida > Poales > Poaceae > Avena > Avena insularis. The sequence continues at coordinate 163,245,855 of CM042696.1, forward strand.
AATACCATCATTACACAATAGTTCATGATGGAACCCACAGGAACATATATACACAACAATGACTCAGCGAGTCAAGAATAGAGATATAATTACAAAGATCCAAATCACATTGAAAATGACACACCATCTGAGTACGTATAATATGCAAAATGGACTAAGAGTTCTGAAGAATAAACAATGGCATCCATAGCCCTGCTCAGGCCAAGATGGAAGGATAACCTTGCTAACGTCATCAAAATCATACCTATCAAAGAAAAATGAGTGTCGACAAAGGGAAAAGGAACAAAGGGAGTGGTCAATACTAAGGCCAATACATGACGAGTCTTAGAATTCGGCGACTCTCACCTACATAAGTATGGTGGGCTTAGCGGCAACAAAGCATGCACTAAACAACCTATAGAGACTTGATACAACTATCGACTATCAAAGGGGTAAGAGAGATCTATTCGGATCCAACCAGGTACTAACCCCAAACATACCGATCCTGGAGTTTCCCCCTCGAGACCAAACGAGGAAGTCCTTCCGAGGAACTCACACAGTTGGCAGTTTTATTAGTCATTCCTTTATTGTTGCAATACTTACTAGTCAAATATAGATAGGATAAGACATCCCAATATCACCAGCTATTGGGACTTTTAATTAACCATTCTGTTGTAGTGGAGTTGATTACTAGTCAAGCCAAAGTCATATTATAGCACTACTTTGGTTTGAGTTGTCTATGGTCGAGACACTGTGCTCCAAGTAGTCCATAAATGCGGACACGACTTTTCAAAAAGATTTACCCTGCAGGGGTGCACAAATAGCAACACACGCAATATTAATATCAGGAAAAACCAAATGAAAAGCAACAAGGCATCAAAACAAAGCATTCGCCAGATTCAAAAATGAGTTCAAGGGGCCACCCATCTAAGCTACTAATGAGTGCATATTTACATCATGTTTTTTTTATTTTGCATTGTAGATGTAGGATCTTGGTATTTTATGGTGCTCGCGCGCACATTTTATGTCTGTTTTCACTAGGATCAGGACAGATGATGGATCCAATGGACACAATTCTTGGAGAAGTTGTATTGGGGAGAAAATGAGTCAAAACAAACATAAATCACTTATCTGGGAAATATCAATAATACCAGAAGAAAACCTGAAGCAGTCGAGGCATACAGACGGTTCTATACGACCGGAATACTTTTTCTGGCTGTATAGTTCCAGTCGTATAGTTGGCGCCACCTCTACCTCTTCAAATAGTTTCACCCCGTGCAACTGGATCGGAGAGACGACATACAGAACAATAAGAAATCATGAAAACCTCACCTCCCGAAGGCATCTGGAGGGGGAACTTGCCCAAGGGATCCATCTTCGCCCTACGCAGATCTGGGAGGCCAAGGCATCGATATCCATCTTCATCAACCGCTGCACCATCACCATCTCGATCCATCTAGATCTTGTTGTAATTTCCGTACTCATTGTGGATTTATACAAGTACCATTCATCTGTGATTGTTTCCATCACCATTGCCATGATGTTGATTGCCTCCATGTCTGAGTAGATCTCTAGTTCTTTGGGAGATGGAGAAACCCTAGCATATGATTGAGATGAGATAGAGATTATTATGTTATACATCATTTCATGTATGTGTTAATTGTCTTCATCTTGATGTTGGGAGTTGTGCACCTCCTTAATATTTGCCTCCTACGGGGACTCGATGAAGGGGATTACTGTTGGTAGACGGAGGGATGATGGCACTTACTATGACTATAAAGCGGTTGTCATTCTTTACATACTAACTTGGGAAATCAAGGATAACTCATTAAGCCATGTCCATGCCATGGTATAAATCCCTTAATAGAGGGATAATACGATTGATGTCGTTTATTCGTCAACTGTGGTTATGAAGGATGATGTGAGCAACGGTTGTTGCCTATTTGTCCATATATGGAGCTCCTTCCACATACATACATATCATGAGAATATTCGTTATAATAATCTTGATTGCTTAGTCTAAATTGCTAGCGGTATATCCACCACTCCTTGAGAACACTTTTTCCCTATTGCAGTTCTAAGTTCTTTTACACACACGATTCTTACTTTCTGCATTAAGTTTTACTTTACTCTAAATTGCCTTGTTCAACCAAAAAACAACTCTACTATTCTTGCATCTTAAATTTATTCCTTAAGTACTTCGTTTAGTTTTAGTTAAAAGCATTTTAGTCTTTTGCCTACTGCTCCCTATGGGATTGATATCTTTATTTCAAAACTAGCTACAAATGATCTGTGCACTTGCAGTCATCAAGCTATTTTCTGGCACCGTTGTCGGGGAGCTTAACACTACAAGTTACTTTACTTTTAGTTACTTACTTTGGTTGTACTAATTTTTAATTTAAGTTGCAGGACCGCAACAATGGACAACACTCAACATTTAAACCAGCTTGAGGCAGTAAGGAAAATGGGTTCGCCCATGGACGCTTTTATAACTGTCAATAAAAGCATAAATCCGGATGGAATTGAGATCAACCCTTAATTATTTGAACTAATTCACTCTAAGAAATTTGCAGGAACCAATGAAGAGAGTCCATACGGACACTTACAATTCTTTGAAGACGTTCTCAGTTCCTTTATATTCGATGATTGTAATCTTGATATGGTTAAAACCTAGTTGTTTAGACAAATTCTCTCTAATAATGTTTGCGACTGGTACAAATATTTTTGTGCAGAAGCACCAAGGACTTGGAAGGAACTGACAACCAATTTTATATCAAAATATTATTCAGAAAGAAAAGCTCACAGGATGAGAGGTATTATTATCAGTTTCAAAAATAATCCTGGTGAGGGTTTGTATGAACGATATATAAGGTAAAAAAGTTACTTGGATAATTTCCCCCATCATCGTTTGCCTGATTGGTTAATCACTCATACTTTTTATGGAGGGCTTAATATTGAAAATAGAATGAATCTATACACTGCTTCTAATGGCAGCTTTCTATCTTATACCTATGATGAAGCTTGGAATCTAATAATAAGAATGAGGGAAGCAATGAAAAATCTTAAAGATAGGGAAAACATTACAAATAGTTTTTAATGATATGCTTGCGTTAACGATTTCCTTGCAGATGAAAGGACTGGTGCAATGATTAAAACCCTCAGTATTGATTCATACTCAGTAAAGAAAATTATTGAGAATTATGCAGGACATTTGTAGGTATCGACAGAATGGGAACCACGTAAATCCCTCGAAGAGAAGAAGCATGCAAGAGCGCTAATGGAAGAATTCTCCTCAGTACCTATTCAAGATATCATCAAGAGAAGGCAAAAAGAGGAATAACAAATAAATAAGAGACTAAACCCAGAAAAGAACCCCGAAGCTACCAATATAAATAATGTTATATTAAAGGATCTTATGGAAGCACGAATAGTGGATGATGAAGTGGTTATGCTAGACCGTGAAACCACAGAGTTTATCGAAGGTAAGGTACGAGGTAACGAAACTTCTAAACCTATGACTCCTATATATTGTGGAGAAACTTTCTTGTACGGAATTTGTGAACCGATTTCCACTATAAATATTATGCCTTCATCACTTTATGAGGAACTTCACTATAATTTAAATAATCCAGATGTGGAACCGGTAGACACTACTATTAAATTGTCTAATAGGACCAATATAAAACTAGAAGGTGTAATCAAAAATATCTATGTCTTTATTAGATCACTCATGTAACCCCTTGATTTTCATATTGTTGATATGCCTCGAGATTCTTTTTGCCCTATTCTTTAGGGCAGGCCTTTTGTTTCCATAACGAAAGCTTGAGTTGATAATAAGGAGACTATTTCAATGATGTTTGGAGAAGAGGAAATGACATTCCACTTTGCCAAACTAAAGAAGAGGCCATATGAAGTGGAAGATATCAAGGAAGAGAAAACAATTGCCGAGCTAGCCACAATTCATTTTAGTACTCCACAAGATGAATTAGAGAGGGGCCTAATTAATTGGGAGGAAGCATCAGATGATGAGGAGAGATAAGACATGGATGATTACCTTGATTTAGTTCCAGAAGCACAAAATCCACATGACTATGAAGAATTGGTAAGAAAAGGAGATGAAGAACCTCCACCAATTGAATTGAAACAACTTCCAGACGATATGAGGTATGAGTTTTTAGATAATGAAAATAAATGTCCTGTTATTATTAGCAAAAATTTATCAGAGAATGAAACAAATAAACTCCTTTCTGTCTTGGTTAAGCATCGTGAAGCCTTTGGATATACTCTAAGTGATATTAAAGGAATAGATCCATCTATAGTAACACATAAGATTACCATGCTTGATGATGTTGAACCTGTAGTGGATACGCAAAGAAGATTTAATCCGAAAATGAAAGAAGTAGTAAGAAAAGAGGTTATACGCTTATTAGATTCTAGCATAATATATCCTATCTCTGACAGTAAGTGGGTTAGCCCAGCTCATTGCATACCAAGTCAAGGTGGTCTTGATGCTGCTATGAATGAGGATGGTGAGCTAGTTCCTGTAAGGCCTGTTGTAGGATATCGTATATGCATTGCTTTTAGGAAGCTAAACCGAGAGACACAGAAAAATCATAAACCTATACCATTCATGGATAAAATTTTAGAAAGACTTAGTAATAATTCTTATTTCTGTTTTCTTGATGGTTATTCTGGATATTCTCAAATTTCCATACAACCAGAAGATCAAGAGAAAACAACTTTCACTTGCCCTTATGGCACATATGCTTATAGATTAATTATGTTTGGCTTATGTAACACAATAGCAACTTTTCAAGAACGTGTTCTAAATATCTTTGGTGATTTTGTTGAGAAGACTATGGAAGTGTTCTAACAAATGATTTTGTTGTTTGTGGAATAACCTTTGATAATTGCATCTACAATCTAACCAAAGTCTTGCAGAGATGCAGGCAATCAAATTTGGTTTTAAATTGGGAACAATGCCGTTTCATGGAGAGAGAAGGTAAAGTTTTCTAGCATAAAGTTTTGGAGAAGGGAATAGAAATAGATAAAACTAATATAAATGCTATAGAAAATCTTCCAATACCCCAGGACATTAAAAACTTAAAAATGTTTCTAGGACATACAGGTTTTTAGAAGCGTTTTATAAAAGACTTTGCTAAAATAGCTATGCCTCTCACCAACCTTCTTGATAAAGAAACTCCATTCTACTTAGATCATGACTGCATTGCAGCTTTTGAGAACCTTAAGAATAAATTCATTTCAACACCTATCATGCAATCTCCAAAATTGGATGAACCTTTCGAAATCACGTGTGATGCTAGTGACTATGCTTTAGGGGCTGTGTTGGTATAGCGAGACTGAAAGAATTTAAATGTTATTTACTACGCTAGTAGACCTCTTAATAAGATTCAGAAACATCACGCTACTACAGAAAAAGAGTTCCTAGCTATAATCTTTGCTTGCGACAAATTTAGATCCTACATTATTAATTCTAAGGTAATAATTCATATGGATCACCGAGCTTTTCGTCACCTCCTTGTGAAAAGGATAAGAATCCTAGGTTGATTAGGTGGGTTTTGTTACTACAAGAATATGATTTACAAATAGTAGATAGGAGGGGTAAAGATAATCCGATAGCAGATCATCTCTCTAGGATGGAGGGAATAATTACTAACCCCGTACCTATAAATGAATCATTTTCGAGAGAATATTTAGCAAATGTTGAAGTTGCTGATCCATGGTATGCAGATTATGCTAATTATCTTGGAACAAAATTTATACCTCCTGGTATGACAATAAATCAAAGAATGAAATTCTTTAATGATCTTAAATATTACTTTTGGGATGATCCATATCTATATCATCATGGACCCGACGGAATGATTCGGAAGTGTGTTCCTAACTATGAAATGAATGCAATATTGAACTCTTGTCATGATAGTCCGTATGGAGGAAATCATGCAGGTAAGTGAACTGCAACAAAGATACTTCAATCCAGATTCTATTGGCCCACCTTGCTCAAGGACACACACAGGTATGTGGAATACTGCGATGCTTGCCAAAGAAGAGGTAATATAGGTAGGAGACAAGAAATGGCAACGAATTATAGTCTCATAATAGAACCCTTTGATGTATGGGGAATGGATTACATGGGACCTTTTATTGAATCAAATAGTTATACTCATATTCTTGTTGCTGTTGATTATGTTACCAAATGGGTTGAAGCTATTCCAACAAGTCATGTAGATACATCCACCTCCGTGAAGATGATCAAGGATATCATATTCCCTAGGTTTGGAGTTCCTAGATTTTTAATCACTGACGATGGTTCTCATTTTATGAAAGGGACTTTCAGGAAAATCCTCAGCAAATACGGAGTAACTCACCGTGTTGCTTCACCATATCATCCTCAAACAAGTGGTCAAGTGGAACTCTCTAATATAGAATTAAAGACCATACTCAAAAATATGGTGGACAAATCAAGGAAAGATTAGTCATACAAGTTAAATGACACTCTATGGGCATACCGTACTGTGTTTAAAAATCTAATGGGCATGACACCTTATAAGATGGTGTATGGTAAGGGATGCCATTTACCTTTAGAATTGGAACACAAAGCTTTTTGGGCAGTCAAGAACCTAAATTATGATCTTAAAGCATCAGGAGAAAACATTCTATTAGATATTCATGCTTTAGATGAGTTTAGAAGTGAGGCCTATGAAAATGCTAGGTTGTTGAAGGAAAAGTAAAAATATGGCATGATAGAAAAATAGAGAATAAGACCTTTAAAAGTGGAGACAAAGTGTTTCTCTATAATTCCCGTCTTAAGTTGTTTCCAGGGAAGCTCAGATCGAAGTGGGAAGGTTCCTATATAGTTGAAGAAGCTTATTCATCGGGAGCAGTGAAGCTCAAGGGAAAGACACCCTCTCTTGAATGGGTGGTAAATGGACAACGCTTGAAGCATTATCGAGTAAAAGAAGATATAAGTGCAGTCACCATAGAAGTGATCACCCCAGAAGAGTTGATTGAGAAAAAATATGCAAGGGATGGCAGCTTCAAGAAAAATGGACTCTGGACGAAATAAGCAACACTACGGTCAAGCTATTAACCATAAAAGAGAGCTTCATGGAGGCAACCCATGCAAGGTAAAGGCTTGAGTAGGTTTTAAATTTGTTTATGAGCTTGTGTTAAAAGAGGAACATTTTGAAACTCTAAGCAGAGAAGAAGGAAGATAGATAATGTCAAAATTGGTCGAAAATTTAAGCTGCTATTTTTCTATCAAAACTTGATATTTCGTTAAGTTTCAGATTAATAAAGAATCCTTGGAGAAGCAGGAAATTTTTGGTGGACATAGAAGGTTTAACGACCAACTATACGACGGGAATAAAAATTCCAGCCGTATAGCTGCGGTCGTATAGTTGTTTTGACATCACCCCTTCCGTCCATGTAAGGTACTGATAGTTTAACAACCAACTATACTGCGGGAATTAAAATTCCGCCCGTATAGTTGCCATCGTATAGATATCGATGCCTTTGATGAAACTATTTTCTGAGTACTAATAGTTTAACGACCAACTATACAGCGAGAATAAAAATTCCGCCCGTATAGTTGCGGTCATATAGATATCAACCCATCTCCAAAAAAATTATTCGGAGTACAGAGAGTTTAACGACCAACTGTACTGCGGGAATAAAAATTCCCGTCCATATAGTTCCGGCTGTATAGTTGGTTCTACCATAGATGTAATCTATAGTCGGTTCATAACTATACGGCGGGATCTATACGGGTCGTGCCCGTATAGTTGCTCCTTACGGAAGGCGGCTAGGGGTTTTGACCTCCCCTTTTAAAGCTGATCGCATCTAACCTTTTTCATTAATTTTTCGCAAAGCTACAGCCTTTAGCCTCGAAAAAAATCCTTGCCATCCCTAAACAAGCCCCTCTAAGAAAATCCATGCAGCGAAGCCATGCAACCCTTCCATGTCAACAAGATCTGGAAGAAGAAAGAAGAGAAACCCATGAAGAGGATCGAACAAGTAGAACCTAAAGGATAATCGTCATCATCTAGACCGGAGATCATGCCTCTCCCAAATTGGGAGGACATGTTCCCGCAATGGATGGAGATGATGAGGCAAGCTGAGCAGGGAAAGGACAAGGATGAGTATCTCCCAAATCCCTATCGTCACAACATATGATACTATTATAAACCTCCTCTTGGTCCATCACCTCTTAAAACTAAGAAGGTGCGGCAAGATGATATTCATGATAAGATCTATGAGTTGAAAAAAGCTTTGAAGGCATGCGTTGAAACAATTGGAGAACGAATTGACTCCTACTAGATGATGAGTAAATACCTTGAAAAGAGGGTCGATGACATCGATGGTAGAGTTGGTTTCTTGATTAAAACTGTCTTTGAGTTGACAGATGAGAAGAAATTCCTCAAGAAGAAAATGTTGAAGCTTCAATACGACATGGCCGAGCTCAGCATCCGCTTTGCAAGCATAGTTAAAGATGGCAACACCAAAGAAGAGGGCAACACTCTTCCTACCCAGGAGGAGGAATAGGTACCAACAAGGAGTTATTTGATCCCGCCTGGCTTGATTCCAAGCTTGGGGAGATCTTTAAGACCTTGTAATCTATCTTATAAGTTTTTATTACTATTTTTGCATTAGTTCAAACTAGAAATAAGTTTGCATCATTAGAATTCCCTTCAGGAATAGTCGATCCCTTTTATGAAATTCCGAGTTTATTATTATATATGGAGCAATTTTGAGTTTGTGTTTGTCTTATTGGATATATGAATGGCTTGAGTATAATTTTACTTGCACTTGATGATAGCAATAGGAGTCTTCCACACCATTAGTATTAATGGAACATACAAAGATAATTTGGTCAATATGTTGTAAGTACATGGTTTGATTTACAAAGAAAGAAAAATTATCTAACCTGTTGAGTTGAAAAAGAAAACCTTGAACAAAGGAAAATAAAGAGTGCTATCAAAAATAGAGTGAGAACAAGTCGAGGTAGAATCTTCAAGTCATAAGAATGCTTTATATACAATTGGAATTTGATAATTGAGATCATTAAACTTTGAATTCCTACATGAAGTGGAATGTATGGCTAGCTCCTTTGCACAACACTTAAACAAAAGTGTGAGCATATAAACAAAAGAGAAGAAAAAGAGAGAATGCGCAAAGAGCAAATAGGCATACATCACTATATTGACAAAGAGACACTTTTGAGATTTTGAATCCCAAGTGAATATGTTAATACTAAAACACTTGGGACTACCTCGCTAATTCATTCGGTTGAACCGGATACTTTTACATTATGTTGAGATTCATCTTTTGTGAACTGTTGATCACTAAGGTGTGGAAGCCTTCTAATATTATTCGGATGGTTCGAGTAAGGTACTATTCATGAACTTATTGCTATGTATCATATATGATAAACACATGCTCCAACTACCTCATTTATTTTATCGACTCAACTTCATGAATATGGGGATCAAATCCATTAAGATAAACTTGCTCGGGACGAGCAAGAGTCTAAGCTTGGGGAAGTTGATGAGTGCATATTTGCATCATGTTTTATATTATTATTTTCTATTGTAGATGTAGGATCTTGGTATTTTACGATGCTCGCACGCACATTTTATGTCTTTTTTGAAGGGTTCGCAACATAGAAAACAAAAAAAATCCTACGATGGGAACTATACGCCAAGATCTATCTACTAGATACAAGCAACGGGTGGATATACATCCATGGAGAACTTACCCTCGAAGACAACAAAGTTTTGTTAACGAGTAGGAACTCTTGGATGATGTAGTCGTTCACTTGCCAATCTCAAGATCGTGTGGAAGTCCTAGCGCCGCAAACCAGCAGCACATCCGCACTCGCACACACATTCAGGCCACCGAACAACCTCCACCTCCTTGCTCCAGTTATGTAGCAGAAGTAGCAACTCCTTCTAGACGAAATGCCACCGGGAACATGTATCTCGCTAATCCGAGACCATGGGGAAATAATTCTAGAGGGGGAGAGATATCCTTCATGAGGAGGTGTGTGGAAGAAGGGTGAGAGGGGTGGCCTTTTATAGGAGGAGGGAGGTAACCCTCCCCATGGCCGGCGCCCCATGGGGGTGACCCCTCACCTCCCCCATTCATGTGGCGGTAACCCCCTCCACATTAAAATTCCCCTTCACATTCTCTTTTAAAGTCTCCACTTTAAATGTATTAAATTTCTCCAAATTTAATGCTCTCTCATTTAATAAAACTCTTTTATTAATTTTATTCAGAATTTTGTTAATTACATTAATTAACAAACATTCACATAAAAACCCCCGCAACATTTCAATATTACATGCAGAACCACTTTCTGCAATTTCACCCGAAACAGTTTTGGCGTCTATTGAAATAATTCCAGCGCTTTGCAATTCATTCGTCTGAAACATATTTGCTCCAAATGGTGTTGGTGTCCCTTAAGTGTGTCACCCTACGGTTCGTGAATAATGCAGACATGATCGAGATCCCTCTCAGATCAATAATCAGAAGCGGGACCTGGAGATCCATACTGACTCCTACACATTCTACGATGACTTCTGTGATCGTGAGAACCTTTAACTCTAAGTAACTAAATCCCTTTGTCTCGCGATATATTACATGTCCTAGATTCGATCATCAGTATCTCCATACCTAGTTTGATCTCGTTACTGACATGTACTATTTTCTCGTTCCCGTGATATAACATTCTAGTGATCTTATCACTTGCTTGCAAGCTAACCAATGTGATATCACCGAGAGGGCCCAGAGTATATCTATACGTCATCGGGATGGACAAATCCCACTCTTGATCCATGAGCCTCTACATAACACTTTCGTAGTACTGAACCCACCTTTATAATCACCCTTTCACGGCGTGACGTTTGATGTTATCAAGATACTCTTCCAGTGTTAGTGATTAACATGATCTCATGGTCTAAGGACTAGTATTACTTTGTTAGATGTTATAGCAATATAAACACAATGACTTTGATCATAATGCTATACTTCAGATGAATGTTCATCACATCATTCCACTAATGTTGTGATCTTGGTATTAACAACATCCAATGTCCATGATCAGGAAACCTTGATCATATTGTTAATCAACGAGCTAGTTTATAAGAGAGGCATAACTAGGAACTTTCCTTTTGTTTATTAAACACACATGTATTAACGTTTCCAAATTAATACAATTATAGCATGCAAAATAAACATCTATCATATACTTGGAATATGTATAATAACAACTTTATTATTGCCTCTTAGGGCATATTCCCTTCAGTCTCCCACTTGCACTAGAGACAATAATCTAGTTACATGGTGATAAATCTAACACCCATGGAGTTATGGTGTTGATCATGTTTTGCTCTAGGGAGAGTTTTAGTCAATGGATCTACTACATTGAGATCCGTATGTACTTTACAAATCTTTATATCTCCATCCTTGACATGCTCATGGATGGAGTGAAACCGGCACTTAATATGCTTGGAATTCTTGTGAGACCTTGGTTCCTTTGCGTTGGCTATGGCTCCATTGTTGTCACAATATATCACCATTGGATCCAACACACTAAGAACCACACCCAGTTCGGTAATGAACTCCTTCATCCAAACTGCTTCCTGTGCTGCTTTTGAAGCATCAATATATTCTGCCTCCGTTGTTGACCTTGTTACCACGGGTTGTTTGGAGCTCCTCCAACTAACTGCTGCTCTGTTCATGAGAAATACATATCCGAATTGAGACTTAGAGTCATCTGGATCAGTGTCAAAGATAGCATCGACATAACAATTAGCGACCAGCTCTTCTTCACCTCCGTATACAAGAAACATTTCCTTAGTTCTTCTCAAGTACTTAAGGATATTCTTGACTGCTATCCAGTGTTCCAAACCTGAATCAGATTGGTACCTACTAGTCAAACTAATAGCATGTGACACATCTGGTCTTGTACGTAGCATGGTGTACATTATAGAGCCTATGGCTGAAGCATAGGGGATCTTATCCATTATCTCTCTTTCTTCCGCCATAGCCGGGCTTTGAGTCTTACTCAATGTCTTGCCTTGCAACATAGGTAAGAACCCCTTCTTACTTTTGTCCATTTTAAACTTCTTTTAAATCTTATCAAGGTATGTACTTTGCGATAGCCCTATTAGGCATCTTGATCTATCTCTATAGATCTTTATGCCTAATATATATGAAGCTTCACCAAGGTCCTTCATAGAAAATTTGTTGTTTAGATAACTTTTAACACTGTTTAAAAGATCTATATCATTTCCAATCAATAATATGTCATCCACATATAATATCAGACGTGCCACATTGCTCCCACTGACTTTCTTGTAAATACAAGCCTCTCCATAAGATTGGACAAATCCAAACTCTTTGATCACCTCATCAAAGCGGAGATTCCAACTCCGTGATGCTTTCTTCAGTCCATAGATGGATCGCTGAAGTTTGCACACCTTGTTAGCATCCTTAGGATCGATAAAACCCTTTGGTTGTATCGTATACAACTCTTCTTCAATATTACCATTGAGGAACACAGTTTTGACATCCATCTGCCATATTTCATAATAGAAATATGCATCAATTGCTAACATAATCCTAATTGACTTTAGCATCACTACGGGAGAGAATGTCTCATCGTAGTCAACTCCTTGAATTTGTCGAAACCCTTTTGCGACAAGTCGAGCTTTATAGACGGTCACATTACCATCAACATCAGTTTTTCTTTTGAAAATCCATTTATTCTCAACGGCCTTTCGGTCGTGAGGTAAGTCCACCAAGGTCCAAACCTGGTTTTCATACATGGATTCCATCTCGGATTTCATGGCTTCTAGCCATTTGTTGGAATCTAGGCTCATCATCGCTTCTTTATACGTCGCAGGGTCATCTATTTCATCAACCATGAAATTCACAACAGGATTCCCGTACAGTTCAGGAGCTGCACATGTCCTGCTTGACCTGCGTGGTTCGGTAGTGTCCTATTTCGGAGTTTCATGATTATTATCATTAGTTCCTTCTTCATTTGGTGAAGTCAACTCTGGAACGACTTTTGGTGCTGCGCCACTAGCCATTTCATGAAGGGAAGGTTCAATAACCTCTTCGAGTTCTACCTTTCGACTACTCACACCTTTCACGAGAAACTCTTTCTCTAGAAAGGATCCATTCCTGGCAACGAAAACCTTGCCCTCGAATCTGTGATAGAAGGAATACCCAATTGTTTTCTTTAGGGTATGAAGATGATTTTTTCCGCTTTGGGTTCGAGTTTATCAGGCTGAAGTTTCTTCACATAAACATCGCATCCCCAAACTTTAAGAAATGACAGCTTAGGTTTGTTTCCAAACCATAATTCATACAGTGTCATTTCAACGGATTTAGGCGGTGCCCGATTTAAAGTGAATGCAGCAATTTCCAGTGCATAACCCCAAAATGACAGTGGCAAGTCAGTCACAGACATCATAGATCAAACCATATCCAATAGAGTACGATTACGATGTTTCGACACACCATTAAGTTGTGGTGTTCCGGTAGGTGTGAGTTGTGAAACTATTCCACATTATTTCATGTGTGTGCTAAACTTGTAACTTAGATACTCACCTCCATGGTTGGACCGCAGAAATTTGATCTTTCTATTATGATGATTTTCCACTTCATTCTGAAATTCCTTGAACTTTTCAAAGGTTTCAGACTTATGTTTCATCAAATAGATATACCCGTATCTACTCAAATCATCCGTGAAAGTAACAAAATAACGATATCCACCTCGCGCCGACACACTCATTGGACCTCATACATTAGTATGTATGATTTCCAATAAATCTGTCGCCCGTTCCATTGAACCGAAAAACAGCGTTCTAGTCATCTTGCCCATAATGCATGGCTCACATGTATCAAATGATTCAAAATCAAGTGATTCCAAAAGTCCATCAGAATGGAGTTTCTTCATGCGTTTAACACCAATATGACCTAAACGGTAGTGCCACATATATGTAGATATATCGTTATCAAGTTTAATTCTTTTAGCATCAACATTATGAATATGTGTAACACTATTAACGAGATCTAATAGAAATAAACCATTCATCACAGGTGCATGACCATAAAAGATATTATTCATATAAATCGAACAACCATTGTTTTTGGATTTAAATGAATAACCACATCGCATCAAACAAGATCCGGATATAATGTTCATGCTCAGTGCAGGCACCAAATAACAATTATTTAAGTTTATAACTAATCTCGATGGTAGGTGGAGAGGCAGTGTTCCGACGACGATCACATCAACTCTTGATCCATTGCCGACACACATCTTGACCTCACCCCTTGCTAGCGGTGGCTTGTTCCGCAGCCCCTGATTCGAGTTACATATATTAGCAACTGATCCAGTATCAAATACCTAGGTGCTACTATGAGTACTAGTCAAGTACACATCAATAACATGTATATCATATATACCTTTGTTTGCCTTGCCGACCTTTTTGTCTGCCAAGTACTTGGGGGTAGTTGCGCTTCCAATGGCCAGTCCCCTTGCAATAGTACCACTCAGTATCAGACTTAGGGCTAGCCCAGGATTTTTTTCAGGCGCAGCAATAGATTTGCCGCCCTTCTTGTCTTTCTTGAAACCGGAGGTCCTATTGACCATCAACACTTGATTCTCTTTCCTAATCTCCACTTTTGCAATCTTAAGCATTGACAGAAGCTCGGGGAGAGTCTTCTTCATGCCCTGCATGTTATAGTTCATCACAAAGCTCTTGTAGCTAGGTGGCAGAGATTGGAGAACACGATGTATGCCTAAGTCAATGGGAATCGTTATTCCCAAGGACACAAGATTATCGGCGTACCTAGACATTTTGAGTACATGCTCACTTACGGAGTTGTTCTCTTCCATCATGTAGCTTAAAAACTTTTCTGAAGCATTATAACTCTCTATGGCAGCATGGGTATCGAAAATCATTTTCAATTCACCCATGGTATCAAAAGCATTGCCATTTTCAAAACGCTTTCGAAGTTCTGGCTCTAGCCCATACAGTATGCCGCAATGAACTAAGTTGTGGTCCTCTTGACGAGTTACATAGACATTCTTTTCCTCGTCAGGGGCATCAGGAGCTGGTGGGGGGCCTAGCAGCGCTTTGATGGATCAATGCACGGTGCCTAGAAAAGTGTTGATGGCTCGTGGTTGATGTAGAGCTCATTGGGAACCCCAAGAGGAAGATATGATGAGCACAGCAGCAAGTTTCCCTCAGTTATGAAACCAAGGTTTAATCGAACCAGTAGGAGCAAGGAAACACCTCAAAGGTGTTACTAATTACTAGCTGAGGCGCGCACTACCGGTGCTAGTAGCAACATGGAGACCTGCATAACACAACCACAGAACTTTGTCCCCAACTTGCGATGAGGTTGTCAATCTCACCATGTTTTGCGGAAAACAAAGGATTAAACGTATTGAATGGAAAGAAGTAAAAGTTTGCAGAAAGTAAACACAAAGCAGTAGCAGTTTATAGATTGTATGTAAAAGACAAGGACCGGGATCCATAGTTCACTAGAGGTGGCTCTCCTTAGATACATAACATGCTGAGTGAACAAATTACAGCGGGGCACTTGACAAACACCGAGAAAGCAATACATGCATATACTAATCATCTTGACTCCTTTGAGACTTGATTGGGCATTACAACATAATACATAGACCGCCATCCAACTGCATCTATGACTAATAATCCACCTTTAGGTTATCATCCGAACCCCCTCCAGTATTAAGTTGCAAGCAACAGATTATTGATTTATGAACTGCATGTAAAGTAAACAATACGATTGTTCTATGAACAAAGGATTGTTGTTTTCTCCCTAGTAGCAACAGCACATCTAGTACCTTAAAGATTTCTGTCACTTCCCAGTTACCGTGAGGCATGAACCCACTATCGAGCATAAATACTAACTCTTGGAGTTGCTAGCATCTACTTGGCCAAGATAGCTACTAACAATGGAAATCATGCAAGATCTCAAATAACAAAGACATGATAGAATCAATAATCAATCTGAAATAGCATCTCAATATCCATTGGATCCCCGCAAACACAACATGTATGGATTACAAATAGATGATCTTGATCATGAATGGAGCTCACAAGATCTAAACATGAAATCACAAAGGAGGAGAAACCAGCCATCTAGCTACTACATGGATCTGTAGTCCAAGGATGAACTACTCACGCATCACACCGGAGGCTTGCATGGTGATGAAGAAGGCCTCCAGGGTGAATTCCCCTCTCCGTGGTCTTGGAAGAGCTTCAGATCCCTCCCGATCTAGGGATGGATATGACGGCGGCTACAGATTCTTTCGTGGATTTTTGATCGGGTACTTAGGGTTTTCATCCTGAGTGCAATATATAAGCGGAAGGAGAGGCCGAGGGGGTGCCAGGAGCCACCACACCACCCCCTGGCGCGGACCAGGCCTGGCCGTGCGGCCAGGTGGTGTGGCCAGCCCCTGGCCCCTCTCCGTCTCGTATTCTGGCACTTGATCCCTTCCCAAAAATAGGCACTTTGGCTTTTGTCCCGTCCAATTCCGAGAATATTCATTTTCTGACTTTCCTGGAACCAAAAACAACAGAAAACAGGCAGCTGGCACTGTGGCTCTTGTTAATAGGTTAGTCCAAGAAATCATATGAAAAGTACTCCAAAGTTGGAACAAAACACAAGAAAGTGGATAAAACCAAGCATGGAACATCAAAAATTATAGATACATTTTCAATGTATCAATATCCCCAAGCTTAACTCTTGCTCGTCCTCGAGTAGGTAAGTGATAAAAAGAAATAATTTTTGAGGTGACATGCACCATCAAAGACTTGATCAAAGTATTTGCAAAACATTCAAAGCTGGGATCATAGTACTTCAATCATAACATTAAAGACAAAGTTCTAGCTATAAGCAAAGAAACTATGATGCAACATGAAAAGGCACAAACAAAAGATTCATGAATAACAATGCTTTGCAAGACGTTTGTTTGTTTCACATAAAGAAAACATAGCATACTAGTATTCGGCTTGTCCCTCAATAGAGTAGCAAATATAAATGCATAGGACACCTTCAAAGTTCATTAGAGTGACTAGATACAATAGTTTAAAACAAGCAATATCAAGTTATGCATCAATCAACTAGTATCGGGACAATGCACATAGAACTAAGAATGACCACTATGCTCTCAAAGTAAGTGCATAAAGATAGAAGGTGGAGACTCAATATAATGGTGGAACAAAAGCCTTTGTAAAAGGAAGTAGGGATTCAAGTCTCATAAAGAGCTTCCAAAAATTATGGTACTTATAGCTTTCAGCTCTCATTGCCCCTATCATAAGCATCTTGAAGGTGATTAAGGTTAAAGTGACACAACTAAGAGGATATGCTTGACAAGTTATAAACCGAAATCTCATGCCCCTTACTTACGAAGACTGATCCTCATGCTACTCAACTTCAGTCACAAGTAAGCTCTTGTCATTGTAAGTATATGTGTATCATTAAGAACTGATGACAGGTACCCCTTGCACATGATACGGGAGCTTTCCCATAATCAAAATGACAAGGCAAGCAGACAATGAGCATCTCAGCAATCTTTTTATTTGCTATTTGCATAGGTTTTTATTGAGGATGCTTCATAGAATGCTCATTATGGTGATGCTGCAAGTTTCCACCATGATTAGGCATGGCTTAGGCTAGCGGCTCAGGCGTTTCTCTAACACACATACAAACTCCATGATCTTACAAGTTCCACTTTTATTTCACACACGGATCCGTAAGCAAAAGAACATGATATCAACGGGGTACAAAGTACAAGTGCAATGTTGAAAGCGTTCCCCATGGTACATGGTTCTGCTAATTTCAACCTATAAAGCGCAAGCATATACGCAATAAAGAAGGACCCAATGGTTCAAGTTTATTAGAGGCAAAAAAGTAAAGTGTGCCATCAAGTTCGTGAGAGCTTTAATCACTAGTTTTCTCATAGCAAGTGGAAGGTAAACAAAAGCATGAATATACTTGGAATAGCATAAGCTAGTAGGTAGGTATGATGGACTCTTTGGAATAACTTGGTTTAGGGAGTTGGATGCATGAGTGGAACTCATACTTGGTGGTGGAGGCTAGCAAAAGACTGGGAGCGACAAACTAAGAGAGGAATAATGGCCATAATCATGCAGAGCGACAAAACATCATTGATCAAAGCATAAAGTGATAATACAAGTTGAAAAATAAAGGATTATAAAGGCTATGGTGACTTGTGATACTCTTAACATGGTGTGAGCATGCGCCAAGTCAACCCAAATAAAGCATCAAAGGAGAATACCACTATACTATGCTTTAATATGCTAAAACAACGCATGATTCATCCAAGGCACATTAAGCAATCTCAATTGTTTATAACAAGTCATGCTACAGCAAAGAATACTAAGCATAAGGCCAAAACAATATCAAGGATGGCATGACAAAGCATAGCCACAGTAAAAAACGAGCTCTTTTTACCACATAAGTATGAACTTTCCTACTCTTTTCCAAACCAAACCAAACTATTTGCAAACTAATGTATGAAAGAGGGGGTCCAACCAACTTATTCAGAAAACTAATCAAACCAAGCAAACTAAAAACCAAAACAAAAACGAAAAAGAAGACGCTCCAAGAAAAACACAACTGTGCATGAAACAATAAAAATGAAGCGTTTGGAAGAAACCTGAGATTTTTATTGATGAAGAAGGGGATGCCTTGGGCATACCCAAGCTTTGACGCTTGTACTTCTTGGATATTTCTTGGGGTGACACGCGTGGCATCCCCAATCTTGAGCTTTAGTCCATCCTTCATCTCATTACTCATTCCTTTCATACACCTGAAAATTTTCCTTCATACAAAACATCACACAATCTCATTAGCAACATTAGTGCACTCAAGATAAATATGTCTTAAGGTTCAGTTATAATACCAAATAAACTTCCATTAGAACACTAGATACTGTAGCACTTCCCTCA
Source organism: Avena insularis (assembly GCA_023614405.1). Lineage (NCBI taxonomy): Eukaryota > Viridiplantae > Streptophyta > Magnoliopsida > Poales > Poaceae > Avena > Avena insularis. The sequence goes on from CM042696.1 coordinate 163,264,883, forward strand.
AAAATCTCAATTCCCCAAAAGAACTCAAGAAGGAACCAACAAGAAGCAAATGCAAAAAATGGCAGAAATCTGTCAGAACAGACCAGCTGGTAAAGACGAATTTTTCCGAAGACCTTATGTTGCTCAAATCAAAAAGTGTTGATCTAACAAAAGTTATATAACAACCTGGGGCAGAAGCACAAAAAATTACAGCTCAATCCAACATACAGAGCTCTCTCAGGAATTTTTACGGTGAAGCACAAAAATCTGTTTTGGGACAACAACTTTCCCAATCATTACTTCACTCTCATTAGAGGTTACTCTTGGCACAAAAAGCAAATAAAAAGGATAAGGAGCGGTTATTACTGAAGTAATAACTTCCAAGACTCATCTAAAACTCTTGGGTTATCTCCCAACTAGTACTTTTCTTTAACGCCTTTAAGTTAGGCATAAGAAGCAAAGAAAGAATCAAGTGTTCTCAAATGAAGAAGCATTAAGACCAAATTTTGTTTTCATAGGATAAGCAAAATAAATCTTTTCTCTCTTTTTAGGAAAGTGTTCTATACCTTTCTTGAGTGGGAGTTGATATTTAATGGTGCCTTCCTTCATATCAATGATGGCACCAACAGTTCTAAGAAAAGGTCTTCCCAAAGTAATAGGACAAGAAGCATTGTATTCAACATCCAAAACATAGAAATCAACAGGGACATAGGAACCGTTACCATAATAAGAACATCATTAAGACTCCCCATGAGTTTCTTTTTAGCATTATCATCAAGTGGGACATTCAAATAGCAATCTTCAAGATGAGGCAAATCAAGCATATCATAAATCCTTCTAGGCATAATAGAAACACTACTACCAAGATCACACAAAGCTTTGAAATCAAAGTCATTCACTTTCATATTAATGATGGGTTCCCAACCATCTTCTTGTTTTATAGGAATAGAATCTTTATGTTTCATCTTTTCTTATTTAATCTTTATGAGAGCATCAGTAATGTGTTTTGTAAAGGCCATGTTCATAGCACTAGCATTAGGACTTTTAGCAAGCTTTTGTAGGAACTTAATAACTTCAGAGATGTTGCAACCATCAAGATCAAAATCAAATTTATCATCTAAAGTAGTAGAACTATTGCTAGCCTCAACACTAGTGGTGGTAATAGTAGAAACACTAATGTTTCTAGCAATTTCATCTTCTCTTTCCCACTTAGCATGTAATTCAGCTAATAGTCTAACATTTTCATCAATTCTTACTCGTATAGCATTAGTAGCTGCAAAGGGATTCTCATTAGTTTCAGGTTTAGCAGCCATTTTATTCAAAGAAGATTGAGCTTCAGCCAAAGATGCTATATTTCTTTCTGCATTAGAGAATTTTTCCTCAATAGTTTTATTGAAAGCAGTTTGTTTACTAATAAACTCTTTAAGCATAACTTCAAGTTCAGAGGGAGCACTCTTATTATTGTTGTAGGAATTTCCATAAGCATTACCATTGTTGGGAGGATATGGCTTATAATTGTTGTTACCAAAATTGTTCCTATAAGCATTATTACCATAAGCATTATTGCCAAAGTTGTTATTTCTTATGAAGTTCACATCAACTTGCTCTTCTTGAGCAACCAAAGAGGCTAAAGGAACATTATTTGGATCAATATGGGCTTTCCCATTAACAAGCATAGACATAATAATATCAATCTTATCACTCAAGGAGGAGGTTTCCTCAACATAATTTACCTTCTTACCTTGTGGAGCTCTCTCAGTATGCCATTCAGAATAATTAACCATCATATTGTCCAGAAGTTTTGTTGCCGCACCCAAAGTGATGGTCATAAAGGTACCTCCAACAGCAGAATCCAATAGGTTCCTTGAAGAATAGTTCAATCCTGCATAAAAAGTTTGGATGATCATCCAAGCAGTCAGTCCATGAGTGGGACAATTCTTTACCAAAGATTTCATTCTTTCCCAAGCTTGAGCAACATGCTCATTATCAAGTTGTTTAAACTTCATTATTTCACTTCTCATGGATATAATCTTAGCAGGAGGATAGTATTTTCCAATAAAAGCATCTTTGCACTTACTCCAAGAATCAATACTATTCCTAGTTAAGGAATTCAACCACTCTTTAGCTTTTCCTCTCAAAGAGAAAGGAAACAATTTCAGTTTAATAATATTACCATCTATATCCCTATGCTTTTGCATCTCACAAAGTTCAACAAAGTTATTTAGATGGGATGCAGCATCTTCATTACCAATACCAGAAAATTGTTCTCTCATAACAAGATTGAGCAAAGCAGGTTTTATCTCAAAGAAAGTATTTTCAGCCACATGTGGAGCAATAGGTGTGCTCATAAAATCATTGTTGTTGGTGCTAGTGAAGTCACACAACTTAGTGTTTTCAAGAGTAGTCATTTTTTGGGTTTTCAAATAAGAAAGCAAACAAGTAAAACTAATTTTTTTATGTTTTTGAAGAACAAAACAAGCAAACAAAGCAAAAAGAAAACTAAGCAAAACAAAAACAACAAATTAAAGATATTGGTTATGAGGGACTCCCCTTGTGAAGATGTCCTTGACTCCCCGGCAACGGCGCCAGAAAAATGCTTGATGGCTCAATGCACGGCGCCCAGAAAAGTGTTGATGGCTCGTGGTTGATGTAGAGCTTGTTGGGAACCCCAAGAGGAAGGTATGATGAGCACAACAGCAAGTTTCCCTCAGTTATGAAACCAAGGTTTAGTCGAACCAGTAGGAGCAAGGAAACACCTCAAAGGTGTTACTAGCTGAGCCTTGGCAGGGCGCACTACCGGTGCTAGTAGCAACGTGGAGACCTGCACAACACAACCACAAAACTTTGTCCCCAACTTGCGATGAGGTTGTCAATCTCATCGTGTTTTGCGGAAAACAAAGGATTAAACGTATCGAATGGAAAGAAGTAATAGTTTACAGAAAGTAAACACAAAGCAGAAACAGTTTATAGATTGTATGTAAAAGACAAGGACCGAGATCCATAGTTCACTAGAGGTGGCTCTCCTTAGATAGATAACATGCTGGGTGAACAAATTACAACGGGGCAATTGACAAACACCGAGAAAGCAATACATGCATATACTAATCATCTTGACTCCTTTGAGACTTGATTGGGCATTACAACATAATACATAGACCGCCATCCAACTGCATCTATGACTAATAATCCACCTTCAGGTTATCATCCGAACCCCCTCTAGTATTAAGTTGCAAGCAACAGATTATTGCTTTACGAACTGCATGTAAAGTAAACAATACGATTGTTCTATGAACAAAGGATTGTTGTTTTCTCCCTAGTAGCAACAACACATCTAGTACCTTAGAGATTTCTATCACTTCCCCAGATTACCAGAGGCATGAACCCACTATCGAGCATAAATACTAACTCTTGGAGTTGCTAGCATCTACTTGGCCAAGATTGCTACTAACAACAGAAAGCATGCAAGATCTCAAATAACAAAGACATGATAGAATCAATAATCAATCTGAAATAGCATCTCAATATCCATTGGATCCCCGCAAACACAACATGTATGGATTACAAATAGATGATCTTGATCATGAACGGAGCTCACAAGATCGAAACATGAAAGCACAAAGGAGGAGAAACCAGCCATCTAGCTACTACATGGATCCGTAGTCCAAGGATGAACTACTCACGCATCACACCGGAGGCTTGCATGGTGATGAAGAAGGCCTGCAGGGTGAATTCCCCTCTCCGGCAGGGTGCCGGGAAGAGCTTCAGATCCCTCCCGATCTAGGTATGGAGATGACGGCGGCTACAGATTTTTTCGTGGATTTTTGATCGGGTACTTAGGGTTTTCATCCCGAGGGTAATATATAGGCGGAAGGAGAGGCCGAGGGGGTGCCAGGAGCCACCACACCACCCCTTGGCGTGGGCTAGGCCTGGCCGCACGGCCAGGTGGTGTGGCCGGCCCTGGCCCCTCTCCGTCTCGTATTCTGGCACTTGATCCCTTCGGAAAAATAGGCACTTTGGCTTTTGTCCCCTCCAATTCCGAGAATATTCATTTTTTGACTTTCCTGGAACCAAAAACAGCAGAAAATAGGCAGCTGGCACTGTGGCTCTTGTTAATAGGTTAGTCCAAGAAATCATATGAAAACTACTCCAAAGTTGGAACAAAACACAAGAAAGTGGATAAAACCAAGCATGGAACATCAAAAATTATAGATACATTTGCAATGTATCACGCTTCTAGCACATATTGCTTTTTCGCAGCAGAGAGGAGAATCCTCAAATTCATAGCCCAGTTGGTGAAGTTGCTACCATTCACAACAAGTTTCTCTGTCTCCATGAACACATTGAAATTAAAAGCAGGTGGTGCCATCTACAACAGAATTTGTAAAGTTTATTTAGACTAAGTTTATGATAGATTGAGTTGAACTAAACTCCCACTCAAAAACAACATCCCTCGTGTCTTTCTTAATTGAGTCACTTTAACCTTAATCACCTTCAAGATGCTTATGATAGGGGAAATGAGAGCTGAAAGCTATAAGTACCATAATTTTAGGAAGCTCTTTATGAAACTTGAATCTCTACTTCCTTCTAGGAAGGCCTTTCTTCCACCATTATATTGAGTCTCCACCTTCTATCTTTATGCACCTACTTTGAGAGCATAGTGGCCATTCTTAGTTCTATGTGCATTGTCCCAAGACTAGTTGATTAATGCATAACTTGATATTGCTTGTTTTAAACTATTTGTATCTAGTCACTCTTATGAACTTTGAAGGTGTCCTATGCATTTATATTTGCTACTCTATGAGGGACAAGCTGAATGCTATTATGCTATGTTTTCTTTATGTGAAACAAACAAATGTCTTGCAAAGCATTGTTATTCATGAATCTTTTGTTTGTGCCTTTTCATGTTGCATCATAGTTTCTTTGTCTTATTACTAGAACTTTGTCTTTCATGTTATGATTGAAGTACTATGATCCCAGCTTTGAATGTTTTACAAGTTACTTTGATCAAGTCTTTGATGGTGCATGTCACCTTAAAAATTATTCTATCTTTTTATCACTTACCTACTCGAGGACGAGCAGGAGTTAAGCTTGGGGATGTTGATACATTGCAAATGTATCTATAATTTTTGATGTTCCATGCTTGGTTTTATCTACTTTCTTGTGTTTTTTCCATACTTTGGAGTACTTTTCATATGATTTCTTGGACTAACCTATTAACAAGAGCCATAGTGCCAGCTGCCTGTTTTCTGCTGTTTTTGGTTCTAGGAAAGTTAGAAAATGAATATTCTCAGAATTGGACGGGACAAAAGCCAAAGTGCCCATTTTTCCGGAAGATATCTGATGCCAGAATACGAGATGAAGAAGAGCTGGGGGCCGGCCACAACACCTGGCCGCGCGGCCAGGCCTGGCCCGCGCCACGGGGTGGTCTGGCCGACCCCAGCACCCCCTCGGCCTCTCCTTCCGCCTATATATTGCCCTCGGGACAAAAACCCTAAGTACCTGATCAAAAATCCACGAAAGAGTCTGTAGCCGCCGTCATCTCCATCCTTAGATCAGGAGGGATCTGAAGCTCTACCCGGCACCCTGCCGGAGAGGGGAGTTCACACTAGAGGCCTTCTTCATCATCATGCAAGCCTCCGGTGTGATGCGTGAGTAGTTCATCTCTGGACTACGGGTCCATGTAGTAGCTAGATGGCTGGTTCTCCTCCTTTGTGCTTTCATGTTTAGATCTTGTGAGCTCCGTTCATGATCAAGATCGTCTATTTGTAATTCTGCATGTTGTGTTTGCGGGGATCCAATGGATATTGAGATGCTATTTCAGATTGATTATTGATTCTATCATGTCTTTGTTATTTGTGATCTTGCATGCTTTCCATTGTTAGTAGCTACCTTGGCCAAGTAGATGCTAGCAACTCCAAGAGTTAGTATTTATGCTCGATAGTGGGTTCATGCCTCTGGTAATCTGGGGAAGTGACAGAAATCTCTAAGGTACTAGATGTGCTGTTGCTACTAGGGAGAAAACAACAATCCTTTGTTCATAGAACAATCGTATTGTTTACATTACACGCAATTCATAAAGCAATAATCTGTTGCTTGCAACTTAATACTGGAGGGGGTTCGGATGATAACCTGAAGGTGGATTATTAGTCATAGATGCAGTTGGATGGCGGTCTATGTATAATGTTTTAATGCCCAATCAAGTTCCAAAGGAGTCAAGATGATTAGTATATGCATGTATGCTTTCTCGATGTTTGTCAATTGCCCCGCTGTAATTTGTTCACCTAGAATGTTATCTATCTAAGGAGAGCCACCTCTAGTGAACTATGGATCCCGGTCCTTTCTTTTACATACAATCTACAAACTGTTTACTACTTTGTGTTTACTTTCTGCAAACTATTACTTCCTTCCATTCGATACGTTTAACCCTTTGTTTTCAGTAAAACCGGTGAGATTGAGAACCTCATCGCAAGCTAGGGGTAAAGTTCTGTGGTTGTGTTGTGCAGGTCTCCACGTTGCTACTAGCACCGGTAGTGCGCCCTGCCAAGGCTCAGCTAGCAACACCTTTGGGGTGTTTCCTTGCTCCTACTATTTCGATTAAACCTTGGTTTCATAACTGAGGGAAACTTGCTGCTATGCTCATCATACCTTCCTCTTGGGGTTCCCCAACGAGCTCCACATCAACACCGAGCCATCAAGCACTTTTCTGGCTCCGTTGCCGGGTAGTCAAGGATATCTTCACAAGGGGAGTCCCTCATAACCAATCTCTTTACTTTGTTATTTTTGTTTTGCTTAGTTTCTTTTTCTTTGTTTGCTTGTTTCTTTATCAAAAACACAAAAAAATTAGTTCTACAAGTTTGCTTTCTTTATCAAAAACACAAAAAATGACTACCCTTGAAAACACTAAGTTGTGTGACTTCACTAGCACCAACAACAATGATTTTATGAGCACACCTATTGCTCCACCTGTGCTTGGAGATACTTTCTTTGAGATAAAACCTGCTTTACTCAATCTTGTTATGAGAGAACAATTTTTAGGTATTGGTAATGAAGATGTTGCTGCCCATCTAAATAACTTTGTTGAACTTTGCGAGATGCAAAAGCATAGGGATATAGATGGTGATATTATTAAGCTGAAATTGTTTCCTTTCTCTTTGAGAGGAAAAGCTAAAGAATGGTTGAATTCCTTAACCAGGAATAGTATTGATTCTTGGACTAAATGCAAAGATGCTTTCATTGGAAAATACTATACTCCTGCTAAGATTATATTTATGATAAGTGAAATAATGAAGTTTAAACAATTTGATAATGAACATGTTGCTCAAGCTTGGGAAAGAATGAAATATTTGGTAAAGAATTGTCCCACTCATGGACTAACTGCTTGGATGACCATCCAAAAAAATTACACAAGATTGAACTATTCTTCAAGGAACCTATTGGACTCTACTGCTGGAGGTACCTTTATGACCATTACTTTAGGTGCTACAACAAAGCTTCTGGATAATATGATGGTTAACTATTCTGAATGGCATACTAAAAGAGCTCCACAAGGTAAGAAGGTAAATTCTGTTGAGGAAAGCTCCTCCTTGAGTGATAAGATTGATATTATTAGGTCTATGCTTGTTAATGGGAAAGCCCATATTGATCCAAATAATGTTCCTTTAGCTTCTTTGGTTGCTCAAGAAGAGCAAGTTGATGTGAACTTTATAAGAAATAACAATTTTAGCAACAATGCCTACATGAATAATTTTGGTAGCAACAATTATAAGCCATATCCTCCCAACAATGGTAATGCTTACGGAAATTCCTACAACAATAATAGGAGTGTTCCCTCTGAACTTGAAGTTATGCTTAAAGACTTTATTAGTAAGCAAATTACTTTCAATAAAACTATTGAGGAAAAACTCTCTAATGCTGAAAGAAATATAGCATCACTTGCTGAAGCTCAAATTCTTTGAATAAAATGGCTGCTAAACCTGAAACTAATGATAATCCCTTTGCAGCTACTAATGCTATACAAGTAAGAATTGATGAAAATGTTAGACTATTAGCTGAATTACATGCTAAGTGGGAAATAGAAGATGAAATTGCTAGAAACATTAGTGTTTCTACTATCACTACCACTAGTGTTGAGGTTAGTAATAGTTCTACTACTTTAAATGATAAATTTGATTTTGATCTTGATGGTTGCAACATCTCTGAAGTTATTAAGTTCCTACAAAAGCTTGCTAAAAGTCCTAATGCTAGTGCTATGAACATGGCCTTTACAAAACACATTACTGATGCTCTCATAAAGATTAAAGAAGAAAAGATGAAACATAAAGCTTCTATTCCTATAAAACAAGAAGATGGTTGGGAACCCATCATTAATATGAAAGTGAATGACTTTGATTTCAAAGCTTTATGTGATCTTGATAGTAGTGTTTCTATTATTCCTAGAAGGATTTATGATATGCTTGATTTGCCTCCACTTGAAGATTGTTATTTGAATGTCCCACTTGATGATAATGCTGAAAAGAAACTCATGGGGAGTATTAATGATGTTCTTATTATGGTCAACAATGCCTATATCCCCGTTGATTTCTATGTTTTGGATGTTGAATGCAATGCTTCTTGTTCTATTACTTTGGGAAGACCTTTTCTTAGAACTGTTGGTGCCATTATTGATATGAAAGAAGGCACCATTAAATATAAACTCCCACTAAAGAAAGGTATATAACACTTCCCTAAGAAGGGAGAGAAGTCTTCTTTTGCTTCTCCTATGAAAAACAAATTTGGTTTTAATGCTTCTTCATTTGAGAACACTTGATTCTTTTTCTTGCTTCTTATGCCTAACTTAAAGGCGTTAAAGAAAAGTACTTATTGGGAGATAACCCAAAAGTCTTAGATGAGTCTTGGAAGTTATTACTTTAGTAATAACCGCTCCTTATCCTTTTTATTTGTTTTTTGTGCCAAGAGTAACCTCTAATGAGAGAGAAGTAATGATTGAGAAAGTTGCTGTCCCGAAATAGATTTCTGTGCTTCACTTAAATATTCTTGTAAAATCTCTGAACGTCTTTTTGAGGCGTGAATTTTTGTGCTTCTGCCCCAGGTTGTTATCTAACTTTTGTTAGTTCAACACTTTTTGATTTGAGCAACAGAAGGTCTTCGAAAAAATTCGTCTTCACCTGCTGGTCTGTTTTGACAGATTTCTGCCATTTTCTGCATTTGCTTCTTGTTGGTTCCTTTTTGAGTTCTTTTGGGGAATTGAGCTTTTTGAGGGAATTGCTTCAGTAGCTAGTGCTCTAATGGAAGTTTATTGGTGTTAGAACTGAACCTTAAGACCTATTATCTTGAGTGCACTAATGTTGCTAATAAAGATTGTGTGAAGTTTTGTATGAAGGAAAAATTTCAGGTGTATGGAAGGAATGAGTAATGAGATGAAGGATGGACTAAAGATCAAGCTTGGGGATGCCACACGTGTCACCCCAATAAATATCCAAGAAGTACAAGCATCAAAGCTTGGGGATGCCCAAGGCATCCCCCTCTTCATCAATAAAAATCCCAGGTTTCTTCCAAACGCTTCATTTTTATTGTTTCATGCACAATTGTGTTGTTCTTGGAGCGTCTTCTTTTTTTCGTTTTTGTTTTGGTTTGCTTGGTTTGTTTAGTTTGCTGAATAAATTGGTTGGACCCCCTATTTCATACATTGGTTTTCAAATATTTTGGTTTGGTTTGGAAAAGAGTAGGAAAGTTCATGCTTATGTGGTAAAGAGAGCTTGTTTTTGACTGTGGCCTATGCTTTGTCATGCCATGCTTGATATTGTTTTAGCTTTATGCTTAGTATTCTTTGCTGTAGCATGACTTGTTAGAAACAATTGAGATTGCTTAATGTGCTTTGGATGAATCATGTGTTGTTTTAGCATATTAAAGCATAGTATAGTGGTATTCTCCTTTGATGCTTTATTTGGGTTGACTTGGCACATGCTCACACCATGTTATGACTATCTCAAGTCACCATAGCCTTTATGATCCTTTAGTTTTCAACTTTTAGTATCAATTTATGCTTTGATCAATGATGTTTTGTCGCTCTGCATGATTATGGCCATTATTGCTCTCTTAGTTTGTCGCTCCCAGTCTTTTGCTAGCCTCCACAACCAACTATGAGTTCCACTCATGCATCCAACTCCCTAAACATGGTTATTCCAAAGAATCCACCAAACCTACCTACTAGCATATGCTATTCCAAGTATATTCATGCTTTTGTTTACCTTGCGATTTAAACTTGTTATGAGAAAACTAGTGATTAAAGCTCTCACGAACTTGATGGCACACTTTAATTTTTTTGCCCTTAATAAACTTGAACCATTGGGTCCTTCTTTGTTGCATATATGCTTGCGCTTTATAAGTTAAAATTAGCATAACCATGTATCATGGGGAACGCTTTCAACATTGCACTTGTACTTTGTACCCCGTTGATATCATGTTCTTTTGCTTATGGATCCCGACGATGTTAAATAAAAGTGGAACTTGTAAGATCATGGAGTTTGTATGTGTGTTAGAGAAACGCCTGGGCCGCTAGCCTAAGCCATGCTTAATCATGGTGGAAACTTGCAGCATCACCATAATGAGCACTCTATGAAGCATCCTTAATAAAAACCTATGCAAATAGCAAATAAAAAGATCGCCGAGATGCTCATTGTCTGCTTGCCTTGTCATTTTGATTATGGGATAGCTCCTGTATCATGTGCAAGGGGTACTCTGTTGGCGGTTCTTTATGATACATATGTACTTACAATGAAAAGAGCTTACTTGTGACTAAAGTTGAGTAGCATGAGGTTCGGTCTCCGTAAGAAAGGGGCATGAGATTTCGGTTTATAACTTGTCAAGCATATCCTCTTAGTTGAGTCACTTTAACCTTAATCACCTTCAAGATGCTTATGATAGGGGCAATGAGAGCTGAAAACTACAAGTACCATAATTTTTGGAAGCTCTTTATGAGACTTGAATCCCTACTTCCTTTTACAAAAGGCCTTTCTTCCACCATTATATTGAGTCTCCACCTTCTATCTTTATGCACCTACTTTGAGAGCATAGTGGCCATTCTTAGTTCTATGTGCATTGTCCCAAGACTAGTTGATTAATGCATAACTTGATATTGCTTGTTTTAAACTATTTGTATCTAGTCACTCTTATGAAATTTGAAGGTGTCCTATGCATTTATATTTGCTACTCTATGAGGGACAAGCTGAATGCTATTATGCTATGTTTTCTTTATGTGAAACAAACAAACGTCTTGCAATGCATTGTTATTCATGAATCTTTTGTTTGTGCCTTTTCATGTTGCATCATAGTTTCTTTGTCTTATTGCTAGAACTTTGTCTTTCATGTTATGATTGAAGTACTATGATCCCAGCTTTGAATGTATTACAAGTACTTTGATCAAGTCTTTGATGGTGCATGTCAACTCAAAAATTATTCTTTCTTTTTATCACTTACCTACTCGAGGACGAGCAGGAGTTAAGCTTGGGGATATTGATACATTGCAAATGTATCTATAATTTTTGATGTTCCATGCTTGGTTTTATCTACTTTCTTGTGTTTTGTCCATACTTTGGAGTATTTTTCATATTATTTCCTGGACTAACCTATTAACAATAGCCACAGTGCCAACTGCCTGTTTTCTGCTGTTTTTGGTTCCAGGAAAGTCAAAAAATGAATATTCTCGGAATTGGATGGGACAAAAGCCAAAGTGCCTATTTTTCCAGAAGACATCTGAGGCGGAGAAGAGCTGGGGGCCGGCCACCACACTGGCCACGTGGCCGGCACAGCCGCACCAAGGGGTGGTCTGGCCGACCCCAACACCCCCTCGGCCTCTCCTTCCGCCTATATATTGCCCCGGGACCAAAACCCTAAGTACCCGGTCAAAAATCCACGAAAGAGTCTATATCCGCCGTCATCTCCATCCCTAGATCGGGAGGGATCTGAAGCTCTTCCCGGCACCCTGTCGGAGAGGGGAATTCACCCTGGAGGCCTTCTTCATCATCATGCAAGCCTCTGGTGTGATGCGTGAGTAGTTCATCTCTAGACGACGGGTCCATGTAGTAGCTAGATGGCCGGTTCTCCTCCTTTGTGCTTTCATGTCTAGATCTTGTGAGCTCCGTTCATGATCAACATCATCTATTTGTAATTCTGCATGTTGTGTTGTCGGGGATCCGATGGATATTGAGATGCTATTTCAGATTGATTATTGATTCTATCATGTATTTGTTATTTGTGATCTTGCATGATTTCCGTTGTTAGTAGCTATCTTGGCCAGGTAGAATGTAGCAACTCCAAGAGTTAGTATTTATGATCGATAGTGGGTTCATGCCTCTGGTAATCTGGGGAAGTGACAGAAATCTCTAAGGTACTAGATATGCTATTGCTACTAGGGAGAAAACAACAATCCTTTGTTCATAGAACAATCATATTGTTTACATTACACGCAATTTGTAAAGCAATAATCTGTTGCTTGCAACTTAATATTGGAGGGGGTTCGGATGATAACCTGAAGGTGGATTATTAGTCATAGATACAGTTGGATGGCGGTCTATGTATAATGTTGTAATGCCCAATAAAGTTCCAAAGGAGTCAAGATGATTAGTATATGCATGTATGCTTTCTCGATGTTTGTCAATTTCCCCGCTGTAATTTGTTCACCCAGCATGTTATCTATCTAAGGAGAGCCACCTCTAGTGAACTATGGATCCCGGTCCTTTATTTTACATACAATCTACAAATTGTTTACTACTTTGTGTTTACTTTCTGCAAACTATTACTTCCTTCCATTCGATACGTTTAACCCTTTGTTTTCAGCAAAACCGGTGAGGTTGACAACCTCATCGCAAGTTGGGGGCAAAGTTCTGTGGTTGTGTTGTGCAGGTCTCCACGTTGCTACTAGCACCGGTAGTGCGCCCTGCCAAGGCTCAGCTAACAACACCTTTGGGGTGTTTCCTTGCTCCTACTGGTTCGATTAAACCTTGGTTTCATAACTGAGGGAAACTTGCTGCTGTGCTCATCATACCTTCCTCTTGGGGTTCTGATACATTGCAAATGTATCTATAATTTTTGATGTTCCATGCTTGGTTTTATCCACTTTCTTGTGTTTTGTTCCAACTTTGGAGTACTTTTCATATGATTTCTTGGACTAACCTATTAACAAGAGACACAGTGCCAGCTGCCTGTTTTCTGCTGTTTTTGGTTCCAGGAAAGTCAGAAAATGAATATTCTCGAAATTGGACGGGACAAAAGCCAAAGTGCCTATTTTTCCGGAAGGGATCAAGTGCCAGAATACAAGACGGAGAGGGGCCAGGGGCCGCCCACACCACCTGGCCACGTGGCCAGGCCTGATCCACGCCAGGGGGTGGTGTGGTGGCTCCTGGCACCCCCACGGACTCTCCGTCCGCCTATATATTGCCCTCGGGACGAAAACCCCAAGTGCCCGATCAAAAATCCACGAAAGAGTCTGTAGCCGCCGTCATCTCCATCCCTAGATCAAGAGGGATCTGAAGCTTTTCCCGGCACCCTGCCGGAGAGGGGAATTCACCCTGGAGGCCTTCTTCATCACCATGCAAGCCTCCGGTGTGATGCGTGAGTAGTTCATGCTTGGACTACAGATCCATGTAGTAGCTAGATGGCTGGTTTCTCCTCCTTTGTGCTTTCATGTTTAGATCTTGTGAGCTCCGTTCATGATCAAGATCATGTATTTGTAATCGATACATGTTGTGTTTACGGGGATCCTATGGATATTGAGATGCTATTTCAGATTGATTATTGATTCTATCATGTCTTTGTTATTTGAGATCTTGCATGCTTTACGTTGTTAGTAGCTATCTTGGCCAAGTAGATGCTAGCAACTCCAAGAGTTAGTATTTATGCTCGATAGTGGGTTCATGCCTCTGGTAATCTGGGGAAGTGACAGAAATCTCTAAGGTACTAGATGTGATGTTGCTACTAGGGAGAAAACAACAATCCTTTGTTCATGGTCCAATCGTATTGTTTACTTTACACGCAGTTCGTAAAGCAATAATCTGTTGCTTGCAACTTAATACTAGAGGGGGTTCGGATGATAACCTGAAGGTGGATTATTAGTCATAGATGCAGTTGGATGGTGGTCTATGTATTATGTTGTAATGCCCAATCAAGTCTCAAAGGAGTCAAGATGATTAGTATATGCATGTATTGCTTTCTCGGTGTTTGTCAATTGCCCCGCTGTAATTTGTTCACCCAGCATGTTATCTATCTAAGGAGAGCCACCTATAGTGAACTATGGATCCCGGTCCTTGTCTTTTACATACAATCTATAAACTGTTTCTGCTTTGTGTTTACTTTCTGCAAACTTTTACTTTCTTTCCATTCGATACGTTTAATCCTTTGTTTTCCGCAAAACACGGTGAGATTGACAACCTCATCGCAAGTTGGGGACAAAGTTCTGTGGTTGTGTTGTGCAGGTCTCCACGTTGCTACTAGCACCGGTAGTGCGCCCTGCCAAGGCTCAGCTAGTAACACCTTTGAGGTGTTTCCTTGCTCCAACTGGTTCGATTAAACCTTAGTTTCATAACTGAGGGAAACTTGCTACTGTGCTCATCATACCTTCCTCTTGGGGTTCCCAACGAGCTCTACATCAACCACGAGCCATCAACACTTTTCTAGGCGCCGTGCATTGAGCCATCAAGCATTTTTCTGGCGCCGTTGCCGGGGAACGAAGAAGAAGAAACTCCCACGTCAACTACACGCCATTAAAGATTTTTCTGGCGCCGTTGCTAGGGAGTCAAGGACATCTTCACAAGGGGAGACCCTCATAACCAATCTCTTTACTTTGTTGTTTTTGTTTTGCTTAGTTTTCTTTTTTGCTTTGTTTGCTTGTTTTCTTATTCAAAACCACAAAAAAATAATTTAGTATTACTAGTTTGCTTTATTATTGGAAAAACACAAAAAAATTAGTTCCTTTCTTAAGTTGCCTTTATGACTAGCTCTGCTCCAATCACTATTTCATTATGGATAGATCACTCAGTTTCCTATTTGGGAACAGTATTATGACTACTAAGGTAATAAGTGAACCACCGCCTGCTAGAACCTCCATGGAAGAAGAAATTGCTGAACCTGAAAGCTCATTAGATGAAAAAGAGGAGGAGAGTGATGGACAAAAGGAGGAAGAATGGATATACCCATGCCTACCTTCTAATGAGAGTAACTCTTTATCCCTTACATTATTTGATTGTCCCCCATGCTTATCAAAGGAGGGTGGATGTTATGTTCCCGAGGATTCTTTTGAAAATGTTTATAATAAAGCTCTAGTGCTTCTAGATCATGAAAAGCATGCCTTATGTGATAGTTATATTGTTGAGTTTATTCATGAGGCTACTGAAAATTATTATGAGAGAGGAAAATATGGTTGTAGAAGTTTTTATGGTAATGTAACACCTCTCTATGTGCTGAAAGTTTTGAAGTTACTTTTGTTTTATCTTCCTATGCCTGTCACTTTGTTCTTTGTGCATTTATTTGCATACAAGATTCCTATGCATAGGAAGTGGGTTAGACCTAAATGTGTTTTGAATTTGCTTCTTGATGCTCTCTTTTACTTCAATTCATATTTCCTATAAGAGCATCTTCTCAAATTTTCGTGCCTAACTTAAAGGCGTTAAAGAAAAGTACTTGCTGGGAGATAAACCAAGAGTTTTAGATGAGTCTTGGAAGTTATTACCTATGTAATAACCTCTCCTTATCCTTTTTATTTGCTTTTTGTGCCAAGAGTAACCTCTAATGAGAGTGAAGTAATGATTGGGAAAGTTGCTGTCCCGAAACAGATTTTTGTGCTTCACCATAAAAATTCATGAGAGAGCTCTGTATGTTGGATTGAGCTGCAATTCTTTGTGCTTCTGCCCTAGGTTGTTATCTAACTTTTTCATTAGATCAACACGTTTTGATTTGAGCAACAGAAGGTCTTCGAAAAAAATCGTCTTTACCTGCTGGTCTGTTTTGACAGATTTCTGACATTTTCTGCATTTGCTTCTTGTTGGTTCCTTCTTGAGTTCTTTTGGGGAATTGAGCTTTTTGAGGGAAGTGCTAATGGAAGTTTATTTGGTGTTAGAACTGAACCTTAAGACTTATTTATCTTAAGTGCACTAATGTTGCTAATGAGATTGTGTGAAGTTTTGTATGAAGGAAAATTTTCAGGTGTATGGAAGGAATGAGTAATGAGATGAAGGATGGACTAAAGCTCAAGCTTGGGGATGCCATGCGTGTCACCCCAAGAAATATCCAAGAAGTACAAGCGTCAAAGCTTGGGGATGCCCAAGGCATCCCCTTCTTCATCAATAAAAATTCCAGGTTTCATCCAAACGCTTCATTTTTATTGTTTCATGCACAGTTGTGTTTTTCTTGGAGCATCTTCTTTTTCGTTTTCATTTTGGTTTTTAGTGTGCTTAGTTTTCTGAATAAGTTGGTTGGACCCCCTATTTCATACATCGGTTTACAAATAGTTTGGTTTGGTTTGGAAAAGAGTAGGAAAGTTCATGCTTATGTGGTAAAAAGAGCTCGTTCTTGACTGTGGCTATGCTTTGTCATGCCATGCTTGATATTGTTTTGGCTTTATGCTTAGTATTCTTTGTTGTAGCATGACTTGTTATAAATAATTGAGATTGCTTAATGTGCCTTGGATGAATCATGCGTTGTTTTAGCATATTAAAGCATAGTATAGTGGTATTCTCCTTTGATGCTTTATTTGGGTTGACTTGGCACATGCTCACACCATGTTATGACTGTCACAAGTCACCATAGCCTTTATGATCCTTTAGTTTTCAACTTGTAGTATCACTTTATGCTTTGATCAATGATGTTTTGTCGCTCTGCATGATTATGGCCATTATTCCTCTCTTAGTTTGTCGCTCCCAGTCTTTTGCTAGCCTCCACCACCAAGTATGAGTTCCACTCATGCATCCAACTCCCTAAACCAAGTTATTCCAAAGAATCCACCATACCTACCTACTAGCTTATGCTATTCCAAGTATATTCATGCTTTTGTTTACCTTCCACTTGTTATGAGAAAACTAGTGATTAAAGCTCTCACGAACTTGATGGCACACTTTACTTTTTTGCCTCTAATAAACTTGAACCATTGGGTCCTTCTTTGTTGCGTATATGCTTGCACTTTATAAGTTGAAATTAGCAGAACCATGTACCATGGGGAACGCTTTCAACATTGCAC
Source organism: Avena insularis (assembly GCA_023614405.1). NCBI lineage: Eukaryota > Viridiplantae > Streptophyta > Magnoliopsida > Poales > Poaceae > Avena > Avena insularis. The sequence goes on from CM042696.1 coordinate 163,282,086, forward strand.
TTGTACTTTGTACCCCGTTGATATCATGTTCTTTTCCTTATGGATCCCGGCGGTGTGAAATAAAAGTGGAACTTGTAAGATCATGGAGTTTGTATGTGTGTTAGAGAAACGCCTGGGCCACTAGCCTAAGCCATGCCTAATCATGGTGGAAACTTGCAGCATCACCATAATGAGCATTCGATGAAGCATCTTCAATAAAAACCTATGCAAATAGCAAATAAAAAGATCGCTAAGATGCTCATTGTCTGCTTGCCTTGTCATTTTGATTATGGGAAAGCTCCCGTATCATGTGCAAGGGGTACCCCGTTGGCGGTTCTTAATGATACACATATACTTACAATGACAAGAGCTTACTTGTGACTGAAGTTGAGTAGCATGAGGATCGGTCTTCGTAAGTAAGGGGCATGAGATTTCGTTTTATAACTTGTCAAGCATATCCTCTTAGTTGTGTCACTTTAAACTTAATCACTTGAAGATGCTTATGATAGGGGCAATGAGAGCTGAAAGCTATAAGTACCATAATTTTTGGAAGCTCTTTATGAGACTTGAATCCCTACTTCCCTTTACAAAGGCCTTTCTTCCACCATTATATTGAGTCTCCACCTTATATCTTTATGCACCTACTTTGAGAGCATAGTGGCCATTCTTAGTTCTATGTGCATTGTCCCAAGACTAGTTGATGGATGCATAACTTGATATTGCTTGTTTTAAACTATTGTATCTAGTCACTCTTATGAACTTTGAAGGTATCGTATGCATTTATATATTGCTACTCTATTGAGGGACAAGCTGAATACTTTTATGCTATGTTTTATTTATGTGAAACAAACAAACGTCTTGCAAAGCATGTTATTCATGATTCTTTTGTTTGTGCCTTTTCATGTTGCATCATAGCTTCTTTGCTTATTGCTAGAACTTTGTCTTGCATGTTATGATTGAAGTACTATGATCCCAGCTTTGAATGTTTTGCAAATACTTTGATCAAGTCTTTGATGGTGCATGTCACCTCAAAAATTATTTCTTTTTATCACTTACCTACTCGAGGACGAGCAGGAGTTAAGGTTGGGGATGTTGATACATTGCAAATGTATCTATAATTTTTGATGTTCCATGCTTGGTTTTATCCACTTTCTTGTGTTGTTCCAACTTTGGAGTACTTTTCATATGATTTCTTGGACTAACCTATTAACAAGAGCCACGATGCCGGTACCTGTTTTTCGCTGTTTTTGGTTCCGGAAAGTCAGAAAATGAATATTCTCGGAATTGGACGGGACAAAAGCCAAAGTGCCTATTTTTCGGAAGGGATCAAGTGCCAGAATACAAGACGGATAGGGGCGGGGCCACCACCACGGCATGGCAGGCCTGGCCCACGCCAGGGGGTGGTGTGGTGGCTCCCGGCACCCCCTCGGCCTCTCCTTCCGCCTATATATTGCCCTCGGACGAAACCCTAAGTGCCCGATCAAAAATCCACGAAAGAGTCTGTAGCCGCCGTCATCTCCATCCCTAGATCAGGAGGGATCTGAAGCTTTTCCCGGCACCCTGCCGGAGAGGGGAATTCACCCTGGAGGCCTTCTTCATCACCATGCAAGCCTCTGGTGTGATGCGTGAGTAGTTCATCCTTGGACTACGGATACATGTAGTAGCTAGATGGCTGGTTTCTCCTCCTTTGTGCTTTCATGTTTAGATCTTGTGAGCTCCGTTCATGATCAAGATCATCTATTTGTAATCCATACATGTTGTGTTTGCGGGGATCCGATGGTGACGAGGGTTTAACTCGTCAATGCCCATTGTTATGGCCTTGGATTTTGGAGAAGGAGGGAGCGCTGGAGACATCTATCGGCTAGCAAACAAGCACACAGGGGACAAAGGATTTACCTAGGTTCAGGCCTCGTAGAGGTCCATACTCCTACTTGTCTGCTCGTGGAATTATCGAGGGAGTCGAAAGTTACAATGATGCGCAGATGAAATCTGGCGAGAGTTGCGAAAACTATGGTTGCGTGTGTCCTCCTAGCCGCTCCCTCCTAGCCTTTATATAGATAGGCTAGGTCTCGGGTAGCAGGTCGAGTCGGTTACAAGTTAGGGTTTTCCCCTTCAAACTGTCTATCTTTAGCTTCTTCTTGTTCTTCAAGCAATTGAGAGTCCATAGGTTAGTCGAGTCCCTCCATCCGGGCCTTGGCGACACCGTGGGCCTGTACGTATTTGGGCCGTATATACCAAGTTCGAGTACCTATAGGGTATACCCATGTCGAGCCCGAGTGTCGGTGGAATCGCAGATTCGACTGGGGACTTTTGAAGCCTTCGAGTGCCTGAATGAGTATATTTTGATTGCTTTTATTTGTGGCATAGGGATTGTTGATATACGTGGCTGATATAACCGAAGTATCGGTATCAGTTAACCACCTTAGGGTGAAACAACGCAATCTACTCGAATTCGAGTCCCCGGACTCGAATCCTAGAAATCTTGGTGTAATTCGACTCAGCGCGGAGGTCTTCTGAGTCAATTCCGATTATATGGTGTGAGCACTTGACGCGTCTGGTCAAGGCATGTTCATCGTGCCTGTGGGCACGGATATGTTTCTGGTAGTGCGCAGTTAAATGCGTTGCCAGGCCTTATGCAGGTCTTACCTTCACGCCGTAGGCGTGGCATCCGAATTTTATCATCGCGGAGACGATTCGGGTAACCCAGGAGACGCAGTCTCTTTGTAGGGAAAAATTATGAGGCGGTGTCGCCATGAGTTTCGAGTGTTGATGTTATCAACACATAGTTTTTTGTTCAAATAATCATAGGGTGCACGATCAGTGCTCCCTATGGGAGTAGCCCCCGAGTGCCTGGTTGAGTCGAAGACTCAGGCAGGGACTAAAATTTTTTGCGATTGCTGTCATCTTTTGCTTGCTTGTTCAGTTGATGACCCGGGCAGGGACTAAAAACTTTTTGCGACTGCTTTCGTCCTCTGCTTGCTTGTTTCGCGACTGCTGTCATCTTTTGCCTGCTTGTTTCCGGCGCTCCCTATGGGAGTAACCCATGTTCATAATCGATCTGTGTTTCGAGTGGTTGGGTTTGCTTTTTGTGATTGTCCATGTTCCTGCAACAAGAAAAGAAAAATTGTAGGGTGCGCGGCCAGCTCTCCCTATGGGAGTAGCCCCCGAGTGCTTGGTGGAGTCAAAGACTCCAGCAAGGACTAAAAATAGTCGAATTTCTCCATTGCATAGCCTTTGGTGACGTCGGTCTTGGCCTTTGTATGACCTTAGTTGCAGCGTGGTTTTGTGAGACATGACGAGCTGTGGGTCCCACCTTCTGACTTTGATTTGACTGGGCATGCGTAATCTTATTTTTAACTGTGCCTCCTCGATTTCCACGCGTAATGGTAGAAGTTGGGGGACGGTTTGCACTTCCTCTTCTCCACGTGTCCTACGCGATGCGTGCCACGCGTCCAATAGGGTTTTTGTCAGCCGTTGGATTTCATCTTCCAGGGGTTAAGTAGCAATGCTGCGGCGGTAATTTTCTCATCTGTGTTCTTTCTTCCTTGCTGCCATCGCCATTGCCCTTTGCTTTCCTGCTTTTCTCTGCGCCCATCTTCGCCACAACGCTGGACCAGCTCCGCTCGTACCCTAGCTACTTTATTTGCTCTCATCGCCACCGCGCAATGGGGAAGAAGAAGGGAAGCGCTGCCGCCGATTCCGCGGCCACCCTCGCTGCAGCGAAGAAGAAGGGTGGCTCCGCTGCTGCGGCCACCAGCGCCACCGCCGCCAGGAAAAAGAAGGTCGCGGGCACCCGCGTCACTAATGGCGCGTGGCGCCCCTCCATCATCAAGGCGTCGGATCTCCGTCTTCTTCGCCAAGACGGAGTGATTTCTGCATCAGTCGCCGATTCGCGTGTTCCCAGCGGTGAGACCGTTCCTGTGCCTCCCGCTGGTTATCGAGTGATGTTTCTTGCATTCATCATTCGCGGTCTTTCCTTGCCTCTTCACCCCTTTCTTCGGGGTCTTCTTTGTTTCTATGGGCTCCAGCTCCATCAGCTGTCCCCAAATTCTCTCCTCCACATCACTTGTTTCATCACTCTCTGCGAGTGATGGCTCGGAATCGAGCCGCACTTTGGTCTTTTCAAACGCATTTTTAAATTGAAGCGTCAGTCCGCATCTGGCTCTTTAGTTTATGACGTAGGTGGTTGCGGAATCCATGTTGATCCATCCGCCACTTACTTCGATATCAAGCTCACCAAGTCCATCCAGGGATGGAGGGATAGATGGTTTTATGTGCGCGACCAGAAGGCCAAGGACGAGCACTTTGGTCTCGCGCCTTTCGATCCCGCGACTCCCTGCAAGAAGATGCGTTCTTGGAAGAACGTGATCATGCCTTCTGAACTCGAGGATACAGACGTGTTATATCAGCGCGTCTGCGACCTCGAGAGTCGCATAGGCGCAGAAGAGGGAGGCTGCTCCCTTGTCAGGACTTGGCTGCGTCGTCGCGTCCAGCCTCTCTAGGCCAGGGTCCATCCCATGTTCCAATGGGGTGGCGCTGATGATCCCACTCGCGTGTCTGCCGACGGCATGTCCGCGAGTGAGGTAGATAAGAGGGTGCGAATGGTCACGAAGTATACCCTCAAGGATGTGCTTCCGAATGAGCTAGTCGTTCCTCCTTTCGATGCTTCGAATCCTCCTCCTGAGGTATGGTTTTGCGATGTTGTAGCATATTTTCTCGATTGCGTCTTCTATTGCTTATCTGTTTTACTTTTGTATGCAGGAGTGGGCGGTGTCGCCTTGCATGCCTCCCCTCCCTGAGGGGATTATTCCTCGTGAGGCTGTGGAAGAGGACCAGTCTGAGTCGACTGTCCCTTCCGATGTTGAAGAGGAAGCCCGTCTGAGAGTCGGATACTATAGCGTTAGCGTATAAGGATTCGACGGCGTCGACTCTTCTTCCGCAGGGGCGCGGCTGTTGGTGCGGAGTCGCCAATTCCCGCTGTTCCTGTGAGGGCTGTGGCACCGTCTTCTCGCAAGAAGATGCGATTGCCCAAGGAATCTTCGTCGGAGTCGACGGAGGCCACATTTGATCTTGATAGATTTGACTGGTAAGTTTGCTAGTGCATTCGTTCGCCACTTGTTTTCTTCTTGTTGGCTTTTCCCTGTAGTTTCCTTATCTGAGTGCAGATTTTGTCTTGCAGTCAAGAGGCGTCGTCATCTTCTGGTGACGTCGAATTTTTGAAGGAATCAGGAGTCGCGACCTCAAAGGCCAAGATAGAGGTCGAGCGTGCTCCTTCTCCTCTGGCGGCGGCCCACTCCGGGCACAATTCTTCGAGCTCTCCTCACATAGGGGAGCATCGAGTAGTAGCTCGGATGATGGTTCATCAATCTTCTTCGGAGTCGCTGGAGGACCATGTAAGTATATCTTTCTCTTTTTTTATAATCTGGCAGTCAACGCCCTTTGTTGCCTTCTGCTGATTCCTTGTTTTGTGCGACAGCTCCTTGTAAAGGAAGCTGCGCAGGTGGCGGAGCAAGTGATGGCGATAGGTCGCCAGCATGCGATGCTGGAGAAGCGCCACCGCGTGGTTGAGAGTGAGTGTTCTATACTTATTCTTGTCGTCTTCTCTGTATTTTGGTATCATCGATTGACAGCCAAATTTTGACTGCCCTATAGCTGAGCATAATGCTTTATTGCGTGACGTCGCCACGTTGGAAAAGACTCTGGCCGTAGCTGTGAAGGGGCGTGACGAGGCAATCGCGGCTCGTGATGAAGCCCAAAAGCGCGAAGAGGATCTGCGTGCCTCCTTTGCAGCCAGGGAGAAGTTGTTCGAAGAGCAACTGTTCTCAATCGCCAAGGCCCTCTCAGGTACCTTTACTTGGCAAATATTTTTATTGATGTTCTTCTTTTCCTCTGTGGTGCCGGTGGCATTTAGAAGTTTGACCCGTGTGTGTTTTTTGGTGTAGATGCTGGTGGCTTGAGTTTTGATCCACGAGTCCTTGGTCGCGATATGGCGCTTATGATATCTGCGGTCGAAGACCGTAGCGCCGCTGTCCAAAATACGTTGTCCAAAGCCAAGGCCACCCTGAGTCGCCTCCGGGAGGAGCTGATGCCGAAGGCGGAGCTGGTCGACAATGTGGAGGAGCTGGTGGAGTCCTTGTTGTTTGAGGTTGTGAACTGCATTCGTAGGACGTACTTCAGCTTGTCCCCTTGAGGCGATGTCAGTATGACACCTGCTCCTGCTCCATCTTTCCTCTTGGACCCATCGAAGTGCATTGTCCAGAGGTAGGACATGTCTGTCTTGTCCGGGAGTTGGTTTTCCATCCAATGTATGAGGAAGTCCGGGAGAACTTGCGACTTAATTGCACCGCGCTTTTCGTATGTGATGTCTCGTGGAGACAGTTCGATTCCCCAAAGCGCGACTCGCCCTGTGGCGTCAGGGTTATTCAGGATATGTCCCAATGGGGCGTCGTTGACTACCACGATTGGGTGTTCCTGGAAATAGTGGCGCAGTCGCCGAGCGGTCATAAAGACGTCGTACGCCAGCTTCTAATAGTGCGGGTACCGCTGTTTTGTTGGCGTGAGGACCTCGCTGAGGTAGTATACAGGGCGTTGTACGCCGTGGACCTTGTTTTCCTCGGCCCGTTCGACGACGAGCACTGTGCTAACCACTTGGTTGGTGGCAGAGATGTACAGCAGCAGTGGTTCCCTTTCTCGTGGAGTTACCAATACTAGCGAGGTGGATAGCAGGCGCTTGAGGTCTTCGAATGCTTCTTGCGCATCGTTGGTCCACTCAAATTTGTCGGTTTTGCGGAGGAGCTGATAGAAGGGCAGCGCCTTTTCTCCCATTCGACTGATAAATTGACTGAGGGCCGCGATTCGCCCAGCTAGTTGTTGAACGCCTATTATGTTCTTTGGCTTCTCCATGGCCAGTATGGCCTTTATCTTTTTCGGGTTTGCCTCAATCCCTCTCGCGGAGATGAGATACCCGGGCAGTTGTCCGGAGGGTACGCCGAAGGCGCATTTGTCCGGATTGAGCTTTATCTGGTAGCGATCGAGATTGGCGAAGGTTTCACGCAAGTCATCGATTAGAGAGGCTTCTTCCTTGGTTTTGATTACTATGTCGTCGACATAGACTTGGATGTTGCGACCAAGTTGCTCCTTGAGGCAGGCCTGCATGCACCGCTGGTACGTGGCTCCTGCGTTTTTTAGCCCGAAGGGCATTGTGTTGTAGTAGAACACGCTGAAGGGTGTTGTAGACGCGGTCTTCTCCTGGTCTTCCTCCTTCATTCGAATTTGGTTATAGCCTGAGTAGGCGTCGAGGAAGCAGAGGCGCTCGCATCCAGCAGTGGAGTCGATGATTTGATCGATCCGTGGTAGCGGGAAGTGATCTTTTGGGCAGTGCTGGTTAAGAGAAGTGAAGTCGACGCACATCCGCAGGATATCCGTGTCCTTTTTTGGCACTAATACTGTATTGGCGAGCCAAGTGCTTTCCTTGATCTCGCGTATGAATTTGGCCTCGAGGAGTCTGTTGATCTCCATTCCGACTGCCTATGCCCGTGGCTCAGACAGTCGCCTGATTGTTTGCTTGACTGGCCTTACGTCGGGGTTAACGTTGAGTGCGTGCTCGGTGAATTCCCTGGGAACTCCTGGCATGTCCGCAGGACACTAGGCGAAAATTTCCCAGTGCTCACGGAGGAATTCGACGAACGCGAGTTCCTATGCGGGAGTCAAGTTGTTGGCGATGAGGGCCGTTTTAGCGGGATCCGATGGATGGACCTGCAACTTCTTTGTGTGCACAGATGAGTCGAAGGAGAGATCAGGTGAGCTTGACCTACTCAGAGGGGGCAGACTGTTGTCTGTCGTTTCCTTCAATCGCACGAGTTCCTCCTACATGCTGAAGGACTGGGAGATTCTGTTGAATTCCCTGTCGCAACTGTCAGATCGCTCGAAGCTCCCGTTGATCGTGATGACGCCGTTGGGACCTGGCATTTTCATCTGTAGATAGGCGTAGTGAGGTACTGCCATGAACCTAGCGAACACGACGCGCCCGAGGATGCAGTGGTATTGTGAGGGCCAGTCGACAACTTCAAAGTCGATGCGCTCGCGTCGGAAGTTCTTCGGCATACCGAATATGACGTCGAGGTTGATTTTGCCCAGGGGGTATACGCCTTTTCCTGGGACAATGCCGTGGAACGTTGTGTCCGATGCTTCCAAGCAGGTTAGAGGGATCCTCATTGCTCGCAAGGTACTCGCGAATATGAGGTTAATACCGCTTCCGCCGTCCGTGAAGACGCGACTCATGTCGAAGCCTCCAATTTGCGCCTCGAGTACGAGGGGGCAATGACCTGGGCGAGGTACTTGAGGCGGGTGGTCGCGTTTGTCGAAGGTAATGCACGACTCACTGCCACTGAGGTACTCAGTGGTGGATGGTGGCGAGTGCATGGCCAAGTTGACTTGGCGAGTGATGGCCTTCTGCACCCTATTGGAGGGACGCCCCTTTTGGATCATCATGGTACCCATGGCCCGTGGGTACGGTTCACCTCCGTGGTGTTGGTCCGGCGCAGCTCCGTTCGGGGGTGGCCCAGGTGGTGGTGGTGGTGCGCCATGTGCCACGGCGCCTGGAGCGGTTCCGTAGCCTCTTTCGACCGCGTTGTGGTTCATCCGCACCAATCCCTCGTGTAGCTTGAGGAACTCGCGGCAGTCCATGAGGAGGTGACTGGACTTTCTCTTGCCGTCATGCTTGTCGATGTAGAAGTGTACCGTGCATGGTCCGGACAGTTTATCTTCGATGGTGGCCGCGGGTGCTTCATCGCGGGTGCGGCGTTGCCATACTTGCGTGGTTTTCCCGGAGTCGCGATATCCGCCGCTACGGTATCCGCTGTTGCAGTTGTCGTCGCGTCTATCGGCGTAGCCGACGGCGACCATGTTGACGTCATCGCGATCGTCGTAGACGTGCATACAATGTTTGCCCCGGCGGTCGCGTCTGAGTTCCGCTTCCTCGTCAGAGTGAGCGCGGTTCTTCAGCGAATCTTCTCCATCAGCCCACCGGTTCGCGATCTCCATCAGGTGGTCGATGGTCTTGGTCTTTGAGCGTCCTAGCTCCTCCCTGAGTTCTATGCGGCGGACACCGTCGTTGAATGCATCAATTGCACGGTCTTCCGAGATGTTCTCCGCGGAGTTGTTGATGATGGACCACCTTTGGATGTAAGAGCGCAGCTATTCGCCATATTTTTGCGGGCAGCATCTCAGTACTTCGATTGAAGCGGGGCGTTTGTATGTGCCCTTGAAGTTGCGCATGAAGCTGTAGACCAGCTCATCCCAGCTGCGAATGGATCCGCGCGGGAGGTTATTGAGCCATGCCCGGGCGGCGCCTTGCAGCTGTAGCTGCAAGCATTGCATGGCGGTACTCCGACTGCCTCCGTGCAGCCTGACTGAGGAGATGTGATCTTCCAGCCAGATCTTGGGGTCCTGTAGACCGTCAAATTTCGGGTTCTCTGATGGGAGTTTGAACCCTTTAGGCATTCGCTTCTGCCTGATGGATCTGCTGAAGCATCTGGCACTGCAGAGCTCTCCATCTTCTTCTTCCGAATTAGTCGACCGAGCACGTCGTGCCCTTGACTTGTCGATCTTGCGCTGCGTGAGCTCGTCGTGTGCATCGTAGTCGCGATCGTGCCGTCGCGAATGGCGGCGTCGAGACAGGTCGTGACTATCGTCGCTTGATGAGGACGAGGAATAGCATTTTGCTAACGCCTTGCCCTTTTTTGGGTCGGGTACCGGTTCTTTGTCGAGGGCGGCCTCGATTAGTCCAAGGCCCGCAATCATAGATTGGTGCATGGTCGTCCAGGGATCTCCAGTCGGTGGCTGGTTGTTGAGAAGGTACATGGTGGCCGCCGACACCGCGGCCTGCGGCGTCCTGGGAACCACGTTGCCTCTCGTGTCGACTGTCATGGAGCCGAAGTCGAGGATTTTCGCGGCGTCTATGCGTTCTTGCTCGGTGAGGCGAGCCATCCGTGATTGCCTCTTCTTGGCGAGGTGTTCGTTGCCCCTTGAGGAGGATCCTCCGTAGGAAGAGAGCCCAGCACGACGAAGGCTTGACTCGTCTGCCGCCTTTTTACGCGCCTCAAGTTTCGCGATTGCTTGTTTCTGGCGCTTGAATTCCTCCTTTAGGAGCCAGTGGTAGCCCATCCGTAGTTCTTGCGGGGCCCGAAGGGTAGAGGTGTACCTCGTAGGGCTTCGCGGCAGCGTTCCCACTCTTGCTCGTTGAGCCTGATCACGACGCGTTCGCCGGTTTGCTCATTGATTATGGTAGGGGGTTCGACTGCTCCTCCATTGCTGCCGTTGCCGCCGTTGGCGGCGTTGGGAGGGTCGGTGCCATTGCCGCGGTTGGCGGAGGTGTCGCCCGCGTTGATGACGGCGCACATGAAGTGATTTGGGAAGCTGTTGCTTCCACAACTTTCAGATCCGGAACCGTAGGTTCCTTCTTCGATGGCCAGATCACTTGGATCGGAGTCGCGACTGCTGTCGCTGACCATGTTCCCGACCGCCGCTGGAGCATTGAGCTTGCTGAGGGTACCGATCGGTGGAGGGAACCATGATGCTAGGGCAATCGCCGGTGCCGCCGGCTAATCGGGCAGGCGAAGCGTGCCCATCTGACCAACTTCGAAGCGGAAGCTCCCAATTGCCAGGCTGATTCCTTCGCCCACGGAGTCGAAGGCCGGGCGAGTGGCCGGCGTGTGGACGGTGAAGTCGAAGGCGCCGAAGAGCTGGCGAATCTCCGCTATTGCAGAGTTGTAGATCGCGTTTGATGGGGCCGAAGAAGCCGCAACATCAGCACTCCCAGTTCCCACAGACGGCGCCAATTGTCGAGGGTTTAACTCGTCAATGCCCATTGTTATGGACTTGGGTTTTGGAGAAGGAGGGAGCTGGAGACATCTATCGGCTAGCAAACAAGTACACAGGGGACAAAGGATTTACCCAGGTTCAGGCCTCGTAGAGGTCCCTACTCCTGCTTGTCTGCTCGTGGAATTATCGAGGGATTCGAAAGTTACAATGATGCGCAGATGAAATCTGGCGAGAGTTGCGAAAACTATGGTTGCATGTGTCCTCCTCGCCGCCCCCTCCTAGCCTTTATATAGATAGGCTAGGTCTCGGGTAGCAGGTCAAGTCGGTTACAAGTTAGGGTTTTCCCCTTCAAACTTTCTATCTTTAGCTTCTTCTTGTTCTTCAAGCAATTGAGAGTCCATAGGTTACTCTAGTCCCTCCATCCGGGCCTTGGCGACACCGTGGGCCTGTACATATTTGGGCCATATATACCAAGTTCGAGTACCTGTAGGGTATACCCATGTCAGATGGATATTGAGATGCTATTTCAGATTGATTATTGATTCTATCATGTCTTTGTTACTTGAGATCTTGCATGCTTTCCGTTGTTAGTAGCTATCTTGGCCAAGTAGATGCTAGCAACTCCAAGAGTTAGTATTTATGCTCGATAGTGGGTTCATGCCTCGTAACTGGGAAGTGACAGAAATCTCTAAGGTACTAGATGTGTTGTTGCTACTAAGGAGAAAACAACAATCCTTTGTTCATAGAACAATCGTATTGTTTACTTTACACGCAGTTCGTAAAGCAATAATCTGTTGCTTGCAACTTAATACTGGAGGGGGTTCGGATGATAACCTGAAGGTGGATTATTAGTCATAGATGCAGTTGGATGGCGGTCTATGTATTATGTTGTAATGCCCAAACAAGTCTCAAAGGAGGCAAGATGATTAGTATATGCATGTATTTCTTTCTCGGTGTTTGTCAATTGCCCCGCTGCAATTTGTTCACCCAGCATGTTATCTATCTAAGGAGAGCCACCTCTAGTGAACTATGGATCCCGGTCCTTGTCTTTTACATACAATCTATAAACTGTTTCTGCTTTGTGTTTACTTTCTGCAAACTTTTACTTTCTTTCCATTCGATACGTTTAATCCTTTGTTTTCCGCAAAACACGGTGAGATTGACAACCTCATCGCAAGTTGGGGACAAAGTTCTGTGGTTGTGTTGTGTAGGTCTCCACGTTGCTACTAGCACCGGTAGTGCGCCCTGCCAAGGCTCAGCTAGTAACACCTTTGAGGTGTTTCCTTGCTCCTACTAGTTCGATTAAACCTTGGTTTCATAACTGAGGGAAACTTGCTGCTGTGCTCATCATACCTTCCTCTTGGGGTTCCCAACGAGCTCTACATCAACCACGAGCCATCAACACTTTTCTGGGCGCCGTGCATTGCGCCATCAGGTTCCCCAACGAGCTCCACATCAACACCGAGCCATCAGCATCATATCAACTATATGCCTCATTCTTAACCTTTTGGTCCGTGATCCGAGGCCATGTCTTTACATGCTAGGCTCGCCAAGTAAGAACCTTAGTATTCGTGTGTGTAAAACTGTCTTACACCCGAAATATGATCGTGGATTCAAGTACACCCGATCATCACGTGATGTCTTGAAGCGGCAAAACATAAACGATGCGTACTTAAGGAAGAACACATTTTTATCTTGATACCTAAATGATGGATCATCTTATAATGCTACTAAAATGCCAAACTGGCAATATAAGATGCGAACATCATATGTGTAAAGTGGGATGATATGGTCCATGCATTTGATCACCATCACATGCATCATGGTTTTGTCTCTATCATTCCTTTTTGTGTAAGGCCAAGGTCTATGGAACTTACACGTTAAGTGTGTTGTAAGGGTATCAACTATACATCAACTCACAACATTACCATATCATGACACAAGCCCAGCAACGATCTAAACTAGACGCCTCTAATTTATCAATTGCAAGTTTTACGTGGCTTTAGGGATTTCGAAGATAGAACCGTTCTTACTTCCGAACATGGAACCACAACGATGATAACCAAATTATTAGCAACTCGTTGTAAATCAGATATTGACTATAGTAGGAGAGACAGACACCCACCAGTCACTTATGCAAAACTAGTTGCATGTCAGTCGTGGAACCGGTCTCATGTGCGATGACATGTAAGGTTGGTCCGGGCCGCTTCATCTCACTATGCCACCAATATCCAAAGTACATATAAGAAGCAATAACATGATCATCACCGCCCACATACTCTTATGTGTTCTACCCGTGCAAAGCATCTACACATAGATCAGGCTATGATACCACTGAAGGGTTCGCAACATAGAAAACAAAAAATTTCCTACGATGGGAACTATACGCCAAGATCTATCTAATAGATACAAGCAATAGGTGGATATACATCCATGGAGAACTTACCCTCGAAGACAACAAAGTTCTGTTAACAAGTAGGAACTTGTGGATGATGTAGTCGTTCGCTTGCCGATCTCAAGATCGTGTGGAAGTCCTAGCGCCGCAAACCAGCAGTGCATCCGCACTCGCACACACGTTCAGGCCTCCGAACAACCTCCGCCTCCTCGCTCCAGCGATGCAGCGGAAGCAGCAACTCCTTCCAGACGGAATGCCACCGGGAACATGTATCTCGCTAATCCGAGACCATGGGGAAATAATTCTAGAGGGGGAGAGAGATCCTTCACGAGGAGGTGTGTGGAAGAAGGGTGAGCGGGATGGCATTTTATAGGAGGAGGGGGTACCCCTTCCCATGGCTGGCGCCCCATGGGGGGTGACCCCTCACCTCCCCCATTCATGTGGTGGTAAGCCCCTCCACATTAAAATGCCCCTTCACATTCTCTTTTAAAGCCTCCACTTTAAATGCATTAAATTTCTCCAAATTTAATGCTCTCTCATTTAATAAAACTCTTTTATTAATTTTATTCAGAATTTTGTTAATTACGTTAATTAACAAACATTCACATAAAACCCCTGCAACATTTCAATATTACATGTAGAACCAATTTTAGCAATTTCACTCGAAACAGTTTCAGTGTCTATTGAAATAATTCCAGCGCTTTGCAATTCATTCGTATGAAACATATTTGCTCCAAATGGTGTTGGTGTCCCTTAAGTGTGTCACCCTACGGTTCGTGAATAATGCAGACATGATCAAGACCCCTCTCAGATCAATAATCAGAAGCAGGACCTAGAGATCCATACTGACTCCTACACATTCTATGATGACTTCTGTGATCGTGAGAACCTTTAACGCTAAGTAACTAAATCCCTTTGTCTCGCGATATATTACATGTACGAGATTCGATCATTGGTATTTCCATACCAAGTTTGATCTCGTCACCGACATGTACTCTTTTCTCGTTCTTGTGATATAACATTCTAGTGATCTTATCACTTGCTTGCAAGCTAACCAATGTGATATCACCAAGAGGGCCGAGAGTATATCTATCCGTCATCGGGATGGAAAAATCCCACTCTTTATCCATGAACCTCTACATAACACTTTCGTAGTACTGAACCCACCTTTATAATCACCCTTTCATGGTGTGACTTTTGATGTTATCAAGATACTCTTCCAGTGTTAGTGATTAACATGATCTCATGGTCTAAGTACTTCATTAGATGTTATAGCAATATAAACTCAATGACTTTGATCGTAATGCTATACTTCGGATGAATGTTCATCACATCATTCCACTAATGGTGTGACCTCGTTATTAACAACATCCAATGTCCATGATCAGGAAACCTTGATCATCTTGTTAATCAACGGGCTAGTTTATAAGAGAGGCATAACTAGGAACTTTCCTTTTGTTTATTAAACACACATGTATTAACGTTCCCAAATCAATACAATTATAGCATGCAAAATAAACATCTATCATATACTTGGAATATGTATCATGACAACTTTATTATTGCCTCTTAGGGCATATTCCCTTCATTTTTTCACTAGGATCAGGACAGATGATGGATCCAATGGACACAATTCTTGGAGCAGTTGTATTGAGGAGAAAAGGAGTAAAAAAGAACATAACTCGCTTATTTGGGAAATATCAATAATACCAGAAGAAAACCCAAAGTAGCCGAGGCATACAGACGGTTCAACGACCAACTATGCGACCAGAATACTTTTTTTGGCCGTATAGTTCCGGTCGTATAGTTGGCGCCGCCTCCGCCTCTTCAAATAGTTTCACCCCGTGTAACTGGATCGGAGAGACGACATACAGAACCCTAGAAATCACAAAAACCTCACCTCTAGAAGGCATCTGAAGGGGGAACTTGCCCAAGGGATCCATCTTCGCCCTACGTAGATCTAGGAGGCCAAGACATCAATATCCATCTTCATCAATCGCTACGCCATCACCATATCCATCCATCCCATCTCATCCATCTAGATCTTGTTGTAATTTCCATACTCGTTGTGGATGTATACAAGTACCATTCATCTATGATTGTTTCCATCACCATTGCCATGATGTTGATTGCCTGCATGTCTGAGTAGATCTCTAGTTCTTGGGGAGATGGAGAAACCCTAGCATATGATTGAGATGAGATAGAGATTATTATGTTATACATCATTATGTGTTAATTGTCTTCATCTTGATGTTGGGAGTTGTGCACCTCCTTAATATTTGCCTCCTACGGGGACTCGATGAAGGGGATTACTTGTTGGTAGACGGAGGGATGATAACACTTACTGTGACTATAAAGCTATTGTCATTCTTTACATAGTAACTTAGAGAATCAAGGAGAACTCATTAATCCATGTCCATGCCATGGGAGAAATCCCTTAATAGCGGGATAATATGATTGATGTCGTTTATTTGTCAGCTGTGGTTATGAAGGATGATGTGAGCAGAGGTTGCTTCCTATTTATCCATATATGGAGCTCCTCCCACATACATACATATCATGAGAATATTCGTTATAATAATCTTGATTGCTTAGTCTAAATTTCTAGAGGCATATCCACCACTCCCTGAGAATGCCTTTTCCCTATTGCAGTTCTAAGTTCTTTTACACACGTGATTCTTACTTTCTGCATTAAGTTTTACTTTACTCTAAATTTCCTTGTTCAACCAAAACCCCCAAAACAACTCTACTATTCTTGCATCTTAAATTTATTCCTTAAGTACTTCGTTTAGTTTAAGTTAAAAGCATTTTACCCTTTTGCCTACTGCTCCCTATGGGATCGATATCTTTATTTCAAAACTAGCTACAAATGATCTATGCACTTGAAGTCATCAGCTACCCACAATAAAGTCGACCGCCTCCAAGACGGACCCAAGGTGTGTGCCAATGATTGTAAACAATTGGGATAGTGAAAGTGTGATTGGGCTTGTTGATACAACGTAAACATTCCACATTCCAAAATAGTACAGTGGTAAACTGTTGGGTTCATAGCATAAAAAACAAAAAAATTCCGACGATGGGAACTATACGCCAAGATATATCTACTAGATACAAGCAACGGGTGGATATACATCCATGGAGAACTTACCCTCGAAGACAACAAAGCTTTGTTAACGAGTTGGAACTCATGGATGATGTAGTCGAACGCTTGTCGATCTCAAGATCGTGTGGAAGTCCTAGCGCCGCAAATCATCAGCGCATCCGTCCTCGCACACACGTTCAGGACACCGAACAACCTCCACCTCCTCACTCCATCGAATCCGCAGAAGCAGCAACTCCTTCCAGACGAAATGCCACCGGGAACATGTACCTTGCTAATCCGAGACTATGGGGAATATATCTAGAGGGGGAGAGAGATCCTTCACGAGGAGGTGTTCTTTGTGAGGGAGGAGAGGGAGGCGTTTTATAGGATAGGGGGGCTCCTCCCCTCCCATGGCCGGCGCCCATGGGGGGGGTGCCCCCACCTCTTCCTCATTCATGTGGTGGAAGCTCCACTCACATAAATTTAGCCTCCACTCAAAGTTCCACTCACATGCATTAAATTTCCACCAAATTTAATGCAACTCTCATTTAATAAAACTATTTTATTTATTTTATTCAGAATTTTGTTAATAATTAACAAACATTCACATAAAACCCCTTGTAACATTTCAATATTACATGCAGAACTAGTTTCTGCAATTTCACCCGAAACAATTTTGGTTTCCATTGAAATGATTCCAGCGCTTTGCAATTATTTCGTCTGAAACATATGTGCTCCAAATGGTGTTTGGCAACCCTTAAGTGTGTCACCCTACGGTTCACGAATAATGTAGACATGATTGAGACTCCTCTCAAATTAATAATCAAAAGCGGGACCTGGAGATCCATTCTAACTCCTGCACATTCAACGATGACTTCGGTGATTGTGAGAACCTTTCACGCTAGTAACTTAATCCCTTTGTCTCGCGATATATTACATGTCCGAGATTCGATCTTCAGCATCCAAATACCTAGTTTGATCTCGTTACCTACATGCACACTTTTCTCGTTCCCGTGATATAACATTCTAGTGATCACATCACTTGCTTGCAAGCTATCTTAATGTGATATCACTGAGAGGGCCCAGAGTATACCTATCCGTCATCGGGATTGACAAATTACACTCTTGATCCATGAGCCTAAACATAACACCTTCGGAGTAAACCCACCTTTATAGTCACCCTTTTATGGTGTGATGTTTGATGTTATCAAGTTACTCTTCCGATGTTAGCAATTAACATGATCTCATGGTCTAAGGACTAAGATTACTTCGTATGATGTTATAGCAATATAAACATAATGACTTTGATCATAATGCTATACTTCGTATGAATGTTCATCACATCCTTTCACAAATGTTGTGACCTCATTATTAACAACATCCAATGTCCATGATTAGGAAACCTTGATCATCTTGTTAATCAATGAGCTAGTCTGTAAGAGAGGCATAACTAGGAACCTTTTATTTGTTTATTAAACACAAATGTATTGACGTTTCCAATCAATACAATTATAGCATGCAAAATAAACATCTATCATATACAAGGAATACATAATAACAACTTTATTATTGCCTCTCAGGGCATATTTCCTTCAGTCTCCCACTTGCACTAGAGACAATAATCTAGTTTGCATAGTGATAAATCTAACACCCATGGAGTTCTGGTGTTGATCATGTTTTGCCCTAGGGAGAACTTTAGTCAACGGATATGCTACATTTAGGTCCATGTGTACTTTACAAATCTATATATCTCCATCCTTGACATGCCCGTGGATGGAGTGAAACCGGTGCTTAATATGCTTGTAATTGTTGTGAGACCTTGGTTCCTTGGTATTGGCTATGGCTCCATTGTTGTCACAATAGATCACAATTGGGTCCAATGCACTAGGAACCACACCTAGTTCCGTTATGGACTCCTTCATCCAAACCGCTTCCTGCACCGCTTCTGAAGCAGCAACATATTTCGCCTCCGTTGTTGATCCAACCACCATAGGTTGTTTGGAACTCCTCCAACTAACTACTGCTCCGTTCAAGAGAAATACATATCCGGATTGAGACTTAGAGTCATCCGGATCGGTGTCAAAGCTAGCATTGACATAACACTTAGCGACCAGCTCTTTCTTCACCTCCGTATACAAGAAACATATCCTTAGTTCTTCTTAAGTACTTCAGGATATTTTTGACCGCTATCCAGTGTTCCGAACCTGGATCAAATTAGTACCTACTAGTCAAACTAATAGTATGTGCCACATCCGGTCTTGTACATAGCATGGCGTACATTATAGATCCTATGGCTGAGGCATAGGGGATCTTATCCATTATCTCTCTTTCTTCTGCCGTAGCCGGACTTTGAGTCTTACTCAATGTCTTGCCTTGCAACATAGGTAAGAACCCCTTCTTACTTCCGTCCATTTTAAACTTCTTTAATATCTTATCAAGGTATGTACTTTGCGATAGCCCAATTAGGGCGCCTTGATCTATCTCTATAGATTTTAATGCCTAATATATATGAAGCTTCACCAAGGTCCTTCATAAAAAATTTGCTGTTTAGATAACTTTTAACACTGTTTAAAAGACCTATATCATTTCCAATCAATACTATGTCAGCTACATATAATATCAGAAATGCCACATTGCTCCCACTCACTTTCTTGTAAATACAAGCCTCTCCATAAGTTTGGACAAATCCAAACTCTTTGATCACCTCATCAAAGCGGAGATTCCAACTCCGAGATGCTTGTTTCAGTCCATAGATGGATCGCTGAAGCTTGCATACCTTATCAGCATCCTTAGGATCAACAAAACCCTTAGGTTGTATCATATACAACTCTTATTCAATATTACCATTGAGGAACGTAGTTTTGACATCCATCTGCCATATTTCATAATCGAAATATGCAGCAATTGCTAACATAATCCTAACCGACTTTAGCATCACTACGGGAGAGAATGTCTCATTGTAGTCAAATCCTTGAATTTGTCGAAACCCTTTTGCGACAAGTCAAGCTTTATAGATGGTCACATTACCATCATCATCAGTTTTCCTTTTGAAAATCCATTTATTCTCAACGGCCTTTCGGTCGTGAGGTAAGTCCACCAAGGTCCAAACCTGGTTTTCGTACATGGATTCCATCTCGGATTTCATGGCTTCTAGCCATTTGTTGGAATCCGGGCTCATCATCGCTTCTTCATACATCGCAGGGTCATCTATTTCATCAATCATGAAATTTATAATAGGATTTCCGTATAGTTCAGGAGCTGCACGTGTCCTACTTGACCTGCGAGGTTCGGTAGTGTCCTCTTTCGGAGTTTCATGGTTATTATCATTAGCTCTCTCTTCATCAGGTGAAGTCAACTCCGAAACAATTTCCGGTGCTGCGCCACTCGCCATTTCATGAAGAGAAGGTTCAATAACCTCTTTGAGTTCTACCTTCCGACTACTCACACCTTTCGCGAGAAACTCCTTCTCAAGAAAGGATCCATTCTTGGCACCAAAAACCTTGCCCTCGGATCTGTGATAGAAAGTATACCCAATCGTTTCTTTAGGGTATCCTATGAAGACGCATTTTTCTGCTTTGGGTTTGAGTTTATTTGGCTGAAGTTTCTTCACATAAACATCGCATCCCCAAACTTTAAGAAATGACAACTTAGGTTTGTTTCCAAACCATAATTAAAAAGGTGTCATTTCAACGGATTTAGATGGTGCCCGATTTAAAGTGAATGCATCGGTTTCCAGTGCATAGCCCCAAAATGATAGTGGCAAGTCAGTCAGAGACATCATAGATCGAACCATATCCAATAAAGTACGATTACGACGTTCCGACACACCATTACGTTGTGGTGTTCCGGCAGGCGTGAGTTGTGAAATTATTCCACAGTCTTTCATATGTGTGCTAAACTCGTAACTAAGATACTCTCCTCCACGGTCGGACCGCAGAAATTTGATATTTTTGTTACGATGATTTTCTACTTCATTCTGAAATTCTTTGAACTTTTCAAAGGTTTCAGACTTATGTTTCATCAAATAGATATACCCGTATCTACTCAAATCATCCGTGAAAGTAACAACATAACGATAACTACCTCGTGTCGACACACTCATTGGTCCACATACATCAGTATGTATGATTTCCAATAAATCTGTCACCCATTCCATTGAACCAAAAAACGGCGTTCTAGTCATCTTGCCCATAAGGCATGGCTCGCATGTATCAAATGATTCAAAATCAAGTGATTCCAAAAGTCCAGTAGAATGGAGTTTCTTCATGCGTTTAATGCCAATATGACCTGGACGACAGTGCCACATATATGCAGATATATCATTATCAAGTTTAATCCTTTTAGCATCAATATTATGAATATGCGTAATACTATTGTCAAGATCCAATAGAAATAAACCATTCATCACAGGTGCATGACCATAAAAGATATCATTCATATAAATCGAACAACCTTGTTTTATGATTTAAAGGAATAACCACTTCGCATCAAACACGATCCGGATACAATGTTCATGCTCAGTGCATGCACCAAATAACAATTATTTAGATTTATCACTAATCCTGACGGCATATGGAGAGATAGCGTTTCGACGGCGATCACATCAACTCTTGATCCATTATCGACCCGCATCGTGACCTCATCCCTTGCTAGTTGTCGCTTGTTCCACAACCCCTGAATCGAGTTACATATATTAGCAACTGATCTTGTATCAAATACCCAGGTGCTACTTCGAGTACTAGTCAAGTACACATCAATAAAATGTATATCACATATACCTTTGTTTGCCTTGCCGGCCTTCTTGTCCGTCAAATACTTGGGGCGATTCTTCTAATGGCGATCCTTGCAATAGTAGCACTCGGTATCAGACTTAGGGCCAGCTCGGGATTTCTTTTTAGGTGCGGCAACAGATTTGCCGCCCTTCTTTCCCTTATGTTTGCCTTTCTTGTCTTTCTTGAAACTGGTGGTCTTATTGATCATCAACACTTGATGTTCTTTCCTGATCTCCACTTCTCCAGTTTTAAGCATTGACAGAAGCTCGGGAAGAGACTTCTTCATGCCCTGCATGTTATAGTTCATCACGAAGCTCTTGTAGCTAGGTGGCAGAGATTGGAGAACATGATGTATGCCTAGGTCAATCGAAATCATTATTCCCAAGGACACAAGCTTATCAGCGTACCCAGACATTTTGAGTACGTGCTCACTAACGGAGCTATTCTCTTCCATCATGCAGCTAAAGAACTTTTCAGAAGCATTATAGCTCTCTATGACAACATGGGTATCAAATATTATTTTCAATTCTCCCATGGTATCAAAAGCATTACCATTTTCGAAACGCTTTCGAAGTTCTGGCTCTAGCCCATGCAGTATGCCGCAATGAACTAAGTTGTGGTCCTCCTAACGAGTCAAATAAACATTCTTTTCCTCTTCAAGGCCATCAGGAGCTGGTGGGGAACCTAGTGGCGCTTCTAGCACATATTGCTTTTGTGCAGTAGAGAGGAGAATCCTCAAATTCATTGCCCAGTTGGTAAAGTTGCTACCATTTGCTGCAAGTTTCTCTTTCTCCATGAACACATTGAAATTAAAAGCAGGTCGTGCCATCTACAACAGAATTTGTAAAGTTTATTTAGACTAAGTTTATGATAGATTGAGTTCAACTAATCCAAATTACTAATGAACTCCCTCTTAAAAACGACATCCCTCGTGTCCTTTTGGTGATTACATGAACCAAATCCACTACACCAAGTCCGATCATCACGTGAGTCAGTGTAGCTTCAAAGGCGAGCATCTACATGGGCATCATATCAACTATATGACTCATGCTTAACCTTTCGGTCCGTGTTCTGAGGCCATGTCTGTACATGCTAGGCTCGCCAAGTAAGAACCTTAGTGGTCGCGTGTGTAAAACTGTCTTACACCCGTTGTATGAAAGCGTATAATCGATTACACCCGATCATCACGTGATGTCTCGAAACACGATCCATAGAATGGTGCACACTTAAGGAAGAACACATTTTATCTTGATATTTAAATGTGGGATCATCTTATAATGCTACTAAAAGCGCCAAACTAGCAATATAAGATGCGAACATCATATGTGTAAAGTGGGATGATATGGTCCATGAATTTGATCACCATCATATGCATCGTGGTATGATCTCTATCATTCCTTTGTGTGTAAGGTCGAGGTCTATGGAACTTACACGTTAAGTGTGTTGTAAGGGTATCTACCATACATCAACTTACAACATTACGATATCATGACACTAGCCCAGCAACAATCTAAACTAGACTCCTCTAATTTATCCATTGCAAGTTTTACGTGGCTTAGGGCATTCGGAGACAGAACCGGTCTTACCTACCAACATGGAACCACAACGATGATAACTAGGTTATTAGCAACTCGTTGTAAATCAGATATTGACTATAGTAGGAGAGATAGACACCCGCCAGCCACTTATGCAAAACTAGTTGCATGTCAGTCGTGGAACCGGTCTCATGTGCGATGACATGTAAGGTTGGTCTGGGCCGCTTCATCCCACTATGCCACCAATATCCAAAATACATGAAAGAAGCAATAACATGATCATCATCGCCCACATATAAACATATGTGTACTACCCATGCAAAGCACCTACGCATAGATCAGGCTCTGATACCACTATTGGGTTCGCAGCATAGAAAACAAAAAAATTCCTACGATGGGAACTATACGGCAAGATCTATCTACTAGATACAAGCAATGGGTGGATATGCATCCATGGAGAACTTACCCACAAAGACAACAAAGCTTTGTTAACGAGTTGGAACTCGTGGATGATGTAGTAGAACGCTTGCCGATCTCAAGATCGTGTGGAAGTCCTAGCGCCGCAAATCAACAGTGCATCCGTCCTCGCACACATGTTCAGGCCACCGAACAACCTCGACCTCCTCGCTCTAGCGAATTAGCGAAAGGCAACTCCTTCCAGACGAAATGCCATCAGGAACATGTATCTTGCTAATCCGAGACCATGGGGAATATACCTAGAGGGGGAGAGAGATCCTTCACGAGGTGGTGTGCTTTGTGAGGGAAGAGAGGAAGCCTTTTATAGGAGAGGGGGGGATCCTCCCCTCCCATGGCTGGCGCCCTTGTGGGGTGCCCCCACCTCTTCCTCATTCATGTGGTGGAAGAACCACTCACATCAATTTAGCCTCCACTCAAAGTTCCACTCACATGCATTAAATTTCCACCAAATTTAATGCAACTCTCATTTAATAAACCTCTTTTATTTATTTTATTCAGAATTTTGTTAATTACTTTAATTAGCAAACATTCACATAAAAGCCCTTGTAACATTTCAATATTACATGTAGAAGTAGTTTCTGCAATTTCACCCGAAACAATTCCGGTTTCCATCGAAATGATTCCAGCGCTTTGCAATTCTTTCGTCTGAAACATATGTGCTCCAAATGGTGTTTGGTAACCTTTAAGTGTGTCACCCTATGGTTAGCGAATAATTCAGACATGATTGAGACTCCTCTCAAATCAATAATCAGAAGCGGGACCTGGACATCCATTCTGACTCCTGCACATTCAACAATGACTTCTGTGATCGTGAGAGCCTTTAACGCTAGTAACTTAATCCCTTTGTCTCGCGATATATTACATGTCCGATATTCGATCATCGGCATCCAAATACCTAGTTTGATCTCGTTACCAACATGCACTCTTTTCTCGTTCCTGTGATATAACATTCTAATGATCACATCACTTGCTTGCAAGCTATCTTAATGTGATATCACCGAGAGGGCCCAGAGTATATCTATCCGACATCGGGATTGACAAATTCCACTCTTGATCCATGAGCCTCAACATAACACCTTTGGAGTATCTGAACCCACCTTTATAGTCACCCTTTTACGGTGTGACATTTGATGTTATCAAGTTACTCTTACGATGTTAGCAATTAACATGATCTCATGGTTTAAGGACTAAGATTACTTCGTATGATGTTATAGCAATATAAACATAATGACTTTGATCGTAATGCTATACTTTGGATGAATGTTCATCACATCATTTCACAAATGTTGTGAACTCATTATTAACAACATCCAATGTCCATGATCAGCAAACCTTGATCATCTTGTTAATCAACGAGCTAGTCTATAAGAGAGGCATAACTAGGAACCTTTTATTTGTTTATTAAACACACATGTATTAACGTTTCCAATCAATACAATTATAGCATGCAAAATAAACATCTATCATATACAAGGAAAACATAGTAACAAGTTTATTATTGCCTCTCAGGGCATATTTCCTTCATATACCGCTCCTTGAGAAACAATAGTAAATAAAGCAGTAAAGCATGAGATAAGTACAGAATAGTAGTAAAGTAACTGTGGCCCAAAGAATAAGATGTGAATCAAACTTAGGCGAAGGGGGATCCATAAAGACTCCCACATGTGGATAGTGCCATAGTCAAGGAACATGTATCAAGTACTCGGGTCTTAGGTGGACACAAGTGGGTGGGATAAAAGCCAAATCTCAACTATTACCCACCAGTGCCTCTTTATTAGTTATTCTTTATTCCCATCATTTTAATTATCAAGTTGTAATTAGAACATGATCATATCCACCATTAGGCATGTGTCAACCTCCCAACAACTATGGAACTTGATGACTCTAACCAACACCTAAGCAAGCAACTACGACTCGCAAGGCAAACTATATACCAAAAGAATGGGCAATAGGAAGTGACCAAGGCAATATAGGATGTAGGGAGTATAAATGGTACAAAAACTAAAGCATCACAACACGAATAGCAATAGAGAGAAGTAAAGACATAAAGCAAAAATAGGTAGCAGGGGAGAATGCTCGCCTGGGAAACATTGTCAAAGATACATATCCGAAGAACTGTTGTAGCTTGCATCAACTCAAGGTCCTATCCGGGAAGGAGCAAAACACTAAAAGAAACACCGAGTGTAGTATTTAATACTACTGTAGAAGATCAGGCATGATACATGTATGTATGCATGTCATGGCAAAGATGCGATGCAACTTGGCAATATTAAGAGGAACCGGAATCCCGACAATTGATATTATGGTTCAAGTTATTTAACTACCGCACATAGTAAGTGTTCATTAACATAAAAACATGGTATAGATGGGCTACATGATTTAAATGAATGGAGTAAAGATAAGACAAAGTATCCCATATATACACTCCATATTTAGTTAATTAGTGTATCGACTACATACCCACAAACAATAAAATATGGGTGTGAGCATGAATGAATTAGTGCAACACGTTTGATATGGCAATTTATAAAATAGATACGGGTGTTGGGTTCACACGTTTAGTTCTGAAGATCTTGGGTTCGGAGGGATTCGTGCTTCAGGTCGGAGAGGAAGAACATGCCTTCCAGTTTGGGCTTCAGATCCGTGAAGTAGCTCTTGTTGTGCCGGCTTCTA
Source organism: Avena insularis (assembly GCA_023614405.1). Taxonomy (NCBI): domain Eukaryota; kingdom Viridiplantae; phylum Streptophyta; class Magnoliopsida; order Poales; family Poaceae; genus Avena; species Avena insularis. Next base: position 163,307,820 of record CM042696.1, read on the forward strand.
CGGTCGGTGGAGAACCTGAAATGACACCTGGTACTCGTGATCTTCTTCAAGCATCGGAGATCTTGGCGAAGTTATGCTAGACTCCTTGTCCGCTTATTGATCTTGTGCACCGGGGTGTCTCGAACATCTCTCCAATTGTAGCCAAGGAGGTAGCCAAAGGGCAACTTCATCTTTCGATGTCAAATACGATCCGTGGCATCATCAACCCCACATCGGTTTTAGAGATCCATTTAATACCACGGTTACTACGCGGTACCACCACTCCATCAAAGATAGCACAGAGCTAAAGCACAACCGTAGCACACAAAACTATTGCTCGGCGAAAGACACGCTCGATGCATACAATCAAAATATTGTGCATAGGAGCAGGTGACGATGAGGTCAACACGGATAGGAGGCGCACAGGCTTGTTGAGTCGTGAGTGGAGCAATGAGGTAGCATCCAAAGACATTGCAGATGACCACGACCAAAGGAGTTGGCGACGACAGCAAGCTCCAAGGCAGTGATGGCGGTGCGCACACACATAGCAAAAGAGGATGGCATGGCGACAACAGAGAGGATGCAGGGCTCGAGGCTGGAGACGAGCGGTGCATGGGAGCGAGGCTAGAGGGAGGCTCACATGGGGCAGAGGCTTGCTGGCATCAGGGTCGAGCGACCGAAAACACTAGAAGCTTGGGCGTGTAGACGAGGGAGGCAGCGGTGGAACTCCTAGCGAGGATGTGGGCTCGAGGACAAGCTTGCTCGGGGCGCTCGAGATGTATAGCAGGGACACGGTGGCGGGGTGTTGCTGTCATCAGGGCAAGATCGAAGGAGAGTGGCGGTGGAAGGGAAGGGGATCGACAGGGCACACTCATTAGCAGTGGGGCTTGGTAGGGAGGTAGGAGATGATGGGTAGGTGGGTTCAGGGTTGCTAGGGGTAGGTGGGGTGTGTGTGCATTTCCGTGGGCGTGCAGCATGCATTGTGTGTACGTGCATGTGCATTATGTGTGTCCTGGTGCGGGGGTGAGCATGCGTCTCATGTAGGTGGCAGCGGGGTTGGGTCGTGTTGGGTGCGGCGACAAGGGTGGTTTGGTGTGGGTCAGTGATGGCTTTGAAATATAGCCATCTACGTCCACATTTAAACTGGATATTATTCATAATTTTGATGAAATATCTCTCTAAACCCTGCCACTAATGCTAATATTCAGAGGGGTATGCAATCCTTTTTTTTATATTTTTCCTGCATAGATAATATTTCCAATAACCAGAAGAAACCAGGAGCCGTAAGACGGAGGCAGACGCTTTAACGACCAACTATACGACCAGAGCAAAAATTCTGGCCGTATAGCTCCGATCGTATAGTTGGCGCCACCACAGTTAGTTCAAACAGAACAACTTTCGTGAATGGACCCCTATATAAAGTAGCCTCGAGCGACGAGAAAACAGGCCAGACCTCGCCAAAAAGTCTCTGCCACAGATCACCAGCCGCCTCCAGATCTCAAAAGCCTGCTCCATCTCCATAGCCATATTCCACCACTTGTAATAGTAGATCTCTTCTTCGATTGGCGATATTGTAAGACTACTGCTATCAATCTTATGATTTTCATTACAATGTTTGTGATTGTTTATCTCATCTCTATGTGTGAGTAATTCTCCTTGGGCTAAGGGCTTTGGCCTAGCCATGTAGCAATTGTGCATGTTATTTATCATAGATGGGATCATGTATTAGTTTGTATGACATGATGATTATTGTATCTTCTCTTGCCTCAATCCAAGGACTTGTCAGGTACCCAAGACCCCGAGGGTTGATCCAGGTATAGGGAGTATGAGTAATGACTGATCTGCAGGTTGGAAACCCTAGTGACAGAAGGGGTAGTACAACTGTATGTGAGGGATTTACTTGGGATTAACGGTGACATCACTATGAATATCATTAGTTCTCTTTCTTCTATGGATGAGACTAGTAGGTTATTGCTATAAGCGACTGCGGAGGCAATAGCAATTATGGATGCACTGCCCACATATAATTTATCTTGCTCTAACAAGTACATGCATACTTTATTTCTATCTTTTATTTCCATCAGATGTTTTGCACAGCTACAGGTGAAACCAAACGCCCTATGCCCTCTCTCTCCATCATCGACAACAACAAAAAGACGCAAGCTATTGGTCCAGTAAAAACACAAAAGGAATTCTAAAACTCCCGAAGTCCTTTTAAAGTAACTTCACTGCGCATTCGCTTCCCGAGGATTCGATAACCTAGGTCTACTAGGGAAAAATAAGATACACTACATCCGTAATTCGGATCGAAGGTGTCAACCCTTTTTCTGGTGCCGTTGCCGGGGAAGCAATAGCTACCCTGGTGAGGTTATTAGGAACCTTGCTAGTTTTAATTCTTGTTTTTAATTTTGTTAGTTTGCTTTCAGTATTTATGTCAACACCCGGATTTTTAATCCAAGATGCCTGTTATGCCATACATCACAATCCCAGTATTACCATTTTTGCGAGACATAACAGATTGGATATCACAGTACATCATCCATTACAAACCATAATAAGGTCTTACACAAATAAGGATCTCATGATCCAGTCTTAGTACAAACAAGTAGCAAAATAAATAGCATAGCGGTGGGCTCCATCTTCAGTGTCACAGGCAATGCTAACGATGGGAGATGATCCTAGTTGTCGTAGCCGTCCTGATGTCCTTCTTCCGGATAATCCTCCTCATAGTCTGGCCACGAGAATAGCCAGGGACAAAGCCATGAGTACTCTTTAAGTACTCGCAAACTATCACTAACAAGTAAGGTAGTTCTAGTAGGAATGCTAAACTCTAAGTTTATTTGTAAAGTTAAGTTTGAAATCTAAGCTGAGTTCAGAAACAAAGAAAGATAAAATAAACTTTGAAATCACCTAAGTGGGAACTTAGTTGTCATAGTCACAACTCTGTTGTGGTTAAGTCATGTCACAATTCATTTCATAAGTCATTTTGAAAACATCTGACAACGGAACAATATGGCCACTCCAACTGTCCATAACCGTGGACGCAGCTATTCGAATAGTTTGACACTCTGCAGAGGTGGTACACTTTCACCACAAAATTCGATACATCTATCAGGGATAACCCTAAATCATCATACTTAGTATGCAGATAATTGAACATAACCTTTCCTTTACACACTCTAGTATAAGCACCTCTCCTATGAGCATGGCCTCCTAGCCATGGCCATCTGCCATCCTGGGCACTGCATAGGTGGACAGCATTGAGAGGTAGCCTCAGCTCAAACCTCTCCCGCGAGGGAACTCATACTAATGCATATAAACTTCCGGCTAAGCCTTACCCAATTCAGGTATTGTGGTTGTACGGTAAAATTGGAATCGTATCACATCCGAACCCAACCATCAGTTTTTATAAAGGGCTAAGGCTCATGCCTCAACATTTTCGTCATCATAAACCATTTATGTTTCTCAACACATGTCAAAACATCTCAATAGAATGACTCATCATTCAAAGGTTTTCATAAGTCATTTTCACCAAGTATTCCCATCTAAAGTGATCAAGTTTTTGGTTTAGCTCTAATCACTAAGTTAAGAGTGTTCACTAATGTGGGATGCTAATATCAATCCCATGCCATAGAATGACATCTAAGTCTAACTAGATAGGCCAAGTTTTATACTCTTTATGCTATCTATAAGCAAAGTAAAGAACTTTGGTAAAGTAAAAGAAAGTAAAGCTTGTAAGTAAAACTTGGGGTAGGTATAAGTTAAAATGTATAACCAAGCATGCCTATTTCATCTTGCTTAGGTCATCTTGTATAAGTATAACTTGCTAACAATAGCTTGCCAGTAATAGCTTGCCTTGGTTGGTGTAGTGGTTGAAATTCTCTTCTTCCTTGAGGTAGAACTCCTCCTCCTCGAAGACTTGTTCGGCACTATCGTCTATAAATACATACAGAATACACAATCACCAAACAATACTTAACTAGTCTATTTAGCACACTAAAGCACACACTTGATGATCTAGCATCATCACAATCATCACAAGATTTAATGAACTAGTTTCATTTATTTTATTTGAGAAAAGTAATTTCTACTCATTGAAAATAACTAAGATTTGATATTCTCCAATTAAAATATGGGATCATGTGGACACATGTCATCACCACATATTCGAATACATGGGAATGTGATTTAAATGTTGGATCACATTTTAATAAGTTTAAGTTCAATATTTAAATGATTTAAAGTGACTATAAATGCCTATATAGCATTATTTCGGTACTAGTCCAAAGTCACTGCATGCAAACCTCAATATTATTACATATTCATATAGGTGTGGTCAAATGTGTTTTTTGAGAGTTGGAATCAACTCCAAAGCTAATATGGTTGATTTTAGAAAAATGTTTGAATGTGAAAAAGCCTCTGTCTTGTTATTTTTTCTAGGAGAGATCTCTAACCCTAATTGATTTAAATCCAACGGGCTTGAATCAAGATTTTCATTATCTTTCCAACAAAATTAAAATCATTCAATTTGTATTTGTAAAACTCCCCGAAATGATTTTTGAACTTAAGGACAGAATTGAGTTTAAGCTAAAATTGGAAAAGATTTATTTGAATCTACTGGGTTGCGCGGGAAATAAATGAGCCGGCCCACTGCACTCCGCGTAGCGCTCGGGCTGGCTTAAGTGATGGCCCCACATGTCAGTGGGACAGGGGATGCCGAACATGTATGGGAGGAGGGTGACCGTAGGATTAGATCCTGGATCAACGACTCACATCCATCGTCCTCACTAGAACAGTACACGACGGGGAGGAACCCTAGCACGGTCGGTGAGGGTCTAGGGAGGCTTACGCGAGGGTCGGTGAGGCGAGCAACTGGACGTGTCGAGGACGGTGGTTCTCCTGGTACCGGTGGTGTCCCTAGAGATGGCTTGGATCAGTGGTGCCCTTCTCCTCCTTCCGCGGTGGTCTCCGGCGAAATTGGGGTGCTACGGGCAGCGGCTTGCTCCGGTGGGGCTCTGGGAGGTCTCTGAGGTGGAGTGGAGGGAGGTGGTGTGAAGAATTGGTGCCGAGGGTGTCGTTGTATTGGGAACGGCAGTACCTGAGGAGGTTAGATAGAGGTGTGGGGACTAGCAGGGAAGCTATCGACGGCGTCCGTAGGCGGGATTGGATACAAGCGAGCATAGCGGGACGCAGGAAGTACCCAGGTTCGGGGCCCTCGTGGTGAGGTAAAGCCCCTACTCCTGCCTGATCTGTCTATGTGGGATATATGAACTACAAGTGCTCCTTGAGCTGTATTCTCTAGCTACTGCCTTAAATGCACTGAGACCAACCGACTATCTGTCTATGTGTGCTCGTGAGAGAGTGAGCTAGCTAGCAGGGAGTGAGCTAGGGATCGATCGATGGATGCATGTGAGAGTGAATGGAGTCTGCTGAGTGAATCCCTCCCTGGCCTTATAAAGATGGCCCAAGGGACATAGTGGGACCCACTGCCTAACTAGTACTATTGCCTATGTCATCTGATTGTGGTACAATATGTCATGCATAGTGTATACTATTTGGCATGTCATCTGATAAAGTAGTATGGGCTTGGTCTTGTCAGTCTTCTCGTTGTCCTTCTTCCAGAGGATCCCATGCTACGAGTTGGAAGCGATCTGGAGTTGGTCATCTGGAGGAGGGCCAACCGGTTGGGTAGTAGCAAAGGTGGAGGGAGCGATGATCGATCCCGTGATCGATCCGATGAGGCGGTGGCGGTGTGGTGGCGGATGAGGCCCAGTGAGCCACTGGGCTGGGAGGCGGCCGGCCCACCTAGGCGAGAGGACTCCAACCGGGGGCGGCAGGCGAGCCCAGCCTGGATGGTCTCCACGGGAGGCCCAACCAGGTGTGAGGTAGCGAGGCGCCCAACCGGGAGCATGTGCCCGACCGGAGGGAGGCAGACAGGCTGGTGGTGAGCCCAGTCAGACGAGGAGGAGCGTGGGCGTGGGCTGGGAGGCTCCAGCCGCCCAAACGAATCTAACTGCAGTCTTATTTATTTTGTTGATGTAGATGTCTTTTTTTGTCTTGCTTGCTTCTTTGGGGTGCAGGATAATCCCCGACACTAGCCCGAGCTGATTTCACCGGGAGGGAAAATTCGCACGAGCTCCATAGAACTTGCTGTTGTCATTGTAGATGAAGTTCTTGAATGGCGTCCGGTTGGACACCTCCAGCCCGGGAAGCAACAAAACTACATGGGCGCGCACTCCTGGTGTAGCCCCGAGATTCGAGTAGTCGAAGGCAGTCTTGAATCTTCTATTCTTGCCCTTTTCGACATCTTAAACTTGCTATCCATTGAACGCCTTGACATCAAGAGCTTGATTACACCGGGCGTGAAAGCCTTTCCAGTGTAGCCCCCGAGATTCGAAGTAGCTGGCGAAGACATGTGCTTTGAATCTTCATCTGTACTTGAAATCCGACTCAGTGCAGTCGTGCAAAACAAACAAACAGAATTGAATGTCAGTACATCAATATATAGTACACATGCTATCAACCGGATAACGGTTTTATTTTTCAAAAACTAGCTCGTGCTTTTCTGAACACTTAGTCACTTTCTCGTGCGCTCTTCTGTTTACCCTGTGTCCTTGCCGGCCAGCCGGGTTGCGGTCTAGGGCCGGAACCGAAGGGGAGCCGATACATTACACGCAGTACTAGGGGCGGTAGGAAAATACCAACTAGGCACAAGGCCGGAATGTCCGATCTGTCGCACCTTCGCTTTCTCATGTGGGATGCCTCGGGCTTTTGCTCTTGCTAGCCGGACAAAGATTCTTGGTCAGAGCGACGAAGAGTGGGCCTCTAACACCATCGCACACTACTCAGTCGGTTTACGGGTTTAGCAGGCCGGGCCAACCGGTGAGCCTCCGGGTAGGGGTTGCCGGCGCCGGAAAATTGAAAACAGGAAGGAAAACAACATCTTGCGAGACCGTCGAAAAAACACTCACATTGTAGTGCGGTGAGAGGTCGAAGCGCGATTCGCAGATGTTGCGGCCAAAGCAGTCCAACTGGGCGTTCACCGGATAGCACAGCTCCAGGACAGACAACCAAACGCGGTGTAGCCGGATTCGGTCCCTAGCCGGCCAGGCAGCCAACGCCAGGACGCGCTGAATCGCCCTACCACCGAACGGGCGAATCAGACGGACAAATGTAGTCGCGGATGGCGTAGATTTTCTTCTTCCAGCCATGTTTCTCTGTTTTTTCTTACCTTTTCCTCTAGCTTTTTTTAGCTAGCCGGACTGATATCTGCTCTAATCAGATTTTTTTTAGCCGGTCTGTCCTTTTTTTTTCTAACTGAATCGGAACCAATTGACTTGCGTTTCCCAACCGGCTGCATGCAGCCGGATCTTTTTGTTTTTCAATCTTTCCAACCGACAACCTCCTCTTTCTCTCAATCAGCCGGTCCCACTCCTCCTAGCCGGACACGCCACCTCCCCTTTTTTTTCTTTTCTTCTCTTTTTCTATTTCCCAGCCGGACACCTTCTTCCCTCCTCCCGTATCCTTCTCTGTCGGCTAGCCGCGTACAGGGGCGCGGAGAGGTGCGCGAGGATGCAGAGGAGCTCGCGTCAGTGGCCGCAGCCAGGCTGGGGACGCACGCTGGCGGACGCGGCGTGGCAGGGGATGCAGGCGCACGCGCCTCCATGGCGTCGGCCGGCCGCATCGACGCAGGCAGCTCCTGGCCAGCGCAAGCACGAACGGGGCTCGGGGATAAGGGGCACGGCGGCGGAAGGCACGCCGACGTGCAGCAGCGGGAGCTAGCGGCTACGTGCCGCGTGGGCTTGACCGGGGCCGCAGGGAGGCGCGCGGACAGCCTCACGCATGGGCGAACGGGCGGACCGGCGCGCCGCAGCGCGCGCGGGTGGAGGCGACTGCGCGTTGGACGGGTCGCACAAACGCGGCCGGGCGGAGGCGCTCGCCCGGAAGGCGCACGGCTTCAGCGGGCGGACGCACTGCAGGCACAGGCGGCACATGCGCGGGAAGGCGGCGGCGCGGCCCGCGCAGACAGAGGGTACGCGGGCCAGCGGCGGAAGGTGCTGCCACGGGTGCGGGCGGGACCTGCCGCGGACGCGGAGACGGCGAGGCCGGCGAGAACGCGGATGGCGACGGTTGATGGCAACATGGACGGACCCGGGAGGCTGCTGCTTGCTCGCTGCCTTGCTCATGCACATGGGCGCGCTAGCCGGCTCTGCCGCTCAGGTGCCAGTCGCTACTAGCGGACACTTGCTGGCGCGAGCACGCGTGGGCGTGCGGCTCGCCGCGCAGAGGAGACGCGGCCGCGAGCACGAGCGCGCCAGGAGGAGCTTGTTGCAGGCCCGCGGGAGGTTGATGGAGGCGCACGCGGACACGCGAACGTGCGGCCGAGCCGCCTAAGTCGAGGACGAACATGACAACGCGAGGACAGCGAGGATGATGATGGCGCGGCGGCGGCGGCGAGCCCCCGAGAAACTTGGCGAAGCGGAGTCGGTGACGACGGCGCGAGGGCGACGAGCCCCCGGGCAACTCGAAACGGCATCGGAGCCGACGATGATGAAGAGGTCCCGTGCGGACGGAACTCCGGCCAAAACTGTACTTAGCCCCACGGTGGGCGCCAACTGTCGTTGTATTGGAAACGGCAGTACCTAAGAAGGTTAGATAGAGGTGTGGACTAGCAGGGAAGCTATCGACGATGTCCGCAGGCGGGATTAGATACAAGCGAGCATAGCGAGATGCAGGAAGTACCCAGGTTCGGGGCCCTCGTGGTGAGGTAAAGCCCCTACTCCTGCCTGATCTGTCTATTTGGGATATACGAACTACAAGTGCTCCTTGAGCTGCATTCTCTAGCTACTGCCTTAAATGCACTGAGACCAACCGACTATCTGTCTATGTGTGCTCGTGAGAGAGTGAGCTAGCTAGCAGGGAGCGAGCTAGCGATCGATCGATGGATGCATGTGAGAGTGAATGGAGTCTACTGAGTGAATCCCTCCCTGGCCTTATAAAGATGGCCCAAGGGACATAGTGGGACCCACTACCTAACTAGTTCTATGCCTATGTCATCTGATTGTGGTACAATATGTCATGCATAGTGTATACTATTTGGCATGTCATCTGATAAAGTAGTATGGGCTTGGTCTTGTCAGTCTTCTCGTTGTCCTTCTTCCAGAGGATCCCATGCTACGAGTTGGAAGCGATCTAGAGTTGGTCATCTGGAGGAGGGCCAACCGGTTGGGTAGTAGCAGCAGCTGGAGGGAGCGATGATCGATCCTGGGTAGTAGCAGCAGCTGGAGGGAGCGATGATCGATCCCCAGGATCGATCCGACTGGGGCGGTGGCGACTGTGGTGGCCGGATGAGGCCACCGAGCCAGTGGGCTGGAGAGGCGGCCGCCCACCTAGGGCGGAGGACTCACTGGGGCGGCGAGGCGAGCCTAGCAGGATGGGCTCAATGGAGGCCCAACCGGGGTGACGAGGTAGCCGGGAGCGGCCCAACCGGGGAGCAAGTGCCCGGACCGGAGGGGAGGAGAGATGGCCGGGGGGGCCACCGGACGGGAGGAGGAGGTAGGCGTGGTTGTGGGGGTGGGAGGCTCAGGCCCAGAACGAATCCTGCTGCAGTCTTATTTATTTTTGTTGATGTTGATGTCTTTTTTGACTGTCTTGCTTGCTTCTTTGGGGTACCCGGGGATAATCCCCCCGACAGAGGGGCTTCCTTTTTATAGCGGGGCGTGGGGTGTATCATGGCATGGGTGAAGCTCGATAGGGGCGACGACACAGCGAGCTATAGGCATGGTTCGGGGGCTAGGATGGTGGGCGGTTCCCTAGCGATCGTCATGGAGGTGCTCGTGCAGTGCAATGTGGTCGGGGGAAGCGAGCGTTACTCTGCCTGGCATCTCGATCGGCCGAATTTTGCGGCGTCCGGCCTCTGAAGTGCAGTCAAGGAACAGGCATGTCCGTTGGCCTCTGGGACAGGTGATCGTGTAGGTCAAGGCGGGCGAGCGGTGTCGGGTGGAACAGGACATGCGTGAGCGGGCAGTGGGTGCGTTGGCATGGCGGAACCGCCCGAAAGCATGGCGTTCATGGCTCCTCATCTCTCTCCTTGAGCTAGGGCTGGCTGGAGGAGGAAGTGGAGCACAGGCGGCGCTAGACATGGTAAGCGGTGGGGGTGCTAAGTGGGCTCGGCCATGGTGGCCATGACCATTTGGTGATGTGCACAGTGGGTGGCCGTGCTGGTACAGGGTAGGGGTGTACTGGGAGCGCTTTGGTTGTAAAATGGGAGACCAATTTGGCCAGAACCCTGCTCACAATAGTGTTTGTGATTTTTGCCAGATTTGTGCACATAAGGTGTTTGACAAAATGGCCGAAAGAATTCAACTTTGAAATTTTTGAATGAATTTTTTTGAGTGATCTTCACTGTTGCTTGGTAGTCTGTGGTTGCTGGGGATTGTCAAATTGAATTCATTTGATTGGTTTTTGAAAAAGTGGGATCTAGGTACATACACTTGATTCCATTTTCAAATGTCATTTAAATTTAAAGTTGAATGTTTTTGTAAGATTTCAAAGTGGGCCTTGGTACATCTTTACTTGCACTAGCAAGGGGTGCAAAGAGTGAGAATTGTTTCTGTTGGAATTTGAGTTCTAGGAACACCCAAAGTGGCCTAGTTGCTTAAAATGGCAAAAGTGACAATTTCCATTTATTAATTCTATTTGATTTCTTTTTCTTTGGATTTTGCTTGGGAATGATCTAGATGATGTGGCATTCATCTTAGAATCATTTTACAACCATTAGAACAAACAATCATGGCATTTTCAAACAATTCTATATTAATGCAAACACTCATGCATTCATAAATTATTTTTAATAATAAAAAGTTTTTGTTAACCCTAAATTGGGTGATTTGGATCTTAATAACCTTGATTAAAGTTTTGGGATGTTACAAACCTTCCCCCCTTAAACAAAAATCTCGTCCCAAGATTTAAGAAAGAAAACTAGGAGCTATAGAGATCTAGGAACTCAGTCCTAATGTAATCTTCTCGTTCCCAAGTGGCTTCTTCTTCGATATGGTTGCTCCATTGGATCTTGAGAAATTTGATACTCTGGGTCCTGGTGGTTCTATAAGCTTCCTCCAAGATACGGATGGGCACTTCGTGATACGTCAAATCCTTGTTGATATCAACGGCTCGGTGATCGATGTTCTTTAAAACTTCGATCTTCTTTGGCACTTCTAGGCATTTGCGAAGTAAGGAGATATGGAAAACATTGTGGATAACTGACATCTCTTCTGGTAGTTCCAGTTGATACGATACTTCTCCGCGGCGATTTAGAATCTTGAAGGGTCCGATATATCTGGGGGCTAACTTTCCTTTCAGACTAAAACGTTGGATTCCCTTCAATGGCGAAACTTTGAGATACACAAAATCTCCGACATTGAAAGTCAGGTCTCTCCTTCTCTTGTCAGCATAACTCTTCTGTCTGGATTGGGCGGTCTTGAGGTGCTCTCGGACTTTGTGAACCTTCTCTTCGGCTTCCCATAGGATGTCGGGTCTGAAAATCTGACTCTCTCCTACTTGCGACCAATTCAAAGGGGCACGACACTTTCTTCCATATAAGAACTCAAATGGGGCCATTTGCAAACTGGCTTGATAACTGTTGTTGTATGAGAATTCTGCGAAAGGCAGATAATCTTCCCATTTTGATCCATACTCTAACACACAAGCTCTCAACTATCTTCTAAGATTTGGTTGACTCTTTCAGTCTGTCCATCGGTCTGCGGGTGATAAGCTGTGCTGAAATTTAACTTGGTTCCCAATCCTTCTTGGACTTTCTGCCAAAATCTTAAGGTAAACTAGGTTCCTCGATCCGATACTATGGTCTTGGGGGTTCCATGCAAACTGACAATTCTAGCAATGTACAACTCTGCTAGCTTCGAACTCTGGTAGGTTGTCTTGATAGGTATAAAATGGGATACCTTGGATAGTCTATCAACGATGACCTAGATTGAGTCATTTCCCCTACTAGAAGTAGGCAAACCGGTGATAAAGTCCATTCCGATGGAATCCTATTTCCATTCTGGAATCTGCAATAGTTGCAACAGTCTTGCGGGTTGATGACCCACAAGTATAGGGGGTGTATCGCAGTATTTTTGATAAGTAAGAGTGTCAAACCCAACGAGGAGCAGAAGGTGCTGGCTAGTGGCTTGGAGCAGGAATTCTCTGTAAATACTTAGCAAACGGATTTTTAGGTTTTTTTGATAATGCAGGTAAATAAAGTACGAGTAAATAAAAGACAATAAGAATAAATGCAGCAAGTGTCCCAATCCTTGATTCAGCAAAGGACAAGCTGGTTGTATTACTTAAGATGACCAAACGCTCTCGAGGACACATGGGAATTCCGTCAAGTGCTTTCGCTTCATATAGTTGATTAATCTTCTTTAGTTTGCTAAGTGTTGTGTGGGTGAACCTGTGCTAATGTACCGACCTTCCTAGGACTAATATATACTTGTGATTATGCCCCTTGCAAACATCCGCAAGTACAAGAAAGTAATTAAGGTAGAAACCTAACCATAGCTTTAAACTCTAAGACCCTGACGTCCCTTGAGCAATGGTTTCCTAACTGTGGTTCAGGTTTCTGTCACTCCGGCAACCCCTACGATTAGTAGCCAAGTACACAATGCATTCCCCTAGGCCCATATAGGTGAAGTATCATGTAGTCGACGTTCACATGACACCACTAGAAGAAGTACACCACAACTTAAATATCAAACTATTGAATCTTTCTCAACACAATTCCACTACTAACAACATGACTTATCCCTTGTCCTCAAGAACAAAACGAACTACTCACAAGACAACATATGGATCATGATCAGAGATGGAATAATGATGTATAACAATCTGAATATAAACAATAATTCAACGGTTCACTCAATAGCATCAACTACAAGGAGTAATCAACACCGGGAAAGTTTCCCCTAAGAACTATGCAAGATTCAACCCAATTGTTATAGCAATATGGAGGTGGTGATGATGGTGCTGGTGGAGATGATGGTTCTGATGATGATGATCCCGATGAAGTACAGCTTGATGGTGGTGTTGATGGCGACAATCTCCCCTCTCCGGGAAGGAATTCCCCCGGCAGAATTCTGTCTGCCGAAGAGATCATTATCTCTTGGTGTTTTCCACCCCGCAGAGGCAACGGAATCTTTCTGTGCTCGCTCTCCCGGTATTAGGGTTCCGTGGAGATAATATACGCCAGAGGGGAGAGCCAGAGGTGGACCAGTGCAGCCACACCACCTGGTGGCGCGGCCTAGGCTGGCCCGCGCCAGGGGGTGGTGTGGGCCCCCTGTGGCCCATCTCGGCCTCCCCTTCTGGCTTCCTTCGTCTTCTGGAAAAATAGGATTTTCCATGTATTTTCCCGGATTTTCTGATCTTCGCGAATTTCGCCTCCAAACAACACCTTTTCCATTAGAATCCTAACTACAACGGTCCATGCTCCAAAATTCATCAACCATGCAAAAACAGGTGAAATAACATAAGTTTCATCTCTTAATATGAAATATATCAATGAATAACAGTAAATTATGATATAAAATATTGATGCAAAATGGACGTATCAACTCCCCCCAAGCTTAGACTTCACTTGTCCCCAAGCAAAACTGAACTCAATAAACATGACCTCAGGTTTATGGAGTGAAGAGTCGATAAAAGAATACGGACAAGAAGCATCACATTCATCAATAGATAAGTCATAATAGAAGACAACTCACTATTATATAACTTAGCTTGCAATAAGTAAGGGAAACACAATAAAGATACATAAAGTAAATCACAATTGGTAATGGAAAACTTAGCTCTTGGTCGAAGAATAGTTGACAATTTGCCGGAGTTCACAAATACCTGATTTTCAATGATAGCTTTCAAAGTAGTAGACACCAAGATAAGAGCAATGTGCAAATCAAGGAACATAAGAAACATGATTGAATAAATCATCATATGAATGAATGAAACACAACAACTCAAAATGCTTGCTAAGGTAGAAGGGAATAGGCTTACTGACTCAACTAAAAAGTAAAAGAAAGGCCCTTCGTAGAGGGAAGCAGGGATTTCAAGTTTCATAAAGAGTTCCAAAGATTATGGTACTTATTAGCTTTCAGCTCTCATTGCCCCTATCATAGGTATCTTTAGGCGATTAAGGTTAAAGTGATCAAATATGAGGATATGCTTGACAAGTTGTAAGTTGAAAATCTCATGTCCCTTGAATACGAGGGCCGCTCCTCATGCAACTCAAGTTTAGTCACCGGTAAGTTCTTGTCATAGTAAGTACATGTGTATCATAGAGAACCTCCAACGGGGTACCCCTTGCCCGATGATACGGAAGAATCCCCATATCAAAATGACAAGGCAAGCAGACAACAAGCATCTCAACAATCTTCTTATTTACCATGGGAATATGGTGTTTTTTTCTCTATTTCCTCTTTTCTCATCTCTTCTTTCCTTTTCTTTTTCTCAATCTCTATCTCTTTTTTTATATAAGAAGAATGCTTCATAGATGCTCATTATGGTTATGCTGCAGGTTTCCACCATGACATCATGGATTAGACCGGCGGCCCAGGCGTTTCTCTAACACACATACGTAATTTCATGGACTTACAAGCTCCCCTTTCATTACACACCGACGACATCCATAATCAAAAGAACATTATATCAACTAGGTACAAAGTACCGGGGCAATGTTGAAAGCGTTCCCCATGACAACATGGTTCTGCTAATTCACAACCTACAAAGCGCAAGCATATACGCAACATAGATGGGCACAACGGTTCAAGTTTATTAAGTGCAAGAAAATAAGGTGTGCCATCAAGTTCGTGAGAGCTTTAATCACTAATTTTCTCATAACAAGTTTAATTTGGAAGGTAGATAAAAACAAGAATTTACTTGGAATAGCAATAATGCTAGTAGGTAGGTATGGTGGACACAATTGGCATAGGTTTTGATTTAAGGAATGGATGCACGAGAAGAATTCCCTCTCAGTACAGGTTTTTGGCTAGCAAGGCTGGGTAGCAAGTACAAGAGTTGAAGGAAACAGACAAACATACAAGTGACAAAAACAAACATGCAATCTTCCTTGGAAGCACAAAAGATCTTAACTAGAGAATACTAAACTTATGAGCAAATCAAGAAAGAAAGATGATGAAATTATATTTCTTTGAGAGTACTTTTATGTTTTTCATTCACTTCTCAAAAATAGTGTTGCTACTGACCGAGCCAGGTTTGGCAAAACCAACTAAATTAACTCCATGATCCTAGGGTGATACCAGTACTAACGACAAGATCAATCATATAACCATGAATTGAAAACTAAAATAAGATATGCAAAAGAATGAATGATAGAACTTCTCATTAATATGCCATAACGGCAACTCACACCAAGGGATACAAGATTTCTAACGAGAGGGGGGACACTTCCGTAATGCAAACCATCCTACATGATAACTTCTCTATTCATGATATGACTCTACTAAAAAGGGCAAAAGATAGAAGATAGTGATATGATACTGCGGCACTCCCCCAAGCTTGGAGAAAACCAAGGGGATACCAAAACCTGATGACGAATTACTCCTTCGGTGGTGGTGGTGTTCTCTCGTCGTCGTCCGACTTCCAGGGTAAGGATTCCCCATCGACAAAGGACATCATGGTCTCCAGCATCCTGAAACTTGCAGCATCACCTATGCGTTTAAACCTAACCTCGTACTCACAGTTTTGATTTTGAACGTCGTAGAGCTGTGCTTGCAGTTGGTTGGTTGTTTGGCAGAGTGAGAGAACTCCATCCTTGAGCTCAGCAGTCTCCTTTTGGTGCTCGGAGATGAGTTCGGAACAAATCTTATGGATGATAGCCACTTCGTGTTCCGCCATCTTCTTGTACCTAAAGACTTCTTACTCCAGTGCTTCCATCCCGTCCTCCATAATTCCTTCACCTTTAGGGCCTTGAACCTCTTTTATCCGTACCTCCCCATCTTCAAGCAACAACTCCTTGGGATGAATCTTCAACTCTCTCATGTATGGGTTGATGATATCCGCTGAGGAATCTTCCTTGGCTGATCCAGAGGAAGACATTGTGGCTCCAAATCTGGGACTCTACCTGTCAGAAACAGATCAAAACGAAAACACGATGAGAACACGATATACGATCCTCGGGGGATCCGGGGGATTATATATTATGAAGTTTTACAACAAAAGGAAGGTACTGGGAGAAAACGGGTCAGAGACGGAGTCCGAGGTGGCCACACCACCTGCTGGCGCGGCCAGGGGGTGGTGTGAGCCACCCTGGCTCCGTTTCCGTCCCTCTTTCGCTTCGTAGCTTTCCTTGTTGGATAAAAATTGCAAAAATATAACTGCATAGTATTTTCATGGAACTTTTCTCACCAGAACTGTTACCTATTCGAAAACGGACTCTGCAGGTCTCTAAATTTGGCATTTAGTAGATTCTTCCGGAGTAACCACTTGAACATCATAAATATCTTCATCTTCATACTCATATTGCTCGAGTCATGAAACCTTTCACTTTCTTATTGCACCATTTTCTCCACTAACATGGAAATTTCTTTCACACAATTCTCATTAGCAACATTAGTCTAAGTGAGGTAATAAACCTTTTTAAGTCCAAATTTAACTGAAATCCATCAAATCACAAGCTACTGTAGCAACTCCTTCCGAAAACCCAAAAATAATTCAAAAATAAAATTGATTAAAGAAGCAAATGCAAGAGTGGCAAAATCTGTCAAAACAGACCAGCAGGTAAAGATCAATTTTTTCGAAAATCTTTTGTTGCTCAAATCAAAAAGTAAAAAAATAACGAAAGTTAAATAACAACCTGGGGCAGAAGCAAAAAAAATTACAGCTCAATCAGACATACAGAGATCTCTCACGAATTTTTATGGTGAAGCACAAAAATCTGTTTCGGGATAGCAACTTCCCCAAATCTTACTTCTCTCTCATTAGAGGTTGATCTTGACACAAAAACTAAACAAAAAGGATAAGGAGAGGTCATTACCAAAGTAATAACTTACAAGACTCAAAGAAACAAAAAACAAACTGAAAGCAAGAATATATTGGGTTGTCTCCCAAAAAACTCTTTCTTTATAGCCATTAAGATGGGCATGATAATTTCAATGATGCTCACATAAGAATATGAATTGAAGTGAAAGAGAGCATTAAGAAGCAAAAATACACATGTTTAAGTCTAACCACTTCCTATGCAAGGGAATTTTGTAAACAAACAAGTTGTGGAAACCAGAGGTTATTAGCATAGGAAGACAAAAGGAGTGCAACATAAAAACTTTTAGCATAAAACAAGGAAACTTGATATTATTGAGATGCATAAGAACAATCTTTCCTCTCTCATAATAACTTTCAGTATCATGCATAAACTTAATGATATAAGTATCACAAGAATCATTATAGCAATGATCACTTATCCTAACAGAAAACACAGGGACACTGGCTCCCATAACACTACTTTGTGAAACAATATTAGGGATATCCTTACAGAGGATAGTGTGTCCATCTTTTTCATATTTAGTGACAAAATCTTACACATTTGCTATTATAGGTTCATCATCAATTTGTTTATTAGGTTTAACAGCTTTATTTGTACTTTCATTAACCATACTAGCTATCACAGAATGTTCCTTTATCTTAACTAGGAAAGGCATTTTCTCAATGTAAGGTTCAGGTAAAACATGATTAGCAGTATAAACTTCAGTATTTCTTGCAGGAACACACTTAGCAACATATTTATATGGTTCATGATACTTATTCCACTTATTTTTAGGAACTTCTATATAGGAAGCGAAAGCCTTAAAATAAGTTGCAATAGCTTGAGAGTCTAGACCATAAGCATTTTTAATATTTTGAAAGTCATCAGTTCCCATAAAAGATTCAATGCATTCATAATCATAATTTATACCTGACTTTCTTCCTTTGTCATTCTCCCATGCTTCAGTATTGTCTTGAATACAGTCTAGAAGATCCAATTTAGCTTCTTGTTCCATGCGAGTGAATGATCCAGCACAAGAAGCATCCAATAAATCCTTATCATGAAGAGAAAGCCTTGCATAAAAGTTATTAATAATATTGTTGGGGAGCTCATGAATGGGACATTTGAGCATTAGTAACTTCAATCTCCCCCAAGCTTGAGTTGTACTTTCTCCATCAAGAGGCCAAAAGTTGTATATTTGATTCCGATCTTTATGAATCTCACTAGGAGGATAAAACTTTGAATAAAAGAGAGGTACTATTTCCTCCCATTCAAGAGCTTGACCATTCCTCAGCAGCTTATACCATTCCTCAGCTCTACCTTTCAATGATAATGAGAATAACTTCTTCTTGACTTGATCTGTTGTAATACCTGCACACTTAAACAACCTGCATAATTCGTGTATAAAGAGCAAATGATCACCAGGATGGATAGTTCCATCTACAACATAATAGTTATTCATAACACGATTAATAATTCTTGTAGGTATTTTAAAAGTATCATTCTCAGTAGGTGGTGGTTCATCTACTACCTTAGCAGTGGTAGTAGCATTACGAAATAAGAAACTCAGCGAATTATCCATAATGAAAATAAAGCAACTAACAGAAGTAAACAATACTCATAGTAGAAGCTTCCTTTACCAGTTCCACTCTCCAATAGCGCTTCACTCCCCGGCAATGGCGCCATAAAATAGTCTTGATGACCCACAAGTATAGGGGTGTATCGCAGTATTTTCGATAAGTAAGAGTGTCGAACCCAACGAGGAGCAGAAGGTGCTGGCTAGTGGCTTGGAGCAGGAATTCTCTGTAAATACTTAGCAAACGAATTTTTAGGGGTTTTTGTAATACAGGTTAATAAAGTACGAGTAAATAAAAGACAATAAGAATAAATGTAGCAAGTGGCCCAATCCTTTATTCAGCAAAGGACAAGCCGATTGTATTACTTAAGATGACCAAACGTTCTCGAGGCCACATGGGAATTCCGGCAAGTGCTTTCGCTTCATATAGTTGATTAATCTTCTTTAGTTTGCTAAGTGTTGTGTGGGTGTACCTGTGCTAATGTACCGACCTTCCTAGGACTAATACATACTTGTGATCATACCCCTTGCAAGCATCCGCAAGTACAAGAAAGTAATTAAGGTAGAAACCTAATCACAACTTTAAACTCTAAGACCCTGACGTCCCTTGTGTAATGGTTTCCTAACGGGGGTTCAGGTTTCTGTCACTTTGGCAACCCCTACGATTAGTACCCAAGTACACAATGCATTCCCCTAGGCCCATATAGGTGAAGTGTCATGTATTCGACGTTCACATGACACCACTAGAAGAAGTACACCACAACTTAAATATCAAAGTATTGAATCTTTCTCAACACAATTCCACTACTAACAACATGACTTCTCCCATGTCCTCAAGAACAAAACGAACTACTCACAAGACATCATATGGATCATGATCAGAGATGGAATATGATGTATAACAATCTGAACATAAACAATAATTCAACGGTTCACTCAATAGCATCAACTACCAGGAGTAATCAACACTGGGAAAGTTTCCCCTAAGAACTATGCAAGATTCAACCCAATTGTGACAACAATATGGAGGTGGTGATGATGGTGCTAGTGGAGATGATGGTGGTGATGATGATGATCCCAATGAAGTCCAGCTTGATGGTGGTGTTGATGGCGGCAATCTCTCCCCTCTTCGGGAAGGAATTCCCCCGGCAGAATTCTGTCTGCCAGAGAGATCTTTCTCTCTCGGTGTTTTCTGCCCCGCAGAGGTGGCAAAATTTTTCTGTGGTCACTCTCCCGGTATTAGGGTTCCATGGAGATAATATACGCCAAAGGTGGACCAGGGCGGCCACACCACCTGGTGGCGCGGCCTAGGCTGGCCCGCGCTAGGGGGTGGTGTGGGCCCCCTGTGGCCCATCTCAGCCTCCCCTTCCGGCTTCCTTCGTCTTTTGGAAAAATAGGATTTTCCATGTATTTTCCTGGATTTTCTGATCTTCGTGAATTTCGCCTCCACACAACACCTTTGCCATCAGAATCTTGACTGCAGCAGTCCATGCTCCAAAAGTCATCAACCATGCAAAAACAGGTGAAATAACATAAGTATCATCTCTTAATATGAAATATACCAATGAATAACAGTAAATTATGATATAGAATAGTGATGCAAAATGGACATATCACGGGTCTCTGATGTTCCGCTTTGACTCTCTGACAGATATCACACTTGGCGATGTAGCTTCCGATTTCTCTCTTCATCTTGTGCCACCAAATTTGCTCCTTCAAATATTGATACATCTTCGTTCCTCCGGGGTGGATAGAATAAAGAGGCTTACAGACGGTTCAACGACCAACTATACGACCAGAATAATTTTTCTGGTCGTATAGTTGGTGCCGCCACCGCCTTCTCAAATAGTTTCACCCCGTGCAACTGGATCGGAGAGACGACATACAGAACACCCAGAAATTGCCGAAAACCTCACCCCCGGAAGGAATCTGGAGAAGGAACTCGCCCAAGGGTTAGGGTTCTTTGGTTGGCTGGGCCAGCCGGGGTAGTAGGTCGCCTGGCCTACGGGCTGGGCTGCCTCCCCCGATACAAAATATTTTTATTTTTTTTATTTTTAGATAGTCTTTTATAAAATAGTTTTTTAGAAAAATAAAAGATCTAGAAAAGACAAGGGGGTTTAGTTTGAAATTAAAAGAGGGGACTAATTAGAAAACAAAATAGGCTTTTGGCAAAAATATTTTGAGGTAAAATATGCATGATGTCATGATGATGCACAAAATAAAAACAAATAGGCAAATGTAATTGGGGATATTTTCCTGGGCATTACACCTCGTGAGTTGAGCTATGGTTGACTAAGATTTAGAGCATGCAATCAAATGAAGAATTATTTATGTACCTCGAGATATTGAGATAGAGCATCATAATATATATCGTTTACCAATACAAAGAGTGAAGAGGGAATTCAAGTTGGTCAACATATGAAGCATAAAGAATGTACCACATGGATCTTGTGGTATGGTAAGCATTGTCAATTATGTTTTAGGAACTAACCCATTATATATATGCCTTTGCATTTTCTATATGGGCTAGGTATCTTCCCATGGGCATGGATCAAAAGTGAAGATTACATATAGCCCATGAGAGGATGACATCAAGAGGTGATGCTCATCAAGGTTGAGAAGTGCAAGTTTAATATAAGCATCTTAAGAAGATCATATGGTTAAAGATTGCCATCCATATTGGTGATAATGAACATGTGAAGATGTGCCTTAATGAATCTATCCCATGGTGGTGTATGGGGAGCCAATTATGAGTCTTCACGAAGCATCAATGATCAAGTGATGCCTTCCGACTTGAATGAAGCTTGAAGCGTTGTCATCAAGATCAAGCGGGATGCACAAGAAGAAGGTATGTCCTTGCTAGGTTTTCCTTTTACTGGTCTCAATGTTGTTGTTGGGAGACCAGGTTATAGGATAGATCGCCGCACTACCAAGAGGGGCTTTCAGTTGGATAACGTGATTACATTGTCTTAGGGAGCTCAATCCTTTGCATAATTTGTTTCTCTCTATTTTGTTGCATCTTGGTGTTTCTCTGTGAGAGACTCTTGAGATTGTTGCTATCTCTTTAACAAGCCCAAGTTCATTGAAAATAGAATTCACATCATCTTATATTGTGTTTTCGAGTTTGGAGGTTTTATCGGTTCTTTTTTAGGGAGGTTTCATACTCCTTATTTGGTACTTTACCACCTGCTCTTTCTTGGGTTTTCTAGTCTCTAATAGATAAAGCTTGTTCTTAACTTTTCAAAAAGCCTAAGTTTGCTAAAATCTGAGTCTGGACAGAAAAGTTATCGCCATTTTTGTCTCCCTATTTTGGTTCCGGTGGCAATTGCGGTCGTGCAGGAACTGGGTCATCGGAAATTTTTGGCACCGACCAGAAATTTGATCAGTATGCTGTTTCAGTGGAAACCAGACTTTTCTGGTCGACCAGACCATTCCATCCCCAGGTTCGAAGGGACCGGTTTTCCAACCAGAATGTGTCTGGCCAGCTCGTTTGAAGGGGTAAAAAAGGGGGGCTTCTTCCCCAAAGTTCTAGGGTTCTTGAGCATATTTTTACCTTCATTTTTGACCCCTTTGAGCTTAATTGCTCTACCTTCCCTCCTATGATTCTTGCATCTTTTTGAGGGCTTTTGAAGAGGAGATCTAGATCTGTAATCCCCACAAATCAATTCCTCCTCTAAGTGAGGGGAACCCATTGGATCTAGATCTTGGAGTCATAGGTTGATTTCCACTAGAGTCTTCCTCTCTAATTCCTCCCTAGAACTTGTTGCTTTAGTGGATTTTGAGAGTGATGGATTTCAACACCTTTGGTGTTCATGGTTTGCATTCTAGCATAAGTGTTGAGCTCTCCATTTGGATTGGTTTGAGTGAGAGACCATGAGCTTGTTACTCTTGGAGGGTGACCTCCTAGTTGGCTTGGCGGTTAGTGTCGTGGTGTCCTCTTCATGGAAGATTGTGAAGAGAACCGGGCTTCTCCTTCGTGGAGCTTGTGAAGTGGTTGTGGAGCTTGCCATCTCCAGAGTGAAGGAAAAGCTAGCCACACAGAAAGGGCCTATTCCTTTGTGGAATAGACTCGGAGAAGTAGGTGATCCTTTGTGGCATTGGGAAATCCTTCGTGGAATCCCACACCTCCCCAACGTAACATACCTTACTTGTAAGGGAACACGGGAATACATCTTCGTCTTTGTGTGCCTCGGTTATCTCTATACCCGAGCTTACTTTCCTTGTGATAGCCGTCGAGCTGGAAGTAATTATATCTTGCTTATCACTTGTGGTATATATCTTGTGATATATTGCTTAGCTTTACTTGTTGTTGGTGCACTTAGTTGAGCCTAGTGTATTTAGGTTCTGTGTAAAATAAATGTTAGTTTAATCCCGCATTCTTTCAAGCCAAACCCGTAATAGTTTTGAAATTGCCTATTAACCCCCTCTAGGCAACATATCCTCCCTTTTACATAGGAATACACATTCCTTATCATTATCCACCATAATATTTTTTGTATTTTGAGACAATGTCTAGGGGAAGCAAAGCTAGTGGAGAGAGCAACTTCAACAACCAAAAAGGTTTCGCTACCTGACACAAATTATTAGCACAATGCCAAGAATTCAATGCACACTTTGATAGACTTGAGACCCATCTTGATGACACATTCCGAGAGTTTGACTACCATGACCGACAACGTCAAGTAGAGCATCACGCTCAATTCCAATATCTTCACCAAGCTATTGCTAATCTAGGCAATTGTCATGGACATCGTTCAATCTCATCAATTTCATCTCATACTCTTTCCTCAAGTCATCATGGTGCGTCTTCAATCTCACACTCCTTTCATGGAGAACCCCACCACCACAATGGGGAAATCCAAGCTCGTCATTGACATGAACAAGAGGTTGATCCACAAGATCCACAACCACACCATGCAATACATCATCAGCACCCTACTCATCATGACCTACCTCAACAACAACCCCAAGATCTCCATCAACCTCTTCAAGAGCATGAGCCACCCCCAAACCAAGGTATAGTTTTTTTTTGAAAGGAAACCAAGGTATAGTTCAAGTTCCCCACAACAACAATGACCACTGTCAACATAATCCTCACAACTTCAATGCAAGGCGTAACTTCCAAGGTGAACCAGAATGGGATCCAAGCAATGATGATGAAGTAGAACCACATGCCCACCACTTTTCTCAACCATACCATCGATGAAGGGGATATGAAAATCAGGGTATACCCATGAAGTGGATTCGCCTCATGCATTGCCTACGGCAAGTGGGCTCAATTTCCCAGCGACTGCATGGCCCATTGCGGGTGGACCTGGAGGAACACGGTGAGTGGAATGAGAAGGCATAGAAGCATAGCTAGGACCAGTCAGATTAGGTTAAATCCTCCGTATTGTTGTAGCACCCCGATAAAACCAGTACCAGAAAATCGCTCGTTGTTTCTACTTTGTGCATCATCATAGCATCATCATGCATCTGTTTGCCAAAAACTATTTTCCAAAAACCTATATTTGTTTTCTAAATATTCCCTGTCTTTATTTCAAATTAAAACCCTGGCCTCTTCTGGATATTTTGTTTGTCTAAAAACAAATTACAAAAGTCTCTTAAAATAATAATAAAAAACTATATTATTTTTATTAGGCAGTCAGCCAGGCCCGAAAGCCCAACCGACCACCTCCATCCTAAAACTACCAAACCCTAGTTCTATCCTAGAACTAACCCTACCCAGCAGCCGCCGCCACCGTACCTACACCCAGCCGCCACCACCTGCCGCACTCAACCATCACGACGTACCGCTCGCGCGCTACCCCTCTCCTTGCGCGCGGTACACCGACGCAGCGAGCGAACGCAACCTACACGCACATAGTGGCCCCGCACTTGACCGACACGTTTCCACCAACCGACCCGACCCTACCACCAGGCGCGTACACCGTAGAGCCACCCCAACACCGCACGCATCGCGCGACCCACCCGTGGTACGCGTCCCGTATGTTGCCCCGTTTTCTCTACCGCTCGGGTCGTTCCCCACCATCCCCACTCACCGCGTGACTCCGGCCCCACCTCCTCGCTCGCCCCGCGACACGTTCTCTCCGTCCCCGACTCCCTTGTTCCCCATCGAGCCTGCCGCCATCTGGTTCCCTCGCCAGGCGCCACTGCTCGCCTCATCCTCTATGGAGCGCCGCCACCCACCTGCGCAGTGATGACCTCGTCTCCCCGGCGTCCTCACCAGTGAGCTCTGCCCCGGCCGGCGCCTCATCCCATCTCACTGCTACAGACAGCCTCGACGCCAGAGGGACCCCGCGCCCACCAATGTCGCCTACCTCGAGCCCCGCCATCGCTGCATCGGCCCCACGCCTCCTTGTCGTCAACCCCTCCGCCCGCGACCTCCTCCACGAGGCAGAGCCCTGTCCCGAGCTCGCGCCCTCATCGCCGGCCCGCGCGCGAGCCCGCCCAAGATCCTCCGTCGTCCTTCCTGGCAAGCACCCGTCCGCCGCTGCTTCCATGTTCCTCTGTCGGCGCCTCGTCGCCGATGACCCTGCTTCGAGTCCTCCTCATAGGCGTCTCCTTTGTCGCCTACCACCCGAGCCACCGCTTCCTCCATGACCGACACCGCCACCGCATATGACCGTCCTCTGCCCTACTGCCTTCTCCGCCTTGTCCGTGCCACGGGAGTACGTGCCGCCCTGCGCCCTGTGCTGGCCGTGTCGCTCGTAGGTTCCCTGATGCCCTTCTGACCTCACTGGAGCTCCTCCCCAAGGCCGCCAACCGCCGTCGCCAGCATGCCAGCGCGTTCCTCGCCGCCCCGCTCTTCGCTTCATTCCCGCGCATGTGTGCAAGCAACAGCAAGATCACGAGTACTTGTTTGTGGGCCCAAGTCCAAGACAAAGCTAGGAATCCATGGTTCCTCTCGACCAGTCCTCGTGGCTGCCAAGAAAGTCGTTCGGATCGCCAAGATCTTCGACACGGATGAGATGGCCGAGGCCCTGAACCTAGAGATCTTCTTCATGGCACACCAAGACCTCCTTCATGGACCCGAAGACCCTAAGCCCTCCTTCACGGATTCGGTGATGCCGAACACCAAGTTCTCCTCACGGATCCTGAAGTCCGACCCCGAAGACCGATCCCGCCGGACCAGAAACTCTCGGAGCCAAGATCTTCACCCCTAATGTGATCCCCTTTTTGAGACCCCTATTTTATAATATGACATATATGTTGTTGCATTTTAAATTATTCATGCTCGCATCGCATCGTGTAGGTTGGGGACACTTTGTCGATTCACCTCATACTTAAATATGGAGGCCATATGCGGGCTATTCTAGTCTTATATTGCCTCTATTTAAATTTGTGTAGCGAACCTATGCCATGTGTTGCCTTGTTAAAACAACATTTAAATTGCGGGGTATATAAACAACTTGAATCATATAATTAAATGTCGGGACCCCGGTACCGCTTAATATTGCCTGGTTGCACAGCATCTTTGCCATGCCATGCATCATATCATAATCATGCCGGATCTTCTGCCGTAGTATTAAATAGTGCATTCGTGTTTCTTTTAGTGCTTTGGTTCTTCGCGGATTAGGTCGTTGAGTTGATGCGAGTATCGACAAGTTCTTCGGATAATGAACCTTTGGCTATGTTTTCCAGGCGAGCAATCTCCCTCTTTCTACCTATTTTGCATTTATAGTCTTTATTTCCTCCTGTTGATCTATTGCTATCCGTATCATGATGCTTTAGTGTTCCATACCAGATATATTCCATGCAGCCTTTATATTGCCTTAGACACCTCCTATTACTTGTTGTTTGGTAGATAGATGGCCTTGCGAGTCATAGTCGCTTGCTCAGGGGCGATCCCGTGTCGTGAAGTACCACACAGTTGTTGGAATGTTGTCATATGCTTTACGGTGGAGAGGATCATGACTTTAAATACAACTATTAAATTGTTGGTATAACTAATGAAAGAGGCATCGGTGGGCAATATATGCTATTTGGTTTTTCATGCCCACTTGTGTCCCGTAGGACCCGAGTACTTGATATCTGTTCCTTGACTATTCGCACTATCCACATACGGGAGAGTCTATGAATCCCCCTTAGCAAGAGCTTGATTCATTTCTTATTTCTTGGGGCCACAAACTAGTTTGGGGCTTTATTACTATCCTGTACTTATGCCATGCTTTACTACTTTATTTACGATTGTGCGTGGAGCACCTGTACTGTTTTGGATCATGCCACGTTTTCGCTGTATCGACAAGCCCAGTCACACTTTCAGGTTCCCAGTCGTTTACCGCCGTCTACACAAACCCTAGGTCCGTCTCGGAGCCGGCCAACTTCGTTGCGGGTAGCTTAGTGGGGTGGACCCCTGAAATCTTTTATGAATCTTGTGATTGCTTTGTCGTGAAAGCCTCATTGGGTTTTGATTTGGTTTTTCCGAGGTTGATCATGTGTGTTGCTATTTGTGCACCCATGCAAGGTAAATCTTTCTGAAAGCCGTGTCCACGGTTATGGACGACTTGGAGCACAGTATCTCGATCATAGACAAGCATAACTAAAGTAGTGCTATAAATTTGACTTAATATGTGACTAGTAATCAGCTTCACTAGAATGAGATGGATAATAAAAGTGCCAACAACTGGTGGAACTGGGGTGTATCGTGTCATGTTATACCTGTCTAGTAAGTACCGCAACTCCAATGGAATGAAATAAAAGTGCCAACAACTGTTGGGTTGGGATGTCACATGCTAATTGTATTTGACTAGTATGTACTACAACTACAACTGAATGGTTAACTAAAACTGCCCACTACTTATGCTATCAGGATAACTCATGCTATCTATATCTGACTAGTAAATGCTACAACTATAATGGAATGAATAAAACTGCCAACTGTGTGAGTTCCTTGGTTTGACTCTCTCGTTTGGTCTCGAGGGGGAATACCAGGATGGGTATGATTGGTGTTAGTATCAGGTTGGTCCCGAATAGGTCTCTCTTATCCCTCTCTAATAGCCGATAGTTGCATCGAGTCTCTATAGGTTGTTTAGTGCATGTTGCGTTGCCGCTTCAGTCCACCATACATATGTAGGCGAGAGCCGCCGAATTCTAGCCTCGCCGTGTACTGGCCTCAGTACTGACGCTCCTATTTTTCCTTTGCCCTTTGTCGGCACCCCTTTTGTTTTAGTAGGTTTGAGATCGACGTCGTTAGCAGGGTTACCCTTCCGGCTTGGCCTGGGCAGGGTTATGGACGCCATTGGTTATTCTTTAGGGCTCTTAGCCCAATTTGCTTCTTATCCGTACTCGGATGTTGTATCGTTTTCAAGGTGATTTGGATCTTTGTACTGTATATCTGTATTCTTGACTCAGTGAGTCGTTGCTGTATATATATATATCTGTTTTGTGGGTTCCATCGTGGACTATTGTGTAATGATATTACTTCGTTTTCCACCCGCACGAAAGTGCCTGGTGGGCGTCCTTGAATCGTTTCTATGCGGGTTTGGCAGGAAGCGCTAAAACTTGCATAGGGCCGATTTGAGGGTGTTATAGAGTGGTATCAGAGCTCAGCAGTTGTGATACCCCACTGGTCCAGCCTGTAGGATAAGCTAGCTAACGGCCGATGTAGAGTGTCAAAAGTATTTTGAAAAATCGGTTGGCTAGATCTCATTAGGTCTGTTTTACTCCATACCCCTCTGCTATTCTCCTCTTACCTCTACGTGTTTTGAATCATCTCTCTTACCTTTTCTTTGAGTCCAGGAATTCTCGTGGTTGGCTTTTCGTCGTACCTTCAGGGTTTCGCTTCCTCCTTTGGTAACTGTGCTTCTACATCCGGTCTTCATGCTATTTGAGAAATCCTTCATCTATTGGACTCTTTGTTCCTTCTTGTGTCTTCCGGTGTTTTCCAACACGACGACCTCATCTACATCAGATCTGATGAAACCCTACATCACTCCTTTGTTTCTGAACCTCGCTTGTCGAGATCTTCAGTCTAATTTCGAGAGTTGATTGCATAATTCTACTATTCATGTACAGAGTAATGTTTTGAGTGCGGGATGGAGTCGCGACCATACCACTACTCTTATCATTCGCTTCTGTATATTGAATGGGTGGATCGATGCAATTTAACTCCTTCCATGGAAGTTAGAGGTGGCCTTTTTCTTTCGATACCTTTACCTTCGTCTTTGTTTCTCTAGAGTGTTCTCTCGATGAACATGAACAACGCCCTCTTGTTGGTGGTGTCACCGATTTTAAGATGGAGCAAGAATCTTTGTTAGTGGTGTCGTGAGGATCTAGACGAAGCGAGAAGATTCCAGTCATCAGCCTTCTTCCCGTACCATGAGGCGGATCTCGAGGGCGAGATCCCTTGTTAGTGGTGTCGAATTTTAGCACCCCGATAAAACCAGTACCAGAAAATCGCTCGTTGTTTCTACTTTGTGCATCATCATGGCATCATCATGCACATGTTTGCCAAAATCTATTTTCCAAAAGCCTATATTTGTTTTCTAAATATTCCCTGTCTTTATTTCAAATTAAAACCCTGGCCTCTTCCGGATATTTTGTTGTCTAAAAACAAATTACAAAAGTCTCTTAAAATAATAATAAAAATTTATATTATTTTTATTAGGCAGTCAGCCAGGCCCAAAAGCCCAACCGGCCACCTCCATCCTAAAACTACCAAACCCTAGTTCTATCCTAGAACTAACCCTACCCAGCAGCCGCCGCCACCGTACCTACACCCAGCCGCCACCACCTGCCGCACTCAACCATCACCACGTACCGCTCGCGCGCTACCCCTCTCCTTGCACGCGGTACACCGACGCATCAAGCGAACGCAACCTACACGCACACAGTGGCCCCGCACTTGACCGACACGTTTCCACCAACCGACCCGACCCTACCACCAGGCGCGTACACCGCAGAGCCACCCCAACACCGCACGAATCGCGCGACCCACCGGCGGTACGCGGCTCGTATGTTGCCCCATTTTCTCTACCGCTCGGGTCGTTCCCCACCATCCCCACTCATCGCGTGACTCCAGCCCCACCTCCTCGCTCGCCCCGCGACGCGTTCTCTCCCCCCGACTCCCTCGTTCCCCATCGAGCCTGCCACCGTCTGGTTCCCTCGCCAGGCGCCGCTGCTCGCCTCTTCCTCTATGGAGCGCCGCCACCCTCCTACGTAGCGATGACCTCGTCTCCCCGGCGTCCTCACTAGTGAGCTCTGCCCCGGCCGGCGCCTCATCCCATCTCACCGCTCCACATAGCCTCGACGCCAGAGGGACCCCGCGCCCACCAACCACCGCTCTTCGACCGACGGTGCCCCTTCCCCTCCGTGGCGTCGAGCCTGATGTCACCTACCTCGAGCCCGACTGTCGCTGCGTCGGCTCCGCACCTCCTCGTCGTCAACCCCTCCTCCCGTGACCTCCTCCCCGAGGCAGAGCACCACCACGAGCTCGTGCCCTCATCGCCGGCCCGCGCGCGAGCCCGCCCAAGATCCTCCGTCGTCCTTCCCGGCAAGCACCCGTCCGCCGTTGCTTCCATGTTCCTCTGTCGGCGCCTCGTCGCCGATGACCTGCTTCGAGTCCTCCTCATAGGCGTCT
Organism: Avena insularis; assembly: GCA_023614405.1. NCBI lineage: Eukaryota > Viridiplantae > Streptophyta > Magnoliopsida > Poales > Poaceae > Avena > Avena insularis. The sequence continues at coordinate 163,337,982 of CM042696.1, forward strand.
CCTTCGTCACCTGCCACCCGAGCCACCGCTTCCTCCACGACCGACACTGCCACCGCATATGACCGTCCTCTGCCCCGCTGCCTTCTTCGCCTTGTCCGTGCCACGGTAGTACGTGCCGCCCTGCGCCCTGTGCTAGCCGTGTCGCTCGTAGGTTCCCTGACTCCCTTCCGACCTCACCGGAGCTCCTCCCGAGGGCATCGCCCGCCGTCGCCCGCCAATGCCAGCGTTCGCCTAGAAGTGCCGCGTTGCCAGGCGCTGCCCCACATCCGGTCACCGCCCCGCTCTTCGCTTCATTCCCGTGCATGTGTGCAAGCAACATCAAGATCACGAGTACTTGTCTGTGGGCCCAAGTCCAAGACAAAGCTAGGAATCCACGGTTCCTCTCGACCAGTCCTCGTGGCCACCAAGAAAGTTGTTCGGATCGCCAAGATCTTCGACACGGATGAGATGGCCGAGGCCCTAAACCTAGAGATCTTCTTCATGGCACGCCAAGACCTCCTTCATGGACCCGAAGACCCTGATCCCTCCTTCACGGATCCGGTGATGCCGAACACCAAGTTCTCCTCATGGATCCTGAAGTCTGACCCTAAAGACCGATCCTGCCGGACCAGAAACTCTCGAAGCCAAGATCTTCACCCCTAATGTGATCCCCTTTTTGAGACCCCTATTTTATAATATGACATATATGTTGTTGTATTTTAAATTATTCATGCTCGCATCGCATCGTGTGGGTTGGGGACACTTTGTCGATTCACCTCATACTTAAATATGGAGGCCATATGCGGGTTATTCTAGTCTTATATTGCCTCTATTTAAATTTGTGTAGCGAACCTATGCCATGTGTTGCCTTGTTAAAACAACATTTAAATTGCGGGGTATATAAACAACTTGAATCATATAATTAAATGTCGGGACCCCGGTACCGCTTAATATTGCCTAGTTGCACAACATCTTTTCCATGCCATGCATCATATCATAATCATGTCGGATCTTCTGCCGTAGTATTAAATAGTGCATTCGTGTTTCTTTTAGTGCTTTGGTTCTTCGCGGATTAGGCTGTTGAGTTGATGCGAGTATCGACAAGTTCTTCGGATAATGAACCTTTGGCTATGTTTTCCAGGCGAGCAATCTCCCTCTTTCTACCTATTTTGCATTTATAGTCTTTATTTCCTCCTATTGATCTATTGTTATCCGTATCGTGATGCTTTAGTGTTTCATACCATATATATTCTGTGCAGCCTTTATATTGCCTTGGACACCTCCTATTACTTGTTGTTTGGTAGATAGATGGCCTTGCGAGTCGTAGTCGCTTGCTCAGGGGCGATCCCGTGTCGTGAAGTACCACACGGTTGTTGGAATGTTGTCATATGCTTTACGGTGGAGAGGATCATGACTTTAAATACAACTATTAAATTGCTTGTATAACTAATGAAAGAGGCATCGGTGGGCAATATATGCTATTTGGTTTTTCATGCCCACTTGTGTTCCGTAGGACCCGAGTACTTGATATTTGTTCCTTGACTATTCGCACTATCCACATACGGGAGAGTCTATGAATCCCCCTTAGCCAGAGCTCGATTCATTTCTTATTTCTTGGGGCCACAAACTAGTTTGGGGCTTTATTACTATCCTGTACTTATGCCATGCTTTACTGCTTTATTTATGATTGTGCGTGGAGCACCTGTACTATTTTGGATCGTGACACGTTTTCGCTGTATCGACAAGCCCAGTCACACTTTCAGGTTCCCAGTCATTTACCGCCATCTACACAAACCCTGGGTCCGTATCGGAGCCGGCCAACTTCGTTGCGGGTAGCTTAGTGGGGTGGCCCCCTGAAATCTTTTATGAATCTTGTGATTGCTTTGTCGTGAAAGCCTCGTTGGGTTTTGATTTGGTTTTTCTGAGGTTGATCGTGTGTGTGTTGCTATTTGTGCACCCCTGCAGGGTAAATCTTTTTGAAAGCCATGTTCGCGGTTATGGACGACTTCGAGCACAATATCTCGATCATAGACAAGCATAACTAAAGTAGTGCTATAAATTTGACTTAATATGTGACTAGTAATCAGCTTCACTAGAATGAGATGGATAATAAAAGTGCCAACAACTGGTGGAACTGGGTGTATCGTGTCATGTTATACCTGTCTAGTAAGTACCGCAACTCCAATGGAATGAAATAAAAGTGCCAACAACTATTAGGTTGGGATGTCACATGCTAATTGTATTTGACTAGTAAGTACTGCAACTACAACTGAATGGTTAACTAAAACTGCCCACTACTTATGCTATCAGGATAACTCATGCTATCTATATCTGACTAGTAAATGCTACAACTATAATGGAATGAATAAAACTGCCAACTGTGTGAGTTCCTTGGTTTGACTCTCTTGTTTGGTCACGAGGGGGAATACCAGGATGGGTATGATTGGTGTTAGTATCAGGTTGGTCCCGAATAGGTCTCTCTTATCCCTCTCTAATAGCCGACAGTTGCATCGAGTCTCTATAGGTTGTTTAGTGCATGCTTTGCGCCGCTTCATCCACCATACCTATGTAGGCGAGAGCCTCAATTCTAGCCTCGCTGTGTCGCCTCTCGATCGATGCTCCTCTTTTTCCTTTGCCCTTTGTCGGCACCCCTTTTGTTTTAGCAGGTTTGAGATTGACGTCGTTAGCAGGGTTACCCTTCCGGCTTGGCCTGGGCAGGGTTATGGATGCCATTGGTTATTCTTTAGGGCTCTTAGCCCAATTTGCTTCTTATTCGTACTCGGATGTTGTATCGTTTTCAAGGTGATTTGGATCTTTGTACTGTATATCTGTATTCTTGACTCAGTGAGTCGTTGCTGTATATATATCTATTCTGTGGGTTCCATCGTGGACTATTGTGTAATGATATTACTTTGTTTTCCACCCGCACGAAAGTGCCTGGTGGGCGTCCTTGAATCATTTCTATGCGGGTTTGGCGGGAAGCGCTAAAACTTGCATAGGGCCGATTTGAGGGTGTTACAATTGTTAACTAATTTGGTGTTGATCCATGTAAACCGTAGCAAGGTAACTCTATATAAACCTCCCTAGGGTAACCTATATGCATATACACTCTAATACACCCCTTAGAAGCAACGCGCCGCCTAGCAGCCGAGCTCGCCACCATTGTAGTCTCTCCAACAGGGGGTGAACCTAGGTAAATCCCTGTGTCATTGCATTCTCAATCCACAAATGGATTACTCTTCCTTGCCCCATTCATCTCACTCGCTTCCCCTGGTAGCGAATGCCATGGTAATTCCCACAATAGTGGCACCCACCGTGCGGTATGGATCATCACGCCTGAGATATGCGGCAAGACCCTAACTCCAATCAAACGGCCCTTTGCCACCGGCTGCATGGTCAGCACTGGCAACTTCTATGATGTACTGCCGAGTAGCTACGTGTCGGTGTCACGCCTGGTCAATCACATTGCTATGGTGCCAATCGACACCATCAACTTGTTCATCGGTTTTACGGACGCCATCGACCCGGCCGAGTAGGTGGAAGTCGACGCCATCTCGGGATACCCTCCTTGCGACTTCCTCTCGGAGGAACAAATCCACTCCATCACCCTCATGGCCTCTGAGAGCAGCATAGACAGGAGCAACGTGGCCCTCCTCGATGATGCCGATTCGACAACCCTGCTTCAGTAGCCAGATCCATCATCGTGGTGTCCCACACCGAGTCGGTCACTCGGGTCTCCAATGCAAGCTATTTCGAGGACTACTCCATTCTCCAGGTCTTTGACTTCGACTCCAGCTCTGAATCCCCCGAGCAGATCCACGGAAGATCTACCACCATACGACCATCTTCATGGTGGATGGAAACGACCCCGCGGATCCCTTCACCACGCCTCTCTCTGCAACGGCCATGGCGGAACAGACCAAGGAGCGCGACAAAGCTTTGGAGGTGCCAAAAAACAAGGAACTCATCGAACGCGAGAAGTTTAGCCTTGAGCGGGCGACTATGCAAGAACTATCGTGCTACCATCAGCGCCGCATTTCTCGCCATCTCAGCACCAACCACCAAATCCGCGCATATAATTTTGATGACAAGTGCGACCCTGCGCATGTAGCAGAGCTCGTGCTCTGCTACAACTAAGCACCAGGCAATAGTCGCATGGTCGCCGGGGCGACCGCACATGGACCACCACCACCACCCCGCCACTTGCCTCCTCCGGAGTAGCCGTAGATCATGATCTCACCGCAGAAGTTTGACACCAACGGACTCCCACTCTACTCGACTCCGATGGACAATGTCATCACGAGTTAGGGAGCAGTCAGCAGCCTCAACCCCACTAGCGATGACGCGCTTCAAATCCTCTGCGCCCAAGCCCTACTCGTTAAGGCTGTGTAGTAGTAAAATGCGGGACGTGACTCGCGTGGGCGATTATACTCCCGCTCATCTAGCATCCTGGCAGCCTCCAGCAACCACGCTGGTGAGGGCATCGTCGCAAACATGCGTAATTTCCCAGCCCCCAAGCCACGATAGCTGCAACCGCAGTCTAACAGTCCCACACTCTCCACCAATGTACCGCACCCGACTCGCCACATGGTCGCCGCCAACGGCTACCCAATCAACACACACCCCCACATCCTCAATGACCAAGTATGGCGAGAGTGCCAAGGAGATAGCAGACCAGCACACGACGACCGCGACTATGAGCCTAGGGGCTCCCTCAGTCGAATCAGGACGTAAAGCTTCAAACCAATGGTCCGGGGAAAAAGTATCCCTCAAACTTCAAGGGGTCCAAGGATATCGAGAAATACTAGCCCACTCTCGACCCAAGGGTATGGATTGACACATACCTCATGGAAATAGGAATCGTCATCCACACTAAGATACTCAATGCATGCTACCTGCCATTGATGATCGAAGGATCCACTTGCTAGTGGATCAACACCCTCTCGGCGAATAGCATCAACTCATGGGAAGAAATGCAGGACGCCTTCATCAAACACTTCGAGGGCTCCTACACACGCGCCACCACCATGAGGACCTAGAAACCTATGTCTAGGTCCCCAACAATTTCTCTCGCCACTTGGTCCAATGCTGGCAGGACATGTGGATGCACGTCCCCGACATCCACGCTGACACGGTGATCCACTGCTTCAAGAACACCTGCAGATGTAAGCCCCTCGTCGCCAAAATCAGAAGGGTGTACAAGTCGCTTGAGACAATCGCCAACCTCATCGACATTGCCAAACACTACACTGAAGAGGACCCCAACCAAGACTCCGACGATGAGTCTAGTGGGAGGCGCCGACCTACACGCATGAAGGCAGGCACCATGACCTCTGCTTCAGCAACACCTGCCACACTGGTGGTAAGTGATGCAGAGATGACGGATCAGACTTTGTTGCCAACACTGGCTACAACCAGCATGACCCCAAGAGCAGTCACCGTGATGGCGGAAGCTACCGCAACAACAACACCATGATGCCTAAATTTGACCCCGTGGCCCTACTCTATGAGCCATGTGTCTACCACAACAAATAAGGGCGAATCGCCACCCACACCACCACCAATTTCCACCCTCTCAAAGAGATCGAGAAGGCAAGGCATGTCAAAGAGGGCCAGAACCCCGACCAGCCTAGGACAATGCTGGCGGGTTCGGCAATGCTGTCAGCTCACTCCACACCTTCACTTGTGTGGGAACCAGGCACGAGAAGAAGGTTCTCACCTACACAGTCGCCATCAATGCCATGACCTAGGTTGGCATTCCGTGATGGCTCAACTGGTATGAGCATCCCATCACTTGAAGCCGCAAGGATCATGCTCCTAGGATCGAGTACACATGGCGAGTCATCGTAGTCGTCAAGCCCAAAGAGGCTGATTATTGACTCTCCGAAACCTTGATGGATGGCGGCATCTCCATCAGCATCCTGTACATAGACACCTTCAAGCGACTGCAACTCACACAGTCAATGGTCGAGCCAACCCTCTACACCTTCCATAGAATCGTCCTAGGTCGACACCTTGCACAGAATCATCCCGGGTAATAAGGCCTACTCGATTAGCAAAGTGATGCTGCCAGTCACCTTTAACACCCCTCCAACTTCCGCATGAAGCAAATCGTATTCGAGATGGTCAACTTCTGCAGTCCCTATCACTACTTGCTTGGAAGAGAGGCGTTTGCCAAATTCATGGCGGCCCCTCACTATGCCTACAACATGATGAAAATCCTGAGGCCGTGCGGCATCATCACTATATGCGAGTTAACTTGAAAGCGAACAATCCCGAGCAAAGGCTCGAAGGGACCACGAGAAAGATCAGCAAGCTCCTCCTCCGCCGCCGCCTCAAGGCTATCAAGCTCCACCTCCACCACCGCATGAACCAAGTGAAGCAAGCATGAGACAAGGACACCGCAACAACTACCATAAACATGATGATGGCAAGTTTGGGAAGGTAAAGTTCATTATGCCCAAGTTCAAAGGAGAAGAAGATGCTGACCCATATATTGAATGGGAACTCAAACTTGATACGATCTTCCAAGTCCATAACTATTCCGAAGAGAAGAAAGTTGTAATGGCATCCCTCGATTTTTAGGACTACGCCAATGTTTGGTGGGAAGACCATCAAATCCATCATGAGAAGCAAGAAGAGACACTTGGATAACACTTGGATGGAAATGAAGCAAGCAATGTATGCAAGATTTGTCCCCGAGCACTATAGACAAGACCTCTTCGACAAGCTACAAAACTTGAAGCAAGGCACACAGTCCATTCAAGAGTACTACAAGGAAATGGAGATGACTATGATGTGAGCTGATGCGAGAGAACTCGAAGAGCAAACAATGGCAAGGTTCCTCAATAGTTTGAGCCGCCCAATATGGATTTTTTTTGACTTCCAACCATACAAGAACCTTGTCGAGCTTCTCCACCAAGCCACCAAAGCCGAGCACCACTTGCACAAGGAAGATGCTTATGAAAAGAAAGAAAAACATACTTTGTGTTAATCAATTCAAATGCCTCCAACAAGCGAAAAACTCAAGCACCGAGCTCATCCAAGCAAGCAAAAACTCCAATGGCATCCTCCAATACAACAACGGAAAAATGAAATCATTTGCTACAAATGTGGAGGAAAGGGCCACAAATCATATGAGTGGATCAACACAAGAGTTATTTACTCACGGATGAAAACCGAGAATCCTATTCCGTGAGTGAAGGAGAATATGAAGCTTTGGCACAAGTTGCTCCTACAAAGGAAGCCACAAGAAAAGAGGATGACACCCTTCTATGTGAGCATGATCCAAGTCCTTCACTAGTCATAACATAAGCCTTGACAACTCACACTATTCCAACAAAAGACCAATGCCTCAATATTTTCCAAACTTGAGCCAGAATTGATGGCAAACCAATAAAGGTGATCATAGATGGAGGAAGTTGTCACAACCTCGTGAGCACCGAACTTTGTGAGAAACTCAAGTTGCCATACATGCAACACCCTTGTCCATATCATGTCAAATGGCTTGATGACAATGGAACACTAAATATTTAATTCAAAGTCAACATCTCCTTCAAGATTGGGCCATATGAAGACACCGTACAGTGTGATGTAGTTCCTATGACCTTGTGACACATGCTACTTAGGAGACCATGGCAACACGATAGAGGAGCTATACATGATGTTAGCACTAAACAATACTCCTTCAAGTGGAACAACAAAACCTTTATGCTCCAACCTATGACGCCAAGCAAATTATTTCATCCAACATGACAAGCTTACCAAAGATACAACAAGCCAATGGCCCTTGTGAGATGAGTTGTGACAGAGTGAACCACCAACACGTGAGTGAGTTCCATAAGCCTCACATGAGTGAAAAAATCATGAGTGCCACAACACATACCACGAAAAGTGAGATGAGTGATTTGAGTGTGACCCATACTAACAATCCATCATACAATTCCCTCCCTTTGTTGTCGGTTTTGTAAGGTACCCAATATAGACCACCACCTCCAAGACATAGTCTACAAGATTTCCATCCACAACTTGAAGACAAGCACAACTACAAGCTCTTCGACAACTATCAACAAGCTCAAGACCACCGGAGATCCAACCATCAACAAGCTGATGATGGGATATTGTCGAGGTTGACTCTTTATCGAGAAGGGGAGATGATGCAGCCCAACATATGTCAATCACCATTGGTCCATATCATGATACACCAACCTAAAGAGAATATGCCCGAGAGGCAATAATAAAGTGGTTATTATCTTATTCCTTGTTTATGATAAATGTTTATTTTGCATGCTATAATTGTATTAATTTGGACATACATGTGTGTTTAATAAACAAAAGGAAAGTTCCTAGTTATGCCTCTCTTATAAACTAGCTCGTTGATTAACAAGATGATCAAGGTTTACTGATCATGGACATTGGATGTTGTTAATAACAAGGTCACAACATTAGTGGAATGATGTGATGAACATTCATCCGAAGTATAGCATTACGATCAAAGTCATTGTGTTTATAGTGCTATAACATCATACAAAGTAATCCTAGTCCTTAGACCATGAGATCATGTCAATCACTAACACTAGAAGAGTATCTTGATAACATCAAACGTCACACCATGAAAGGGTGATTATAAAGGTGGGTTCAGTGCTACGAAAGTGTTATGTAGAGGCTCATGGATCAAGAGTGGGATTTTTCCATCCCGATGACAGATAGATATACTCTGGGCCCTCTCGGTGATATCACATTGGTTAGCTTGCAAGAAAGTGATGAGATCACTAGAATGTTATATCACAGGAACGAGAAAAGAGTACATGTCGGTAACGAGATCAAACTAGGTATGGAGATACCAATGATGAAATCTTGGACATGTAATATATCACGAGAAAAATGGATTCAGTTACGACGTTAAAGGTTCACACGATCACAAGAGTCATCGTTGAATATGTGGGAGTTAGTACGGATCTCCAGGTCCCGCTGCTGATTATTGATCGGAGAGGGGTCTCGATCATGTCTGCATTATTCGTGAACCGTAGGTTGACACACTTAAGGGATACCAACACCATTTGGAGCAAATATGTTTCATATAAAGGTTTAAGAAAGTGCTGGAATTATTTCAATAGACACTAAAACTGTTTCAGGTGAAATTGCTGAAATTGGCTCTGCATGTAATATTGAAATGTTGTAGGGGTTTTATATGAATGTTTGTTAATGAAAGTAATTAAAAAAATTCTGAATAAAATTAATAAAAGAGTTTTATTAAATGAGAGAGCATTAAATTTGGAGAAATTTAATGCATTTAAAGTGGAGACTTCAATAGAGAATGTGAATGGGCATATTTATGTGGAGGGGGTTACCACCACATGAATGAGGGAGGTGAAGGGGCACCCTCCATGGGACCGACCATGGGCAGGGGCTACCCCCTCCTCCTATAAAAGACCCCCTCTCCTCACTTCTCACTCACACATCCTCATGAAGGATCTCTCTCCCCCTCTAGTATTTTCCCCCATGGTCTCGGATTAGCGAGATACATGTTCCCGGTGGCTTTACCTGGAAAGGAGTTGTTGCTTCTGCTGCTTTGCTGGAGAGAGGGATGGAGGTTTTCGGGGTACCAGACGTGTGTGCGATCACAGATGCACCACTGCTTTGTGGTGCTGGACTTGGTGGTGCTGGACTTGCTGGAGCTAGATCTGATGGACATGTTGGAGCTGGACCTGCTGGACCTGCTGGACTTCATCACGATCTTGAGTTCGGCAAGTGTACGACTACATCATCCATGAGTTCCATATCGTTAACAAAGCTTTGTTGTCTTCGAGGGTATGTTCTCTATGGATGTATATCCACCCGTTGCTTGTATCTAATAGATAGATCTTGGCGTATAATAGTTCCCATCATAGGATTTTTTTTCTATGCTGTGAACCCTTCAGTGGTATCTGAGCCTGATCTATGCGTAGGTCCTTTGCACGGGTAGTACACATATGTTTATATGTGGGCGATGATGACCATGTTATTGCTTCTTTCATGTATTTTGGATATTGGTGGCATAGTGGGATGAAGTGGCCTGGACCAACTTTACATGTCATCGCACATGAGACCGATTCCACGACTGACATGCAACTAGTTTTGCATAAGTGGCTGGCGGGTGTCTGTCTCTCCTACTATAGTCAATATCTGATTTACAACGAGTTGCTAATAACTTAGTTATTATTGTTGTGGTTCCATGTTCGTAAGTAAGACCGGTTCTATCTTCGAATGCCCTAAGCCACGTAAAAACTTGCAATTGATAAATTAGAGGCGTCTAGTTTAGATCGTTGCTGGGCTAGTGTCATGATATGGAAATGTTGTAAGTTGATGTATAGTTGATACCCTTACAACACACCTAATGTGTAAGTTCCATAGACCTTGGCCTTACACACAAAGGAATGATAGAGATCATACCACGATGCACATGATGGTGATCAAATGCATGGACCATATCATTCCACTTTACACATATGATGTTTGCATCTTATATGGCTAGTTTGGCGTTTTTAGTAGCACTATAAGATGATTCCTCATTTAAATATCAAGATAAAATGTGTTCTTCCTTAAGTATGCACCATTCTATGGATCATGTTTCGAGACATCACGTGATGATCGGGTGTACTCGTCTCTGCGCTTTCAAACAACGGGTGTAAGATAGTTTTACACATGCGACTAAGGTTATTACTTAGCGAGCCTAGCATGTATAGACATGGCCTTAGAACAGGGACCGAAAGGTTAAGCATGAGTCATATAGTTGATGTGATGCCCATATTGATGCTCGCCTTTGAAGCTACACCGACTCACGTGATGATAGGACTTGGTGTAGTGGATTTGGTTCATGTAATCACCAAACGACACGAGGGATGTCGTTTTTGAGTGGGCGTTCATTTCTAATTTGGATTAGTCGAACAAAATTTGTCATAAGCTAAATCAAAGTGAATTTTCATAATTTGTTGTAGTCATTGGCATTCGTTTACTACCTTATGCTTAGTTGAAATTGAGATAATAGAACTATAGAATTCTGGATATTTACTTTACGAACTGGTATCGTATTGTTTTGAGTGTCAATCTAAAGTTTAGAAGTCCTATTGCAAACTTTCAGCAAACTCAATTTACTCCATGAAGTTTAATAAGTAATATTAAACCAAGAGTAACAATTCCAGTGTTAGTATTTAAAGTATCATGTTTGCCTCCATGATTCTTGATATTCAAAAATTGTTTTAATATTAAGGTTATCTAGGAGCTGAAAGAATCGTTTTAGAAACCATCATGTGTGGAAGATATTGTGATATTTGAAACAATGTTTTTGGTTGCATTATGATAGAGTATAATTTAGCAAAATACATGTTCTCATATTGTATGAGAATTTATGGAGGATGGAGATGCTAGGCATTTGGATCTCCCAAAAAGGTTTCGGGAACTAACATTATACTCGCAATTCTTCCTTATAGGCTATAGTAGCTAGATCATGAAAGTTTTCAAGATAGGGATGAATAGAATATGTAGCTAAAATGTTTACTACACTAAAAGATTACTAAAGAATGGATTTTTAAAAGAACGCCAACTATTTGATGATGGTGATCCACTTCAAAGTGCAAATCGAAAGGTATTAGTATTTGACTATATACGCTTTGTACTATGTTTCATGTGAATGACACCACTATTGATGTTGACAGATTCTTTAAAAAAAGAAAAGGAATTGCTGAAAGAGAATCAATAAAATATTTGGCAAAAAAGAAAAGGTTGGAGATATCCAGCTTAGGTATATAGAAGATATACATGTTATGGTTGTATTCCTTGCTTGTTAAATAATGTGGTTCTTAGGTATTGGATACCGAATTGGTTGGTATGAAGTGTCATACAGGACAACACAATTCATGAACTGCAATGACCTAAGTAACTAGTAAGAGAATAAGTGATGATGTTCATCAAAAAACAAATAAAGTTTTTGTGTTTCTCATTGTCATCAAACCTAGCCTTCAAGATTTGTTTTAATAATTATTATTTTGTTCCGGTATTATGAGAACAATGGTTGTTCAAATAATTACCGTATTCCATAGAGGATGCATGAACTTTTTCAAGTCTAGTTGGAGAAATCACATCCATAAACATTATTGCTAAAATGTCGTAAGACAAATGATTGGAAGATCTGAAGTGACATCGTTGTTTGAATTATATTGGAAAGTAAACATGAAGAAACTTCATGTTGATGGATTTTTGGAGTCTTTTGATTTTGATCAATTGACGCTTGTGAAACTTTCCTCAAGATAATTGAAACTCCATTCATAGGCCAAAGAGGAACGGATGACTAGCTTATTGGAAATTGTGCATGCTAATGTGCATAGTCCATTATGTGTAGCCATATGCGATGGATCTTTTTGCTTCATATGCTTTCTCCAGAAATTTGAGTGAATATATCTATATATTTACTTAATAAGGAAGAAGTATGAAACATTTAAAAATTGTTCAAAGACTTTCAAGATGAAGTGAAAAATCATTGTAACAAGAAAATAAAAGATTTTATGATTTCATCATAAAGTAATATATTTGAGTTACAGGTTTAGCAAAACACCTAAGATTTCAGGCATTGTTCCATGAATTTGCACTTCCCGATAAACCACAGGAGTATGGTATGTTCGAGATATCAAATCAAACCTTGTTTGACATGGTAAGATCAAATGTGTCATTTATAAAACTGCCACTATGTTTTAAGGATTAAAACTTTAGAGACTACCGCTTTTACACCGAAAGGAGCACCATCGTGATCCGTTGAAATGACACAATATGAATTATGGTTTGGGATAAAACCCGAGTTGTCTTTTCTTAAAATTTTGGTATGCTATGCATAAGTAAAATGTTTACAACCAAAGTCGGATAAGCACGTCTTTGTAGGTTATCCCAAAGAATTTTTTGGGTATTCCTCCATAACACAGAAGACAAAAGAGTTTGTCGCTTAGAACGTGAAGTTTCTTAAAGAAGGAATTTTTCACAAAAGTTAAGTGGAAGGACAATAGAAATTTGATTAGGTTAATGAACCTAAGCAACATGTGCTAAGTAGCCCAGCGCCGGAAAGTGTCCTCGAGGCGGCTAAAATGCTCAAGGCTCCCGTGATTACAAATGTTTTGATCTCGGAGATTAGAGTTCCTATTGAACCGTGTGGGTCGGTAAGAATCGAATAGTAAGATTTGAAACAGAAGTCGTTATTATTTAGACAATGATGAACCGACTGCATGCAAAGAAGCAACGATGGGCCCTGACTTCATAAAATTACTAGAAGTCATAGAATCCGTGATAGTATCCATACACGAGAAATCAAGTTTCTGAACTTGGAAGACCCTTCGGAAAGGCGTGAAGCCTATCGGTCGTATTTGGATCTATAAAGAAATAGACATGGATGTTTAACATCTATGAAATAGTCGACATGTCAGAAAGAAGTTAACGACAATGTTCAAGGAGTTGACTATGACAAGATTTGATCTTTCAATAGCGATATTTAGTCTTGACGGATTAATGTAGGAACCACTACATATAATTTGGTGTATGGTAGTTGAACAAACAAAACAATGTTCTTCTAATAGAATGGTTAGCTAGGACGTGTACAAGACATGGTTCGAAGGGTTTTGTTAATTCAAAGGGTGCTAAAAGGGCATGCAAACTTCAATAGTTGAAGTGAGCATAGTGGAGTTGGAATCTTCACCATGATGAAAATGTTAAAGGAGTTTAAATTCATCGGAGATGATGAAGATGCTTGCATTTGTAAGAAATTAAGTGGGAGCGCTGAGACAAATTTCCAATACATTATGCAGAGTACATATTGTTGATTGGAAATGATGTATCTTTTATTGACACAAGTTAAGAATTTCATTAAAATAGGATTTCGATGAAAGACTTGGGTAAAACAGGAATATTTGGCATCAATATCTATATGGATAGATTGAGACGCTAATATGGTTGTGCCATACATACATATATGAGATATTGAAAGGGTTCAATATGGAAACAACAAGAAAGGTTCTTGCTGCATGGAAAGGATTGTATCAAGATTCAAGTGTTTTAACACATGGTGATTAAAATCACATGAAGATTTTGATCGATTATACTGTGATATGTATATATCCAGATATGTCCTATGCTCTGAATGTTATGAGCACATACCAGAATGATTCATAAGATGATCATTGGACGATAGTAAAGATATTCTTATGAGCTTTGGAAGAACTAAAAATATATCATGTATAAGTGACAAATAGTTAAAGGTAGTTCATTGTAAAGTGTTACATTGATACTAGTTTTGTCATAAGATACAAATTAAATTTATCTCAATTTAGACTATGGGTGGCACAATGTAATGGAAAGGATGTTCCATGATGGATTTGGATGAGTTCCAAAGTTAATACATTGTGATGGATACTACAACAAAAGGCTAAGTATATGACTGCTATAGTAGCAGCAAAGGAGGCATTTGTGTTAAGTAGTTTGTTATCAAACTAGGTGTGGTTCAAAGTGGGCTATTACTATGAAGATATATTGTATGACAATAATATCAACATATTTTAACCCAAACGAACTAAAGGTCTCACCGAAGGACCAAATTTATACAATGCCATCTCATTTGAGAATGAGTGATGCGTACAGACGCAAAGACATGCAAATACACACGGACCTGAAACTGTCAGATCCGGAGATTACGTTAACAACTAGCAATCGCGTATATGCAACACCAGAAAGCCATAGGTGTTCAATACGCAAAGTTTTTCAAACTAGATTATTGACTAGTGCAAGTGGGAGACTGAAGAGAATATGCCCGAGAGGCAATAATAAAGTGGTTATTATCTTATTCCTTGTTTATGATAAATGTTTATTTTGCATGCTATAATTGTATTAATTTGGACATACATGTGTGTTTAATAAACAAAAGGAAAGTTCGTAGTTATGCCTCTCTTATAAACTAGCTCATTGATTAACAAGATGATCAAGGTTTCCTGATCATGGACATTGGATGTTGTTAATAACGAGGTCATAACATTAGTGGAATGATGTGATCAACATTCATCCTAAGTATAGCATTATGATCAAAGTCATTGTGTTTATATTGCTATAACATCATACAAAGTAATCCTAGTCCTTAGACCATGAGATCATGTCAATCACTAACACTAGAAGAGTATCTTGATAACATCAAATGTCACACCATGAAAGGGTGATTATAAAGGTGGGTTCAGTGCTATGAAAGTGTTATGTAGAGGCTCATGGATCAAGAGTGGGATTTGTCCATCTCGATGGCGGATAGATATACTCTGTGCCCTCTCGGTGATATCGCATTGGTTAGCTTGCAAGCAAGTGATGAGATCACTAGAATGTTATTGATACATTGGAAATGTATCTATAATTTTTGATGTTCCATGCTTGGTTTTATCTCCTTTCTTGTGTTTTGTCCACACTTTGGAGTACTTTTCATATGATTTCATGGACTAACCTATTAACAAGAGCCATAGTGCCAGCTGCCTGTTTTCTGCTGTTTTTGGTTCTAGGAAAGTCAGAAAATGAATATTCTCAGAATTGGACGGGACAAAAGCCAAAGTGCCTATTTTTCTAGAAGACTCTAGGAGCCAGAATACGAGACGGAGGAGGGCCAGGGGCTGGCCACACCACCCCCAGGCGCGGGCTCGGCCTGGCCATGCCAGGGCATGGTGTGGTGGCCCCAGGCACCCCCTCGGTCTCCCTCTTCGCCTATAAGAAGCCTTCTGACCTAAAAACTCCGGGGGGTTCGACGTTTTTCTAGAAGAAGTTCCGCAGCGCCGCCACCACCGAAGGGGAGATTCGGGGGACAGAAAGTCTCTATTCCGGCACCCTGCCGGGACGGGGAAGTGCCCCCGGAGCCATCTCCATCGATCTCCACCATCATCTCCATCGACCATCCATGTTTCTCCCATCTATGAGTGAGTAATCCCCCGCTGTAGGCTATGGGGATGGTAGGGATTGGATGAGATCGTTCATGTAATGGCATCAGATTGTTAGGGCATGGTGCCTAGTATCTTTTATTAGTGCTTTATGACTTTGTTGCGACTTGTTGTGCTTAATGCTTGTCACTAGGGCCCGAGTGCCATGATTTCAGATCTGAACATGTTATTGATTCATTATGATAGTATTGTTTTTGGTCTTATCTGCAAGTTGTATACACACGTTGTTGTCCGGAACCTATGGCCCCGAAGTGACAGAAATCGAGATAACCGGAAGGGAATGGCTTTGATGTGAGGATCACATGTGTTCATGGAGTGTTAATGCTTTGCTCCGGTGCTCTATTAAAAGGAGCACCTTAATTGCCAGTAGTTCCCTAGAGGCCCCGCTGCAAACGGGCTGGCAGGACAAAAGATGTTGTGCAAGTTCTCATTATGACACGTATGACTATATATGGAACACATGCCTAGGATTATCTAGTACTTGGATGCTTTATCTTATTTATTTGCAATTGCCCTATGTTCTGATTGCTATGTGAATTGTCTTGTCCATGCAACGCCCGTCCATCCATCCCTATGCCTACCGCACTCGAATCCCACTCACATCTTGCTTTTGTTTACCGCTTTTGCTTTACTACTCTGTTACTTTACTATTCCTACTACAAAACTGTTGCTACTGATAAACTGCTGTGAGCAAGATTGTTTCCAGGTGCAGCTGAATTGACAACTCAGTTGTTAAGGCTTATAAATATTCTTTGGCTCCCCTTGTGTCAAATCAATAAATTGGGTTTCACTTCCCTCGAAAATACTGCGATACACCCCCTATACTTGTGGGTCATCAAGACTATTTTCTGGCGCCGTTGCCGGGGAGCATAGCTTTATTTATCAAGTCCACTTGGAATCACTATTGTTCAAGCTAAGTTTACTTTCTCCTTGTTTCCTTGTTTCTTTATCAAAAATACAAAAAAATTGGTTCCTACTCTAGTTGTTATTTTCGTTGGTCTGTTATTGTCTTGCTTTATCATGCTTGTTGTCAATGGTTGGTTTCTTTGAAACTGAATCTTATTGGCAAGGTGGGTTCACGGAAGATGGAAAATATTATTATAAGGAACACCGCTTGTCACAAAAAGGGAAACACTTATGGGAACAAATTGATAGATTGTATACCATTGCTAGAAATGTGTGCTCTACTTATAATGTTACTTATTGCCTTGATAAACCTTGTTGTTGTAGGAGGTACAAACACCTCCCTTTTCAATGTGAGTATAATGATAATGTTACCATATCTTCCTATGTTAAGGGAAATTATGACCTTTATGATGTGGAACAAACTAAGGAATTTATTGCTTGGAAGGGTGCATTTGAACTTGCTAGTTTGCTTGAAAATATTAACGATTCACCTTATAAGTATGAGGTTTATGGTAAACTTAAATTTTGCTTTGATAATTACAAGGATGAAAATGGCTACATTCTTGAATATTTTAATAGATGTTTTCCACAAATGGAAGATACTAATGCCTTGCAGGATCCTATGGAAGAAGAAATTGATGAACCTGAAATCTCATTAGATGAAAAAGAGAAGGAGAGTGATGAACAAAAGGAGGAAGAATGGATTAGCTACCCATGCCTACCTTCTAATGAGAGTAACTCTTTATCCCTTACATTATTTGATTGTCCCCCATGCTTACTAAAGAAGGATGAATGTTATGTTCCTGAGGATTCTTTTGAAGATGTTTATGATAAAGCTCTAGTGCTTGTAGATCATGAAAAGCATGCTTTATGTGATAGTTATATTGTTGAGTTTATTCATGAGGCTACTGAAAATTATTATGAGAGAGGAAAATATGGTTGTAGAAGTTTTCATGGTATTGAAACACCTCTCTATGTGCTGAAAGTTTTGAAGTTACTCTTGTTTTATCTTCCTATGCCTGTCACTTTGTTATTTGCTTACACGATTCCTATGCATAGGAAGTGGGTTAGACTAAAATGTGTTTTGGATTTTCTTCTTGGTGCTCTCTTTTACTTCACTTCATATTTCTTATGTGAGCATCCTCTCAAACTTTTATGCCTGAAGATGATAATATGTCTATTATTCTTGGGAGACCTTTTCTTAAATACTACAGGAGCTGTTATTAATTATAATCAAGGGAAGGTGACCTTCAATGTTAATGACAAGGAACACATTGTCTATTTACTCAAGAAGATTTAAAGGACTTATTGTTTGAATTCAATTGAACATGTTGAGGGCATTCAAGTTGGCGAAATATATTGTCCCATACCAAGAGAAAAATTTGAAACTATTATGATTGGGACCATTGCTATCAAGGTTGAGGTAACATAACCATTAGTGGAATACAAAGTTTTGTCTCATATGAAATAGTTTTGGTAACAAGACCTGATCAACCTTGTTAACAAAAGGATTTCATTGAACAAAACAATGTTTTCACCATGATTATATCCGCTTACTTCTATTTTATCCATTTTAGTTTTTTTTCCTTATGCCTAACTTAAAGGCGTTAAAGAAAAGTACTTATTGGGAGATAACCCAAAAGTTTTAGATGAGCCTTGGAAGTTATTACTTCAGTAATAACCGCTCCTTATCCTTTTTATTTGCTTTTTGTGCTAAGAGTAACCTCTAATGAGAGAGAAGTAATGATTGGGAAAGTTGCTGTCCCGAAACAGATTTCTGTGCTTCACCGTAAATATTCGTGTAAAATCTCTGAACGTCTTTTTGAGGCGTGAATTTTTTTGCTTCTGCCCCAGGTTGTTATCTAACTTTCGTTAGTTTAATACTTTTTGATTTGAGCAACAGAAGGTCTTCGAAAAAATTCGTCGTTACCTGCTGGTCTGTTTTGACAGATTTCTGCCATTTTCTGCATTTGCTTCTTGTTGGTTCCTTTTTGAGTTCTTTTGGGGAATTGAGCTTTTTGAGGGAATTTCTACAGTAGCTAGTGTTCTAATGGAAGTTTATTAGTGTTAGAACTGAACCTTAAGACTTATTTATCTTGAGTGCACTAATGTTGCTAATAAAGATTGTGTGAAGTTTTGTATGAAGGAAAAATTTCAAGTGTATGGAAGGAATGAGTAATGAGACGGAGGATGGACTAAAGCTCAAGCTTGGGGATGCCACGTGTGTCACCCCAAGAAATATCCAAGAAGTACAAGCGTCAAATCTTGGGGATGCCCAAGGCATCCCCTTCTTCATCAATAAAAATCCCAGGTTTCTTCCAAAAGCTTCTTTTTTATTATTTCATGCACAGTTGTGTTTTTCTTGGAGCGTCTTCTTTTTCGTTTTCGTTTTGTTTTTTCGTTTGCTTGGTTTGCTTAGTTTTCTGAATAAATTGGTTGGACCCCCTCTTTCATACATTGGTTTGCAAATAGTTTGGTTTGGTTTGGAAAAGAGTAGGAAAGTTCATGCTTATGTGGTAAAAGGAGCTTGTTTTTGACTGTGGCCTGTGCTCTGTCTTGCCATCCTTGATATTGTTTTGGCTTTATGCTTACTATTCTTTGCTGTAGCATGACTTGTTATAAACAATTGAGATTGCTTAATGTTCCTTGGATGAATCATGCGTTGTTTTAGCATATTAAAGCATAGTATAGTGGTATTCTCCTTTGATGCTTTATTTGGGTTGACTTGGCACATGTTCACACCTTGTTATGACAATACCAAGTCACCATAAGCCTTTCTGATCCTTTAGTTTTCAACTTGTAGTATCACCTTATGCTTTGATCAATGATGTTTTGTCGCTCTGCATGATTATGGCCATTATTGCTCTCTCGTTTGTCGCTCCCTTACTATTGCTAGCCTTCACTTACACTGAGTATGTTTACTCATGTTTCCAACTCCCTAAACCAAATATTTCCAAAGTGTCCACCATACCTACCTATTAGCATCATTTGCTACTCCCGTGCATATTCATATGCCTTGTTTTCTTCTGAATAAAATGTTTGCTTGTTATGGGAAAATTAGTTAGTAAAGCTCTCACGAACTTGATGGCACACTTTATTTCCTGCACTTAATAAACCTGAACCATTGTGAACTCTCCATGAAAGTTATATGCTTGCTAATTATAGGATGGGGATTAGCAGAACCATGCTGTCATGGGGAACGCTTTCAACACTTGTAAATATATACCCAGTTGATACCTTGCTCTTTTGTTTGCGGATGTCATCGGTGTGAAATAAAAGGGGAGCTTTTAAGTCCATGGAGTTATGTATGTGTGTTACAGAAATGCCTGGGCCGCTGGTCTAATCCATGCCGACATGGTGGAAACCTGCAGCGTAACCATAATGATATCTATGAAGCATTCTTCTTATAAAAAGAGAGAGAGATAGCTATTGAGAAAAAGAAAAAAAAGAGTTTTATGAAAAGAGGAAAGTGAGAAAAAGCACCATTTTCCCATGGTAAATAAGAAGATTGCTGAGATACTCATTGTCTGCTTTCCTTGTCATTTTGATATGGGGATTCTTCCGTATCATCGGGCAAGGGGTACCCCGTTGGCGGTTCTCAATGATACGCACATACTTACGATGACAAGAACTTACCGGTAACTAAAGTTGAGTAGCATGAGGAGCGGCCCTCGTACTCAAGGGACTTGGGATTTTCAGTTTATAGTCTGTCAAGCATATAACTCAGATTGGACCTCACTTTCACCTTAACCACATTAAAGATGCTTATGATAGGGGCAATGAGAGCTCAAAGCTAATGAGTACCATACTTTCAGCATTTGGAAGCCTTTCAAACTATTCAAAACCTGTTCATTTCCTTGTTGAGTCTCCACACATTCTATGAGAACTTTCTTGAGAGCATAGTGGCCATTCTTAGTTCTATGTGCATTGTCCCAAGACTTGTTGATGGATGCATACCTTGATATTGCTTGCTTTAAACTATTTGTATCTAGTCACTCTTGTAAACTTTGAAGGTGTCCTATGCATTTATGTTTGCTACTCTATGAGGGACAAGCTGAATGCCACTATGCTATGTTTTCTTTATGTGAAACAAACAAACGTGTAGCATCCCATCTGTCTAACATATGTAATGGTACATGGTCTAGTAATATAATTGCTACTTCCTACATATAATTGTTGCATCATAATTATATCATGCTCATGTCATCATGCCACCTTGCATTTGAGCATCATATAAAACCCTTTTTCATTTGGTTCTTATCTCATATGCATTATTAATTGTATTGCCTCTTGATATATTGTATTTGGTTCTTGATAAATGCTTGATGCCCAAGTTGAGTTGGGGGCATATCTTTTATTCAACTCCACCACCTTTCCCTTGTCACCACCTTATAATTCCACCATCCTAATTATACCTGAGCTTGTATATTCTCCTTTGGCATTTAATCTAGCTCATGTGGGTTGGGATGGGTCCACTTCTATTTCCACATGCTCTCACACTAACATCATGTTGTTTTCACATTATTGATATGTGGAGCCACCTTTGCATGTATTATGAGTGGTACCCCTTTTCTAGATTCCATAGAGAGTGTTTTGGAATAGTGGCTCATGTTGGAATATTGTTGAGGATATTAAACACCTAGTGGAACATACACACTAGCATGTCCCATTTATATTCAAATATGACCATATCCATCTACTCCACATGGGACATCCTTTTCAATTCAATGTAGCTTGGCTTTAGCTCCATATTTTGGAATGCATGTGAATAAATGCCATGAGACCTTATTATTGTTTTAACAAAATGATCATGGTATTTATTAATTATGCATGGGCCATGCAAGTCACCACCATCTTGTGCTCTTTTGGTTTCATTTGTACTGTTTGAATATTTATCTGTTGTGAGCTCCCTTTTTCTCTCAACCCTCATCATCTTGGACCTAGTTCCTTGCATTGTGCATCATACCTCACCCCTCATATCCATCTCCTCCATATCCCATGCACTTGATCATGAACAAAAACCTACACTCTAATCTCTCATGCCACCCCCATCTACCCCTAATCTAAACCCTAGCCGAGTATCCCTCTCCTTTTCTCTCTACCACCCGAGCCACCTTACCCCCATCTACCCCCTCTCTAACCCTAACCACCACCATGCCGAGCCACCTCCCATGCCACCCTCCAACCCTAGCGCCATGCCACCCCGAGCCTCCCCCTCTCGGCCTCTCTTTCTCTTTCACTGCCAGGTAGGCCCCACACCGTACCGCCCAACCCCATCCTCGCGGTCTGGCCCAGCTGCAGCCCTCTCTGCCCTCGAGCCAGCCGTGCACATGAGGAGGAGAGAAAGGTGGCGTGGATGCCACTTTTTCCACCGAGCCTCCCCACGGCAGATACCCCCTCCCCCGCCCTTATCTAACCCCTCCTTCCTCTCTACAGTGCGCCCCAGAATCCCCCTGGCCTCTGCGCTGCACCCCTTCGTCCTCATCTCCTCCTGCTTCCATCTCTTCCACCGCCAGCCACCACCGTCGGCATCCACCTCATACACCAGATCGAGGAGGCGGGCGTGGTGACGAGGGTGTCGAGGAAGGCCACGGGATCCCCTACGTCGCCCCTGTGCTCTGCAACGAGGAGGAGAAGGCCCGATAGCTGCTACGTCGTCGATCCGTCGCTCCCCGGCCCGTTCCACCATCACCATTAGCCTCGCGGTGAGCCACCCTACCCTCCGGACAACCTCTCGGTCCTCTTTGTTTTCTGTACTCGCCGGACCTTTCGTCGAGTGGCCTCTATCTTGGCGGCGACGCTTCGCTTCGTCGCCACAGAAGAGCTCAAACTCGACTAGCCGATCTGTTCCTTAGCAACATCCCCTACCCACCGCATTGGTTCCGCCTCTGTGCGCGAGCGCCAGGTCTCTGGTTCGATCCCCGCGCCGCGCGTCGCGTTCTATCACCGATCTGTCGTCAGATGATTCAGAGGAAGAAAAACAGTACCGCGGTGCATTTTTGCAATTCCCCCCATCGTTTTGCTGGCTTAACCCGCACTCCCCCAGGTCCCACATGCCAGCGCCTGTTTCCTTTTTACAAAAAGGGACCACACTTTTCCGTTTCTAAACCCGCGCCCCCAGCTGTGCCGCGTGTCAGATTCCCTCTCCCCGCTGGCGCGTGGGCCCGTTCGAGAGCCGGACCCACCGATCGATGGCGGCTGCTCAGCGCTGGTGAGAGAAAAGTCTCAGTAGCGTCGTTTCCAACAAAGCACCAGACTCCACCTGCGTATGTGGCTAGATCTGCTTGGGTATAAAAAACATCTGTGTTATTCTGTTTTATAAAAACAATTTCAGAAAATGTTTAAATTCAAATTTAAATCTGTTTTTAATAAATTTTAATTTGTAATTCCAAATAATACAAAAGATATATGTTTTGGAGTCAGAAAAATGTGAGGAATTCAAATATGCCATTCAAAATATCTTTTGGGCAAATTAAATTTTCGAAATTGTTTAAATGCAATAAAACTGCCCTTTTTCTTAATTAATTAATAACTTTAAATCTACAACTCCAAATTCGACAAATAATATGTCTAAATCGATCAGCGCGACGAGCCCGTTCTAACTATGCATTCCATGTTCTGAATTGCAGCATGCATCATATAAATATAAAGTATACAGCAAGTGTTATGAGAGCAAAACATGACTAAAACTTAATAAAATGCTTTATTCTTGTACCCCACACCTCACCCATGCCATGCTACATTATTGCCATGTAAATTATGCATCATTCATCATGGCATGCTTGTTTGCTTGTCGCATTTTAATTCATATGCTTGTGCACTTTATTTATGTTGGCCCTTGCTTGTTTGGTTCTTCTTCGAACAGACGCCGAAAGGTGGGATATATCAGAATCCTGTGAGCACTACCCAGATCCGACTCTCGCTTCAACTGAGCTGCCAGGCAAGCACTACCACATGCTTGCATACATATAGTACCTATTGCCTCTATCTTATTCTTGCATCATTGAGTCGTGATTGCATTAAATTGAATCCCAAGTACTGCATAGCCTTTACTTTTAAACCCCACCGAAGCTTATTCCTCCATCCCATGAGCCATTACTACAGGAGTTGTTTGATCCATGCGAGTCGTAGAAAAGCATGTGTAGGGTATATGAGTGTCTGGTGGGTAACGAGGTACCTAAACAACTTAACCTGAGTAGTAATGGGATAACTAATGAAAGCGACACCGGTGGGCAATATCTGCTATTTGGTTTTTCATGCTCACTTGTGTCCCGTAGGACCCCGAGTACTTGATTCCTGTTCCTTGACTATTCGCACTATCCACATCCGGGAGGCCTTATGGACCCCCCCTGAGCTAGAGCTTGATTCATTTCTATTTCTTGGGGCCAAAAAGTAGTTTGGGGCTTTGTTACTATCCTGTACTTATGCCATGCTTTACTGTTTTATTTAAGATTGTGCGTGGAGCACCTGTACTGTTTTGGATGCGGAATGTTTTCGCGGTATCGACAAGCCCAGTAACATTTTGGGGATCCCAGTCGTTTATATCCGTTGACGCAAACCTTGGGTCCGTCTCGGAGCCGGCCAACTTCGTTGCGGGTAGCTTAATGGGGTGGCCCCCTGAAATATTTCTGAATCCTGTGATCGCTTTGTCGTGAATGCCTCATTGGGTTTTGAGTTGGTTTTTCTGAGGTTGATCGAGTGTGTGTTGCTATTTGTGCACCCCTGCAGGGTAAATCTTTCTGAAAGCCGTGTCCGCGATTATGGACGACTTGGAGCATAGTTTCTCGATCATAGACAAGTATAACTAAAGTAGCGCTTTTAATTTGACTAAGTACTGGACTAGTAAATAGTGCAATACTCATGGAATGGTTAATAAAACTGCCAACAGATGGGTTGTTCATCCGCTTTCTCGTTGGTAAGCGAGAAGGAGGATGGATCTGTTAATTATTCTGTTATAACTGTTGTTACTAATTAACGGACATCCGTCTATCTTTGGTTAGGAGGATGGTTAGCGAGTATCTATAGACTTGTTAGTTATTATCTTTTGCTGCAATTGCGTCACCCTAGGTATATGTCCCCTTTAGAGGCATAAAGACTTGCTGAGTACCCCTAGGGTCTCACACGATAAATTGTTTGATTCAGATGAACAGGTGTACTCGCAAGATGGATACTAGGTGGAGGAGACAGATGATGTTGGCAACAATCACTCGGTGTAGAGATTCCGAGGATGGGGATCCGCGAGATTTGTGGGCGGGATGTGTTTATTTATGTGGCAGCTTATGCCGATTTGCTTCTTATCCGTACTCGGATCTTGTTTTCCGCTTCCGCTTGATACTCTGATGTTTGATGTATGAGGAGCTATCCTAAACTATTATCTCTATCTAGGATACTTGGATCTTGCCGTATGGCGTTGCAATATTTCTATTTCTTTTAGATGGAATGGCTCTGAAAACTGTTGTATGGTGGCTTGCATACATACTCACTTGTGTATGTAGTTGATCCCTTCGCCGACACGCCGCTCGTTCTTGTCCCGATGTTTTGGAAGTGGTTAGGACGGCCGAAAGGTCTACCTGTGAGTGGCCCCTGGCCCCACCGTACTATTTTAACCACTTTCGCTCATCCAGGCATGCAACTTAGCGTAATTCACCGAGGTAGTTACAATTGGTATCAGAGCCATACCGCCCTTCAGGGTCTCAGCCAAATGGTCGTTGTCAGTCTAGCAAATATTTTTGGTAGTTATGTATACTAGGGAAAAACAAAATGTGAGAGTAGGACTGCTTCCATTTTTCTTCTTACCCACCCACCCACCCTTTTCTGGTAAGGAAGTGTAACGTTTTCAATCCTCTTCTAAAATTCAAACTAGGATTCACGTGTTCTGGGTTCCGTAGTACCATAGGTTGTGTGTGTGTGTGAGTGTGTGTGTGTGTAATTCCTTGTCTATCTGTTGCATCCAACTTGTTATCACTATCTGCCTTTTGGGTATCAACTATTGGTACATTCCATACCGACAGGCTTTTGTAAACCGACGCGATCTATCTGATTCGTTGTAAACCGGCACGATCTCTCTTACTCTTTGTTATCCGACGATATCTTGTTTGGGGTGTTTGTTTCCGTAGTTGCTAATCTTTAGGTTCATCTTAAGAAAGAAGGTGTTGGGATATGTGTTTTACTTATTCATGTGCAGAGTAATGATTTGAGTGCGGGATGGAGTCGCGACCATACCACTACTGTTATCATTCGCTCTTGTATATTGAATTGGTAGAGTTACTAATCTTGATTCATTAAGTGGTTTGCGCATATAGTGGTATTTTAATGCCGAAATTTGCGAAAAAAATAATCTTTGATAGCTTTGTGTACCACACTCCTTGTTCAGTCGTGTGCAATATGCTTAATATCTTCTAGGTGCTTTGAACTTTGTTGATATTTTAATATCATCTTAGTAATTTGTATCCTTTAATCTTGGTTAATTCCATTTTGGTACTATTTTGGATTATTATTATTCTCCATTATGGTACTGACTTGTGTTTTATATCAATCATAGGATGGCACCACCACGCCATTCTAAGGAGGACATACCACCTGAACTGGGGGCTGCGTTGGCAAGTATTGCTAATGCCATGGGAGCAATGCAGTAGAACCAGCAACGATTTGAAGAAAGTGTCAGGAGGAATGAGTTTGTTCCACTACCTCCACCTCCCAAGCGAGGAGACATCAAGAGTTTTCTGAAGTTCAACCCGCGCCACTTTGAAGTGTCTGATCAGCCTCTGGACGCAGATGATTAGCTGCATGAGATGTCAAGGTTGCTGATGACTGTTGATGTTCCTGAGAAAGAATGGGTAAAATGTGCCACTCACCTTCTAAAGGGAGATGCAGCTCTGTGGTGGGAGAATTACCTGAAGGCAAACCACTCTGAGTTTCAGCCTACTTGGGAGCAGTTCACTGGGGCTTTCAAAGAGCAATATCTGTCAGAAATTGTCATGGAAAGGATGAAGGAAGTGTTTCTCAACCTCAAGCAGGGCAATGACAATGTCAATACCTATATCAGAAACTTCATGAACCTTTCTTGGTATGGTGGCGATGAGATCTCTGATGACAAGAAGAAGCAAAAGAGGTTCAGACAAGGGCTCAATGCATCAATCAAATATGCAATCACTCATGCAAGGCCGGGGTCTTTTCTGGAACTCCAACATACAGCTCTGCAGGAAGAAGCAAGTAGGCAAGTGTTTGAGGAGTCCAAGAAACACAGCCGCGACGCAGCAAGCTCTTCAGCTATGATAGCTCCTTCTAAGCACCACGTGTGGGTTCCTAACACCCCACCGTCGCTCTCGGCTCCACCAAGACCTTCAAGCTACGCGGCAAGGCCACCAAACTCCTTCACTGCTGCTCCCAGGGGCTACAACCACAACTACCCTGGAGCGCCTGGCGGAGTCCCTGGCTACGTTGCTCCACGTCCACCTGGTGCTTGTTACACTTGTGGGAACACTGGAATTGTCCAATGAACAACAAAGCTCTTCCTCCACCACCTCCAAGACCTGCAGCAAGTTCTTATATGGTTCGTGCACCTCCACCTCGGGCTCTCAACATCAACACCAAGCCCGGGTCTACTGTTGCTCGTGCCAACTGTGTCAACGTCGCTCAAGCTGAGCATGCACCTGGAGTTGTGATGGGTACGCATCCCGTTAACTCAGTCCCTGCACGAGTTTTGTTTGATTCTGGTGCATCGCATTCATTTGTGTCTCACAAATTTGCAAATGAGCATGAGCTAGCTATAGACCAACTGGATAAAAAGTTAATGGTTCTTTCTCCCGGGGCAAGATTGTTATCTACCAAGATCAGCCATGGCAATCAAATTGAGATTGGTGGTTCTTCTTTTCTGGCCTCATTGATTATTCTGGGCAACTCTGACATTGATGTTATCTTGGGCATGGATTGGTTAACAGCAAATGCATCTGTGATTGATTGTGCTGAACGCTCGGTTTCTCTAAAAATTCCTGAAGGCCATATAGTCTATTCTCCAAGTCTGACTCCTACAATTCAGCTTTTCTCTTTGGCGGCTCTGAATGATGATGCTATGGAAGCTATTCAGAGTGTTCCGGTGATCTGTGAGTTCCCAGATGTTTTTCCTGAAGAGTTGCCAGGTATGCCTCCTGACCGAGAGGTCGAGTTTGTGATTGAGCTTCAACCTGGAACCGCTCCTATCTTCAAGCGGCCTTATAAAATGGGTCCGGCTGAGTTGGCTGAACTCAAACGTCAGCTTGATGAACAAGAGAAGTTGGGTTTCATTCAGCACAGTACTTCTTCTTGGGGTAGCCCAACCATCTTTGTGAAGAAGCGAGACAAGACTGATAGGTTTTGTGTGGACTATCGGGCTCTCAATGCTAAAACCATCAAGAATAAATATCCCCTTCCGCAGATTAATGATCTCTTCGATCAGCTAGCTGGAGCTGTGGTATTCTCTAAGCTTGATTTGAGAAGTGGATATCATCAAATCAAGATTCGCAAGGAAGATGTTCCCAAAACAGCTTTCACCACCCGCTATGGCATGTATGAGTACACGGTCATGTCTTTCGGTCTCACCAATGCACCTGCCACCTTCTCGAGGCTTATGAACTCGGTTTTTATGGAGTATCTTGATAAGTTCGTTGTGGTCTATCTGGATGACATCCTAGTCTATTCTAAGTCAAAGGAAGAACATGAAGAACACCTTCGGTGTGTCCTAAACAAGCTTCGTGAGAACCGCCTGTATGCAAAGTTCTCCAAGTGTGAGTTCTGGCTGCCTGAAGTCACCTACCTTGGTCATGTTATCTCTGCCAAGGGCATTGCCGTCAGCCCAGAAACTGTTAAGACAATTGTTGACTGGCTTCCACCCATAAATGTCAAAGAAGTCCGGAGTTTCCTTGGTTTGGTGAGTTACTGCTGTCGCTTCGTTCAGAATTTCTCGAAGATTGCGAAGCCTCTTACCGATCTTCTCAAGAAAGGCAAGAAATACCTTTGGTCTCCTGCTTGTCAAGCAAGCTTTGAAACACTCAAAGAGAAGCTCACTTCCACACCAGTCTTGATTCCTCCAGATACATCAAAGCCTTTCCAGATATTCTGTGATGCCTCATTGCAAGGATTGGGTGCGGTCCTTATGCAAGAAAAGCAAGTCGTTGCATATGCCTCTCGTCAGTTGAAAATTCAAGAGCTCAACTATCCAACACATGACCTCGAACTCGCATCAGTTGTCTTTGCTTTGAAAGTATGGAGGCACTACTTGCTTGGCAACCGTTGTGAAATCTTTTCTGATCACAAGAGTCTGAAGTATATCTTCACACAGCCTGATCAACCTTCATCAGAGAAGGTGGATTGAAGAAATTAATGATTTTGATTTGACCATCAACTACACTCTGGGCAAAGCTAATGTGATGGCCGATGCTCTCAGCCGCAAAGCTTATGTCAACAACCTCATGCTAGAAGAACAACAGCCTCTCTTGTGCGAGGAATTCCGTCAGCTCAACCTTGAAATTGTGGATCAAGGGTATCTTCTGAACCTCCTGGCAACACCTCTCTTGGAAGAAAAATTTCGCTCCATTCAACTTGGTGGTCCTTACACTAAAAAGATCATCTCCAACATTTAGCTTCCGAAGTATGAGTCCTTCCACGTCGACGACCAAGGCGCTCTTTTCTTTGAACACCGGATGTTTGTTCCGAACTACCCGGGTTTGAGAGAGCAAGTTCTTAAGGAGGCACATGATTCTGTTCTTTCTATCCACCCTGGCAGCACTAAGATGTACATGGACTTGAAAACACAGTATTGGTGGCCTGGGTTGAAACAATATTGTGCCAAGTATGTCTCGGAGTGTGATGTCTGCCCCAGAGTTAAAGTTGTCCATCAGAAACCTTTCGGTCTTCTACAGCCATTGAAACCTCCGGAATGGAAATGGGAGAAAGTAGAGATGGACTTCATAACTGGTTTTCCAAGGTCGCAGAAGGGCAACAATGCAATCTTTGTTGTCATCGACAGGCTTTCTAAAGTGGCTCACTTCTTTCCCGTCAAGGAAACAATTTCTGCAATTTAGTTGGCTGAGCTCTATATCAATAGAATTATCTCTCTGTATGGGGTTCCTCTTGAGATCAGCTCAGACCGTGGAAGCATCTTCACTTCCAAGTTCTGGGGAAGTTTCCAAAATGCTTTGGGAACAAAATTGAACTTCAGCACAGCTTACCACCCTCAGTCGCAAGGACAAGTGGAAAGGATCAATCAGATTCTGGAAGATATGCTCCGGGCTTGTGTTATCTCTTTCGGCATGAAGTGGGAAGAATGTCTTCCTTATGATGAATTCTCTTACAACAACAGCTTCCAGAAAAGTCTAAAGATGGCACCATTTGAGGTTCTCTATGGTCGCAAATGCAGAACTCTGATTGGTTGGTCGGGCACAGGTGAAAGAACATTGTTTGGCCCCGACATTGTAACTCAAGCGGAGGAGAAGGTTCACATCATTCTTGAAAATCTGAAGGTTGCTCAAAGTCGCCAGAAGAGCAACTATGACAGGAAGCACACGGACATGGAGTATGTCCCTGGTGATCTCGTTTACCTTCGTGTCACTCCCATGAGAGGCACGCACCGGTTTGGTATCAAAGGAAAGCTGGTTCCTAGATACATCGGTCCTTTCAAAGTTCGTGGAAGAAGAGGAGAAGTCGCTTATGCTCTTGAGCTCCCTGAAAAACTCAAAGTCCATGATGTTTTCCATATCTCTCAAATCAAGAAGTGCTTCAAGGATCCCGGCAGGACCGTGGACCATGAGCTTATCAATCTCCAAGAAGATCTGTCTTATCAAGAACACCCCATAAAAATCCTAGAAGTCACAGAAAGAAGGACTCGCAACAAGTCCATCAAGTTCTGCAAGGTGCAGTGGTTGCACCATTCCGTTGATGAAGCCACTTGGGAACGCGAGGATGAGCTCCGTGCCAAGTATCCTACCCTCTTCGTGTCGTCTTCTTCTTCCTAGAATCTCGGGGCGAGATTCCTATTTAGTGGGGGAGAGTTGTAGCATCCCATCTGTCTAACATATGTAATGCTACATGGTCTAGTAATATAATTGCTACTTCCTACATATAATTGTTGCATCATAATTATATCATGCTCATGTCATCATGCCACCTTGCATTTGAGCATCATATAAAACCCTTTTTCATTTGGTTCTTATCTCATATGCATTATTGATTGTATTGCCTCTTGATATATTGTATTTGGTTCTTGATAAATGCTTGATGCCCAAGTTGAGTTGGGGGCATATCTTTTATTCAACTCCACCACCTTTCCCTTGTCACCACCTTATAATTCCACCATCCTAATTATACCTGAGCTTGTATATTCTCCTTTGGCATTTAATCTAGCTCATGTGGGTTGGGATGGGTCCACTTCTATTTCCACATGCTCTCACACTAACATCATGTTGTTTTCACATTATTGATATGTGGAGCCACCTTTGCATGTATTATGAGTGGTACCCCTTTTCTAGCTTCCATAGGGAGTGTTTTGGAATAGTTGCTCATGTTGGAATATTGTTGAGGATATTAAACACCTAGTGGAACATACACACTAGCATGTCCCATTTATATTCAAATATGACCATCTCCATCTACTCCACATGGGACATCCTTTTCAATTCAATGTAGCTTGGCTTTAGCTCCATATTTTGGAATGCATGTGAATAAATGCCATGAGACCTTATTATTGTTTTAACAAAATGATCATGGTATTTATTAATTATGCATGGGCCATGCAAGTCACCACCATCTTGTGATCTTTTGGTTTCATTTGTTTTGTTTGAATATTTATCTGTTGTGAGCTCCCTTTTTCTCTCAGCCCTCATCATCTTGGACCTAGTTCCTTGCATTGTGCATCATACCTCACCCCTCATATCCATCTCCTCCATATCCCATGCACTTGATCATGAACAAAAACCTACACTCTAATCTCTCATGCCACCCCCATCTACCCCTAATCTAAACCCTAACCGAGTCTCCCTCTCCTTTTCTCTCTACCACCCGAGCCACCTTACCCCCATCTACCCCCTCTCTAACCCTAACCACCCCCATGCCGAGCCACCTCCCATGCAACCCTCCAACCCTAGCGCCATGCCACCCCGAGCCTCCCCCTCTCGGCCTCTCTTTCTCTTTCACTTCCAGGCAGGCCCCACACCATACCGCCCAACCCCATCCTCACGGTCTGGCCTAGCTGCAGCCCTCTCTGCCCTCGAGCCAGCCGTGCACGTGAGGAGGAGAGAAAGGTGGCGTGGAAGCCACTTTTTCCACCGAGCCTCCCCATGGCAGGTACCCCCTCCCCCGCCCTTATCTAACCCCTCCTTCCTCTCTACCATGCGCCCCAGAATCCCCCTGGCCTCTGCGCTGCACCCCTTCGTCCCCATCCCCTCCTGCTTCCATCTCTTCCACCGCCGGCCACCACCGTCGGCATCCACCTCATACACCAGATCGAGGAGGCGGGCGTGGTGCCAAGGGTGTCGAGGAAGGCCACGGGATCCCCTGCGTCGCCCCTGTGCTCTGCAACAAGGAGGAGAAGGCCCGGTAGTTGCTGCACGTCCGCGATACCGAGGCAAAACCCTAGCTCCGGCCGTCTGCTACGTCGTCGATCTGTCGCTCCCCGGACCGTTCCACCACCACCATCAGCCTCGCGGTGAGCCACCCTACCCTCCGGACAACCTCTCGGTCCTCTTCGTTTTCTGTACTCGCCGGACCTTTCGTCGAGCGCTCTGTCTTGGCGTCAAGGCGCGACGCTTTCGCCGTCAAGGCTGTAAGAGCTCAGCTAGCCGCCGATCTATTCCTTAGCAACATCCCCTACCACTGCAGTGGTTCCGCCTCTCTTGGCGCCAGTCTCTGGTTCGATCCCGGCGCGTCAAGGCACGCGTCACCGATCCGTCATGCCGATGATTCAGAGGAAGAAAAACAGTACCGTGGTGCATTTTTCCAATTCCCCCCACCGTTTTGCTGGCTTAACCCGCACTCCCCTAGGTCCCACATGCCAGCGCCTGTGTCCTTTTTACAAAAAGGGACCGCACTTTTCCGTTTCTAAACCCGCGCCCCAGTGTCACAGGTCGATTCCTCTCACCGGGCGTGGGCCTCGAGCCGGACCCCACCTGCCACCGATCAGTGGCAGCGGCTCATGCCTGCGGCTGTGAGAAAAGTCTCAGCGCATCGTTTCCGCCAGCACAGCACCGGACCCACCTGTCTGTGACTGTGGCTACATCTGCCTGGGTATAAAAAGCATCTGTGTTATTCTGTTTTATAAAAAGAATTTCAGAAAATGTTTAAATTCAAATTTAAATCTGTTTTTAATAACTTTTAATTTGTAATTCCAAATAATACAAATGATATATGTTTTGGAGTCAGAAAAATGTGAGGAATTCAAATATGCCATTCAAAATATCTTTTGGGCAAATTAAATTTTCGAAATTGTTTAAATGCAATAAAACTGCCCTTTTTCTTAATTAATTAATAACTTTAAATCTACAACTCCAAATTCGACAAATAATATGTCTAAATCGATCAGCGCGACAAGCCCGTTCTAACTATGCATTCCATGTTCTGAATTGCAGCATGCATCATATAAATATAAAGTATACAGCAAGTGTTATGAGAGCAAAACATGACTAAAACTTAATAAAATGCTTTATTCTTGGACCCCACACCTCACCCATGCCATGCTACATTATTTCCATGTAAATTGTGCATCATTCATCATGGCATGCTTGTTTGCTTGTCGCATTTTAATTCATATGCTTGTGCACTTTATTTATGTTGGCCCTTGCTTGTTTGGTTCTTCTTCGAATAGACGCCGAGCAGGGGATATATCAGGAATCCCAGGAGCACTACCCAGATCCGACTCTCGCTTCAACTGAGTTGCCAGGCATGCACTACCACTTGCTTGCATACATATAGTACCTATTGCCTCTATCTTATTCTTGCACCATTGAGTCATGATTGCATTAAATTGAATCCCAAGTACTGCATAGCCTTTAATTTTAAACCCCACTGAAGCTTGTTCCTCCATCCCATGAGCCATTACTACAGGAGTTATTTGAGCCATGCGAGTCGTAGAAAAGCATGTGTAGGGTATGTGAGTGTCTGGTGGGTAACGAGGTACCTAAACAACTTAACCTGAGTAGTAATGGGATAACTAATGAAAGCGGCACCGGTGGGCAATATCTGCTATTTGGTTTTTCATGCTCACTTGTGTCCCGTAGGACCCCGAGTACTTAATTCCTGTTCCTTGACTATTCGCACTATCCACATCCGGGAGGCCTTATGGACCCCCCCTGAGCCAGAGCTTGATTCATTTCTATTTCTTGGGGCCACAAAGTAGTTTAGGGCTTTGTTACTATCCTGTACTTATGCCATGCTTTACTGTTTTATTTAAGATTGTGCGTCGAGAACCTGTACTGTTTTGGATGCGGAATGTTTTCGCGGTATTGACAAGCCCAGTCACATTTTTGGGTTCCCAGTCGTTTACAGCCATTGACGCAAACCTTGGGTCCGTCTCGGAGCCGGCCAACTTCGTTGCGGGTAGCTTAATGGGGTCGCCCCCTGAAATATTTCTGAATCCTGTGATCGCTTTGTCGTGAATGCCTCGTTGGGTTTTGAGTTGGTTTTTCCGAGGTTGATCGAGTGTGTGTTGCTATTTGTGCACCTCTGCAGGGTAAATCTTTCTGAAAGCCGTGTCCGCGGTTATGGACGACTTGGAGCACAGTTTCTCGATCATAGACAAGTATAACTAAAGTAGCGCTTTTAATTTGACTAAGTACTGGACTAGTAAATAGTGCAATACTCATGGAATGGTTAATAAAACTGCCAACGGATGGGTTGTTCGTCCGCTTTCTCCTTGGTAAGCGAGAAGGAGGTTGGATCTGTTAATTATTCTGTTATAACTGTTGTTACTAATTAACGGACATCCGTCTATCTTTGGTTAGGCGGATGGTTAGCGAGTATCTATAGACTTGTTAGTTATTATCTTTTGCTGCAATTGCGTCACCCCAGGTATATGTCCCCTTTAGAGGCATAAAGACTTGCTGAGTACCCCTAGGGTCTCACACGATAAATTGTTTGATTCAGATGAACAGGTGTACTCGCAAGATGGATACTGGATGGAGGAGACAGATGATGTTGGCAACGATCACTCGGTGTAGAGATTCCGGGGATGGGGATCCGTGAGATCTGTGGGCGGGATGTGTTTATTTATGTGGCATCTTATGCCGATTTGCTTCTTATCCGTACTCGGATCTTATTTTCCGCTTCCGCTTGATACTCAGATGTTTGATGTATGAGGAGCTATCCTAAACTATTATCTCTATCTAGGATATTTGGATCTTGCCGTATGGCGTTGCAATATTTCTATTTCTTTTAGATGGAATGGCTCTGAAAACTGTTGTACGGTGGCTTGCATACATACTCACTTGTGTATGTAGTTGATCCCTTCGCCTGCCGATTACGCTGCTCGTTCTTGTCCCGATGTTTTGGAAGTGGTTAGGACGGCCGAAAGGTCTACCTGTGAGTGGCCCCTGGCCCCACTATACTATTTTAACCACTTTTGCTCATCCAGGAATGCAACTTAGAGCGTAATTCACCGAGGTAGTTACAAAACGTCTTGCAAAGCATTGTTATTCATGAATCTTTTGTTTGTGCATTTTCATGTTGCAACTTAGTTGCTATGTCTTATTGCTAGAACTTTGTCTTTCATGTTATGATTAAAGTACTATGATCCCATCTTTGAATGTTTTACAAATACTTTGGTCAAGCATTTGATGGTGCATGTCACCTCAAAAATTATTCTTTCTTTTTATCACTTACCTACTCGAGGACGAGCAGGAGTTAAGCTTGGGGATGTTGATACATTGGAAATGTATCTATAATTTTTGATGTTCCATGCTTGGTTTTATCTCCTTTCTTGTGTTTTGTCCACACTTTGGAGTACTTTTCATATGATTACTTGGACTAACCTATTAACAAGAGCCACAGTGCCAGCTACCTGTTTTCTGCTGTTTTTGGTTCCAGGAAAGTCAGAAAATGAATATTCTCGGAATTGGACGGGACAAAGCCAAAGTGCCGATTTTTTCAGAAGACTCCAGGAGCCAGAATACGAGACGGAGGAGGGCCAAGGTCTGGCCACACAACCCCCAGGCGCGGGCTGGGCCTGGCCGCGCCAGGGCATGGTGTGGTGGCCCCAGGCACCCCCTCGGTCTCCCTCTTCGCCTATAAGAAGCCTTCTGACCTAAAAACTCCGGGGGGTTCGACGTTTTTCCAGAAGAAGTTCCGTAGAGCCGCCACCACCGAAGGGGAGATTCGGGGGACAGAAAGTCTCTGTTCCGGCACCCTGTCGGGATGGGGAAGTGCCCCCGGAGCCATCTCCATCGACCATCCATGTTTCTCCCATCTATGAGTGAGTAATCCCCCACTGTAGGCTATGGGAATGGTAGAGATTGGATGAGATCGTTCATGTAATGGCATCAGATTGTTAGGGCATGGTGCCTAGTATCTTTTATTAGTGCTTTATGACTTTGTTGCGACTTGTTGTGCTTAATGCTTGTCACTAGGGCCCAAGTGCCATGATTTCAGATCTAAACATGTTATTGATTCATTATGATAGTATTGTTTTTGGTCTTATCTGCAAGTTGTATACACACGTTGTTGTCCGGAACCTATGGCCCCGAAGTGACAGAAATCGGGATAACCGGAAGGGAATGGCTTTGATGTGAGGATCGCATGTGTTCAAGCAGTGTTAATGCTTTGCTCCGGTGCTCTATTAAAAGGAGCACCTTAATTGCCAGTAGTTCCCTAGAGGTCCCACTGCAAACGGGCTGGCAGGACAAAAGATGTTGTGCAACTTCTCATTGCGAGCACGTATGACTATATATGGAACACATGCCTAGGATTATCTAGTACTTGGATGCTTTATCTTATTTATCTGCAATTGCCTTATGTTCTGATTGCTATGTGAATTGTCTTGTGCATGCAACGCCCGTCCATCCATCCCTATGCCCACCGCACTCGAATCCCACTGTTTACTGCTTTTGTTACTACTGTCTTTGCTTTACTACTGCTGTTACTTTACTATTCCTACTACAAAACTGTTGCTACTGATAAACTGCTGTGAGCAAGATTGTTTCCAGGTGCAGCTGAATTGACAACTCAGTTGTTAAGGCTTATAAATATTCTTTAGCTCCCCTTGTGTCGAATCAATAAATTGGGTTTCACTTCCCTCGAAAATACTGCGATACACCTACTATACTTATGGGTCATCAGTTATATCACGGGAACAAAAAAAGAGTACATGTCGGCAACGAGATCAAACTTGGTATGGAGATACCAATGATCGAATCTCGGACATGTAATATATCGCGAGACAATGGGATTTAGTAACGACGTTAAAGGTTCACACGATCACAAGAGTCATCGTTGAATATGTGGGAGTTAGTACGGATCTCCCGGTCCAACTGCTGATTATTGACCGGAGAGGGGTCTTGATTATGTCTGCATTATTCGCGAACCGTAGTGTAACATCCCAATTTCAACAACCTTGATTAGTTGTCCAGAATGCAAAAATCAGGGGGAACAAAAACTTTTTCTTGTTTAGTGATGAAGTGTTTGCCTGTTGTTTGACTATGTTTATGATTATGATTGTGTATTAGAAGATATACTCCTTACCTTAACACCAGTTGACAAAAGCTACTTCCCAAAACTGTCTTGGCTTAATTTCCATATTCTCAAAAGTTCTGGTATTTCAAAACCTAAGCCAAGAAGCCTTTGCAAACCAACTATTTTAGTAGCTTCTGTTTCCTGAAACTATGGAGAGCAACCTATTATAATCTCCTTATGTTTTATAGATAGAACCTTCAACCATTCTTATCTTTAGGTTTCCCAAAACCTCTTTTTAAAGGTTTTGAATTCTACTCTTGGTAGAGATACCAAGGACTCTCATCTTATCCAAACCACAACCTTTTCAAAATACCCACCCTTACCTCGAGCTAGGCTTGATGGTAACCCTAGTAGTAGTTGATTTGTTTGTAAGATGAGTTGCCTTGATCTGCTGTTTGACTTGATTGCTTAGAAGTAGTATGAGCTACTCTAGGAGCTCATACACTAGGATCAAGATACGCTAAAATCACCAAACCCTAAGCAAGAATACAATCTGGATCTAATCTCTAGATACTAGGTGATCATCTAAAACCCTTAACCAGATCAGCTCTGAAGTGATCTAATTCTAGAAGCTTCCAAGTCAATGAATACTAGTATCAAGCAAGGATCCTTCCTACTCAATATACACTTCAACATCATCCCCTTGATTATGCTTTGGTACCTTGCAACCCATCAAAATCACCACCACCCACATTCTAGTCAAAAACCCTAAATCTGCCAAATTTGGCTAAGTCTAGAATCTGTTTCAACATCACCTTTTTGATTGTCTCCCTTTCTCAACCCTTGTGCATTTTTGGTAATACACTTGAACCATCTTGTTAACCATCCTAAGGACTACCAAGGACCACTCTTGACCTTGGTTAGATCATCCTCCAACCCACTTGTTCTTGATGGTTTTGCAGGCAAGAAAATAACTTTTCCTGCGAATCTTATCAACATGCCTACTTTAATAGAAGCTCACACCACCATACCACCTTCTATGTACCAACTATTTGCATGGTCGTGTTCTACTCATATAGGTCTATCGACATATACTTCACTTGTTCCAAGTGGATCGTTGTGCTTCTTAAACCCACATGGTTTATAAGGCACCATGACTCATCTGGTATGGCAGCCTTATTTTCAACAAAGTTTGCCCTCACTTCCACACCTCCTCAAATGTAACCAATCCAAAATCCTTCTTCCATGATCATCTATATGATTTGGTCTAACTATCCATATATCCCTTGCATCAAGGTGAGCTCTGAGCTCCAAGATCCAACAAGGTTTTGGTGGTATAAAAATAACATCACCCTAGATCCACAACTCCTTGTTTTCCATCTAATTCAAGTTGGATTTCCAGTTGCCAAGGTTGCAAATGCTTGCTACACCTTGCCTACATCATCTACCTTGATCATCAAGATTTATCAAATATCATCCATAATTAATATGGCTCCAAATCTAATTAATCTCTGTAGACAAAATCTCCAAAACTCCTTTCCCAAGGGAAAGTTTGGTTTTTGCCAAAGCACTTCCCCAACTTTTGGATCAATTGAGATCCATATATCATACCCTATCTCCCCCACCTCAGAAATAACTATTTCTGAAGACTTTTATTAATTCTTTTTGCCTATTTCCTTAAATGGCAGAAATGGAATAATAATAGTTTTAAATACTTTTAATCCCCAATAAATCATGGGAAAATTCCTCAAAGTATGGATTCATATTTAGAATCATCTCACATCAAAAACCAACTATGTCCAATGTAAATTTATCAAATGATATTCTATGAACCATTTCTGCACTTTTTGAATAAATAATTCCAACTGAACTAAAAATCATCTGAAAAATATCAAACAATTCCTAGGGCTATGTTTTGACCCTATCTACACATCAGTGCCATCTTCCCACCTTACGACATGCAACTTCTCAAACCTCCTTCATAGCTATCTATTTGTTCAAAATTGGCAAACTAACAAAACCATTGAGTTAAACCAACACCAATCCTTATCAATGCTTCTCTAGCACTCCTATCCAGCACCATAAACCCCTCTGGTCAAATTATACTATAGCACGATCACTGTAGCCCTCCCTTTTGGCTTTTGTGCTTAAAATAAGGCGAGGAGAAGATCTTGGCATAAAGGAGTATCTCCACCTTTATTGCCACAGCAGCTGCAGCACGCCTCACCTCTCCCAATGGTCGTGTCCCTGGCCACATTCCCCTCCCCTCTGCACCACTAGAAGCTACCCTAGCTCTCCCTAGCTCCCTCTCCCTCCATAATTTCTTCCTTGGCCGAAGAGCAAGTGGGGCTGCATATCCTACAGCACAGCACACCCTAGATCCTCCCTTTGCCCTTCTTGACCACCACGGCACGAGCTCCACCACCCTGGAGAACCAATCCCCTGCCAGCACCCCCTTCCCAAGATCCATGAGTCAGGTCTACCAAGAACCACACTCCTCGGGTTAAAAAGTGTCAGAGGCCATAATACACTCCCCCTGCCTCATCTCCACTCCTATCCCTTTCCTCACCCCTCTCCCAGACACCCAGAGCTCCCCATCCACTCTTCTGTCCAGGAGACGCCGGAGAAGAGGTCTCGGCCATTTTCAAGATTCGGCTAACATCCTCTCTCCCCTGCTCCTCAATCTCTGCATGACACCCTACCAGGATCTCCCCGTCCCCCTGCATCTCACCTGGCTTTTATTTTTTCTCAGGACCATCCCAGAAGCCACTCCGACGAGCCCCGGCGAACTCCTCCCGAGCGTCTCCGTGCGAACACCTTCTCGACGCGGAACCTGCTATTGCCGCCCTCACCGGACTCGCCGTCGACCTCCGCTTCTCCCTAGAACCTCCCCATCGCCTCCCCGTGACCCTAGGTGAGCCCCTGCACCCGTCGATGCTGCCGCTAGGGTTTCCTCCTCCGCCGGTCTGTCCCGAGGTCGACGATGACCTGGCACCATCGGATCCCGCTTGATCCGATGGCCCAGATCCGCGGGTACCCCTTCGCTGCCCTATCTGGCTGACCGCCAGGCCCCACCTGGCGGATTCGAACGGGATCGTCCCGCACGCGGTCTCTGCTCTAGTTGGGCTGGCCTGCGGCTGTGCGGCCCGCGGCCCGCGACCATGCAGATCTGGCCCAAATGCTAGCCCCATTTTCTTTTTCCATTTCCTCACAGCAGCATAATTCCAGTTTAGTTTAAATCAATTTGAAAATGGAAAATGGGGTATTTTTTCCAAATAGAATTTTTACCATGTTCATGTGTGTTTTGTGCAATATGTAGACCTGGTCTTTTGCCAAAAATAATTTTCATTATTTATTGGCAATTATTCCACTAAAGGTTGTCTTTTGCACTAAATAAATTCCTTAGTGACCTACACATCTCCAAAATGGATGAAACCGAGTTCCTTTGAAAGTATAGCCATAGGCCTACCATCTAGCATTTATCTCATGTCAAGGTGAACTACGCTTTAACATTGGTAAAAATAACAAAAACAGCCATAATCTGCATTTAGGAATTTCTCTAGGTCAAACAAACAGAGGTATTGGCCTAATTCCAACACCTAGTAAAACTCCATATCAACCCCAATCAAACGCCAGCAGCTAAAATTTTATTGAGATCTAGTTCAGTTATAAGGAATTGAACTATTATGTGTAGAGTTAATTATCTATTAAAGCCACCTCAGTAGTTATGTAACTCCAAAAAGATTGATTCCAATTTCTACAGAAAGGTATTCTGAAAACCTACCATGTGCCCTTGGAATCAACTCAAAAGCTTCGGTAGTTTTAATCTGGTGAAAAAGACAAGTTGTGTACAGAACTGCATTTGGGAATTTCCTGATGGCATTATGGTAATTATTTTGGAGTGATTCCAACTCTCAGCTAATCATTACATCAAACTCTACTTGACCATCCAAGGAAATAATTTTTGGATCTCCAGAATGTTTGTGGTGAATTATTTCCTAAAACTAGAGTTTTAACCACTAGAAAATGCTTATTAAATCAAGGGAGATTGATAAAATAGTGAAACCACTTTTGCTGGCTTCATTTTATCAATACCTATCTGATGGTACCATTTTTATACAATGATCATACAGGGTATGGTCTTGGTCCAAAATCCATCTCTTAGGTAGCTTCTAGACTATAAATCCTAAGGAATTTTCTCCCATATTTCCAAGACAAGGCCAATCTTATTAATCCATTCTTCCTAAGACCTACTGATTTGTAAAATTGTATTGTTCATTTCTTGCTGTATGTATTGGTGTTTGTATGCCTTGTTTTGATTGTGGTCTTGCTTGTTTGCATGTATACTCGATATCGACGATAGATGCGATTATATCGGAGACCAGAAGAAGTTGGTTATTTTGGTATTCTAAGAAGAAGTCCAGGGACATTTATGCCATTTTGCTGATCTCAGGCAAGCCACCTTCTTGCTCATAAGCCTCGTCCTACTGTTTTACTTATGCATGTTTTACTTATTGTTTTATGAAGATTGCATTGTTTCACTATATGATGTTGTATATCTGGTAGTGGTTTGGCTCCTCCAAACCATTACTCAATGGTACTACTAAGTACAACCCTCTCGATGATACCTACTTGTCCCTAGTATGGTAGATGGTGTAACACACCATACCCCTTTGGAAACCCCGATTTAGCCGAAGCAAAGCTATAGGATGGGAAGACCCCGGAAAAGTTTTACCAAATGTTTTATGATAAAACCTTGGTGAGGTGGGACCTCCCAAGAGTTGTTGAGAAATAAAAAGGTTTTGTTTTACAAAATGCTGAAGGAAGCTAGAGGAAAAAGGTTTACAAAAACGCACCCGGTTCTTTGCAGTTTAGCTATAACAACTTAACCCGTGTAACCACATTACTCTAGAATGGGACAGGGCTGGATTTGATGCTTGTCTATTCTGGTATAAGATGCCTCGCAACTACTACAGGGGATCGCGATCCCCAGAGGCTGGGCCTTCTCCCTTAAAGGTCCATGTGGGACATTGACCAGGAGAAGGAACGAACTATCTGTGGGCAGCCAGGCGTTACTCTGAGCCCCTCATTGAAAGCGCCCACTGTGTAAAGTGTAAAATGCGCTCCGGTTGGTCCTCGGTACCCGACGTCCTGGTTTTGAGGGGAGTAACACTCATAGGGTAGGCACTTATATTGGAGTGGGCATCCGGAGAGTCTTGATCGGTTACTCGACCCACGATCGGTGTAGATCAAGGTAGTGTACCCGGATGATGTGGGGAAAGTGTACAACCTCTATAGAGTGTAAATCTATTCGAATAGCCATGTCCGCGATTATGGACGGGTTGGACAAACTTCTATAGAGCGGTGCTAGTTTTGTTTTTCAAAAAGGATTTCGGAAAAGAAATGGCTTTGGGGATGGTCAGAAAGGAATGAAAGGAGTTTGGTCATGGGATGACCGGAAGGAGGAACAAATGGGTGACCCAGTCCTAATGTTTTCCAAACTTTTCAAAAAGGTTCCCAAAATGCTTACAAAGGTTTTCAACAAAGATATGTAGATGCTATATCTACAAGAGATATTGTTTGAGAAAAGAACCTCTCTTGGAGCCCTCCTACCACCACAGCCATATTGCATATCCTCTTGTTATTATTATTCTCTTAAGGTGGTTTGCGAGTACATTCAAAGTACTCACTAGCTTTGTCCCTGGCTATTAACTTGGTCAGATATCGAGAAGAAGGTGAAGTGGGAGACTATGCGAGCTAGGACGTTCTCCCAGTCAGTTGCATGTAGGTTAAGGCATGGCTAGGGCTCTACACTTAATGAAGTTCCGCTGATGTTGATCGATGTAGCCATAATGGCAAATAAGGTATGACATGTATTCGTTATGTTTTGGGATGCTTACTTTGATACTTGTCGGTTATGTGCCACGACTAACTGATCATGGGATCGTGGTTGTATGCATAACAGGGATTCTCGGAGGATTAATCCGGGGGCCCCACACGTAGGGTGACACACTTAAGGGATACTGACACCATTTGGAGCAAATATGTTTCAGATAAAGATTTAAGAAAGCGCTAGAATTATTTCAATAGACACTGAAACTGTTTCGGGTGAAATTGCTAAAATTGGTTCTGCATGTAATATTGAAATGTTGCAAGGGGTTTTATATGAATGTTTGTTAATTAAAGTAATTAACAAAATTCTGAATAAAATTAATAAAAGAGTTTTATTAAATGAGAGAGCATTAAATTTGGAGAAATTTAATGCATTTAAAGTGAAGGCTTTAATAGAGAATGTGAAGGGGCATATTTATGTGGAGGGGGTTACCACCACATGAATGAGGGAGGTGACGGGGCACCCTCCATGGGCGCCGGCCATGGGGAGGGGCTACCCCCTCCTCCTATAAAAGGCCCCCCTCTCCTCACTTCTCACTCACACCTCCTCGTGAAGGATCTCTCCCCCCCTCTAGTATTTTCCCCCATGGTCTCGGATTAGCGAGATACATGTCCCCGGTGGCTTTATCTGGAAAGAAGTTGCTACTTCTGTTGCTTTGCTGGAGTGAGGGATGGAGGTTATCGGGGTACCGGATGTGTGTGCGATCACGGATGCACCGCTGCTTTGCGGTGCTGGAGTTGGTGGTGCTGGACTTGCTGGAGCTGGATCTGATGGACGTGCTGGAGCTGGACCTGCTGGACTTTATCATGATCTTGAGATCGGCAAGTGTACGACTACATCATCCACGAGTTCCATCTTGTTAACAAAGCTTTGTTGTCTT
This sequence comes from Avena insularis, assembly GCA_023614405.1. NCBI lineage: Eukaryota > Viridiplantae > Streptophyta > Magnoliopsida > Poales > Poaceae > Avena > Avena insularis. The sequence continues at coordinate 163,382,245 of CM042696.1, forward strand.
CGAGGGTATGTTCTCTATGTATGTATATCCACATGTTGCTTGTATCTAATAGATAGATCTTGGTGTATAATAGTTCCCATCATAGGAAATTTTTTGTTTTCTATGCTGCGAACCCTTCACAACCATCCCTACAAAACTGAACTCCTTCCATATCGTGCCTTCCTTTGATTATCACTTGAATGGGATCCTACTTGAGCCAACTATCTAATGTATGACTAGGACCATGATGCTAAGAGAAAATGACAAGGATACCCCAACATCCATTTACAAGATTCAAAAATGATTTTAGAGGGGAACCCCACTAAGCTACCCGCTACGAAGTCAGCCGACTCCGAGATGAACCCAAAAATTTTGGAGATGGTTGTAAATGATTGGGAACCCTAAAGTGTGATTAGGCTTGTCGATACTATGGAAACGTGACATAATTCCTAAACAGTACAGTAGTAAACCATCCCTCGAGAAACGGTAGTAAATAAAGTAGTAAAACATGGCATAATAAATACAGGATAGTAGTAAAGCACCAAACTAATTTATGGCCCTAAGAAATAATATGTGAATCATGCACATACCAAGGGGATCCATGAGCCCACATGTGGATAGTGCGATAGTCAAGGGACATACATCAAGTACTCGGGTCCTAGGTGGACACAAGTGGGCGGGATAAAAGCCAAATCCTCTTTATTAGTTATATCTATTTCTAACATTTTAATTATCAAGTTGTAATAACCACAATTATCTCCACCATTAAGCATGTGACAACCTCCCATCAACTGTGGAACTCGACAACTCGAACCAACACTTGAGAAAGTAACTACGACTCGCAAGGCCAGCTATCTACCAAAAAAAGGGCAATAGGAGGTGACCAAGGCAATACAGGATGCAGGGAAATATAACTGGGACGGTAACTAAAGCATCGCAACACATATAGCAATAGAAAGAAGTAAATCCGTAAAGCAAAAATAGGTAGCAGAGGGGAGGATGCTCGCCTCGAAACCATTGTCAAATATACATCGGAGAACTTGTCTTTGCTCACATCAATTCAACTTCCTATTTCGGGAAGAAGCAAATCACTAAAAAACACCGGATATAATATTTGATACTACAGTAGAAGATCCAACATATTTATGATATGATGCATGGTATGAAAATATGCGATACAACTTAGTAATATTAAGTGGAACCATAAACACGACCAGGGCCGACCCATAGGACATGGCAAAGGGGCGCTCGCCCTGGGCCCACATGGTCTAGGGGCCCTGGTCCACGACTTGTTGTGTATCCATGTTTGTCTAATACTTTGACATCCAACAATATAGACTAATTTCAGAAATATAAATGGTTATCTAAAAAATATAGATGGTTCAAGCTATAGTCTATCATGACTTTACTCTTTTACTCCTAATTCTAAAAAAAGACTCTAACACTTTCGAATATTTTTTCTCGATGCCAGGATTTTGATGGCCTCTCCAAATATACAGAATAACACGGGTCCTCATATTCCTTTACAAGGTTGTGAGTATATTGATTAGTGAACACTAAGGACACAATCATATAACTATATCATTCTATAAGCAACTCTCCTATGATTTTCAACAATTGTACTTGTCCTCATCATATATGTTTTAGAGACTATTCCATCCTATTATTGATTTATTGCCTAATATGTTTACTCATGAACTCATTTTTTGCACAAGCATATGTACAGAAGCAGCAATTGATAAAATAACTATCATGATGTATAGTTCACTCGATCAATAGAGATAATTGGTTTCGAATGTCTTCATTGAGATTTCAAAGATCATGGATCTATCAAATAATACATATTATTTAATTTCCTATTGCATTATAGTAGTTTCTCTAATCAAATACTAATATTTTTAAGTCTTTTCCGTGTGTGGAAGTGGCGGAGCTTGACAGGATTGAGACGCTCAAGAACACTAATCATGATAAATTTAAGTAATCCTTAAAAGTTTAACGTAAATATTAAATATATCTCTAACTTTTTTTGGAGTAGGGGGCCATTGCCTCCTTGACCCTACGAAATCGCTGACACATTAAACAAGAGGCACTTGATTTGATGTTACCCTAGGGGCCCTCGAATCCCCTCCAGCTAGCTTCAATTTACTTTTTTTCCTCTCCGAGCACACGCATGAGATAAAACAATCTACAAAGTCTTGTAGACATTCCTTAATCCAAACAACAAGTGCTTCCCTAAGTTCAAACCTAGGTCTACTAGAAAAAAAGCTCGTTTACATCTGTAATCCGGATCGAAGGTATCAATCATTTTTCCGGCACCATTGCCGAGGATGCAATTTTGATATCCGTGTAAGATCACTAGATACCTTGTTATTTAGTTTTATTTTTGTTTTAGTTTATTTTATTGTTATTAGTTTACTTTTTATTATCTTTTAAAAATCCAAACAAATTATTTACTTGTTTAATTGTTTCTCTTATTCTAGGAAATCTAAAAAAATAAGATCTATGGATCAAAAGAAGTTTGGTGAGTATGCTACTTCCAATGATGATTGAGACACCCAAGAACGCATCATGATAAACTTAAGTAATCCTTAAAAGTCTAACGTAAATATTAAATATATCTTTATTTTTTTTGGAGTAGGAGGGGCATTGCCCTCCTTGACCCTAGGAAATTTCTAACATATTAAACAAGAGGAACTTGATTTCATGTTGCCCTAGGGCCCCTAAAATCCATGTACCGATCCTGAACACGACAATGAATTATCAACTTCAAGTTATTTATCTACCTTCAGGATTAAATGTTATTAGCCTGGCAATCATGGCGTAAGGTGGTCTACGCAAAATTAATTGGAATAGAGACACAATATGGATCAGAAGTGATAAATTACAAAGCTGGAATTTGACCTCTGGATCTAAGGAGTATAGGCGCAGAGAGCAAACTGTGCGATTGCAGATATGTGATACAGAACAAAAGAAAAAGGTTGGATTTAAGCTCTGGATCAACAGGTTTAGAACGCAAAGAGCATGCCACTACGGTGTTGAACTGTATGTTTAACACATGAAGGCGTGTCTGATTTTAATCACACAAATCGGAAATTACAGTGATAAAAGAATTGGTTTGGGTTTATTGGTACTGCTCTAGAAATTTGATATGAGATCGCCCAGCTGGGAGTGAAGCAAGCAGCAAACCAGCTAGGCTGATGCTTCGGTTTTAGACTGGGTGCAACGGCTGAAGACTAGATCAAGAGACGTGTGCAGCTAGCCAAGCAAACAAGCACACTGCTGAATCAAAAGCTCTGGTGCAGAACGAGCCAGCTGAAGTAAAGGCCGCGCTTAAACCTGACGAAGCTGAACCTCGACCGATTGACAGTGAAGTTTGGCAAAAATTCAGTGACGATTGCATCGCGCTTGGGGGCTCGAACTTGGATACGGTTTAGCTGAAGATTGGAGTATACACCATCGGGATAAATTACGTGTGATGCAGAAAGTCTGGTACATAGCCAGGTGAGCGGGAGGTGACTCGGAAGCTGAGAGAAAAGAGCGTTGCCCGCGGACTGACGAACTGGATCGGCGGCGACAGTTTGATAATGAAATCGGGTCAACTTCAGATGAGTATTGCCGATGGCTCCGGGCTCGGATTTGACCGAGGTTTGAAGCATATGTAAGATGGATGTACCAAAAATATATAACCGGGAGTATCTGCGCCGGATACCAACTGGAACGACGTTGAAAGTAGCCGAGAACAAAGGTGAAAACGAGGGCGTGGACTGACGGAGTTGAGCTGAGAAAACTTACAGCAAAACTGTGAGGTTGGCCGATCTTTGGAAGAGGTTTGGTGTACTGCGTAGATGGATGTACCGAGAATGCATGAGTATGAAGAACGTTGCTGGAGGTGGCCCGCAGCGGTCGGAAAGGTGACAGGAACAAAGTGCCCTCAGATGCACGCACTGCCAGCAGTCTGCGCGCGTGACGAGCAGCGACGACGGAGATGAGGCTACGGTTGCGCAGTTGCGGAGTTTGGGCCAACTGGTTGGGGGGAGAATAGAGTGTATTTTAGCAAAAAATTGTTTAGGCAAAACTTTCTTGGGCTGGGGGGAGGGGGGCAACCCCCCAGATTGTACGATCGCTTCACAAAGCTAAAACATCTTATATTTTAAAATGGAGTTTAAAATGGAGGGAGTACATAGCTTCACATAACGGTGGTCATGAGTGACAGGGGAGAGGGAGAACGGGATGAGTAGCTCATCCTCGTGGCCTTTGGCGCAGAGTAGAAGGCCGGAGAAGGATGGCGGAGTCGTCATTAAAGATGACAATGGGCAGGGTAGAGCACTACCATACTCGTAACCGTGTAGTCAATGGTTCAAAAGTTTGCCCATACTAATAGGTAGATGAGTACATGAAAGTATCAAAGTTTAGAAGTCACAACCTCATACTCGTCCTATCCTTCTCGTCCGCATAGGTTGAAACTATAAGTAAGTTTGATATATCAATTTAAATGGGCGGGGTATGGGTATACCCATGGGTACAAGTCCATACTTGTGCTCATACCGATAACTTAACGGGTAAGGTATGAGTATTACCCGTGGGTATAAAAAGTGCCCATGCCCTTTCCATGCGGGTACGGTACCCGTGGGTATCCGTATCTGTGGTACAATTGTCATCCTTAGTCGTCGTGAAGAAGACCATCTCATGGTGGCCGCGGTGTGCGTGTGACCTGGGCGTCCATGCTGTCATCGCTGTACTGGCTCTAGGCTCGACTCCTTGCTCCAGGAGGTAGAACTTGATGAGGCAAAATGAGTTGCAGCCTCAGATGGGCTCGAGGTGGATCATGGAATTGACACGATGGAGGGGAAGATGTGGCGACGAAGCTCTCGGCTTGGTGTTTGGTGTGGAAAAGCTAGAGTAGAGGAGAGGGGAAAGGTAGGGTTGGAGCTGGGCCTATGATCTCGATTTAGCTGAAGGAGGGTAGGTGAGATGGGGCTGGTTGAAGCAAGGATGAAAAGGACTCACGAGGGATGCATGTGTGAGGCTCACATGCTAGGCAAACACGCTACGTGAGGAAGAGAAATAGGGGATGTGGTGTGTCCATCTGCCGCATACTGGGTGAAGCATTCAGGCTAGCGATGAAGGAGAAATACCCTAGAGGCAAATAATAAAGGTGATTTATTATCATATCTCATTAGTTCATAATAGTTTCATATCATGCTATAACTGTATCAAGCGGAAACATTGATACATGTGTGGTATATAAACAAACCTAGATTCCTAGTAGCCTCTATTCAACTAGTTCATTGGACAGCTGATGATCAAGGTTTCCTGATCATAGTGCTACTATAGACAACTGACAATCAAGTCATATCATCTGAGATGATGTGATGGACATTTTCCACCTATAATGGTTGTAACACGATCATGTCACATAGTTCATAGTTGCAATTATCAGAAATGGAATGTCCTGATCCTTAGACCATGAGATCTATTAATCACTATTACCAGAGGTGTAGGGTCCCCGGGATTTATCGTACGAGAAATCCCTGTTATACACATATCTGCGTTCCCATGATCAGTGAGCCATGGAACATAACCTACAAGTATCATTACAACATCCAAAACTTAATGAGAACAAAGACTTACATTAATGCCATTATGGCTACTCAATCTTCAGCAACGAATCTTCCTCAGACACAGAGCTCAATCATTCCTTAACCTACAGGCAGCTGACTGGGAAGACGGGCTAGCTCGCATAGACGTCAATGACTCCATTATCCTTCATGCTTCTAAAAATCTGGCCAAGTAAATAGCCAGGGACAATGCTAGTGAGTACTTTGAATGTACTTGCAAACCACCAAGATGAGGTAAATAAGAGTAATGCAGTTTTCCTATGGCGAGATAGCTCTATCTAGGGTTGTTTTTGGAAAAGCCTAGTTTCTCTTATAGATATGGCATCTCTACATCTTTGTTAAAAAAGAGTTTTGAAAACATGTCTCCATTTTAAAATCAGGATATCTCCATATCCTTGTCAAAAACCTTTTCGTAAACAGTTTTAGAGGAAAACCCTTTTTTTAAACCTCTTCGACAATCCATGGTCAAACAAAACCTCAACCTCATGGTCTCTCGTGACCAAGTCACACCCTTTTTATCTTTCTCAAACCATCACTTGGGTACTCCTAGCAATAAACTTTCCAATTGTCCTTGACTGTGGACACGGCTATTCGAATAGATTATACTCTGCAGAGTTTGTGCACTTTACCCACAAGAATCAATACATCTGCTGGGATTCAACTATGGCCCGTTACACACGGTAAACGGGGGTTCGGATAATCAAACATAACCTTTCATTTGTCCACCCTAGCAAAGGCACCATTTCCTTTTGGGTTTGTTCTCCCCGGAATCGCGTATGTGGCACTCGGTGCCATAATCCTCCCTTCCATACACGCCTATATCCATATCCTAGGCTTGAGGTATACCATAATTGAGTGATTCCACTATCTTCCATACCCCTAAGTCATACTATCCGTGGGAGACCCAATTGTTGCACCGACCCTTGTCCAAGACATCCGCTAACCCCAGATCCGTAGACCTTTACAGGGAGAGCCTAAAATTCGGAGGATTTTCCCCTATAGCATGTGTAGGGCCCATGCTAAATAAGACAAACTATGAGTTAAGCCCCACCACTTGGGGTAATGTGGTTGCATGAATAAGTTATTCCGGTAAAGGCGTAGAACATCCCTTCTCAACTCAAGTCCATCGTTCTCATTATTCCTCATCACTTTTCCTTCTTTAAAACCTCCACTTGGAAAAGATGCCTCTTTCCAAGGGTTTTACTAAAACATCTTCGAAACCAGTTGTCGTGTTCATCAAATCTGTGGTTTTCCAACGAGGTAGGATGCTAACCATCGAACTCTCGATCTAAAGGGCGTGTAGGTGCCAATAAGGTTGGTGTCTTGGGAGACAACAAGTCATAACTTGTAGGAGCCAAGTTACTAGCGATGTTGTAGTAAAGCAAACATGTAGGTAATAATGCAATTTATAAAGGAGATACAAAATAGGTAATTAAAAGGAGTAGGACATGTATCAGAATTCAGGAATGGTGGTTTGCCTGTGATCAGCAATATGTCCCTAGACTTCTTCTAGAATACCAATAATAAAATAATAGTATGATCCCTTCTTCTCGATGTTAGCACAATCGCAACTATCGTCGTCATAGAGTATACATGCAAACAAGTAATACCACAATCAATACAGGGCAGACAGGCACCAAAGCAATACAACATATAAACATACAATACACCAGTAGCTTCAGTATGTTTGGATAAATTGAGTTCGCACCAAGTAGAATTACTTTAATTGTATTTGTGGAAAATCTTTTATGATTTAGGGGTCCAAAACTACTTAAATAAGGGGTTTACAATTAAGACTTAGTTCTGTATGATATCAATATACAAAAATGATATCATCAGATGGGTAGTGATATAACAAAGCCACCAAAAGTGGTTTCATTATTTTATGATTTTTATTTATTCAGTTATGGATTTTCTAGTGAGATAAACCCTAATTTTAGGGGATAAATCACCAGAAATTATATAAAAGTCCATGGAAAATTTAGGGGATAAACCCTAATGCTCTTAGGAAAATCCCAAAGTCAGTTCTACAAGCTATTTGTATTTTTTAACCATATTAAAATGACAGATAATTTTGAGATGAATCCGTAGGCACATGGTAGGTACTCTATATAAATTGGATTCACCAATTTAGGAGTTACAGAACTCCTATGGTGAATTATTTGGTGTAGAAACACCATGCAAGAGGTTTTAATTCACTACTCCCTCGTTCAGAAATAACTGACTTCTTTTTTCTAGATTTGAATGTATCTATACACTAAAAATGTGTCTAGATTCATTCAAATCTAAACAAAGTCAAGTCAGTTATTTCTGGACGGAGGGAGTACAAATCAACCAGGGCTCAATAAATCTTGATATCCTAGGTTTTGGTAGGTATTGTGATGCATGTGTACAGGAAGTTGGAATTTGGTCAAAATACTTTTCATTTTGTCCTAGAGAATTTATCAAAGGCGGATTTGAGTTGATTTTTTATTTTTGCTATAGGAAACCATAAGGCTTTTAGGTATGTAACAAAGGGGACATGTAAGGTATATCAAATACCTCAGAGTACCAAGTGGTCCTAAAGGTTTTAGAGTTGTGACACTTTAGATATTTATTTTTTAGTGCAAAACATAATTTGTAGTAGATTAATTCTTCCTGCATGATGAGGAAAATACATACGTACATGCTAAAAATTACATCCAAGAGTTTCTAGGTGATTTAATTTTTCTTAGGCATTTAATCCTCACAATTTAATAAATAGAGCTGCAAAAATAATTAAAGATAAACAAAATAATGGCATGGACCGCTCCTGCAGCACACCTAGCCTAGGCAAACTGGCCGGACCACTCGGCACACCCGCGAGCGGGAGAGTGCATTTAAAACGCTGGTGGCTGGGACCCGCTGGTCAACGACCGAAGGAGGCCGAATGGGTATCGCGAGGTGTGGACCGTCAGATCAAGTACGGATCGACGGTCTCCCCTCATCGTCCTTCTCCATCCATGGAATAGAGGGAGCGAACCCTAGGACAGAAGGGGAGTTGCAGGGGCTCACCTAGAGGCGCTAGGAGATGATGACAAGGTGTCGAGGACAAGCAGAGCTCGACGGCAACCTCGACGATGGGCGACAACCAATGTTTTGTTGTCGGTGGAGGTCTCGTGCATCCACGATAGTGGAGCTCACGTAGGTGCTCCTCTGGCGCTCCCTAGGGATGTTGCATGTCGATGGAGAGGTGCGGGAGGTTACGTGGAGGCAGCGCCACGATCACGGCGACTGTGTAGGATAGGCGGTTGTACGTGAGGGTCACTGTGCATGGCGAACCACGAAGAAATTTGTGGACAGGAAGAGAAAGGCCACAAAAAAGTAAGGAGAGGAACATTACCCTCTAGCCCGATTCGGGGATCGGAGCAGCTTCGTCCCTAGGAAGCTTGAAGGAGCCCTCCGTCAGATGGTCGGAGTTCCGCACCTCGTGTAGCTCTCGTGTCGTGCGCTTGGAAGGAGCCCATTCGATGGCCCTCTTCCTAGTGGCCTTGGTGGCCGTGGAAGAAGTTCCCACCTTGCTTTTTCCCATGGCAATGAAGGAGCGACGCTAGCGCAAGGTAGGAATTCGCAAGAAGGACGTAGGAAGGCAAGGGAACAAGGAGGAAGATGAAGTTGGCAAGAACAAGGTAAAAAGGGGTAAAAGAAATCTCCTTCCCCTTATAAAGAGCAAAGCTATGCATATTGGACCGTTCGATGTAAAATCGAATCGTCCAAAGGACACACGATGATGACACTTGTCCACAAATTCCATAAAGGAAAATATCTCAAGAAGTTATTACTGTGGTAAAAACGGAGAACACCGCATGTCGCCTCGATCTTCGTGCAAAAAGTAGGATGTGCAGTCTGAAAACTCCGCTGAATACGCCACCACGCGTCATCATTACTGTAGCACGACCCCACGCTCGACACATCTCGTCACAAGCATATTGTTTGAGAATCAAGCAGCGTAAAATTCGTCATCCATGACGTTAAAACAAAAACGGTTCAGTGGAAAGGATACACGCCCGAAGAAAAATAGGGAGTCGAAACAAATTCCTCCATGAAATAGATTGAGACTACAATCAAAAATGAAAATTTTGACTGTAGCCTCGGGGGCTACTCCTATCGAGCGTTGTTCGCGCACCCGACAAATATTTGAGGAAACATTGACATCATATTTTCGAGCCTATGTTCAGACGCATACATCATAGCCTCGGGGGATACTCCTATCAAGAGCTCTGATGCGCACCTGATAAAGGAAAAACAAAAAAACTCCTATCGGGAGGGTGTATATGAAGAAAAATCAAGCATCCGACAAAAATAATCTCGGATCGCAACCAAATGCGACAAAACTCCGAATGTCGTGTTCAGAAACATGAAGGTAAGACCCCGAGATTCATCTTGTGTGGCTTGATAATCGCATGAGAATGTGCTCTGCCAGTATTATATCCATATCTACGATACGATGAAATATCCCGATGGACGCAATTGGGTACCCAATAAAATAAAACTAAAATTCAATATTCGATAAGACCTCGGCAGCTCGAACTAAATTATGCCAGTAATAAATCCCAAGTTCAGGCCTTGGGACTTGAATTTGATGTAGGACAACCTTGCTTTTGCCTAGGAGCAATTAACTGACTCCCGACCCGTCGGATGCATCAGGCTTGTTGTACCAAATCCCTATAAAACTTAAAAACAGTGAAAACAAATAAAAAAACTAAACATATCCTTCAGACTCAACCTGAATCTATGGTTCAGGTGGAGTCTCTGGGGCTACTAACATAGGTATGATTACTCGGATCCCTATAATTTGCTACCTAGGTCCTGCAAAAAGGCTTACGATCCATGAAGAGTCAAGATGAAGATCCAAAGGAGCAACCAGCAAAGATTATAGTTGTATTATTAGGAAAGAGGAACAAAGACCGACATCGAGTTGGTGTTGTAATCATGTAACCTATCCACATACAACTTTGAGACCCGGCCTATTATATATAGGATGGGAGAAGCCTAGGAAAAGCACCGAACAATCTCCAAGCGATTTGTAACAGAGCGATTCTCTCAATATTTAGGCAACTTTGACTCCATTGTTTTCCTGACATCCAATGAAATCCCCAGCGTTCTGTTTTTCGCAAAACCCTAAGTCCTTCTTCATGGACATTGCCGAGGTCACCCCTCGTCACATGGGTTTTGAGAAGATTTAATAACTCATATTCTACTATGGATATGGATGAATATTAAGGCTAACACACATTGCCATCATGTTTTGTGACCATGGATAATATCTCAGCTTAGTGTGAGCTATTGAGATTACCTCCTAGTGTGATCTCAATGATTTATGAGACTTGGTTTTTATTAGGGTTTAAGATATTAAGGTAGACAAGGCTTTCATTAATAAACACTCATCTGGTATTCTAATTATCTCTTAGAAGTTTTATTTGACTAAGAGATACCTTTCCATTGGCTGCCTAGAAATAGGAAATAGTTCCACTATTAACTTAATTCTAGGGTTTTGGACAATGAGGTAGACATGGTGTCAACACCCGGTTTTTTAAGTCCATATGCCTGTTATGTCGTACATCGCAATCCCAGGAATACCATTTTTGCGAGACATAACAGAATTGGTAGCATAGTACATCATCCATTACAAACCATAATAGTCTTACAAATAGTTGATCTCATGATCAAGTCTTAATACACATCAAAGCTGCAGAAAATAAATGTAGTCGATACTCCATCTTCATTGTCACAAGCAATGCTGACGATGGGAGATGATCCTAGTTATCATAGACGTCCTGCTGTCCATCCTCCAGATAGTCCTCTTCATAGTCTGGCCATGGAAATAGCTAGGGACAAAGCCATGAGTACTTTTAAAGTACTCGCAAACTATCACTAATGTAAGTAAGACAATTATAGTAGGAACCTAAGCTCTAGGCTTGTTTGCAATAAGCTAGTTTTATTTTAGAAGTACCTAGTAGTAAATCCTATTTTAGTTATCTAGATTACTCAAGTGGGAACCTAGTTTTCATGTCCACAACCCTGTTGTGGTCAAGTCAAGTTCATGGTTCAAGTCACAAGTCATTTTGAAAACATCTGACAATGTAACAGTATGGACACTCCAACTATCCATGACCGCGGACGCGGCTATTCGAATAGTTTGACACTCTACAGAGGTGGTACACTTTCACCACAAAATTCGATACATCCGTCAGGGATAACCCTGAATCATCATACTTGGTATGCGGATAATCAATCCTAGCCTTTCAATTACACACCCTAGTATAGGCACCTCCTCTATGAGTTTGCCTCCCAGCCATGGCCATCTGCCATCCCGGGAACTGCATAGGTGGACATTCATATTCACAAGGTAGCCACAGCTTAACCTCTTTTCTGTAAGGGAACCCATACTAAGACATATAAACTTCCAGTTAAGCCCTACCCAAATCAGGTATTGTGGTTGTATGGTAAAGATGGAATGGTATCGCATCCGAATCCAACCATCAGTTTTTATCAAAGTCAAGGAACATGCATCATTCAGTATCATATTCAAGTCATTGTGTCTCAATACCCATGTCAAAATATTTCAATAGAATGACTCATCATTTCAAGGTTTTCATAATCATTTGCTTCAAGTGTTCCCATCTAAAGTGATCAATTTTAGTTTAGCACTAGCAACTGTCAATGAGGTTATCACTATTGAGGGGTGCTAATCAAGGGTAACTACTCAAGCTTAGTTCTATGCTCCTGAGGGCATCTATTTTATTTTCCACTAATCACCAATAAGTACTATTTAAGAAACTTTAGTAAAGGCAAAAATAAAGCTTGTAGGTAAAACTTGGAATTGGTAAAGTTGAATCTCAATAGTATGCATAGGGTATCTTGCACAAGTCAGCTTGCATAGTGGAGCATGCCTTGGTTGGTACAGTTGTCGAAGTGATCTTCTTCTTCGTAGAACTCTGCCTCCTCGTAGCCTGAGTCGGTACTAGTGTCTATAAATAAATACGAGGTACAAAATCACCAAACAATACTTACCTACTTCTATTTAGCACATAAAGGCTCACACTAGATGCTCTAGCATCATCTCAATCATCACATGAAATATGGACATATTCTTATTTATCTTATTTTAGAAATGCAATTTCTACTCATTGAAAAATACTTAAGATTTAATATTCTCCAATTAAAATATGGGATCATGTGGACACATGTCATCACCACATATTTCAATACTTGGGAATGTGATTTAAAGTGGTTGGCATATATTACAAAGTTGAATATTACTATTTAATATAATTAAAATGACTAGAAATGGCTATATAGCATTCTTTTAATACTAGCCCATGACTACTGCATGTAAAACTAAATATTTTTACATATTTAGATAGATCATGGCAAATGTGATTTTTGAGAGTTGGAATCAACTCCAAAGCATTTATGGTTGATTTTAGAAAAAAAATTGAAGTTGTAAAAGTCTCTGTCTTGATATTTTTACTATGGATGATCTATATCTTCAAACTGTTTGAATCCAATGGGAGTGTTTAGAGATTTTCATTACCTTTCTAACTAAATTGGAATCATGCAATTTGGTTCGGTAGATCTTCTTGAATTTAATTTTGAAATCACTGATAGAATAGGGTTTTGGAATAAAAGGAAAATCCAATTTTGAATTCGTGGGCAACGCGCGGGAACGAATATGGGCCTGTCCAACTACGCGGCGCGTGCGCAGCGGGCTGCACTAGCATTGGCTCCGCCTGTCAACGGCTATTCTAACACGAAGCGGTATGCACGAAACTAGGCCACACGATTAGAGCATGATCAACGGCTCAGCGTCATCGTCTCCGTCGCACGGTGCGCGGGGGATTTCAACCCTAGCTCTACGGCAGGGGTCGTCGAGGGCTTACTAGGGCTCCAGCTAGGTACGGCGGTGCGGGCGAATGAACTGGTAGCCAACGGCAGTTCGAATGGTGGTCGCGGCAGCTCCTGGGGCGGCTCCTAGCGCTGGTTCCGTTCCTCCACAGCAGTGGCGGGCTCCAGTGAAATTATGGTGATGCAGTGCTCGCCTTGTTCCGAGGATGGGTCAGAGGGGTTTCTGGGTGAGAGGTGAGTCGAGTGGTGTGCGTTTTGAGGCAAGGGGAGGGGTCTATTTATACCCCGGCTAGGGGAGTGGTTAGGCATGGCTCGGACTCGTCGGCGACGTTGCTACAGGGCGCTATCGGCATGGCTAAGGGTGTAGGTCGACGTGGTGCTCGTTGGCGATCGTCATGCGCATAGTGGCACGACAAGGCGCAGTCTTAATCGGATAGGGACGTCCATGCTCTGCTCAGGTACCGTGGGTCTTCGTCATGGAGTACGGTGGTCACAGGGTGCACAACGTCAAACAGGCATGTTTGGGATGTCGCTGGTGTCACGGCAAATGCATTTATGCAAGGGGAGAGTGAGGCGCGGCGTGGTTGCGCGGGACGGCTCAACGCTCTGGTGTGCGCGTTGGCATGGCAGAGAGATAAATGGGTGCAGCAATGCTAGTGTCTCCACTTGTTGTTGTTGGCCGAGGCATGTACTGGCGAGTGCGGTGAGGTCACGCCTACCTCCTAGTGGTCGTGGACAAGGGCGGCGAGGATTGTGGCGTCATGTCCATGTCCGGCCAGCATGGCATGGTCGGGTACCACTTTGCACTGGTCATTTGAGCGAGTGAGAGAGGCTCAATTGCACGGGCTAGTACTGGGGGTGATCGTGGGCTAGTAGTGGAGCTGTGTCGAGTACAAAGGTGACAACTAGATTGATCAAAACAGTGTATAGTTGGTATATCTGTATTGTGCCTGCTAAGTGCTCGATCAAATGGCCGCATGAAATAAACATTTGAATTTTCAAATTCTTTTTGGTGGATGTGTTGGTCATATGCTTGAGTGTCTCTGGTTGCAAGGATTGGTCAAGTGGAGAAACTTTGAGTGGTTTTTGAAAAATGGTTATCTTGATGTCTATGATGGATTCAATTTGGAAATGTCCTCTAAAAGAATTTGAATTTGTTTCTGTAAGTTTTGAGAGTTCACTTGGGTTCATTGTCACTTGGTCTAGCAAGGTGAGAAAAGAAATCGAATTGTTTCTATTTGAAATCATTTAGTATAGATGCCCAACATGGGCTAGGTGTTAACTTTGGCAAAAATGACCATTAGGTCACATGCCTTATAATTTGATTTTATTTTGATTTCCTTTGGTTTGGATTTGACCTAGATGTTATTCCTTTGATCCTTAAACTATTTCTTAACATATATAACAAACAAACATGGCATAACAAGCATTCATACATCATCAATAAACACACATGCATTCATATAGTTTTTAATAATAAAAGCTTTTGTTAACCCTAATTTTGGTGATTGGAAATTGATATTATCCTTTAATATTTTTGAGATGTTACACATGGGTCTTGTTCTGGCTCAGTATACTGTTGGTTAAGGATTTCTCAAGGATCCTAATCTCACACTTCACTAAGATTGGGTCATAGTGAAGGGATTCCATTCGTAAGGATACTTTATTTAAATCTCTCATCTGATTAACTAAGTTGTCCTCTGCCTAAATGAACTAATCATCTAACTCCACCATATCCATCATCATATGTTGACATGGTCATGTCACTTCAACACTACTCCTTTATTCTTCTCCTAGTATATATGGCTTCCATTTCTAAACTACCACTGATGAATCCATCCCTGTAGCTATTACTAACTCCATTCATTAACTCCTTTATATTCACCTTGCATCTACATCCAAGGCTTGAAAGATTACAATTATCTCTATATCACAAGTGATATCACTCCTCTAGAAGAGGTATGGTACTATTCCCCCTAATACAAGATTAATCTGGTATTAACTTGGTTAAACTACCATGACTTCCACTACTCCACTCCACTTGGGTTCTGAATTTCATCATACCCTACCTTGACCACTCATGATCAAGCTAGATGATTTAGCTTAGTAGGGTTTTGCCTAATTTGGTATACTCACAAAACTTCTTCATAATCTAGTCATCAGTTCTAAAGTGACTTGAGAATAATGACCACCAACCTTAGGCTTCTAATTGTCTGATCAAGATCTATCATCAACTAAGTAGTAGACTTGTACTAGTCTCTCTATAAGGCTTATCTTGTTAAGGAAGCTTACTCCATATTTATATCTACTTGACTTAACAAGATTATTATTTGGTACTCTACTATTACTAGCTTTCTTATAACTTCATAGCCACTATCTTAACTCTTGGGTTTAGATACTTCTTCTAGTTAACTCATGAGTGAGTTAACTCCTCCAACATTAGATGCTTTGATCTCCACTAAGGATCACATTCCATTGATGATGGCACACTCAACCATATCTAGTTCCTTCTTCTTATTAATTTACTTAAGGTCTTTGGGAGGTAAATATAATAGGTCAATAAGTTCTAGGTACGGAATCGATCACTCAACATTGATGATCAACTGACACTAGGACTTGGTAAAATAGGAATGTCATCTAGTAATATGACAACAAAGATATGAGATGAATGGTCTTGGCTTGACTTCCTTTTCTACTCTATTTGTGATAAGAGTTAATGTTTAAGAACTACCATGATACCCATGGTAGGAATAACTATGGCAAGCAAGTGTATCAAGATTTGGTTATGGGATTTCTTTACTTGGGTTATATATTGTTGATTGGGTATTCAAGAGTTGTTGCAATGAATACCATGATATGATCTCTATAATATCCCTTATTGTTCATTAAGTATTGTGTTATGGGTTTAGATATATAAAATTTGATCTACGCATAGATCAAATTATACTACCCAAAAATAGGTTTTAGCAAAAGTCATATTGAAAATTATCGCAATCAACTTGATGATCTACTTCAGTTCCACCAAGTTAAGAGAAGCTTCAATCACTTTGACAAGTTTTATTTAAAAGCATGAAAATTATCCAGATTTATGTATGAATGCAATGCACACATCTCATCTCAGCTTATTTCTAAGCTCTAATGCTGGGATGTTACAGTCTCTCCCCCTTAAAATCAACTTCGTCCCCAAAGTTCATACTCTCTTATGTTTTGGAATTAGTTAGTAACTTGTATTGATCACGACATTTCTCAACTCCATTGTGATCACCAATAGGGATAATTGTGGTATCCCGTATCCAAATCTTTTTCCTTGAATCCTCTTCATTCTTGGCAACTTTCAACTATCATCCCTTTGGGTTTATGTCCTTATAGTCATATTTAGAATTGGTTGTGGACACATTTTGTCCATTCCAATCCGTTTTTTCTATTACACTACACCGGTCTATTTTGGAATACTCTCTTCACTCTTAAGGACGACTTACGAGTTGTTTCCTTTTACACTAGTCCACTAGGTTTAAGCTGTTATGTCTACTTCGATCATTCATCTGGACATACTCTTGGAAATACTTTATAATAATGACTTCTTGCAACCTTATGGGAATAAGGCTTAACCTCATAATAGCCTAGTACTTTCTCTCCAACCTTTAATCAGAAAGTCAAGTAACAACACTTCAGTGTTTATCGTTTACTCTCCCCCTTGGGGTTTCCTAATGGTCTCTAAACTACATGTATAATACCCATTAACTCAATAGTAAGGATATTGGTCTCTATCCAGCTTATACTTTACCTCTACAAGGTCTCATGAAAGAATCTGCGGTATACACACACAGTTGTGGATCTCCGAAATGAATCTTCCAATGTTACTTGTCTTCCTTTCAACCATCTTGGGCATTATTTCTCACTGATAAACCCAATTTCATGAAGCGTCTCGAAAGATGATCGCCTTAATTTCATAATCCTTTATGTCCTACTTAACGTAGGCCAAGTTTTATGCTCTTTAAACCATACAAATATGACCTAATTAGCTAAACCGCTAGGATAATAGGTACGGATACCAGTTGCGGATCCTCCTAGGTGTATGGATTACCCTACGGATTTTCTACTTCTTACTGGCATTCTCTTTGAGTTGCCAGAGCTTGAATACCACTTTTGTTCCAAGACTTCTTCTTTGCACCCTTCCAAGTTACTTCCATGAACTTGGTACAACTACTCCATTAGCTTCTAAGCAACATCACCCATTTTGAGTGAACTTAAGTTCATTCCTTCATGTTGCTCCACACCTTTTCTGAACTAATATTCCTTCTTATTGTCGGCTAATAATGAGTTGGGATTAATCCATCCTTCAAAAATAGTGTTGATACTCCCTATATTTGGCTTCACCCTTCATGTAAGTCTTCATCTTGATCTTCAGAACTCGTCACTCCCTTACACGAATTCCCTTTTCTATCTAGGTCTATAACATCAGGTAATAACTTGATGAAGCAACATGAATTTACACACCAAGTCAAACTTCATGTACAGATCTAGTCAATCAAGAAGATCCAAGAAAAACCAAGAAATCCAAATGTGGTACATATAACACACATTATTCTGAGCCCATAATATAGTAGTTGAGTAAAACATCTCTAGAATTCAGGCTTAGTGTGTAGTATATGACACCTCCTAGTATAAGTTTACACCGTGATACTTAGCACTTGGGTTTAAACTACTCTTTGTCTCATTATTTACCCAGATTGCTCAATTGCAATTGGATAATTTGGAGCAAAGCGGACTCACTTTGGCTCTGACTAACTTCTTACCTTTCTTTCGAGACTACTAAAGACTACCAATTTTCAATTCTATCATAAACTATCCTCACATGATCTCTCAAAACTACTAACAAAATTGTAGTTACTACCTTAATCCAAGAATTATCGTAATGTTATGACACCTATGACTTCTATCATAGTCCTACACTACTCTTTACTTACTCCAACTTTAAGATTACTTACTTTATACTTGACCTACCTACACACTTGTCATGGTCTCGGAGCTAATCTCACCATGATATCTCTTCCTTTTATCTAAATATGATTGATTCTGAACAAAGTTCAACTCCATCACATGGGATTCTCAAGTGAATGCCACATGATTTACTTCCTACTTAAACTATACGTACTCTAATGGTCTACCCAATGTGGTATAGTGATACCAACTAGTGGTAAGATTTTGCTGCTTCACAGGGATTCTAACTATAGACTCCATCACTAATACTACTCCACATTATATCCTAAACTTAGTT
Source organism: Avena insularis (assembly GCA_023614405.1). Lineage (NCBI taxonomy): Eukaryota > Viridiplantae > Streptophyta > Magnoliopsida > Poales > Poaceae > Avena > Avena insularis. The sequence continues at coordinate 163,400,986 of CM042696.1, forward strand.
GTAATCTTCTTTGATATTTTAACTTACTTAAGATCAATGGTAAGGAAATTGGTAATCATTAACTGCTCGGTCAGCTAGGGAGCAGCAACTAATCGGAATTCGAGCGATTAACTGATTTAATCGGTGGGTTATTAATCGGTGCAACCTACACAAATTAGCACCTAAAACACATGTATATAATAAACAAATCATATATGGACCTCTATATGCCCAACCCTACTTCTCTAGAGCCAAAATTCCCATTATAACATGTACGCTTCTCCTCTTTTACCTAATCTTCAAGGTCACGAGTGACTCGGCATACACCAGCTGGCACCATGTGCCCTCCTTCAATTTATCCTCCTCTAAGGTTGATATTCTCGCACAACCTACACAGGGTACTGGTTGGTGACGGCAGGAATTGAGCTCTTGGAGGCGGGAATCGAGCGTGAGCTTTGGAAAACCTACTTAATTGGGGCAGGCTAGCAGCTGGACAGGCAATATGCGTTGAAAATTTTGCAACTTTTTTGACCAAGTGTCGTAGTTAATCGGGAATATATCTAGTAATCAGTCCGTCAGAGCTATTAGTCGGGCTAAAGTATTAACACAACCGATTAGTGGTAATCGACACGGTTAGGTCCCGAGTAGCGATTAATTGGCCTATTAATCGCTGATTCGGAGGATTTTTTGAATAGTGCTTAAGATATCTTAGTGGTGTTATGCCTATATAGAGCTACACTAAAAATGACATTTCCCTAGAGAAGATAGAAAACTACTCTTTAAGAAAGATGACAAAGGACCCAACTTAAAGGTGACAAGCCTATCCTCAAGTGGATACCCATCACAATTCTTAGTTTAGATAAGATGGCTCCTATAGTCACTATCCAACCTATAGATCTCCTAAAAGGGTTTTAATCCTAAGGTCAAAGCATATGCTCTGATACCAGCTGCGGTGACCCAGTATACCACTGCATGATGTAGTACACTATAGTCATTGACATAACAGCAATGAAACACCGTTCACTAGTATTACATCCCTCAGAGTGGTACAACAAAAACACAGCAGGTCCAAGACATGACTATGGATTACAACTCGGCTCTTTAAAAAAGATCTAGAGAACACTCTAGGTTAAAGAGGAAGAAAGAAACTTCTTACAAAGAAGAACCAAAATAACAACTCAGAACTATCTAGTTACAAAAACTAGCACCTAAACTAATTGGCTTGCAATTGTTGTTATTGCAATGCTCTACAGAAGTAGGTTTTATGGCTAGAGATCATACTCCTATCTATACAGAAATTTCGTCTTCACTTCAGTTGATGTATATGTTGACTCCATTCACTTTGTTGAAGAGCTTGAGTTGTCGGGGGGATCACCTCCGGATACCCCAACCGAACAAGAAACAGGGCAGTCGGATCGCGTCTGGCTGGTCAAGTGTAGCCGGATAAGGCGAGCCAGGCCGACTACTATGATGTAGCCAGAGTGGCGAGAAGCAGCCGGCTACGACAGCATAGTCGGAACCAATCAAGGGGACAGGGCGGCGTGTGGAGCAGTGCGCGGTACGCCCTGTACGATGACAAGACTGAACACTACTCGGCCATACCGAAGACTTTGCGGGGATGACGTGGGAACAGTGGTATGATGCTGACGACAGGCTCGCACGGTGTTCACTTTGCCCATGATAGCCATACCGCTCGTACTCCGATGGGACATGGTTGTACCGGATACTGTAGATGACCAGTCGGCTGGGACCCGCCTGTGGGGCCCGCCTGTCGGATTGGTCAGTGAGACCATTGCCTCTCTGCCTATATAAGGAGAGGCAAGGCCTCAGTAGAAAGGGTTGGTCTCAGTGCATTTAAGACAGTAGCTAGAGAATACAGCTCGAGGAGCGCTTGTAGTTTGTATATCGCTCATAGTCAGATCGGCAGGAGTAGGAGTTTTACCTCACCACGAGGGCTCCAAACCTGGGTACTTCCTGTGTCCAGCTACGCTTGCTTGTATCCAATCCCGCCTGCGGACACTGTCGTTAGCTTCCCTGCCAGTCCCCACACCTCTATCTAACCTTCTTAGGTACTGCCGTTCCCAATACAACGACAATTGGCGCCTACCGTGGGGCTGATGGCTTTGACCGGAGTCACGTTCCGCACGGGACCCCGTACTTCAGCCAATGAGCGTGTGGCCTTCGGCCTAGTGCTCACGCTCGGCAAGTTCGACTGCGTCATCAACAACGCTTCCTGATTTGCCAGAACCACCTTCCCGGCGAATGGCTCCATCCTGCTCTTCGGCGACCTCCCCGTCTACGTCACCACCGTTTCAGAGCGTTTCCCTAGGGAGATCGTCTCCGTCGTGGAGTTACCGCATCCGGGCGGCAGCACCTCCGTCTCTTCCTGCAGCATGGAGGTCATGATGGCCGGCTCCAGTTCCCACCCCCGCTAGCTGCGGGAGCAGGGCGCGGACGAAGGCGGAACTTCCACGCCTCCGCACCCTCGGAATCCGGTAGAGGAGGCCATTGATCGGCTCCTAATGCCGGTTAACCTCGGGGACAACCTGGAGGAGGCGGAAGCCAACTTCGCCATGGAGAGACAGATCCTCCTTCAGGAGGCCATGGAGCTGGAGGCAACCCGCAAGCAACTCGAGATCACCCGACGCGATGGCCAGATGCATGACCAGCGAGCCGGCAGCTGTGACAGTGCGGCAGCGAGCTGGGCGGAAGGATGGAAAAGGATGGGGAACCGGATCCAGTGCCCGCCCTCATCCAGCCCACCTACAGCATGCCTATCAAGAACCTGCGCCCGGCGCGAGCCGCGGCAGAAGAGCTGCACAGCTTGGAGGGCGAGGAGCGAGCTCGACAGCACACTCGCGTGCAGGAGCTCCTCCGAATCACGGATGAGCAGGCCGACGCCAACCGGCAGATGCAGGAGGACCCCAGCTACTCCAGGGGGAGCAAGCCGCCTATCAACAGCAAGGGCGCGCCCCGTGACACCCAACAGGCGTCCTCTCCTTAGCCGGCTAAGGCCCACAGCAGGCGCCGCAGCTCTGGCAACAAGGGCCAGCCGCGCTAGGAGCAAACGGTGAACAACAACCCATCGCCTCCCCCTCCACCAACCGGAGCACCAGGACCTACTGGTTCCCGTCTCTTGGGCCGGGTGGGAGCGCCCAACCCAGATCATCCGGATGCCTGTGACCGCATCGAGCTCCTCGCTCAAGCGCGCGACACGGAGGAAGAAGACTCCACTGAACCGGTTTGTTTTGGACCCTGCATCTAGAACGAGCCGTTTCCGGATAAGTTCACCCTGCCCAGAGACACCCCCAAATACGACAGTAGCATGAAGCCGGAAGATTGGCTGACCGACTATGCTACGGCAGTCGGCATCGCCCATGGGAACAAGCACACAGCCATGCGCTGTGTCCCCCTTATGCTAACCGGGTCGGCAAGGAGATGGCTCAACAGCCTTGCGCCCAACAACATCAACGCCTGGCCGGACTTCGAGAAGGTGTTCGTCCGCAACTTCAATGGCACGTACAAGCGTCCCGGACGCCCACGCGACCTGGCCTTGTGCGTCCAGGGTGACCGCGAGACCGACCACGAGTACCTCGCCAAGGGGATGGAGCTGCGCAACACTTGCGAGGGCATCCTGGAGAGCCAGGGCATCAGCTTCTTCATCGAGGGATGCCGAGAAGGCACCATGCTTCGCCCCCGGCTATTGTGTGACAAGCCGAAAACCATGGCAGAGCTCATGACGGTTGCGGACCAGTGTGCCACGGCAGATGCCGCCATGAAGAAACCACTCTGAGTAAATGCTGACGGACGTCCGACTCCCACGGAGCCGGCTCGCGGCCGTCCGAGCAATCTGGCTGGGGAAGCCAGATCCTCCAGGCGCCACGCCAACGACAACCAGTTCCATGGGGACCACCAAGCCGGACAGCAGAAGCCCCGCTACCACGCGAGGCAAGTCAATGTTGTGGAGGGCGCGCCCGACGCGCCGGCTAACGATGCAAGGAGGCAGAAACCGCGGCTCACCTTCGACCAGATGTTTGACGACCCGTGCAAATGGCACAGCGGTCCCTTCAAACCGGCTACGCACACCACCCGGAATTGCAGCTGGACCCGCCAGCTAAAAGACCAGGGTGGCCAGCCACATCTCCCCCCGCCCCCTCCTGGTGGACAACCACCACCGGCTAGGGGAGCCGACAATGATGTTAACAGCAGCAACAGTGGCAATAACAACAACGGCTACCCCCATCCGCACTCCACCTACCACATCTTCAAGACGGAGCTAGACGACAAGCACAGCCGCAGGCGACGCTTTAAGGAGGTCAACGCCATCGTCTCTCCGGTCCCCCAGTACCTGAACTGGTCGGAAACCCCCATCACCTGGAGCCGAGAAGACCAGCCGAAGCAGCTGCCGAATCCCGGGGGCTACGCCATGGTACTCGGCCCCCTCATTGTCAGCAACGAGCGCGCATGCCGCTTCTCTCACATCCTCATCGACGGAGGCAGCAGCCTCAACCTCCTCTACCGGTCTTCACTAGAGAAGCTGGGCGTTCATGAGTGCGACCTGCGCCCAACCACCACAACATTCCATGGTGTACTGTCGGGTCAGGCTTGCACCCTGCTGGGTAAAATCCAGTTGGACGTCATCTTCGAGACTGAGGAGAACTTCTGCCACAAATCGATTTGGTTCGAGGTGGTAAACCTGACAAGCTCCTACCACGCTCTCCTTGGGTGCCCCGCCCTCGCCAAGTTCATGGCCGTCCCCCACTATGCATACCTCAAGACAAAGATGCCGGGATCCAACGGCGTGATCACTGTCATCGGCTGCTTCAGGCGGTCAATGGAGTGCGCCTCAGCTGGTTCCAAATTGGCAGAGGCCCTCATCATAGCCAGGAGAAGCGCGTGATCATGCGCAATGTGGCCATGGCTCAACAAGACATACCGGCTAGCAGCAAGCCGGCTGGAGAAGGAGCCTTCCAGCCAGCAAAGGAGATGAAGAGGATCCTGCTCGACCGCTCTGACCCGACCAAGTTCGTCACCATTGGTGCCAACTTGGATAGCAAATAGGAAGGCACACTCGTCGACTTCCTCCGTGAGAATCAGGACATCTTCGCATGGTCACCCAAGGACATGCCAGGTGTACCGAGGGAGTTCGCCGAGCACTCACTTCATGTGTGGCCGGATGCCAAGCCGTTTAAGCAACCTCTGCGCCGGTTCACAGAGGAGAAGAGGAAGATTATCGGTAACGAGATCACCCGGCTCATTGTAGTCGGGTTCATCATGGAAGTATACCACCCGGACTGGCTGGCGAACCCAGTCCTAGTGTTGAAGAAGAACAAGACCTGGCGCATGTGTATCGACTACACCAGCCTGAACAAGGCGTGCCCGAAAGACCCATTCGCATTGCCCCGTATCGATCAAGTCATCGATTCCACGGCCGACTGTGATTTGTTGTCTTTTCTAGATTGTTATTCCGGTTACAATCAGATCCGATTAAACCCGGCTGATTAGATTAAGACATCATTTATCACCCCCTACGGGGCTTTCTGTTATGTAACCATGCCTTTCGGTCTGAAGAATGCAGGCGCTAGCTATCAGCACTGCATGCAGAAGTGCTTGCACTCGCAGATAGGCCGAAACACGCACGCCTATGTGGATGATGTGGTCATCAAGACCAAGGAGAAGCGCACCCTCCTCGAAGATCTAGGAGAGACATTTGGCAACCTCCGGCAATACCAGATGAAACTAAACCCAGAGAAATGCGTATTCAGGGTCACATCTGGCCAGCTACTCGGTTTCCTCGTATCGCAACGAGGGATCGAGGCAAATCCGGAGAAGATTGTGGCCATCGAAAGGATGCAGCCGCCTAGGAGCCTGCTTGGAGTCCAGAAGTTCACCGGATGCCTGGCCTCCCTCAGTCGTTTCATCAGCCGGCTGGGGTAGAAGGCACTCCCATTGTACCAGCTGATGAAGAAGACGGACAAGTTCTCCTGGACTTCGCAAGCCGACGCCGCATTTCATGACCTCAAGCGCATGCTATCCACAGCGCCGGTTCTAGCCACGCCGGCCAGCAAGGAGCCAATGTTGCTCTATATAGCAGCCATCAGCCGGGTCATCAGCGTCGTCCTGGTGGTGGAGCGCCCCGAGGAAGGCAAGGCTCAGCCGGTTCAGAGGCCCGTCTACTACCTTAGCTAGGTGCTCTCCCTCTCCAAGCAGAACTACCCCCACTACCAGAAGATGTGCTACAGCGTGTACCTAGCATGCAAGAAGCTCAAGCACTACTTCCAGGAGCATCCGATTAAGGTCGTGTGCACGACACCCCTTTCGGAAATCATCGGCAACAAAGACGCCACCGGCTGAGTCGCCAAGTGGGCCATCGAGCTCGCCGCCTACTCCATCTAGTACGAGCCCCGGCTCACGATTAAGTCGCAGGCACTGGCAGACTTCCTCATCAACTGGGCCGAGACCCAATATCTCCCACCGGTTCCGGATTTGGACCACTGGAAGATGCATTTTGACGGGTCGAAGATGCTCGGGGGCTTGGGAGCCGGCATCGTGCTCACCTCGCCCAAGGGAGACCGGCCGGAGTACATCCTGCAGATCCACTTCAAGGCCTCCAACAACGTAGCCGAATACGAGGCACTGGCGCACGGCCTCCGGCTAGCCAGAGAGATCGGTGTCAACCGGATCCTTTGCTTCGGTGATTCGGACCTGGTGGTGTAGCAAGTATCCGGTGATTGGGATACTCGCGATGCAAACATGGCTCTCTACCGGTTCCACATACAGAAGCTCAGCGCCTCCTTCAGCGGATGCAAATTTCATCACGTCCCTCGTGCCAACAACGAGGCAGCTGATTCGCTCGCCCGAATCGGATCCACCAGGCAGGCGATCTCACCCGGGGTCTCCTTGGAGCACCTGCGCAAGCCCTCCATCAACCCGTCCCCCGAGTCGGATTCCATCATATGGGCAGGGAGCACCCCGGTTGACGGGGCAGCAGATGCAGAGCTGGCAGAACATCCAAAGAAGAAGGCCCGTGCAAACTCCGGCAAATCAGTACACTCCGGCTGGCAAGACCCGGGGGCTGCCGATTCATCAAACGGGTCGGGGGCTGCCGTCCTGGGTACCTCATCCGGACGACCCCTCGACGACCATCAATCGGAGAGCGGGAGCATCCTCACCATCCAGGAAATACCATCCTGGGCACAACCCTTCATGAACTACATCGCCAACAGGGAGCTCCCAGACAACGAGGTGGAAGCCAGGCAAATCCGGTGCCACGCGCACACGTACACCATCATCAACAAAGAGCTATACAAGCACAGCGTATCCGGCATCTTCCAAAGGTGTGTCGATGTGGACACAGGCTACCGGCTACTCAAGGACATCCACCAGGGCGAGTGCGGGCATCACGCTTCGTCAAGGGCGATAGTCGCCAAGGCGTTTCACCATGGTTTCTATTGGCCCACCGCCCTCGAGGACGCCGAGCAGCTAGTCCACGCGTGCAATGGGTGCCAGCGCTTCGGGCAGCTCAGGCATATGCCAACTTCGGTGCTCAAGACCATACCGATTACCTGGCCCTTCGCTGTTTGGGGCCTCGACATGGTCGGCCCCTTCAAGCGGGCGCGCGCAGGCATGACCCATTTGCTGGTGGCGGTGGACAAGTTTACAAAGTGGATCGAGGCCAAGCCCATCCGGAAGCTGGACGGGGCGACAGTCGTTACCTTCTTCACCGACGTCATCAACCGGTTCGGCTACCCAAACATCATCATCACCGACAATGGCACGAACTTCGCCAAGGGGGCCTTCGTCCGATTCTGCAGCAACAAGGGCATCCGGCTGGACCTCGCCTCCGTCGCGCACCCGCAGTCCAACGGGAAAGTCGAAAGGGCAAACGGCTAGTGCTAGCCGGCATCAAGCCACACCTCATCGAGCCTTTGGAGCGTTCACCCGGATGCTGGATCGAGGAGCTTCCGGCCGTGCTGTGGAGCCTCCGCACCACGCCGAATAGATCAACCGGCTTCACCCCGTTCTTCTTCGTCTACGGATCGGAGGCTGTCCTCTGCGTGGATATCGAGTTCGACTCTCCGCGCAAGCTCCTCTACGATGAAAAGGCCAACCAGGAGGCACGGGAAGATGGTGTGGACCTCCTCGAGGAGGCCCGCGAGATGGCATTGTCCAGATCAGCCTTGTACCAGCAACGACTACGCCGCTACCATTCAGGCCGGATCCGCCCTGTCGCGTTCCGCGAGGGCGACCTGGTCCTCCAGCTGGTGCAGGACACGAAGGGCATGCACAAGCTGTCACCACCTGGGAGGGTCCCTTCATCATCAACCGGGCACTGCCCAACGACTCCTACTACCTCATCAACGCGCAGCAGCCGCGCAAGAACAAGATGGACAAATCAGACGAGGAGACTGAGTGTCCCTAGAACGCGGCCCTGCTGCGCCAGTTTAACACCTAGTCACCAGACAGTGTATGCATCCCACAAACCCTATGAATGAAAATGCGGACCCCTACGAGATGCTCAGGGGCTCCTTGCTAGAAATCTGTATGCATCTGTTTTCCGGTTCAGATTTTCCGGCTCCGGCAACCCCTACCCGGGGGCTTGCCGTCTAGCCCGAGCTGCTAAGTCAACAAACCGGCTGAGTAGTGTGCGACGATGTCAGAGGCCCACTCTTCGTCTCAGCTACAGACCGCAACCCGGCTGTCCGGCTAGCAAGAGTAGAAGCCCGAGGCATCCCACATGAAAAACGGGGAGGAGACGCGACAGATCGGGCGTCCCGGCCTTGCAACTAGCTTAAGACAATCCGGCTGCCTAGGCATTAGTACCGTGCGCAATGTACTGTCAGCTCCCTTCGATTCTGGCTGCAGACCGCAACCCGGCTGCCCGGCAAGGACGCAGCAAAAATAGTAGAGCACACGGGAAAGCGACCAAGTGTCCAGAAAGGCGCAAGCTAGTTTTCAAAAACAAATCCGCCTTCTGACTACAGTTTAACAGACTAACCTATTAACGAATGAGAATGTATGTGTATGTATATTTCGTACGACTACTTCGAGTCGGTATTCAGGAAGAAAAGAGAAGAAAATTTGAAGTCCTTGCCTTCATCAAGCTCCGAATCTCGGGGGCTACACCCACTGGGTGCGCTCGCGTGCCCCCGGTGGAATCTTGTAGTTTCCCGACCGGCTAAGGGTGTTTAGCCGGGTATTTGGAGCCCAGGTGAGGGCAAGGGTAGGAGCAAGAGAAGACAAGGAAGATTCAAAGTACCTGGCTACCCCAGCTACTCCGAATCTCAAGGTTACACCAGTGGAGGCCGCGCCCACTGGAATGTTAGTTCCCCCAGCTGCAGGCGTTCAGCCAGCGGAAGCAACCGACTAGGATGTGTCTAGTCGGATAAAGTTAGAGGACTTGAGGAAAGAAGGAAGATTCGAAGTACCTAGCTACGCCAGCTACTCCGAATCTCGAGGCTACACCCAGTGGGTGCGCTAGCGCGCCCCCACTGAAATTGCAGTTCCCCGGGGTAAAGGCGTTTAGCCGGGCGAAGTCAGCCGGATAAAGTCAACCGACAAAATATTTCAAGGAGCATACAAGATCACACAAGTCGAAGGAAAACCAAACTAGTTCAAGTCAATATTAAAAAGAAAGGGGAGATGAAGATCCCATAAGTTTACCCGGCGCCAGAGGCAGCCGGTACAGACATACAAGTTTCAAGACAAGACAAAATAAAACAAGTACACCTGGCATCTCGGGGCGATAGCTAAGCGGCAGGGACTTTGCCGTGCGGACCACATCGGCTGGCAGCAATCTCTGGTGGAGGAGGAGGCGCCGCAGTCGATCCGGTTCCGGCGTCCCCAGCCGGTTGCGTCGAAGCCTCCGCATCCGGAGTGCCGATGGACTCCAAGTCGGTGAGCACCTCTTCGGGGTCCATGTAATCGGCGATCTTGATGGCGGAACCCCGGAGCTCTGGATGAGCCTGGCGGATGGCAGCAAGATCGGCGCCGGCACGGAAGCCTCCATCGATCTTCTCGACGCGGGCGTCCTTGTACCACGAGAGCATGAGGGCCAGAGCCATCTCCGCTCCGGCTCGCGCCGCCAGGTCTCGTAGCCAGTCCACAGTAGCTAGCACCTCCCCCACCTTCGCGGCTAGCTGCGCCATCGTCTCCGAGACCGGACCGTCTGGCCACAGAAACGAGAAGATGGCATGCGCTGCTTGGCGAAGCTTAGCAGCATCCTCGCCGAGAAGAACGATGAGCTCCTGGGCTATCGGCTGCGCTCCGGGCCAGTTCTCCTGTAGCCGGTTGTACGCCAGTAGGTCTATGCCAGGATAAAACGCTGTCAGAAAAAAGCATAGTCAGGTCCGGTTACCGGATCCGGAAAGACGAAGGAGACGGAAAAGAGAAACTTACCCTTAGTCGTATGCCCAACCTGCATTCGCTCCTCCACCAGGGCCTTCTCCTTCGCCGCCAGCCGCTTGATTTCCTTCTCTTGGTCCTTGTTCTGGGCCTCGAGAAGGTTGAAGGCTTCGACCTGGCTGGCGAGGGAGGCGTCGCGCTCCTTGAAGGTGGCCTCTAGACCGTCTACCTTCGCGTGCCAATCCTTGTTCTGTAGCCGCAGCAGGGAGTTGGACTTGCTCAGCCGGTCGTTCGCCTTCTTCAAGTGATCGATCTCGCGCTGAGCGCACACAAGGATAGCTGCAACAAAACCGGCTACCATCAAAAAAAAGAGAAAAGTTTCCGGATGAAGCCAACTTACTCTGGGAGGTTCCGTTGGCAGCATCGAGCTTCTGCTCCAAGGGCCGGTTCCCGCTGGCTGCGGCCTCCAGCAGCCGGATCTCCTTCACCGCCAGTTCGAGGTGGCAGCAAGGTCCGTCAGCGAGGCGGTCGAGGAGGCGTCGTCATCCACGATGTTGGCGGCCAGGGACTCCTTCGCGGCGACCACCGCTGTCCTCCACTCCTCCCCTGGCTCATCCTCGGAGTTGTCGTTGCTGACAACCACGAGCTCCTTGCCGGTTACCGCCCTCCGTGTTCCTGCAGAAGAGCCGTCCCCGCTAGAGCACTACGTCCGGCTGAGGACCCTCCTCTCCGGTTGAGGCAGCCGGCTCAGCTCGAGGCGGCGGCGGAGGCGGTGTCTCGGAGGAAGAAGGGGTGGAGGCCGACGCAGGCGGCGGTGACCCAATCGGCGCTCGCGCCGGGCTCGTGGCTCCAAAGGAGACCAGCGTGCTAAAAGACACAAGAAAAGAAGAAGGAAAAAGAAACAAATAAGCCAAAGGCAGGCGAAGGAAGCAAAAATAGTAAAGGCACCAAGAGAAGAGCTTACCCCTACACAACCGGGGCGGCCCTTTCTTCCGGCCAAGGCGGCTCGGGGGAAGGGCGCCGGTCCGGCTGCTCTTGGGAGCCGGCTCCTCCGCAGCAGGCCGGATGGCGCTGGAACGGCTAGAGTCGCCATCCGTCGCAAGGCGCTGTGCCAGATCGGAGGCCAGCGTGTCCTCTTCCTCCTCGTCAACCTCCGCATGGGGGGTCGGCAGCCAGTTCGTCGTTCCGGCTGGGGAAGGCATCCCCATCCCCTTCTGACTCCTCGCCAGACCGCCGAGCACGCAGCTCGGGCAAGTCAGGTGTGAACGTCTCGAGGGGGGCGTCGCCCTCCTCACGAAGAATGCAAGGGAAGATCTGCCGAATACAAAAGATTAGTCGGATAAAACAAAAAGAAAGGCATTAGATGCAAAAGAAATGTCCAGCTAGAAGAGCTTACCCGGGGCGCGCGGTTGTCCCGGTTGTAGGGGGCCAACCCGAAGGTCCAGTCTTCCGACAGTCGCTCCTTGGTGATCGTCCACACCCACTGTTTCAGGTTGTGGTAGCGGGGATCGCGGCGCGACAGCCGAGTCGGGTCCAGCCGACCGGAGTAGAAGCACATCTTGTGCACTCGCTGCTACAGCGGCATCATCAGCCGGGACATCCAGCTGAGGGTGATGTCCAGGCCGGTTAGCCGACAGGTGACGAGGGAGAGCATGCGGTTCAGCATCGCGTCCGACTCCGCCTTGTCGCCATAGATCTTTAAGTCCCAGTGCTGCTGATACGTCCATTTTGCATCACTATTCTATATCATAATTCACTGTTATTCATTGATATATTTCATGTTAAGAGGTGATACTTCTGTTATTTCATCTGTTTTTGCCTGGTTGATGACTTTTGGAGCATGGACCACCGCAGTCAGGATTCTGATGGAAAATGTGTTGTTTGGAGGCAAAATTCGCGAAGATAAGAAAATCCGAGAAAATATACGGAAAATCTTGTTTTTCCAGAAGACGAAGGATGCCAGAAGGAGGAGTGGAGATGGGCCACATGGGGCCCACACCATCCCCTAGCACAGGCCACCCTAGTCCACGCCACCAGGTGGTGTGGCCGCCCTGGCCCACCTCTGGCTCTCTCCTCTGGCATATATTATCCTCCCGAAACCCTAAGAATCGGGGGGCGACCATAGAAAGATTCCGCCGCCTCTGCGGGGCAGAAAACACCGAGAGAGAAAGATCTCTCCGGCAGACAGATTTCTGCCGGGAGAATTCCTTCCCGGAGAGGGGAGATCATCGCCATCAACACCACCATCAAGCTGGACTTCATCGGGATCATCATCACCACCATCAGCACCCTCATCACCATCTCCATACCGCTGTAACAATTGGGTTGAATCTTGCATAGTTCTTAGGGGAAACTTTCCCGGTGTTGATTACTCTTTGTAGTTGATGCTATTGAGTGAACCGTTGAATTATTGTTTATGTTCAGATTGTTATACATCATTATTCCATCTCTGATCATGATCCATATGATGTCTTGTGAGTAGTTCATTTTGTTCTTGAGGACATGTTAAAGTCATGTTGTTAGTAGTGGATTGTGTTGAGAAAGATTCAATAGTTTGGTATTTAAGTTGTGGTGTACTTCTTGTAGTGGTGTCATGTGAACATCGACTACATGGCACTTCACCTATATGGGCCTAGGGGAATGCATTGTGTATTTGGCTACTAATCGTAGGGGTTGCTGGAGTGACAGAAACCTGAACCCCCATTAGGAAACCATTGCACAAGGGACGTAAGGGTCTTAGAGTTTAAAGTTGTGGTTAGGTTTCTACCTTAATTACTTTCTTGTACTTACGGATGTTTGCAAGGGGTATAATCACAAGTATGTATTAGTCCTAGGAAGGTCGGTACATTAGCACAGGTTCACCCACACAACACTTAGCAAGCTAAAGGAGATTAATCAACTATATGAAGCGAAAGCACTTGACAGTCTTCCCATGTGTCCTCGAGAACATTTGGTCATCTTAAGTAATACAACCGGCTTTTCCTTTGCTGCATAAAGGATTGGGCCACTTGCTGCATTTATTCCTACTGTCTTTTATTTACTCGTACTTCATTTACTTGCATTATCAAAAAACCCTAAAAATCTGTTTGCTAAGTATTTGCAGAGAATTCCTGATCCATACCACTAGCCAAAGACCTTCTCGCTCCTCAAGGTTCGACACTCTTACTTATCGAAAATACTGCGATACACCCCCTATACTTGTGGGTCATCAAGGCTATTTTCTGGCGCCGTTGCCAGGGAGTGAAGCGCTATTGGAGAGTGGAACTGGTAAAGGAAACTTCTATTGTGAGTATTGTTTACTTCTGTTAGTTGCTTTATTTTTGTTATGGATAATTCGCTGAGTTTCTTATTTGGTAATGCTACTACCACTGCTAAGGTAGTAGATAAGCCACCGCCTGCTGAGAATGATGTTTTTAAAATACCTACAAGAATTATTGATCGTGTTATGGATAACTATTATGTTGGGGATGGAACTGTCCATCCCGGTGATCATTTACTCTTTATACACGAATTATGCGGGTTGTTCAAGTGTGCAGGTATTACTACAGATCAAGTTAAGAAGAAGTTATTCTCATTATCACTAAAAGGAAGAGCTGAGGAATTGTATAAGCTGCTGAAGAATGGTCAAGCTATGGAATGGGAGGAAATAGTGCCTCTCTTTTATTCAAAATTTTATCCTCCTAGTGAGATTCATAAAGATCGGAATCAAATATACAACTTTTGGCCTCTTGATGGAGAGAGTACAGCTCAAGCTTGGGTTAGATTGAAGTTACTTCTGCTCAAATGTCCCATTCATGAGCTCCCCAACAATATTATTATCAATAACTTTTATGCAAGGCTCCCTTTACATGACAAGGATTTATTGGATGCTTCTTGTGCTGGATCATTCACTCGCATGGAGGAAGAAGCTAAATGGGATCTTCTGGACCGTATTCAAGACAATGCTGAAGCTTGGGATAATGACAAAGGCAGAAAGTTAGGTATAAATTATGATTATGAATGCATTGAATCTTTTATGGGAACTGATTACTCTCAAAATATTAAAAAAGCTTATGGTCTAGACTCTCAATCTATTGCTTGTTATTTGAAGGCTTTTGCTTCCTACATTGAAGTGCCTAAAAAGAAGTGGGATAAGTATCATGAACCTTATAAAGATATTGCTAAGAGTGTTCCTGCGAGAAATACTGAAGTTTATACTGCTAATCATGTCTTACCTGAACCTTACATTGAGAAAATGCCTTTCCAAGTTAAGATAAAGGAACATTCTATGATAGCTAGTATGGTTAATGAAAGTACAAATAAAGCTGTTGAACCTGATAAACAAATGTTTGATGAACCTATAATAGCAAATGTGAAAGACTTTGTTACTAAATATGTAGAAGAGGGACACATTATCCTTTGTAAGGATACCTCTAATATTATTTCACAAAGTAGTGTTATGAGAGCTAGTATCCCTGTGTTTTCTATTAGAATAAGTGATCATTGCTACAATAGTCATTGTGATAGCTATGCTATTAAATTTATGCATGATACTGAAAGTTACTATGAGAGAGGGAAAAGTGTTCTGATGTATCTCAATAATATCAAGTTTCCTTGTTTTATGCTGAAAGTTTTTATGTTGCACTTGTTTTGCCTTCTTATGCAAGTAGCCTCTGTTTTCAACAACTTGTTTGTTTACAAAATCCCCTTGCATAGGAAGTGGGTTAGACTTAAATGTGTGTGTGTTTTTGCTTCTTAATGCTCTTTTTCACTTCAATTCATATTCCTATGTGAGCATCTTTGAAATTATCATGCCCATCTTAATGGCTATAAAGAAAGAGCTTTATGGGAGACAACCCAATTTGTTTTTGATTTCAGTTTGTTTTTGTTTCTTTGAGTCTTGGAAGTTATTACTTTGGTAATAACCGCTCCTTATCCGTTTTGTTTGGTTTTTGTGTCAAGATCAACCTCTAATGAGAGAGAAGTAAGATTTGGGGAAGTTGCTGTCTCGAAATAGATTTTTCTGCTTCACCGTAAAAATTCATGAGAGATCTATGTATGTCGGATTGAGCTATAATTGTTTGTGCTTCTGCCCCAGGTTGTTATTTAACTTTCGTTAGTTTTGCATTTTTTTTATTTGAGCAACATAAGATTTTAGAAAAAATTGATCTTTACCTGCTGGTCTGTTTTGACAGATTTTGCCACTCTTGGATTTGCTTCTTTATTCGATTTCCTTTTTGAATTCTTTTTGGATTTTCGGAAGGAGTTGCTTCAGTAGCTTATGTTTTGATGGATTTCAGTTGAAGTTGAACTCAAAAGGTTTTATCACTTCACTTATACTAATGTTGTTAATGAGAACTGTGTGAAGTTTTGTGTGAAAGAAATTTCCAGGTAGTGGAGATGATGGTGTAATAAGGAAGAGAAGGGTTTTATGACTCAAGTATTAAGTATATGAAGATGAAGATATTGATATTATTCAAGTGGTGACTCCGGAAGAATCTACTAAATACCAAATTCAGAGACCTGCAGAGTCTGTTTTCAAATAGGTAACAGTTCTGGTAAGAAAAGTTCCGCAAAAATACTATCCAACTATATTTTTGCAGTTTTTAGTCAATAAGGGAAGCTACGAAGTGAAAAAGGGACGGAAACAGAGCCAGGGTGGCTCACACCACCCTGTGGCGCGGGCCCTCCCCTGGCCATGCCACCAGGTGGTGAGTCCACCCCGGACTCCGCCTCCGACTCGTTTTCTCCCAGTACCTTCCTTTCGTCATGAAACTTCGTAATATATAATCCCCTAGATCTCTCGAGGTTCGTATATCGTGTTTTCGTCATGTTTTCGTTTCGATCTGTTTTTGCCAGGAACTATTCTTGAAGCTTAGAAGCAGAATGGTGTCTGCCAAGGATAAAGGGAAGGAGCCTATGGAGGAGGATCTCCAAGACCCCAATTAGGGGCTGGTACCTTTAATCTCTTGCCCTGCATCAACGGAAGCCCTACGAGTCACTATGGAGTTCTGCGATAAGTACCTAGACTTGTAGAGGAAGGTGGACATGCTTCAATGGGAGAATAATAGGCTTCACAAGATGCTAGAAGATTTCCTCACATCAACTAAGAAAATATTACCACCACCACCGAAGGAGTAATTTGTCATCAGGTTTGGCATCCCCTTGGTTTGTTCCAAGCTTGGGGGAGTGCCGTGGTATCACATCATTATCTATCTTTTTACCTTTTTGGTAGAGTCATATCATGAATAGAGGAGTTATTATGTAGGATGGTTTGCATTATGGAAGTGTCCCCTCTCTCGTTAGATATGTATCCCTTGGTGTGCGTTGCCGTTATGGAATATTAATGAGAAGTTCTATCATTTATTCTTTTGCATATCTTATATTAGTTTTCAATTCATGGTTATATGATTGATCTTGTTGTTACTATTGGTATCACTTTGGGATCATTGAGTTAATTTAGTTGGTTTTGGCAAACCTGGCTCGGTCAGTAGCAACACTATTTTTGACAGTTGAAAGAAAAGATAAAAGTACCTTTAAAGAAAAATAATTTCGTCATCTTTCTTTCTTGATTTGCTCATTAGTCTAGTATTCTCTAGTTAAGATCTTTTGTGCTTCCAAGGAAGATTGCATGTTTGTTTTTATCACTTGTATGTTTGGTTGTTTCCTTCAACTCTTATACTTGCTTCCCAGCCTTGCTAGCCAAAAACCTGTACTGAGAGGGAATTCTTCGCGTGCATCCACTCCTTTAAACCAAAACCTTTGCCATTTGCGTCCACCATACCTACCTAGTAGCATTATTGCTATTCCAAGTAAATTCTTGTTTTGTCTACCTCCCAAATTAAACTTGTTATGTGAAAAGTAGTGATTAAAGCTCTCACGAACTTGATGGCGCACTTTACTTTCTTGCATTTAATAAACTTGACCCATTGTGCTCATCTATGTTGCGTATATGCTTGTGCTTTGTAAGTTGTGAATTAGCAGAACCATGTTGTCATGGGGAACGCTTTCAACATTGCACTGGTACTTTGTACCTAGTTGATATCTTGTTCTTTTTTCTATGGATGTCGTCGGTGTGAAATGAAAGGGGAGCTTGTAAGTCCATGGAGTTATGCATGTGTGTTAGAGAAACGCGTGGGCCGCTGGTCTAATCCATGCTGACATGGTGGAAACCTGCAGCATAACCATAACGAGCATCTATGAAGTATTATTCTTATAAAAAAGAGTCCTATATTGAGAAAAAAAAGAGAAAAAGAGAAAATAAAAAAGAGATTAATAAAAGAGGAAAGAGAGAAAAAAGCACCATATTCCCATGGTAAATAAGAAGATTGCTAAGATGCTTGTTGTCTGCTTGCCTTGTCATTTTGATATGGGGATTCTTCCGTATCATCGGGCAAGGGGTACCCCGTTGGCGGTTCTCCATGATACACATGTGCTTACGATGCCAAGAACTTACCGGTGACTAAACTTGAGTAGCATGAGGAGCAGCCCTCGTATTCAAGGGACATGAGATTTTCAACTTACAACTTGTCAAGCATATCCTCGTATTTGATCACTTTAACCTTAATCACCTAAAGATGCCTATGATAGGGGCAATGAGAGCTGAAAGCTAATAAGTATCATAATTTTTGGGAGCTCTTTATGAAACTTGAAATCCCTGCTTCCCTCTATGAAGGGCCTTTCTTTTACTTTTTAGTTGAGTCAGTAAACCTATTTCCCTTCTATCTCAGCAAGTATTTTGAGTTGTTGTGTTTCATTCATTCATTTGATGATTTATTCAATCATGTTTCTTATGTTCCTTGTTTTGCACATTGCTCTTATCTTGGTGATTACTACTTTGAAAGCTATCATTGAAAACCAGTTATTTGTGAACTCCAGCAAATTATCAACTATTCTTCGACCAAGAGTTAAGTTTGCCATTACCAATTATGATTCACTTTATGTATCTTTATTGTGTTTCCTTTACCTATTGCAAGTTAAGTTATATAATGGTGAGTTGTATGCTATTATGATCTATGTATTGATGAATGTGATGCTTCTTGTCTGTATTCTTTTATCGACTCTTCACTCCACAAACCTGAGGTCATGTTTATTGAGCTCAGTTTTGCTTGGGGACAAGCGAAGTATAAGCTTGGGGGGAGTTGATACGTCCATTTTGCATCACTATTCTATATCATAATTCACTGTTATTCATTGATATATTTCATATTAAGAGGTGATACTTATGTTATTTCATCTGTTTTTGCATGGTTGATGACTTTTGGAGCATGGACCGCCGCAGTCCGGATTCTGATGGAAAAGGTGCTGTTTTGAGGCAAAATTCATGAAGATCAGAAAATCCGGGAAAATATACGGAAAATCCTATTTTTCCAAAAGACGAAGGATGCCAGAAGGAGGAGTGGAGATGGGCCATAGGGGGACCACACCACCTCGGTGCGTCCACCCTAGTAGCGCCACCAGTGGTGGTGTGCCGCCTGCCCACCTCGCTCTCCCGGGCGATATTATCCTCCCAAAACCCTAAGAATCGGGGCAACCACAGAAGATTCCATCGCCTCAAGGCGGAAAACACCGAGAGAAGATCTCTCCGTGACAGATTTCTGTGGGAATTCCTTCCCAGAGAGGGGAGATCGTCGCCATCAACACCACCATCAAGCTGGACTTCATCAGGATCATCATCATCATCATCACCATCAGCACCCTCGTCACCATCTCCATACTGCTGTAACAATTGGGTTGAATCTTGCATAGTTCTTAGGGGAAACTTTCCCGGTGTTGATTACTCTTTGTAGTTGATGCTATTGAGTGAACCGTTGAATTATTGTTTATGTTCAGATTGTTATACATCATTATTCCATCTCTGATCATGATCCATATGATGTCTTGTGAGTAGTTCATTTTGTTCTTGAGGACATGGGAGAAGTCATGTTGTTAGTAGTGGAGTTTTGTTGAGAAAGATTCAATAGTTTGGTATTTAAGTTGTGGTGTACTTATTCTAGTGGTGTCATGTGAACATCGACTACATGGCACTTCACATATATGGTCCTAGGGGAATGTATTGTGTATTTGGCTACTAATCATAGGGGTTGCCGGAGTGACAGAAACCTAAACCCCCGTTAGGAAACCATTGCACAAGGGACGTAAGGGTCTTAGAGTTTAAAGCTGTGGTTAGGTTTCTACCTTAATTACTTTATTGTACTTACGGATGTTTTCAAGGGGTATAATCACAAGTATGTATTAGTCCTAGGAAGGTCGGTACATTAGCACAGGTTCATCCACACAACACTTAGCAAGCTAAAGGAGATTAATCAACTATATGAAGTGAAAGTACTTGACAGTCTTCCCATGTGTCCTCGAGAATGTTTGGTCATCTTAAGTAATACAACTAGCTTGTCCTTTGCTGCATAAAGGATTGGGCCACTTGCTACATTTATTCCTACTGTCTTTTATTTACTCATACTTCGTTTACTTGCATTATCAAAAAACCATAAAAATCCGTTTGCTAAGTATTTGCAGAGAATTCCTGATCCATACCACTAGCCAGCACCTTCTGCTCCTCATTGGGTTCGACACTCTTACTTATCGAAAATACTGCGATTCACCCCCTATACTTGTGGGTAATCAGCTGCCGGCTGGACTCCACATCCTGGAACACCAGAAGGTTGATCTGGTCCACGTTGGTGGGGTTCTTGACGTAGAAGTACGACTGCTGCCACAGTCGTACCGTGTCATGCAACCGGAACTTCGGGTAGCCGGTCTGCATGCGGGAATAGATGGAGGCGCCACCATAGACGACTAGCGGCCCCTTCGTAAACTGCACCTGCCGCCGGACTCGGAAGAGTCGGCAGAAGAGCCCGAGATCCGGCTGGATCCTGAGGTAGCTCTCGCAGAAGGCTATGAAGTGCGCCAGCGTGCCGATTGCATTGGCGCCGACATGGTGGAGGTGGAGGTCGAAGAAGGCAAGGAACGTGAGGAAGAATGGGTGCACCGGCAACGCAAACCCGCGCGCCAGGTGCGAGAGGAAAATCACCCATTCTCCCTCCGCCGGATGCGGCGACACCTCTCCCGCCGGCGCAAGCCGCACCTCTACTTCCTCCTCCGACGGAAGGACGTGGGTGGCGCGGTATTTTTGGATGTGGTCCTCCATGACGGAGGAGCCACACCACGCTCCGTGCTCAGCAGCCATCTCCGGTTCGTTGGAGGGCGCGGTGGCGGACGAATGACGATGACCCATACCGCCGGCGATGACAAACGGGCGGCACAGCGGGTTACGGTGACGGAAGCAGCAAGGCGCAGAGAGCAGGAGCACAGAGGAAGGAGAAGGCAAATGGGAGCGGGGGAAGCGAAGGAAAGGAACTGCCTTCCACCGGACCCTCCTTTAAAGGCCTGGGAGGCCAACCGTCCGCAGATCCACGTGGCGCCCATCGATGTGTCTCCCACCCCAACCGTCGCCCCGGATCCCGTGTGTAGAAGCAGGGTGCGCAGAAGATCCTGGAGCAAGAACCGAAGTGTTAGGCGGTAGTTTCCCGAGGCGACGTGCGACGGGACGTTACACTGCCCGCCGCAGAGTAATGATGGTGCGTGTGCGCTGTAACACCCCGTCCACTCCTAGGCCCGGGGGGTGTCACTCCTGGCAGCTTAATAGGATATCTAGACTGGCCCCACAGACCAACACTAGTCTTTCCTGCGCACTTTGTCCTCACTCGTGCACCCGGTTACCCACTTCCCTGTCGGTCATCCATCCTAGAATTGCTCTAGGCCAAGCACGCTTAACCTTAGAGTTCTTTTTGAATGAGCTTCCAGAAAAGAAGTTGCAACTTGTTGATATGGGTATCCTATCAATCATATTAAGCCATGTGCCTGGATCTCACATACACCCACCCTTTAGAAGATCGATGCCCTCGTCGATCAAGCACACCCCAGGAACGTTCCCTCTTGGCACGCGTCTGTGTGTCTAGTGCTGGCACATGTTCCATGCCGTGTCCACTCCGGGCCACACGCGCCATGCTCTACATGTCCCGCCACTGACCTGCACACACTCGTGTAATCGCAAGGGTCGGCTCTGATACCACTTGTAACACCCCGTCCACTCCTGGGCCCGGGGGGTGTCACTCCTGGCAGCTTAATAGGATATCTAAACTGGCCCCATAGACCAACACTAGTCTTTTCTGCGCACTTTGTCCTCACTCGTGCGCACCCGGTTACCCACTTCTTGGTCGGTCACCCATCCTAGAATTGCTCTAGGCCAAGCACGCTTAACCTTAGAGTTCTTTTCGAATGAGCTTCTGGAAAAGAAGTTGCAACTTGTTGATATGGGTATCCTATCAATCCTATTAAGCCATGTGCCTGGATCTCACACGCGCGTGGCCGGCGTCAGCACTGACGTCACGGGTAGCGCAACCACCAGGCGTAGCCGGTCAGAAATTCAAAAACAAAGAGGGAGCGCGCGCACATTTCACCTACGGGCAAAATCCGCACGCGCTCGAGGGCTAGTGTCGGGGGGATCACCTCCGGATACCCCAACCAAACAAGAAACATGGCAGTCGGATCACATCCGGCTGTTCAAGTGTAGCCGGATAAGGCTGGCCAGGCCGGCTACTGTGATGTAGCCGGAGTGGCGAGTAGCAGCCAGCTACGGTAGCATAGACGGAACCAATCAAGGGGACAGGGCGACGTGTGGAGCAGTGCGCGGTACGCCCTGTACGATGACAAGACTGAACACTACTCCGCCATACCGAAGACTTTGTGGGGATGACGCGGGAACAGTGGCCCGATGCTGATGACAGGCTCGCACGGCGTTCACTATGCCCACGATAGCCATACCGCTCGTACTCCGATGGGACATGGTTGTACCGGATACTGTAGATGACAAGTCGGCTGGGACCCGCCTGTGGGGCCCGCCAGTCGGATTGGTCAGTGAGACCGTTGCCTCTCTGCCTATATAAGGAGAGGCGAGGCCTCAGTAGAAAGGGTTGGTCTCAGTGCATTTAAGACAGTAGCTAGAAATACAGCTCGAGGAGCGCTTGTAGTTCGTATATCGCTCATAGTCAGATCGGTAGGAGTAGGAGTTTTACCTCACCACGAGGGCTCCGAACCTGGGTACTTCATGCAGCCAGCTACACTTGCTTGTATCCAATCCCGCCTGCGGACACCGTCGATAGCTTCCCTGCTAGTCCCCACACCTCTATCTAACCTTCTTAGGTACTGTTGTTCCCAATACAACGACATGAGCTGTCGATGATGATTTGTTGAGGATGAGTTGATGTTGACATCGTCTTCAACGGCTTAGAATCTAGCAAGGGTTAAGAAGGTACGGTTGAGTACGAGCGTACT
Source organism: Avena insularis (assembly GCA_023614405.1). NCBI lineage: Eukaryota > Viridiplantae > Streptophyta > Magnoliopsida > Poales > Poaceae > Avena > Avena insularis. The sequence continues at coordinate 163,423,618 of CM042696.1, forward strand.
CAGCAAGTTCACTAAAAAGGAGTATCAGATGCACTAACTACAGCCACAGACCTTAGGTCGTAGGCAATGCAGGTTTTTGTAAACATGTCTTCAAAGATTACTTTCATTCTGAAAACTATGTCGGTCAGCCTTCATAGGTTTACCAGAACTTTCATTGAGTTCCTTTCCTTCCGCGTTCGTAGCTCCTTCCCGGAACAGGGAGTACATGTCACAGTTCTTACACTCTGCAGAGCTGCGTTGCTTTTCCCATGAGAGACCAAATCCTTGTTGCACAACCGGGTAATCTTTCCCATCCACAATTCCGTGATGTGGGGCCTAGTAGATGATCCAAGCCAATCACTGCCATTCTGTGCGACCCCACATGAAGATACAATCCCCCAAGAAGGTTTGCCACGGTTACACTTCGGGTAGCCTCTCGAATACTCTATACGCAGCTCTACCCGGCAGCCACCATCAGCTATGACCTCCACCAAGACAGCTATGCACAGATAACCTAGACATTAATATCGTGGGGAACTAAGGGGTCCCACCCATGTGCTAAGTTCTCAAGGAGAAATCAATAGCCTCTTGATAAGGTCATACATCAATGCGAAAGGAAGATCCAGCTGACTTCTCCATCCCATCCAAATCTCAAGGTTAACGTGTAATATAAGGCGCTAGAATCATTGGCGATATTTGTTGTTAATTCCTAGATATTATGTTCCTTTACCACTACAACTGTATCAGCAGATTATTACCATTTGGTAAAAAATCCATAATCATATTATTATGAAAATAGTGTTTTTAGACCTTTTTGAAATGCAGGTGATGACAACATTTGAGTTACAAGCATTTGATATAAAATAACCAAGGGAAATGATCAAGTGTGAACTTGCCTTTTGTGATAGCAATATTATGCACTCACGGTCTTCAAGACAATAGAAGATCCAAATTCTGTAAACAACATCATTGGTGTGGTAAGGACGAATGTTTAAAGAAGCAAGATGCAATTATGCATAAGTAATGTAATGCAATTTGTTAAACGTCAATCCTCAGAATAATCATCTAAGATCTAGGGTTTGGAAACAGGGAATAGTTTCTTTAGAATGTGTTTCACTTTTATATCAGCTTCACATTTCTGCTTCTTATTAAGGCTGGTGAGAGTGTGTGAAATAGTGTATAAATACAACAAGTAGCATGCAGTATTAAAGCACTCAATTGGGCCATGGTATCTCAAAGATTTCTTAAGTAAGATTATTAATCAATTAGAGATTTTATAGAAATGCTTAAGGATTACTTTGAATGTTTCTTAAAAGAATAACCTTTAAGAAAAGATTACTTTACCAAGTAAAATCATTTAAACTTAAAGCTAACACTTTGAGGTTTTTTTACTAGTTATGAGTATTAAAGAAGAAAACAATTAGCATTTTTGAATAGCTATTCCACTATCAAATGGAGACTTATATATTCTGAATATGCCATCTTATTACAGGTGGTTCACTTCTTAACATTCCATGAAGGTGGTGTATAAGTGTTGTTGCTTTTATGGGGGGTGCTTTAATAAAATTATAAGTGAATGAAATCATTTACCTATCTTTTAGAATTAATGGTTAGACATTATAACATGGATAATGCATTACTTTAATTACTTAAAACTTTGTATAGATTTTTAAATGAATTCTTAGATAAAAGAAGTAGTAGATATTATCTTGGTGATTTCATAAATAAGGAGAACCCTCTAGACAAACAATATACTCTTTGTTAATGATTTAATAATTGATGAAATCTTTTTAAGAAGCAAAATTTAATTACTTTGAATGTTAGTTGTAGGAACTACACTTTAAAATGGTTGGATAAATTTTTACTTCATATAACATCAATTCAACTTGTTTTTCCACTTTCTAGACTTTAAACAAATAATGATAAAGGCAATAATAAAGTTATATATATTATTAAACCTTTACCTTTTATTTTACTTCAAAAATGAGATTTGATATTTTTAATGTGTAGATTTTATTTTTCTGATCATTTTGGTATAATATATGTATTTTTGTGATTGTAAATAATAAGATATGACTTTTATAAGTTTTTAACATCTAATAAATAATAGATGTTTTGTTAAGTGATACAAAAGTGTATGAAATAAGTTTTTAAATGTGTATTTTGTTTTTCTAAGAATTTTGATATATTATACCTATTTTTATGAATTTTAAATAATAGTATATGCCTTTTAAAGATTTATCCTTAATAGAATATTTGCTAATAATAACTATTTCATTTAAGTTAAAAAAATAATAATAGGTTTAAATTATAGAGTTTATCTTTCAGAACATTTTGATATATTATATATATTTTTATGAATTATAAAACAAAAGTTAGTGAATTTATAAGATTTAATCATTTAATTAATTTCCTGGAAAATCTTTATTTTTAAGTTTACAATGTTTATTCATTCTCTAATTAGACTTTAAACACAGGAATACTTTTTATACCAAGGCTACTTCTACCCACGGCCACTGACTGGTGGAACCTATGGCACGTCATATCTAGAAACTATAAAACAAATAAATAAAATGGTATTATGACATTAGCATGATGTCATGCTGACATCACCCGAGGGTGATCTCCCTAGGTCGTTGATCAATCCATCGATCGGTAGCACACGAGCAAGCGAGGTTGTTATGGTTCAATACAGCACGGCACGCTGAGCCACATAGTGGTTGCGCCGCCTGGAAATGGTCACCGGGGCTACTCCGACGACGAAGAACTATGGCGGCCGATGGTGTATCACAGCGGCAGGGCAGTCCAGAGCGAGAGGAAACTAATTGAGGGGTCTAGGAGAAGAGTGAGATCACCCTGATGCTTGTACCATGGTTGATAGGGCTTGGGGTGGACTAGTGACGACGGCAATGGCTGCGACGGCCGGTCGGATGCAGAGCTCGATCTCGCACCGCTTGTTGCACGCCTGCTTGCGAGGCTTGTCAGAGACGAACGAGGAGATAGTGGCAAGAATGATGGTGCCCTTGGTTGGTTCGGAGCAGTCTGAGGTGGCGAGGCCAGTGAACTCCGGCGAGCTAGGGTTTCAGTGACCCCCTTCTGTGAAGAGGAAAAGAGAGAGTTGGGAAATGGGGATAAGGACGGTGTAGGGTGGCGTGGTGGCCTCCTTATCCTCCCAGACAACATCGGCACGGATCTCCACACCGGCGAGCGGCAGCGCTTGTGCCACGCAGCTACTTCAGCGGCCTCGCGAGGTAGATGATGACAATTAGATCGACAAAATGGTACTTGGGCCTGGGCTGCTACTGGGCTTTGGCCGAGTGAGCGGGTTGTGGCTCAGGTTGCCCGCGAGCGGCAGATAACGCGGAGGGTTGCTGGGCCGTGGGCTAGGGTTGTTGCCTATTCTTCTTTTCTTTTTCTTATTCTATTTCATGTTTTTGTAAAACCTTTTCAAATATGAATTTCCATAAGGATTTAAATATCCAAAATTTTCATGGAATAAATAAAATACTGCAGGAATCTTGGAGACTAAGTGGTGCTTATACTTTTCATGATTTTTCATGAATTAAAATTATTAGGAAACTAGTTTATGGATGGCAACATTTATTCCTTTAGGGTTTGATATTTTGTTTATTATCCAAAATCTTATAAAAATGATTTTGTTTTTACTTGATAATTTTGATGGTAATGGTTTAAAATGGTTAATGACGTATCTGACTGACATAGGTACGATTACTCGGATGCTTGTGATTTGCTGCCCTATGCTGGGTAAAAGGCTTATGGCCCATGAAGATTTCAGATGATAGCCCAAGGAAGCAATCGATAAAGACTTTGATTGTATTAGGAAAGAATCTCTGAACAGAAAATGTGTTGGTATTGTAATCACGCGTATGTAAAACCTATCCGCATACAGCTTTGAGACCTGGCCTATTATATATAGGATGGGAGAAGCCCAAGCGAGGTACCGAAATCTCCCAGACAACTTGTAATAGTGCGATTCCCAAATATTCAGGCGACTTTGACTCCATTGTTTTCCTGACATCCGACGAAATCCCCAGCGTTCTATTTTCCGTGAAACCCTAAGTCCTTCACCATGGACGTTGCCGAGGCCACCCCACGTCAATTAGCACCGTCTGTGGGAAACCTGAACGCTGGAACCATGGATCCGGCGGACCGCTCTCCATGAAGCATCAACCCGAAAAAAGTTGATCCACGCCCTCCCACCCCTGTATTGGTACCCGCCGATTTCAACGGTGGATCCGATCTAATCATCGAAAGCTTTCACTTCCAAGTAGATGACCCGCAAGAATTGCACCTTTCGGCCCTGATCACATCAGAACCGTCGGTGGAAAAAACTACGCCTACAGCAATACCAGTATCTTCCGTCGGATCTTCCATGGACGTCACAGCACAGATCGAAGCAGGCAAAACCAACGAGCAAATCAAGATGGATCTGGGGGACCTTGATGGTATTTATGACAGTCTCTCCTTCGGATCAGATCCATAGCTAACCCCACCACGCCAAGCAAGCCTGGCAAATTCAGAACCCGAAGAAAGCAGCGAAGCATCGACTTTGGAATTCGGATGGGAAAAATCTACCTAGAACAAAAACTGATGGACTTCACTGGCTCACCCGACAGTGTCTCCCTCGGTACAGACGATGACATCACAAGCCCATATATCACTTAGCACCAAGTATGCGTGATCATCAGAGACGCTTCGACCTAGCAAGACTCCAACGGTAACCTAATTTTTAATCCCGATGATATTCTTTCAAGCCACAATGCAAGAAGTCGCGGCAACGAAGGAAGCCGAGGAAACGGGGGAGACCCAACAGTCAACCGTGTAAACCGAGGAGAAGAACATCCACGCAGAAGCAAGAGGCAAACTCTCAGCTTACCAGCCAGCGCACGGGAGAAGGCAAGCGCAGCAATCTCGGGTGCGGTTCCAATGACAATAGACGCCACTCACAAAGATCTATTAGCATATCAATATTTACTCCATCACCAAAAAATAGACCTACTAAATATGCAAAGGCAACTCTACGAAAGAAAAGATTGGACGACGAATCTAGTCTACGACAGGCGCAGTTAAGTTCCACCCAAGGATCAAGGAGCGTAACAGGAGGAGCATCACCAAGGAGAGGAACGTCTAGGTTGCGGGATATCCCCGAAGAAGAGAGGAGCGGAATAATCTGATATGTTGATCTACCATTAATGTCAATAGACCAGGCCGGAAACATCAAGGCAAAAACAGCCCAGGCAGCCATTGTCGCCGCACAAACATATCTAATCACAACGCAGCCTGCACCCGACGATCCTCGTGCGACCCTCCATCGCTCCGCCCTAATGAACCTCGGCATGGTAGGAGCATCTCTTGTGCAAGCAGAGCAAGGAACCACACGGCAACTCGACGGGTTCACAAGAGTCCAATACCAAAAGATTTTAAGTTACCCTAAGATCGTCAAAAGTACGATGGCCTCCAAGAACCAGAAGCCTGGCTGACGGATTATCTGGAAACCGTCAGGTTATAGGGCGGATCCAAAGCTACTGCAATGCAAAGCTTACAGCTGCACCTAACCGGCGCGACACGTTCTTGGCTAAGACAATTACCCGAAGATTCTATCTGCAGTTGGAACGATCTTGAGGACAAATTTATCAGGAACTTCCAGTCCACATTCAAGCGACCTGCGTCTTTGGAGAAATTGCGGGCCTGCAAGCAAAAGCTAGGAGAATCAATACGGGCTTTTGTCCAACGGTGGAACATCATAAAAAATTCAGCTGAAGCAATATCTGACGAAAGAGCAATCGATGCCTTGAACGATGGACTCCATCGGCAGGAGTTTATTGAAGAACTAGGACGAACCAAGCCAAAGACAATTTTGCAGTTGATGGACATAGCCAATCGTTGGACTGATAGAGAGGACGCAGTACACAACAAAAGAGCCGGTTCACCCGAAGAAGTTAGGGACATGCGCAATAATGATGGAAGACGACGAACCAACGATGGGTACAATACACCAAGTTACGTTGCAGCCAGTTTCTCTGTGGGGACAACCGATGAAGCGATGATTACAACAACGGGTACCATGGTAACAGAGACAACGTCAGCAGAGGCCAGTCACAGCAATGATACCACCCGACGAATCGAGACCCACATATGTCAGCAGGACAAATGTTGGAAGGACCCTGCAATATGCACTACTACGTCGACTCTATAGGGAAAAGGCGATCAAATCACCTCCTAAAGGCCTTCCAAACATTCTTAAAAATGCAAGAGCTATGCAATGCAAGGGCAACCGAAGCAGCAAACCGAGGCTATGCTACCGCACCTAGCGCTTTGGCTATCGGCACGCCACCACCACCATAGGGGCATCCGCCAGCAGGATAGCCGCAAAGCACAACACATTAAGACGAAGAATATCCCAGGTCAAAAGGAGCAATGTCAATGATCTAGAAGGGACCGCCCTCCAACAGAACACAGAAATTGATCACTAGGCAAGTAAACATGGCAGTAATGAAGCCACCTCCTACACCTGACTATCTTCATTGGTCAGAACAAGAAATTACCTTCAGCAGAGCCAATCATCCACTACGAGTCCCTCGACCAGGCCAATCATCGCTAATAGTAGAAGCACAAATCGGCGGGTTCGACATGAGCAAGGTTTTCCTGGATGTAGAAAGCAACATCAACCTTATTTACGCTAGAACTCTACGGGTTATGAATTGTTCCATGATGAATCTAGTACCTACAGACACAACTTTCCACGGGATAGCTCCAGGAAAAGCAAAAATTCCATTAGGCAAAGTCCATCTCGAAGTAGTCTTCAGGTCAAAGAATAACTTCAGACGCGAAAAGCTAGAGTTCGAAGTCATGGACTGGCCATCTCAGTACCACGCGATCCTGGGACGACCGACTTTCTCTAGGTTCATGGTAGTACCTTACTATGCATATCTAGTGCTAAAAATGCCAGCCCCCAATGGGGTCATAACAATCAAAGGAAGCTTCAATCGCGTGGACAGCTGCGATCGGGAATTCAACAAAACTCAGAATCTTTCGGGATGGAGACAGAACTCAGACAACTGAAAATAGCGGATGATGAGTCACTACACGAAGGGCACACCCAGAAAAAGCAAACATCAGAAGAGCAAGCGCACAACGGTCTCGCAAAAGCAACCTATGCGGCCTCCAATATAGGTCCCACATAGGAAGACCCACTCATCGACAAGACGAGAGCACCGTAACATGGAGCATGATGAAGAACCCCAAGGACAGAAGCCGAAGTTCCTAAAGAAAATTTTCACTTAGACGCACTTTATATTCAATAAAGGCCAACAGCCAGGTGATCACGCTCTCGCAGTGTATTTCTGTCTATGCTTATCAATGAATAAAGAAAGTATTTCACTACATACAAATTTCTATAGAAAATAAACATTAGTTCGTCGGGTCCTCAATAAGAGAATACAACATAAAATCAAAATCTTGTATAAAACATACGGCCTTTTTGATAAATATAAGAAAGATCTATACAATATTTCCTCTATGAAGTACAAGGCTGCATAAGCAAGCAGTTAGATAGCAAAATTAACAAAAAATTCTCCATCTTCTTCTAAGCATCTCCGCACAATCCTAATGGTAGGTTTACGAGCAGTGGCGTAATGAGGCGCCATATAAACAAGGTCGTCATCGAAAGGGGCAGGCAGACCTGAAAATACATCATCCAGATCTAGCGTCGGATGATGTGCATGTACCCAAGAAAGTGCAAGCTTGGCACCCGCCACAAGTTGAAGTTTCACGTAATGATGAATCCTTTCACCTTGTCAAAATTTCGCAATCAAATCCGCCAAGGTCTAAGGCTGAGGATCCTGAGGAGACATGGCATTGTAAACAATGGCCAGGGATCTGCGGGAGAACTCGACAAATTTCTCCAACTCTAATAGGCAATCCTAAAGCAACACCACAGTATAGGCACGGCGATGATCGGTCCAAAAATCTGTTTCAGAACTTTGGGAGGCAGACACAAGAGCTTGCATTCGGTTGCGCAGACGTTGGGTTTCCTCCCTCTTGCACAATCGAATGCCTATAAATTGGGTAGAAAATACTGATTTCCTGCAAGCCAAAGAAGCAACCGAATAAAGAGGAAGAAGACTTACACAACAACTATTCACTTTCCCTGGAAATTTCCTCTAAGAAAAAAGCTTCGCGGTTGAGGGCCTGACATGTCTTAGATTGTGAAACATCCACCATCGATTGAACAACCCAAAGTTTTCCTTTAAGTCTTTTCACATGTTCAATATTTTCAGCATACAACGACGGATCCACCATACGCACAATGGCGGTACTGGCTACACCCACCACATATGAGGACGAAATTGCATCCGACAACTACGCGGATCCAGAAGGAGCCGAAGATTCATTCACAATATGGCAAGACACGATAGATATGAAACGTTCAGCATACAAAGACAAATTCATACACACATATTCAACAATTGCTTTCTTGTAAAATGGAAGCAAAAGGCTGTTGGACAAGTTAAAAGTTCATTACAATGACGGCAAGGAGGATACAATGAAACTATAAAACAAAGCCTATGAATCCATGTCCTTCAAAGACAGAGTAGCACCAGCAGAAGGAGCATTGATTACAGGAGCGGTAAGGGCAGCCAAAGAAGGGGCGCCCGTCGCAGAAGGGGTGGCCAGTTTCTCCGAGCCTGAGCCTAGGCCTAAAAGTAGCCGAGAATACTTTATGGCCCTCTTAACATAAGGCTTCAGGTCAACTGCTTGGCCATTGGGGGTGACTGGGATAGAGGATCTAACCTTCTCCCAGTCGACCTTCTCGTCGTGCGCCATTGCTAGTGCCATTGAAGTTTCGGCACCACTCTTCGACTGTGTCAAGCTATAACCAACAAGGGGGCTGGGATCAGCACCGAAGATGGTGGCAAGATCATTCAAGTTTTTCGGCACCTCCTTGGTTGGAAATATTTCAGCGTGAAGGCTTTTGAAGGCACGGCTAGAGCGGACAAGAAGGTTGCGCCCACGAACGTTGTTGGCTTCCAAGGTGCTAATAGCATCCGACAAAGGATCAACCTTCTTGTCTTCATGTAGCGTCATGTCCTGGCCAGTCAATTCAAAAAAAAGAAGAGGGAAAGGATTGATGACCAAAGGAAAAAAATGAAATAAATCCACGCAAGAGAAAAAAACTTATGGGTCAAAGAGGCATTAAGGGCCTCCAGGCGCTACCGAAGATTTTCATCTCGAATAGCGGCTTGCTTGGCCACTTCTTCGGCATCAGTTCTCACCTTCTGCTTGGCCTCCTCCAAAGCCTCCTCAGCAGCCCAAAGTTTGACCTCCAGATCATCGGCACGCTTCATCGCCTCATCCCGAATAACTCCGGATTCCTTGGCAGTAGTTGCACGAATAAATCATAAAAATGGAGAATAAACATTCACAAAGAGGCCCTGAAGATGAAAAGGACATACCCTTTAATTCTTTGGCTTCATCACAAATTTTTATAAAGCGAGAGGCCATATCGACCATCTCGCGCATCAAAGGTTGAAGAAGAACATCACAACGAAGGATATTAGGGAAAAATAAAAGAGGCTATAGGCAGAAAAATTCTGAAATAAAGAGTAACTTACATCTTTCATATCCACATCAACAGGATTTTCCGATATCACCACACCTTTACCAGCCGTTTTCTTCCTTTTTTGCGGCGGCGTCCTTGATGAAGTGGCAACATCTTTCTGGATAATCTTCTCCACAGAAGACATGAGATTTTCCTTCGGCTCCATCAATGGTGGAGGATATTTCTTTGCAGAGCAGGCTACAGATGTGCAAAGAGGAGATGGGGGAGGATTTTCATCATCATCACTGCAAGAGAAAAGAACAAAACATTTGGGAAAAGCATCAGCAATATGACTACCCGATAAAGCAGTAAAGAAGTAGTCAAACACTTACGAAGACACACCTGCGCAAAGCGGAACAAGTTCATCTGGGCGGGAGCAGCCGAGACTAGAGCAGCATCGAGGGGTTTGGAAGTAGTTGAGTCATCCGAGTCTTCGACCCTCTCCACAGCATAGGGGCGCTTCCTCTTATCACTAGCACGCTCCACGCGAAAATCTCTAGAGCGAGCTGATGGAAGAGATTGCATCTTCGATGAAGAATTAGATGCAGAAAAATCCATCTCCTCATCCGCGGCAGTCCTAGTCACAAGGAGATCGGCGGATGCGGAAGGATGGACAGGGGGCTCACAGCTTCCAGGGAGCGGAGGAACTGAGCTCAAGTGATCAAAGTCCTACACAAGCAGAAGACACGGAAAAGCGCCAGTCATTGATAGAGTAAAAGTTCATCCGCAAATAAAAGGAAAGAAAGATGAATGCAAAGGAAATTTACCTCGGGGAGCCGGTTTTCTTGCCATAAGGCTCCACAACATAGTTGGATGGAACCGGGCTTTCCTTGGTAAGGGTGGTGAAGTTTTGAACCCTCCTTTTGAAGGAAATATGCCCTGAGAGGCAATAATAAAGTTGTTATTATATATTCCTTGTATATGATAGATGTTTATTTTGCATGCTATAATTGTATTGAAAGGAAACATCAATACATGTGTGTTTAATAAACAAAAAGGGTTCCTAGTTATGCCTCTCTTCCAGACTAGCTTGTTGATTACTAGGATGATCAAGGCTTCCTGATCATGGACATTGGATGTTGTTAATAATGAGGTCACAGCATTTGTGAAATGATGTGATGAACATTCATCCAAAGTATAGCATTACGATCAAAGTCATTATGTTTATATTGCTATAACATCATACGAAGTAATCTTAGTCCTTAGACCATGAGATCATGTTAATTGCTAACACCGGAAGAGTATCTTGATAATATCAAACGTCACACCGTAACAGGGTGACTATAAAGGTGGGTTCAGTGCTACGAAGGTGTTATGTTGAGGCTCATGGATCAAGAGTGGAATTTGTCAATCCTGATGACGGATAGATATACTCTAGGCCCTGTCGGTGATATCACATTAAGATAGCTTGCAAGCAAGTGATGTGATCACTAGAATGTTATATCACGGGAACGAGAAAAGAGTGCATGTCAGTAACGAGATCAAACTAGGTATTTGGATATCGATGATCGAAACTCGGACATGTATTATATGATGAGACAAAGGGATTAAGTTACTAGCATTAAAGGTTCTCAGGTTCATAGAAGTCATCATTGAATGTGCAGGAGTCAGTATGGATCTCCAGGTCCCGCTTCTAATTATTGATCTGAGAGGAGTCTCAATCATGTCTGCATTATTCGTGAACCGTAGGGTGACACAGTTAAGGGTTGCCGGACACCATTTAGGAGCACATATGTTTCATAAGAAAGGATTGCAAAGTGCAGGAATTGTTCGATAGAAACCGGAATTGTTTCGGGTGAAATTGCAGAAAGTGGTTCTCCATGTGATATTGAAATGTTGCAAGGGTTTTATGTGAATGTTTGTTAATTAAAGTAATTAACAAAAATTCTGAATAAAATAAATAAAAGAGTTTTATTAATTGAGAGTTGCATTAAATTTTGTGGAAATTTAATGCATGTGAGTGGAATTTTGGGTGGAGTCAAAATTGATGTGAATGGAGCTTCCACCACATGAATGAGGAAGAGGTGGGGGCACCCTCCTTGGCCTCCGGCCATGGTAGGGGAGGATCCCCCTCTCCTATAAAAGTCCCTCCCGCTCCTCCCTCACAAAGTACACCTCCTCGTGAAGGATCTCTCTCCCTCTCTAGATATTCCCCCATGATCTCGGATTAGCGAGATACATGTTCCCGGTGGCCTTGCGTCTAGAAGGAGTTGCTGCTTTCGCTGATTCGCTGGAGCGAGGAGTTGGAGGTTATCCGGTGGCTTGAACGTGTGTGCGAGGATGGATGCGCTGCTGATTTGCGGCACTCGGACTTCCACACGATCTTGAGATCGTCAAGCATATGACTACATCATCCACGAGTTCCAACTCGTTAACAAAACTCTGTTGTCTTCGAGGGTAAGTTCTCCATGGATGTATATCCACCCATTTCTCTGTATCTAGTAGATAGATCTTGGCGTATAGTTCTCTTTGTAGGAAATTTTTTGTTTTCTATGTTGTGAACCCAACAGTAGTATCAGAGCCTGATCTATGCGTAGGTGCTTTGCACGGGTAGTACACATATGTTTATATGTGGGTGATGATGATCATGTTATTGCATCTTCTATGTATTTTGGATATTAGTGGCATAGTGGGATGAAGCGGCCTGGACTAACCTTACATGTCATCATACATGATACCGGTTCCACGACTGACATGCAACTAGTTTTGCATAAGTGGCTAGCGGGTGTCTGTCTCTCCTACTATAGTCAATATCTGATTTACAACGAGTTGCTAATAACTTGGTTATCCTCGTTGTGGTTCATGTTCGTAGGTAAGACGGATTCTATCTCCGAAAGCCCTAAGCCACGTAAAACTTGCAATTGATAAATTAGAGGCGTCTAGTTTAGATCGTTGTTGGGCTAGTGTCTTGATATGGTATTGTTGTAAGTAGATGTATGATAGATACTCTTACAACACACTTAACGTGTAAGTTCCATTGACCTTGGCCTTACGCACAAAGGAATGATAGAGATCATACCACGATGCAAATGATAGAGATCAAATGCATGGACCATATCATCTCACTTTACACATTAGATGTTTGCATCTTATATTGCTAGTTTGACGCTTTTGGTAGCATTGTAAGATGATCCCTCATTTAGATATCAAGATAAAATGTGTTCTTCCTTAAGTATGCACCGTTCTATGGATCGTGTTTCGAGACATCACGTGATGATCGGGTGTTTTCGACTCTACACTTTCATACAACGGGTGTAAGACAGTTTTACACACGCGAATACTAAGGTTCTTACTTGGCAAGCCTAGCATGTACAGACATGGCCTCGGAACACGGACCGAAAGGTTAAGCATGAGTCATATAGTTGATATGATGCCCATATAGATGCTCGCCTTTGAAGCTACACCGACTCACGTGATGATCGGATTTGGTATAGTGGATTTGGTTCATGTAATCACCAAAAGGACACGAGGGATGTCGTTTTTGAGTGGGAGTTCATTAGTAATTTGGATTAGTTGAACTCGATCTATCATAAACTTAGTCTAAATATACTTTACAAATTCTGTTGTAGATGGCACCACCTGCTTTTAATTTCAATGTGTTCATGGAGAAAGAGAAACTTGCTACGAATGGTAGCAACTTCACCAACTGGGCTATGAATTTGAGGATTCTCCTCACTGCTGCACAAAAGCAATATGTGCTAGAGGCGCCGCTAGGCCCCCCACCAGCTCCTGATGCCCCTGACAAGGAAAAGAATGTCTATATAACTCGTCAGGAGGACCATAACTTAGTTCATTGCGGCATACTATATGGGCTAGAGCCAGACCTTCGAAAGCGTTTCGAAAATGGCAATGCCTTTGATACCATGGGAGAATTGAAAATGATTTTCGATACCCATGCTGCCGTAGAGAGTTATAATGCTTCTGAAAAGTTCTTTAGCTGCATGATGGAGGAGAATAGCTCCGTTAGTGAGCATGTACTCAAAATGTCTAGGTACGCCGATAAGCTTGTGTCCTTGGGAATAACGATTTCCATTGACTTAGGCATACATCGTGTTCTCCAATCTCTGCCACCTAGCTACAAGAGCTTCGTGATGAACTATAACATGCAGGGCATGAAGAAGTCTCTTCCCGAGCTTCTATCAATGCTGAAGACTGCAGAAGTGGAGATTAGGAAACAACATCAAATGTTGATGATCAATAAGACCACCGGTTTCAACAAGGACAAGAAAGGCAAGCAGAAGGGAAAGAAGGACGGCAAATCTGTTGCCGCGCCTGAAAAGAATCCCCGAGCTGGCCCTAAGTCTGACACCGAGTGCTAGTATTGCAAGGGGACTGGCCATTGGAAGCGCAACTTCCCCAAGTATTTGGCGGACAAGAAGGCCAGCAAGGCAAACAAAGGTATATGTGATATACATGTTATTGATGTGTACTTGACTAGTACTTGTAGTAGCACCTGGGTATTTGATACGGGATTGGTTGTTAATATATGTAACTCGATTCAGGGGCTGCGGAACAAGCGATAGCTAGCAAGGGATGAGGTCACGATGCGGGTCGGCAATGGATCAAGAGTTGATGTGATCGCCGTCGGAATGCTGCCTCTCCATATGCCGTTGGGATTAGTTATAAATCTGAATAAAATTGTTATTTGGTGCCTGCACTGAGCATGAACATTGTATCCAGATCGTGTTTGATGCAAAGTGGTTATTCGTTTAAATCTGAAAACAATGGTTATTCGATTTATATGAATGATATCTTTTATGGTCATGCACCTGTGTTGAATGGTTTATTTCTGTTGGATCTCGATAGTAGTATTACGCATATTCATAATGTTGATGCTAAAAGGATTAAACTTGATAATGATATATCTGCATATATGTGGCACTGCCGTCTAGGTCATATTGGCATTAAACGCATGAAGAAACTCCATTCTGATGGACTTTTGGAATCACTTGATTTTGAATCATTTGATCCATGTGAGCCATGCCTTATGGGCAAGATGACTAGAATGCCATTTTCCGGTTCAATGGAACGGGCGATAGATTTATTAGAAATCATACATACTAATGTGTGTGGACCAATGAGTGTGTCGGCGCGAGGTGGATATTGTTATTTTGTTACTTTCACGGATGATTTGAGTAGATACGGGTATATCTATTTAATGAAACATAAGTCTGAAACCTTTGAAAAGTTCAAGGAATTTCAGAATGAAGTGGAAAATCATCATAACAGAAAGATCAAATTTCTGCGGTCCGACCGTGGAGGAGAGTATCTTAGTTACGAGTTTAGCACACATATGAAAGACTGTGGAATAGTTTCACAACTCACGCCTGCCGGAACACCACAACGTAATGGTGTGTCGGAACGTCGTAATCATACTTTATTGGATATGGTTCGATCTATGATGTCTTTGACTGACTTGCCACTGTCATTTTGGGGTTATGCACTGGAAACCGCTGCATTCACTTTAAATCGGGCACCATCTAAATCCATTGAAACGACACCGTATGAATTATGGTTTGGAAACAAACCTAAGCTGTCATTTCTTAAAGTTTGGGGATGCGATGTTTATGTGAAGAAACTTCAGCCGGATAAACTCGAACCCAAAGCAAAAAAATGCGTCTTCATAGGATACCCTAAGGAAACGATTGGGTATACCTTCTATCACAGATCCGAGGGCAAGGTTTTTGTTGCCAAGAATGGATCCTTTCTTGAGAAGGAGTTTCTCGTGAAAGGTGTGAGTAGTCGGAAGGTAGAACTCGAAGAGGTTATTGAACCTTCTCTTCATGAATTGGCGAGTGGCGTAGCACCGGAAGTTGTTTCGGAGTTGACTTCATCTAATGAAGAGAGAGCTAATGATAATGATCATGAAACTCCGAAAGAGGATATTGTTGAACCTCACAGGTCAAGCAGGACACGTGCAGCTCCTGAAATGTACGGCAATCCAGTTATGAATTTCATGATTGATGAAATAGATGACCCCGTGACATATGAAGAAGCGATGATGAGCCCCGATTCCAAAAAATGGCTAGAAGCCATGAAATTCGAGATGGAATCCATGTACAAAAACTAGTTTTGGACCTTGGTGGACTTACCTCACAATCGAAAGGCCGTTGAGAATAAATGGATTTTCAAAAGAAAAACTGATGCTGATGGTAATGTGACCATCTATAAAGCTCGACTTGTTGCAAAGGGGTTTTGACAAATTCAAGGAGTTGACTACGATGAGACATTCTCTCCCATAGCGATGCTAAAGTTGGTTAGGATTATGTTAGCAATTGATGCATATTTCGATTATGAAATATGGCAGATGGATGTCAAAACTGCGTTCCTCAATGGTAATATGGAAGAAGAGTTGTATATGATACAACCTAAGGGTTTTGTCGAACCTAAGGATGCTGATACGGTATGCAAGCTTCAGCGATCCATCTATAGACTAAAGCAAGCATCCCGGAGTTGGAATCTCCGCTTTGATGAGGTGATCAAAGAGTTTGGATTTGTCCAAACTTATGGAGAGGCTTGTATTTACAAGAAAGTGAGTGGGAGCAATGTGGCATTTCTGATATTATATGTGGATGACATATTATTGATTGGAAATGATATAGATCTTTTAAACAGTGTTAAAAGTTATCTAAACAGAAAATTTTCGATGAAGGACCTTGGTGAAGCTTCATATATATTAGGCATTAAAATCTATAGAGATAGATCAAGATGCCTAATTGGGCTATCGCAGAGTACATACCTTGATAAGATATTAAAGAAGTTTAATATGGACAGAAGTAAGAAGAAGTTCTTACCTATGTTGCAAGGCAAAACATTGAGTAAGACTCAAATTCCAGCTACGGTGGAAGAAAGAGAGATAATGGATAAGATCCCCTATGCCTCAGCCATAGGCTCTATAATGTACGCCATGCTATGTACAAGACCGGATGTGGCACATGCTATTAGTTTGACTAGTAGGTACCAATCTGATCCAGGTTCAGAACACTGGATAGCGGTCAAGAATATCCTTGAGTACTTAAGAAGAACTAAGGATATGCTTCTTGTATACGGAGGTGAAGAAGAGCTAGTCGCTAAGTGTTATGTCGATTCAAGTGGTTGATCCTTGATATAAAACCACTTAGACTTCCAGCCTTGGACAGAATTAGTGATCTTAAAATCAAAATAACCCACGTTGGAGCGAACAGAGAAAATGGTGCCACCAACGTCATGAACAATGGTGTTAGTAGCGTTACGGCGAACATAAAAGAAATGCTTCCACAGGCCCCAATGGGGATGAATCCCGAGAAAGCACTCACAGAGAGTGATGAAACAAGCAACATGAAGGATAGAGTTAGGCGTGAGCTGATACAGCTGCAAGCCATAGACAAAAAGAAGACCACGAAGAAATTCATGGACCGGAAGAGAAAGGCCACGAAAAAGAAAGGAGAGGAACATTACTCTCAAGCCAGGCTCGGGGATAGGAGCAGCTTTGTCTCTAGGAAGCTTGAAGGTACCCTCCGCCAGATGGCCAGAGTTCCGCGCCTCGTGGAGATCTCGCACCGTCCAATTCGTAGGAGCCCATCCGACGGCCCTCTTCCTGGTGGCCTTCAAGGCAGCAGTGGAAGTCCCAGCTTTGATTTGACCCATGGCGGCGAAAGAGGAACACAAGCACATAGTAGGAGTTTGCAAGGGGGCAAGAGCGCAAGGAAGAAGATGGAGCAGAGGTAGGTGAGATAAAATAGTAAAACAAATCTCCTTCCCCTTATAAAGAGCAAACACGTGAGGTCCAAACCGTTCGATGAAAAATTGAACCAACAGAAGATCACACGGTGGTGACACATGTTACAAGGATTTCGTAAAGGAAAAAATCTAAAGAAGTTATGGCTGTGGTAAAAATGGAGGACAACACGTGATGCCTCGATCTTCATGTAGGGGTTTCGCGTATGAAAACAATAAAACTTTACCCTACGCCCCTAAACCCCTGATGTTGCCAGGACCTATCTATTAGTAATGCAGTAACAGGAGGGGCTTTTTGCGAACTTACCCTTGAAGACCGAAAAGCATTGTCAATGCTCAGGAGAGCGTGGTTGATGTAGACGAGCCGAATCCGACCTCAAGGTCGTGATGAAGTCCTTGCGCTCCTACGGCTCCAACAACTTGAGTGCCTCAAGTGTGACACCTCGCGGGGAGTTACAGACATCTGGTTCCTGATGATGACTCCCGCTTCCCCGATCAAGTAGAAGTTGCGGAAGTAGAGATCTTGGATCCAAATCCCGCAGCGCGACAACACTTCGCGGTGAAGATGTCTCTCATTCGTGCAGTCCGAACTTGGGACCATGGTCACGAGACAGAGAGAGAGCGAGAGAGACAGAGATAGAGAGAGAATATCAATTGGAGGTCTCCCCAAAAGTGAGGAAACCTTTATTGAATATTGAGTGTATTTATCTGGCCAAATACCCCCACTATATATAGGGGGAGGGGAGGTACTACCTCCCTCAAAGTCCCGGGGTGGGACTAAAGGAGAGGAGAGGGGGAGGGGAGGCGCCACTAGCCACCCTCATGGGCCCAACACGGGGGGGCTGGCCCACTAGGGCGCTGGCCATCCCCTTGGCCCCTTTCTCCTTTTGCCTTTCCCTAATGGGCCCTCTTCCCTCCGGAATTGGCCCATTAAGCCTCTTGACCTTAAAATTGATTTTCTCTTTTATTAAATAATTATGAATAAATGATTAAATCAATATTTAACATTCATTCACATATTATTCAATCTCCATGGCTATGGAACACCTTCCACCTCCACTCTGGACATCCTACGGACTTACCGAAACCCTTCTGGTTTTCTCTCTACTATTCTTAGGCGATTCTACCAATCCTATAAACACTCTCTAAGCATCATCAAGCCCTTAAGCATTATACCCCACAGTTCGGGAACACTCCAGACATGGTCGGGACACTCCCGGACCAATGATCGACAGAGGGACCTGGATGGCCATGTGACCCCTGTGCATTCCACGAAGATCTTTCGTCGTTTAAACCGGGACAGTCGTGTCTTATTCCCTTTGTCTCTTGATACTTGCATTGCCCGAGATCTGATCAATGACATCACCATGTCATGTTCA
The DNA here is from genome assembly GCA_023614405.1 of Avena insularis. Classification (NCBI taxonomy): domain Eukaryota; kingdom Viridiplantae; phylum Streptophyta; class Magnoliopsida; order Poales; family Poaceae; genus Avena; species Avena insularis. The sequence continues at coordinate 163,442,314 of CM042696.1, forward strand.
ATCTTGTTACCGAACAGTGCTACTTGACTCGTTTGACAAGTGATATCCATGTGATCAAATCACACGCTGCGTAGCTATTGGATATAACTTCTCCGAGTGGGCCCTTGAGTATCTTTCCATCACATGGACGGACAAATCCTGCTCTTGGCATATATTGCCTCTATGGTTCCTCTGAACACCTGAACACACCTTTATTGTCACTTTATTACCAAGTGACGTTTGATGCTATCTAAGCATTCTCGAGAGACAGTGATTGATATAGCCTCACGGTCTAAGGAATAGTCTACGAGGATCCATTTCTAATCATCATAACTTGAACTTCGTGACATGATCAGGTCATGATGTTTAGGTTGTGTATTGGTTCATCATCTCATTCTACGAATGAGTTGACTCCATTTCCAACTAGCATAAATGCCACATGATCAGAAAACCTTGATCATTTGTTGACTAATGAACCCGTGACTAGAGTTTCACTGGGAACCCCTGGTTATTTATATATCACACATGTATTTATGTTTCCTCTCAATATAGTTATAGCATGATATAAAAATTAATCATAAACTTTATGAAATATGATAATAATCGTTATTATTATTTGTCTCTAGGGCATATTTCCAACAGTCTCCCACTTGCACTAGAGTACAAATAAACTAGCTGCATTTGTTCTTAATCATTGGCACCATATATCCGATACCCTGAACATGCTTGCTCATGGAAGAGGTTGAGTCTTGGGTCTTTACTTTACAGCCCCAAATCCTTTGCAACTTACTAATGTCACCTTGATTGACATTAATACTTTATCATCACATGATAACGTCTGTGTGTATACATCGTCGCTATGGCAACAGAACGAGGCCGGATTCCAGGAACCTATAGTGACTTTAGATCAACCTCGAGGGCTTTCTCACGGGCACTGTGCCCTAGGACACATCATTCTACGTTAAAAGCGAACTAGCCCTGCCATAACATTATACAACACTTTAGATGGTACCCTTATCAATTATTATAAATGTAATTATCGAAACACGAGTGCACCCTATGCAACTTTCGATGTTTTTGTTCACCTCGCTTCCTATTTGACTTTAGTCGGTTTTTACAGGAGTTTCCAACATATTCCCTTTATAACATAACCCTTTATGCTTTAAGATATGTCATCCTTTATGGATTTGGAAAATATGTCTGCAATTCTCTATTAGACACTACAGACAAACTTAGCTCAACGTATCGTGATTCAAACTTAATCACTTTTTAAACATTCCTTATTGGATCATATATTATGTTAAGTTATCATCATGTTTTTCTAAGATAGAATCTATGTCTCAACATAGTGGATGATGATCATCCTTTTCTTTCTTTCAACCATTGATGTTAAACTTAATACTATTCCTAACTTGAGTTATTAAGGACCAGTTCCTTAATTAACTTCTATTCTGAAACCCTTTTCAGAATCCCTTAAGGAATACTACATAATATCATAATACATTTATTATCAACTTCTACCCCTTTATAAATCATTATTTATCGGTACTTGCGCTTTTATTCTTAACACACTTAAGAATCACTCCTATAAGCTCCCACTCAAAATATGTTCCTAACATATTTGGGTATAAGTCACTACTCTTACTCAAACTATGTTCCTACATATTTGAATTTGAGACTTATATTGCTCCTACTCAAAAATATGGCATTCACATATTGTTTTAGGAAGACTTTTATAGCTCCCACTCAATTTCATGCAAATTGCATATCCACTCACTATTTTGAACGATTTCAAAATCCTTTGATCAAATATCAAACTTGGAGATTTACTATGAGATACTAGTACTTTTACTAGTTTTAAATCCATTAGACATTTAGCACACTTGAATCAAATTCATTTGAATTTGTCCAACACTGTGTGATACATCCATTTTGCATCATTATTCTATATCATAATTTACTGTTATTCATTGATATATTTCATATTAAGAGATGATACTTATGTTATTTCATCTATTTATGCATGGTTGATGACTTTTGGAGCATGGACCGCTGTAGCCATGATTCTGATGGAAAAGGTGATGTTTGGAGGCGAAATTTGTGAAGATCAGAAAATCCGGGAAAATACATGGAAAATCTTATTTTTCCAGAAGACGAAGACTACCAGAAGGAGGAGTGGAGATGGGCCACAGGGGCCCACACCACCTGCAGGCCACCCAGTCAAGCGCCACCGTGGTGTGTGACCGCCTGTCCACCCTCGCTCTCCTGGCGTATATTATCCTCCCGAAACCCTAAGACTTGGGGAGCAACCATAGAAAGATTTCGCCGCCTCTACGAGGCGGAAAACACCGAGAGAGAAAGATCTCTCTAGCAGATAGACTTCCGCCAAGGGAATTCCTTCCCAGAGAGGGAGATCGTCGCCATCAACACCACCATCAAGCTAGACTTCATCGGGATCATCATCATCATCACCACCATAATCATCACCAGCACCATCATCACCACTTCATACTAATACATTGCAAATGTATCTATAATTTTTGATGTTCCATGCTTGGTTTTATCCACTTTCTTGTGTTTTGTTCCAACTTTGGAGTACTTTTCATATGATTTCTTGGACTAACCTACTAACAAGAGCCACAAGGTACTGCTTTTCTCGCTGTTTTGGTTCCAGGAAAGTCAGAAAATGAATATTCTCGGAATTGGGCGGGACAAAAGCCAAAGTGCCTATTTTTCTAGATGTCATCAAGTGCCAGAATACGAGACGGAGAGGGGCCAGGGGGCCACCACACCACCTGGCCGCGCGGCCAGGCCTGGCCCGTGACAGGGGGTGGTGTGGCCGCTCCCGACACCTCCTCGGCCTCTCCTTACACGTATATATTGCCCCGCTATAATTTGTTCACCCAGCATGTTATCTATCTAAAGAGAGCCACCTCTAGTGAACTATGGATCCCGATCCTCTTTCTTTACATACAATCTATAAACTGTTTACTGCTTTGTGTTTAATTTCTGCAAACTTTTACTTCGTTCCATTCGATACGTTTAATCCTTTGTTTTCTGCGAAACACGGTGAGATTGACAACCTCATCGCAAGTTGGGGACAAAGTTCTGTGGTTGTGTTGTGCAGGTCTCCACGTTGCTACTAGCACCGGTAGTGCGCCCTGCCAAAGTCCAGCTAGTAACACCTTTGGGGTGTTTCCTTGCTCCTACTGGTTCGATTAACCTTGGTTTCATAACTGAGGGAAACTTGCTGTTGTGCTCATCATACCTTCCTCTTGGGGTTCCCAACAAGCTCTACATCAACCATGCACCAGCACTTTTCCAGGCGTCGTGCATTGAGCCATCAAGCGACTTTCTGGCGCCGTTGCCGGGGAGTCAAGGACATCTTCACAAGGGGAGTCCCTCATAGCCAATCTCTTTACTTTGTTGCTTTTGTTTTGCTTAGTTTCTTTTTTCTTTGTTTGCTTGTTTTGTTATTCAAAAACACAAAAAAAATAGTTTTGCTTGTTTGCTTTATTATTTGAAAACCCAAAAAAAATGACTACTCTTGAAAACACTAAGTTGTGTGACTTCACTAGCACCAACAACAATGATTTTATGAGCACACCTATTGCTCCACCTGTGGCTGAAAATACTTTCTTTGAGATAAAACCTGCTTTGCTCAATCTTGTTATGAGAGAACAATTTTCTAGTATTGGTAATGAAGATGCTACTTCCCATCTAAATAACTTTGTTGAACTTTGTGAGATGCAAAAGCATAGGGATATGGATGGTGATATTATTAAGCTGAAATTGTTTCCTTTCTCTTTGAGGGGAAAAGATAAAGAATGGTTGAATTCCTTAACTAGGAATAGTATTGATTCTTGGACTAAGTGCAAAGATGCTTTTATTGGAAAATACTATCCTCCTGCTAAGATTATATCCATGAGAAGTGAAATAATGAAGTTTAAACAACTTGATAATGAGCATGTTGCTCAAGCTTGGGAAAGAATGAAATCTTTGGTAAAGAATTGTCCCACTCATGGATCGATCGCTGGATGATCATCCAAACTTTTTATGCAGGATTGAACTATTCTTCAAGGAACCTATTGGACTCTGCTGCTGGACGTACCTTTATGACCATCACTTTGGGTGCCGCAACGAAACTTCTGGACAATATGATGGTTAATTATTCGGAATGGCATACTGAGAGAGCTCCACAAGGTAAGAAGGTAAATTCTGTTGAGGAAACCTCCTCCTTGAGTGATAAAATTGATATTATTATGTCTATGCTTGTTAATGGGAAAGCCCATATTGATCCACATAATGTTCCTTTAGCCTCTTTGGTTGCTCAAGAAGAGCAAGTTGATGTGAACTTCATAAGAAATAACAATTTTGGCAACAATGCTTATGGTAACAATGCTTATAGGAACAATTTTGGTAACAACAATTATAAGCCATATCCTCCCAACAATGGTAATGCTTATGGAAATTCTTACAACAATAATAAGAGTGCTCCCTCTAAACTTGAAGTTATGCTTAAAGACTTTATTAGTAAGCAAACTGCTTTCAATAAAACTATTGAGGAAAAACTCTCTAATGCTGAAAGAAATATAGCATCTTTAGCTGAAGCTCAATCTTCTTTGAATAAAATGGCTGCTAAACCTGAAACTAATGAGAATCCCTTTGCAGCTACCAATGCTATACAAGTAAGAATTGATGAAAATATTAGACTATTAGCTGAATTACATGCTAAGTGGGAAAGAGAAGATGAAATTGCTAGAAACATTAGTGTTTCTACTATTACCACCACTAGTGTTGAGGCTAGTAATAGTTCTACTACTCTAGATGATAAATTTGATTTTGATCTTGATGGTTGCAACATCTCTGAAGTTATTAAGTTCCTACAAAAGCTTGCTAAAAGTCCTAATGCTAGTGCTATGAACATGGCCTTTACAAAACACATTACTGATGCTCTCATAAAGATTAAAGAAGAAAAGATGAAACATAAAGGTTATATTCCTATAAAACAAGAAGATGGTTGGGAACCCATCATTAATATGAAAGTGAATGACTTTGATTTCAAAGCTTTATGTGATCTTGATAGTAGTGTTTCTATTATGCCTATAAGGATTTATGATATGCTTGATTTGCCTCCTCTTGAAGATTGTTATTTGAATGTCCCACTTGATGATAATGTTAAAAAGAAACTCATGGGGAGTCTTAATGATGTTCTTATTATGGTTAACAATTCCTATGTCCCCGTTGATTTCTATGTTTTGGATGTTGAATACAATGCTTCTTGTCCTATTACTTTGGGAAGACCTTTTCTTAGAACTGTTGGTGCCATCATTGATATGAAAGAAGGCACCATTAAATATCAACTCCCATTAAAGAAAGGTATAGAACACTTCCCTAAAAAGAGAGAAAATATTTCTTTTGCTTCTCCTATGAAAACAAAATTTGGTCTTAATGCTTCTTCATTTGAGAATACTTGATTCTTTTTTCTTGCTTCTTATGCCTAACTTAAAGGCGTTAAAGAAAAGTACTTATTGGGAAATAACCCAAAAGTTTTAGATGAGTCTTGGAAGTTAGTAATAACCGCTCCTTATCCTTTTTATTTGCTTTTTGTGCCAAGAGTAACCTCTAATGTGAGAGAAGTAATGATTGGGAAAGTTGCTGTCCCGAAAAAGATTTTTGTGCTTCACCGTAAAAAATCGTGAGAGAGCTATGTATGTCGGATTGAGCTGTAATTTTTTGTGCTTCTGAAACAGTTTGTTATATAACTTTAGTTAGTTCAACACTTTTTGATTTGAGCAACATAAAATCTTCTAAAAAATTCGTCTTTACCTGCTGGTCTGTTTTGACAGATTTCTGCTATTTTCTGCATTTGCTTCTTGTTGGTTACTTTTTGAGTTCTTTTGGGGAATTGAGCTTTTTGAGGGAAGTGCTACAGTATGTAGTGTTTTAATGGAAGTTTATTTGGTGTTAGAAATGAACCTTGAGACTTATTTATCTTGAGTGCACTAATGTTGCTAATAAAGATTGTGTGAAGTTTTGTATGAAGGAAAAATTTCAGGTGTATGGAAGGAATGAGTAATGAGATGAAGAATGGACTAAAGATAAAGCTTGGGGATGCCACGCGTGTCACCCCAAGAAATATCCAAGAAGTACAAGCGTCAAATCTTGGGATGCCCAAGGCATCCCCTTCTTCATCAATAAAAATCCTAGGTTTCTTCCAAACGCTTCATTTTTATTGTTTCATGCACAGTTGTGTTTTTCTTGGAGCGTCTTCTTTTTCATTTTCGTTTGCTTTTGTTTGCTAAATAAATTGGTTGGACCCCCTCTTTCATACATTGGTTTGCAAATAGTTTGGTTTGGTTTGGAAAAGAGTAGGAAAGTTCATGCTTATGTGGTAAAAAGAGCTTTTTTTTGACTGTGGCCTATGCTTTGTCATGTCATGCTTGATATTGTTTTGTCTTTATGCTTAGTATTCTTTGCTGTATCATGACTTGTTATAAACAATTGAGATTGCTTAATGTGCCTTGGATGAATCATGCGTTGTTTTAGCATATTAAAGCATAGTATAGTGTTATTCTCCTTTGATGCTTTATTTGGGTTGACTTGGCACATGCTCACACCATGTTATGACTATCTCAAGTCACCATAGCCTTTATGATCCTTTAGTTTTCAACTTGTAGTATCACTTTATGCTTTGATCAATGATGTTTTGTTGCTCTGCATGATTATGACCATTATTGCTCTCTTAGTTTGTCGCTCCCAGTCTTTTGCTAGCCTCCATAACCAAGTACGAGTTACACTCATGCATCCAACTCCCTAAACCAAGTTATTCCAAAGAGTCCACCATACCTACCTACTAGCTTATGTTATTCCAAGTATATTCATGCTTTTGTTTACCTTCCAAATTAAACTTGTTATGAGAAAACTAGTGATTAAAGCTCTCACGAACTTGATGGCACACTTTACTTTATTGCCTCTAATAAACTTGAACCATTGGGTCCTTCTTTGTTGCGTATATGCTTGTGCTTTATAAGTTGAAATTAACAGAACCATGTACCATGGGGAACGCTTTCAACATTGCGCTTGTACTTTGTACCCCATTGATATCATGTTCTTTTGCTTACGGATCTCGGCGGTGTGAAATAAAACTGGAACTTGTAAGATCATGGAGTTTGTATGTGTGTTAGAGAAACGCCTGGGCCGCTAGCCTAAGCCATGCCTAATCATGGTGGAAACTTGTAGCATCACCATAATGAGCACTCTATGAAGCATCCTCAATAAAAACATATGCAAATAGCAAATAAAAAGATCGCTGAGATGCTCATTGTCTGCTTGCCTTGTCATTTTGATTATGGCAAAGCTCCCGTATCATGTGCAAGGGGTACCCCGTTGGCGGTTCTTAACGATACACATGTACTTACAATGACAAGAGCTTACTCGTGACTGAAGTTGAGTAGCATGAGGATCGGTATTTGTAAGTAAGGGGCATGAGATTTGGGTTTATAACTTGTCAAGCATATCCTCTTAGTTGTGTCACTTTAAGCTTAATCACCTTCAAGATGCTTATGATAGGGGCAATGAGAGCTAAAAGCTATAAGTACCATTATTTTTGGAAGCTCTTTATGAGACTTGAATCCCTACTTCCCTTTACAAAAGGCCTTTCTTCCACCATTATATTGAGTCTCCACCTTCTATCATTATGCACCTACTTTGAGAGCATAGTGGCCATTCTTAGTTCTATGTGCATTGTCCCAAGACTAGTTGATTGATGCATACTTTGATATTGCTTGTTTTAAACTATTGTATCTAGTCACTCTTATGAACTTTGAAGGTGTCCTATGCATTTATATTTGCTACTCTATGAGGGACAAGCTAAATACTATTATGTTATGTTTTCTTTATGTGAAACAAACAAACGTCTTGCAAAGCATGTTATTCATGAATCTTTTGTTTGTGCCTTTTTATGTTGCATCATAGTTTCTTTGCTTATTGCTAGAACTTTGTCTTTCATGTTATGATTGAAGTACTATGATCCCAGCTTTGAATGTTTTGCAAATACCTTGATCAAGTCTTTGATGGTGCATGTCACCTCAAAAATTATTCTTTCTTTTTATCACTTACCTACTCGAGGACGAGCAGGAGTTATGCTTGGGGATGTTGATACATTGCAAATGTATCTATAATTTTTGATGTTCCATGCTTGGTTTTATCCACTTTCTTGTGTTTTGTTCCAACTTTGGAGTACTTTTCATATGATTTCTTGGACTAACCTATTAACAAGAGCCACAAGTGCCACTGCTTTTCTACTGTTTTTGGTTCCAGGAAAGTCAGAAAATGAATATTCTCGGAATTGGACGGGACAAAATCCAAAGTGCCTATTTTTCCGGATGTCATCAAGTGCCAGAATACGAGACGGAAATGGGCCATGGGGCCACCACACCACCTGGCCGCGCGGCCAGGCCTGGCCCGCGCCAGGGGGTGGTGTGGCCGCTCCCGGCACCCCCTCGGCCCCTCCTTCCGCCTATATATTACCCCGCTATAATTTGTTCACCCAGCATCTTATCTATCTAAGGAGAGCCACCTCTAGTGAACTATGGATCCCGATCCTCTTTCTTTACATACAATCTATAAACTGTTTATTGCTTTGTGTTTACTTTCTGCAAACTTTTACTTCTTTCCATTCGATACATTTAATCCTTTGTTTTCCGCAAAACACGGTGATATTGACAACCTCATCGCAAGTTGGGGACAAAGTTCTATGGTTGTGTTGTGCAGGTCTCCACGTTGCTACTAGCACCGGTAGTGCGCCCTGCCAAAGCTCAGCTAGTAACACCTTTGGGGTGTTTCCTTGCTCCTACTGGTTCGATTAACCTTGGTTTCATAACTGAGCAAAACTTGCTGTTGTGCTCATCATACATTCCTCTTGGGGTTCCCAACGAGCTCTACATCAACCACGCACCAGCACTTTTCTGGGTGCCGTGCATTGAGCCATCACATACCGCTGTAACAATTGGGTTGAATCTGGCATAGTTCTTAGGGGAAACTTTCCCGGTGTTGATTACTCTTTGTAGTTGATGCTATTGAGTGAACCATTGAATTATCTTTTATGTTCAGATTGTTACACATCATTATTTCATCTCTGATCATGATCCATATGATGTCTTGTGAGTAGTTCGTTTAGTTCTTGAAGACATGGGAGAAGTCATGTTGTGAGTAGTGGAATTGTGGTGAGAAAGATTCAATGGTTTGATATTTAAGTTGTGGTGTACTTCTTCTAGTGGTGTCGTGTGAACGTCGAATACATGACACTTCACCTATATGGGCCTAGGGGAATGCATTGTGTATTTGGCTACTAATCGTAGGGGTTGAGTGATGTAAACCTGAACCCCCGTTAGGAAACCATTGCACAAGGGACGTCAGGGTCTTAGAGTTTAAAGATGTGGATAGGTTTATACCTTAATTACTTTCTTGTACTTGCGGATGCTTGCAAGGGGTATAATCACAAGTATGTATTAGTCCTAGGAAGGTCGGTACATTAGCACAGGTTCACCCACACAAAATTTAGCAAACTAAAGAAGAATAATCAACTATATGAAGCGAAAGCACTTGACGATATTCCCGTGTGTCCTCGAGAATGTTTGGTCATCTTAAGTAATACAACCGGCTTGTCCTTTGCTGAATAAAGGATTGGGCTACTTGCTGCATTTATTCTTACTGTCTTTTATTTACTCGTACTTTATTTACCTGCATTATCAAAAAACCCTAAAAATTCGTTTGCTGAGTATTTACAGAGAATTCCTGCTCCAAGCCACTAGCCAGCACCTTCTGCTCCTTGTTGGGTTCGACACTCTTACTTATCAAAAATACTGCGATATACCCCCTATACTTGTGGGTCGGCACTGTGCTTTTGTCATTCACCCCTTTTCCATTATGGCTTTGCAGTCATTTGGGAAAATCCAAGTAAACCCATTTTGCTTGTAAGATTCAGCAACGAGTTGCTTTCTAATCTCAAGGGAATTTTTCTTTGGGATTTCTCATATCTTTAGCTTACCATTATTTCCTTAGTAGTTCGTAGGTATGTCGTATTCTGGTAATCATGACAAATGATAGACAAATGTCACCATACAAGATATGGGTTACATTTTGAATCCTACTTCATGTAGTGAAAACACTAGTGGGGAAAACATAATGATCATTATCATTGATTCTTTCCTTTGTGAATAGAATTGTTCAGGAACGCTTTCCGTTGCGCTTCTCAACACTCTGATGCAGGGTTTTGAATCCTCATCATGTTTTTCACTATCTTCCATTTGCTCCATAATCGAGAAATATCACCGAATGCGAACTTTCTCAAGAATGCACCAAAATCCAAGCAATACAAGTTTTGCTTCTCTTTTGGTTTCAGATATGGATTTCGTATTCAAAGTTTCCAATGAATACTCTACAAAGACTTATTCTCTATAGTTTTGGTTATATCAAATAATCCCAAAACTTCCACGACGATCCATACTAGATATGGCGCCGATCTCACGAATTCATATGGTTCACTATCTATTCTAATTGAGTGCTAACTATTTCTAACTAATGGTCTCTACATCTACACTACAACGATTTATTTGGCGCCATCTATTCACCCATTTTTATATCAAATATCATATTGTGATGCTTTGCATTTCAAACGCATTGCATTTCATAATTTCTTTTATGCCAATCTTATAAAGTTGAATTTCATTACTATTGATCAAATCATAGTAATTAGATTCTTATTTATCTTTAATACCCTTTGTTGATGAAATAATTTGATCATATCAAATAGTTTCATATTCATGTTTCCTTTGGTAAACTACTTTACACATTTAAACAATCATATAATGATAATCACCATTTTTGTTAAAACATAATCCATCGAATATGTATTCTCTTTAACAATTCATCAAACACTTTGTATTCAAGTAATACACGATGTTCAAGTTATTTTGCCGAACTTGGGCATGATTCATATGTGACAAGAAATCGAATGTCTTTCACATATTATCACATAACTTTGAATTTAAACAATGGTTTTCATTCAGTAATGAACATAGCATTAAGTTGGGTATATTTCAAGGCATTTCAATATTTTACAAATGTTCATGTATTATCAATTAGTTTCAAAACAAGGATAATTCACATATAATCAAACAAGATATGAACACAAATAGAAATCATTCATATAAGTGGAACAACTGTTTGTTACAAACTAACCGTGTCACATAGTGTGAGACACACTAAGGAAGTTCACAATCTTTTGATTACAATAATCATCCTAAACTAAACTAAATGATAAATGTTGTGGGAGAGTGTCATTGGCCATCATCATCATGTTCACCATCAACATGCAACGTCACCTCCTCTCTAGCAAGCACCTCTATGCAGAAGGACCTGTTTTCAGTAAAACAGAACAAGTATCAAATATACTTAACACTTCAAATGTGTTTGCAAGATTATAACATTTATAAAATTGTATATCAAATATATACCTTTGTCATTGATGACCTCAACGATAATGGGTTCAACCATCACATTCCTGAGATGTGATATGAACCTGTGGAAATCCTGTGTTTCCGCGTCGCCTCTCATAATGCAAGTCCTGACTTGTGCTTGGTAGCTTGGTGACAGCGACCGTAGCCCAACGCCATTTGCAAAAGATCCCGTCATCCAACTATCCAAGAAGTATGCAGGCCTCATGTATGCATCATGCATGCGCTCCAAGTGGCCGTCAAGCGATGAGCTCTCCTCCATCTTAATGGAGAGGAATTCTCCCGTCAGCTCATGCTCCCATATGTGTGCTTGTTCCACGAAATGTGTCCTAAGCTGTACCATAGTTGCACGAGGGTCAAGATTACCCATGACTAGCCACAACTCATCCACAATCCCGTAGCACATTATAACTGATATGAAGGTGGACATATCACGACGGTAATAGCGGTCTTTCCGCTGTTCTGGGGTCTCATAGAAAAAGGGCTGCTCCAAATCCATCTCGTCGAGTATGTAGTCGACCATGTTATTCTCGCTAAGGAGAACGTGGATACGCGCAACCCATATAGAGAAGTTTGATCCGTCTAGCCTAAGCTTCTCTCCTTCTAAACAATCGTAAATAGGAAAGGTAGCATCGGGGAGAACCATTTTCTACATTTATAATTGCAAAAGGAATTTAGACTAAACTTATAATTAAATGAGTTAATAATAACTCCACTCAGAAACACCTAACCCCCGTAGGGTTCTAGTGATAACACGGCCCCTTTTCCCCACATCTCCTCCGATCATCACGGCCATCAATGTGGGTTCTAGGGTGGACGCTAAACGTCGGTCACATCATTCATGCGACTCATGCTCGATCTTTTGACCATCCGCGTTTCGAGGCCTGATACATTGCAAATGTATCTATAATTTTTGATGTTCCATGCTTGGTTTTATCCACTTTCTTGTGTTTTGTCCACACTTTGGAGTACTTTTCATATGATTTCTTGGACTAACCTATTAACAAGAGCCACAGTGCCAGCTACCTGTTTTCTACTGTTTTTGGTTCTAGGAAAGTCAGAAAATGAATATTCTCGGAATTGGACGGGAGAAAAGCCAAAGTGCCTATTTTTCGGAAGACTCATGGAGCCAGAATACGAGAGGGAGGAGGGCCAGGGGCTGGCCACCCCCCCCCCAGGCGCGGGCTGGGCCTGGCCGCGCCAGGGCATGGTCTGGCCGCCCCAGGCTGCCCCTCGGTCTCCCTCTTCGCCTATAAGAAGCCTTCTGACCTAAAAACTCCGGGGGGGTTCGACGTTTTTCCAGAAGGAGTTCCGCTCCGCCGCCACCACCAGATTCCACGAAACAACACTCTACGCGGCATGCGGTCGGGGTGAGGTGGCGCTCTGCGCGGCCGAAGCGTCTGTGTCCACGGCGAGCGGTGGCTGTGGGGCTTTGGGCGGCGAACGGAGGTCTCTAGGGTGTTCTCTAGGTCGAGGCGGAGCGGTGGGCGCGGGCTGGTGTCGAGTGGTGGCTTGTGCACGCGGGGGCAGTGCGCGCTCTGCGGGCGGTGTCGGCATGGTCCGGTAGCACTGGGCGTGGTTTCTCCTCGGTGGTCCACGACTGCTCTTGGCTCGGGCAAGGGACAGAGAGGGGCGGTGCGGCGTTGGCTACCTCCTAGACATGGCGAGGGAAGAGGGAGTGGTCTGCTGCGGCGGTTGCAAGGTTGGCCGGCAAGGGTGGTGCTCGGCATGGCATGGCATTGCCACTAGGGCATAGGGGATGGGCTGCAATTGGCATGGTTCGATCAAAGGGGGACAGAGAGATTAAATGGAGATCAAATGGGGGCAAAACCCTGTTCCAAACAGTGAGCTAGGATTAGAGGTATGATTATGTCTGCCAAGTGTTTGATGAAATGGCCGCAAGAGAAAAAGGGTTGGATTTTGAGTTCAAAATTTTTGAGTGATCTCCACTAGTGCTAGGTAGTCTCTGGTTGCAAGTGTTTTGAAAATGGAGCTCAAATACATGGTTTTTGAAATAGGGGTGATCTATGCATATGCATTAGATTCAATTTTGAACTGCCATTTAAAATAGTTTCCAGAATGTTTTTAGAAGATCAAAAGGTGGGCCTTGGTACCTCATTATGTGTACTAGCAAGGGGTGCAAAGATCAAGAATTGTTTCTGTTAAGAATTGAGTACTAGGAATAGCCAAAGTAGGCATGAGAGTTAAATTTGTCCAAATGACCATTCCTTCATTTTAATTCTTTTTTATTTGATTTTATTTAGGAAAAGTTTGGGAAGGATCTAGATGATGTTTAAATCACCTAAGAAACATTTTAGAAGCAAAGGATCACACAATCATGGCAATTCAAAACAACTCTTATTTTAAATGCACACATATATGAATGCTTTCATTTTAAATTTGGAAAAGTTTTTGTTAACCCCATTTGGATGATTTGATCATGATAAACTTGGATTGAAGTTTTTGGGATGTTATAGAATGAAAGTGCGGTAGCACATATGAATGAACTTTCTACCATGAGTGGCTTGTTTTCTGATGATATTAAGATGCGTACTTACTTTGTTGCTAAGATTTTCCCCTTTTCACTAAAAGGAGAAGCTAAAACTTGGTTTAGTAATTTACCTCCTGGATCTATTGATAGCCCTGAGTGCTTGATTAGTACTTTCCTGCTGAAATATTTTCCTCCTAGTGCTAGACATGCTATTTTGCAGGAACTTTTTGATTTTAAACAGGGAGAAAAAGAGGTATTGCCTGAATCTTGGGCAAGGTTTTGTGCTTTGATTCATGCACAAGCTGGAAGTTCATTACCTAAGAATGAGCTTCTTGATATATTTTATAATGGACTAACCGAAGAATCTAGGACATACCTAGATAGTTGTGCTGATTGTGTTTTTAGGAATAGGACTCCTAAGGAAGCTGAGGAATTAATGGCTAAAATAAGTAAGAACTATGAATATTGGACTCCTCCGGAACAAGCTATACCTAAAGTGATTGTACCTGAACCTACTATTCCGGTGCCTATTCCAACATCAAAGAAGAGGGGAGTTATTGAATTAAATGATGAAGTGATGAAGGAAGCTAAGAAATGTCTTAAGGAGAAGGGAATTAAAGCTGCAGATGTCAAGAATTTACCTCCTATTGAAGAATTATGTAAGCCTATTCCCTACTCACCCACTATTGAGGTACACTCTCTCCAACACTTTGATGAAGGTGATATCCCTTACTCTAAACCTCCTGATCAATGCTTAGAAAATTTTGATATCTTTATTGTTAAGCAAGATAATTTTAATAAAAGGGTGCAAAATCATCTAATGGAAAACACTAGAGCTATTGTTGAGTTGAAAGATATTGTGGAAAGAACCTCTAATGATGTTAAAATGATTGTTAAACACTTTCAAATGGTTCAAACTCAAATAGATCAACTCGTTAAAGTGCAAAACGACTTGCTAGTTAATGCTGCTAAAGAAAAACATGCTTATGAAATTAGAACTAGAAGTGGAGCTGCTACCCATGATCCTCTATATCTTGAGGGGCATCCCAAAAGAATTGAGCAGGATTCTCAACAAGATGAAAATAGCGATTCTACTCGTAAGAAAAGGAAAAAGAAACATAAAACTATTGTAGAACCCTCTGAACCTTCTATAGATCCTAATAGTATATCTATTTCTGATGCTGAAACTGAAAGTGGTAATGAAGAAAATGAAGTTCCTAATGAAGAAAAAGTTGAAGAAGAACCTGAGAATCACACTAAGAATACTAAATACACTAAAGAAGATTTTGTTGCTAAGAAACATGGTAGTGAAAGAGAACCTTGGGTCCAAAAACCTATGCCTTTCCCTGATAAGAAACACAAGTCAAAGGAAGATGAACACTATAATAAGTTTTGTGAGTGGATGAAACCTTTATTCTTGCAAATTCCTTTGATTGATGCTATTAAATTGCCTCCTTATTCAAAGTATATGAAGGATATTGTCTCGAATAAAAGGAAGATCCCTAATGAAGAAATTTCTACTTTGCT
Source organism: Avena insularis (assembly GCA_023614405.1). Classification (NCBI taxonomy): domain Eukaryota; kingdom Viridiplantae; phylum Streptophyta; class Magnoliopsida; order Poales; family Poaceae; genus Avena; species Avena insularis. Next base: position 163,457,830 of record CM042696.1, read on the forward strand.
TGCTAATGATTTCTTCAATGTTAAGGTTCCTAAGAAACTTGGAGACCCGGGGATTCCAACTATCCCTTGCTCTATTAAGAATAGTTATGTTAGAACTGCTTTGTGTGATTTGGGAGCTGGAGTTAGTGTTATGCCTTTCTCTCTATATATATAAGAGGCTTCAACTAGAAAAGTTAATACCAACTGATATATCTTTGCAAATGGCTGATAAATCTACCACTATTCCTGTTGGTATATGTGACGATGTACCTGTTCAAGTGGCTCATAATTGCTTGATATTAACTGATTTTGTTGTGCTTGAAATGCCTGAAGATGATAATATGTCTATTATTCTTGGGAGACCTTTTCTTAATACTGCAGGAGCTGTTATTAATTGTAATCAAGGAAAGGTGACCTTTAATGTTAATGACAAGGAACATATTGTCTATTTCCCCATGAAGATTGAAAGGACTTATGGTTTGAATTCAATTTAACATGTTGAGGGCATTCAAGTTGGAGAAATATATTGTCCCATACCAAGAGAAAAATTTGAAACTATTATGATTGGGACTATTGCTATCAAGGTTGAGGTAACATAATCATTAGTGGAATACAAAGTTTTGTCTCATATGGGATTGTTTTGGTAACAAGACCTGATCAACCTTGTTAACAAAAGGATTTCATTGAACAAAACAATGTTTTCACCGTGATTATCTCCGCTTACTTCTATTCTATCTATTTTAGTTTTTGCTTAGGCCTAACTTAAAGGCGTTAAAGAAAAGTACTTATTGGGAGATAACCCAAAAGTTTTAGATGAGTCTTGGAAGTTATTACTTTAGTAATAACCGCTCATTATCCTTTTTATTTGCTTTTTGTGCCAAGAGTAACCTCTAATGAGAGAGAAGTAATGATTGGGAAAGTTGTTGTCCCGAAACAGATTTCTGTGCTTCACCGTAAAAATTCATGTAAACTCTCTGAACGTCTTTTTTCAGGCGCGAATTTTTTTGCTTCTGCCCCAGGTTGTTATCTAACTTTAGTTAGTTCAACACTTTTCGATTTGAGCAACAGAAGGTCTTCGAAAAAATTTGTCTTTAGCTGCTGGTCTGTTTTGACAGATTTCTGCCATTTTCTGCATTTGCTTCTTGTTGGTTCCTTTTTTGAGTTCTTTTGCGGAATTGAGCTTTTTGAGGGAAGTGCTACAGTATCTAGTGTTCTAATGGAAATTTATTTTGTGTTAGAACTGAACCTTAAGACCTATTTACCTTGAGTGCACTAATGTTGCTAATAAAGATTGTGTGAAGTTTTGTATGAAGGAAAAATTTCAGGTGTATGGAAGGAATGAGTAATGAGATGAAGGATGGACTAAAGCTCAAGCTTGGGGATGCCACGCATGTCACCCCAAGAAATATCCAAGAAGTACAAGCGGCAAAGCTTACGGATGCCCAAGGAATCCCCTTCTTCATCAATAAAAATCACAGGTTTCTTCCAAACACTTCGTTTTTATTGTTTCATGCACAGTTGTGTTGTTCTTGGAGCGTCTTCTTTTTCGTTTTCGTTTTGTTTTTTCGTTTGCTTGCTTTTCTTAGTTTGCTTAATAAATTAGTTGGACCTCCTCTTTCATACATTGGTTTTCAAATAGTCTGGTTTGGTTTGGAAAAGAGTAGGAAAGTTCATGCTTAAGTGGTAAAGAGAGCTTGTTTTTGATTGTGGCCTATGCTTTGTCATGCCATGCTTGATATTGTTTTGGCTTTATGCTTAGTATTCTTTGTTGTAGCATGACTTGTTATAAACAATTGAGATTGCTTAATGTGCCTTGGATAAATCATGCGATGTTTTAGCATATTAAAGCATAGTATTGTGGTATTCTCCCTTGATGCTTTATTTGGGTTGACTTGGCACATGCTCACACCATGTTATGACTGTCCCAAGTCACCATAATCCTTTATGATCCTTTAGTTTTCAACTTGTAGTATCACCTTATGCTTTGATCAATGATGTTTTGTCGCTCTGCATGATTATGGCCATTATTGCTCTCTCGTTTGTCGCTCCCTTACTATTGCTAGCCTTCACTTACACCGAGTTTTACTCAAGTTTCCAACTCTATAAACCAAATATTTCCAAAGTGTCCACCATACCTACCTATTAGCATCATTTGCTACTTCCGTGCATATCCAATATGCCTTGTTTTCTTCCGAATAAAATGTTTGCTTGTTATGAGAAAGTTAGTTAGTAAAGCTCTCACGAACTTGATGGCACACTTTATTTCCTGCACTTAATAAACCTGAACCATTGTGACTCTCCATGAAAGTTATATGCTTGCAAATTATAGGCGGGAGCTTGTAAGTCCATGGAGTTATGTATGTGTGTTAGAGAAACGCCTAGGCCGCTGGTCTAATCCATGCTGACATGGTGGAAACCTGCAGCGTAACCATAATGATATCTATGAAGCATTCTTCTTATAAAAAAAGAGAGATAGCTATTGAGAAAAGAAAAAAAGAGATTTATGAAAAGAGGAAAGAGAGAAAAAAGCACCATTTTCCCATGGTAAATAAGAAGATTGCTGAGATACTCATTGTCTGCTTGCCTTGTCATTTTGATATGGGGATTCTTCCGTATCATCGGGCAAGGGTACCCGCTACGGTTCTCTATGATACGCACATATTTACGATGACAAGAACTTACCGGTAACTAAAGTTGAGTAGCATGAGGAGCGGCCCTCGTACTCAAGGGACATGGGATTTTCAGTTTATAGTGTGTCAAGCATATAACTCAGATTGGGCCTCACTTTCACCTTAATCACATTAAAGATGCTTATGATAGGGGCAATGAGAGCTCAAAGATAATGAGTACCATACTTTTAGCATTTGGAAGCCTTTCAAACTTTTCAAAACCTGTTCATTTCCTTGTTGAGTCTCCACACATTCTATGAGCACTTTCTTAAGAGCATAGTGGCCATTCTTAGTTCTATGTGCATTGTCCCAAGACTTGTTGATTGATGCATACCTTGATATTGCTTGTTTTAAACTATTTGTATCTAGTCACTCTTGTAAACTTTGAAGGTGTCCTATGCATTTATGTTTGCTACTCTATGAGGGACAAGCTGAATGCCACTATGCTATGCTTTATTTATGTGAAACAAACAAACGTCTTGCAAAGCATTGTTATTCATGAATCTTTTGTTTGTGCCTTTTCATGTTGCATCATAGTTTCTTTGTCTTATTGCTAGAACTTTGTCTTTTATGTTATGATTGAAGTACTATGATCCCAGCTTTGAATGTTTTACAAATGCTTTGATCAAGTTTATGATGGTGCATGTCACCTCAAAAATTATTCTTTCTTTTTATCACTTACCTACTAGAGGACGAGCAGGAGTTAAGCTTGGGGATGTTGATACATTGCAAATGTATCTATAATTTTTTATGTTCCATGCTTGGTTTTATCCACTTTCTTGTGTTTTGTCCACACTTTGGAGTACTTTTCATATGAAACAGCACCAGAAACTCTGTTTTGGCACCCTGCCGGGACGGGGAATTGGAGGAGATCATCGCCATCATCATCACCATCGCTTCTCCATCGACCATCCATGTTTCCCCCATCTATGAGTGAGTAATCCCCCGCTGTAGGCTATGGGGATGGTAGGGATTGGATGAGATCGTTCATGTAATGTCATCAGATTGTTAGGGCATGGTTCCTAGTATCTTTTATTAGTGCTTTATGACTTTGTTGCGACTTGTTATGCTTAATGCTTGTCACTAGGGCCCGAGTGCCATGATTTTAGATCTGAACATGTTATTGATTCATTATGATAGTATTGTTTATGGTCTTATCTGCAAGTTGTATACACACGTTGTTTTCCGGAATCAATGGCCCCGGCGATGTAAATCGGGATAACCGGAGGGAATGGCTTTGATGTGAGGATCACATGTGTTCACGGAGTGTTAATGCTTTGCTCCGGTGCTCTATTAAAAGGATCACCTTAATTGCCAGTAGTTCCCTTGAGGCCCCGCTACAAACGGGCTGGCAGGACAAAAGATGTTGTGCAAGTTCTCATTGCGAGCACGTATGACTATATATGGAACACATGCCTAGGATTATCTAGTACTTGGATGGTTTTATTTATCTGCAATTGCCCTATGTTCTGATTGCTATGTGAATTGTCTTGTCCATGCAACGCCCGTCCATCCATCCCTATGCCTACCACACTCGAATTCCACTGTTTACTGTTATAGTTACTGCTGTCTTTACTTTACTACTGTTGTTACTTTACTATTCCTACTACAAAACTGTTGCTACTGATAAAGTGCTGTGAGCAAGATTGTTTCTAGGTGCAGCTGAATTGACAACTCAGTTGTTAAGGCTTATAAATATTCTTTGGCTCCCTTGTGTCGAATCAATAAATTGGGTTTCACTTCCCTCGAAAATACTTCGATACACCCCCTATACTTGTGGGTCATCAAGGCCATGCCTCTGTAATGTGCTAGGCTCGCCAACTCAACCTTAGTGTATTCGCTATGCAACATAGCTTACACCCACTGTATGCGAACATAGATATGTCTGACACCCGCTCATCACGGCCTGCCTCATACCGAAGAACTTTCTTGGTGGTGCACACTAAGAGGGAACACAATCATTGGTAATTTTAACAGGGATCGTCTTATTAGGCTACCATTGAGTATCTAATACTAGCACACAATAAGATATAAAAACAATAACATTGAATGTAAATGCGATGTGATATGGTCCTTCGCGTCGTGATCTCCATCCGTCGTCACCGGATTCTGGCGCCAGGGTTCCGGCGCCGTAGACACCGGGGTACCGGTGTATTTCCGGCATGGTAGTCCATTACCTCCATGACTATCTACTACTACGTAACATAAGGTAATGAATTTACCTTTGCCACAACCATATCACAAAGAAATGCCCCTACAAAACAAAGTTAGACGCCTCTACTTTATCTTTGCATATTTTACGTGGCTGAATGGGCTTTTGCACAAGAACCGTTCTTACCTACGAACTTTCAACACAACGTTGATCAAGTAGTTGTCTATACTACACCCCTTTGGGGCCCTCCGTTGCAAATGGCATACCAACTAATGCGAGAGAGACAGACACCCCCCTAAGCCACTTTATACGGTACAAGCCGTATGTCAAGCGTGGACCAGTCTCGCGAATGAACTCGTAAAGTCGGTTGGGGGACGCTTCATCAAGCATTGCTGCGGTATACACAAGTACACGTGGGAGGGTAACAACTAAAAGATCAATACCCACTTGCTAAATCTTGTGTGTTCTACCCATACTAGAATTACTACACATAGATCTAGCTTTGATACCACTGTAGGGGTTCCGCGTATGAAAACAATAAAATTTTACCCTACGCCCCTGAACCCTTGATGTTGCCAGGACCTATCTATTAGTAATGCATTAATGGGAGGGGCTTTTCGTAAACTTACCCTTGAAGACCGAAAAGCGTTGTCAATGCTCAGGAGAGCGTGGTTGATGTAGACGAGTCGAAGCCGACCTCAAGGTCGTGATGAAGTCCTTGCGCTCCTGCGGCTCCAACGACTTGAGTGCCTCAAGTGTGACACCTCGCGTGGAGTTACACTCGTCCGGTGCCTGACGATGACTCCTGCTTCCTTGATCCAGTAGCAATTGCGGAAGTAGAGCTCCTGGATCCGAATCCCGCAGCGTGACGACGCTCCGCGGTGAAGATGTCTCTCGTTCGCGCAGTACAAACTTGGGACCACGGTCACGAGAGAGAGAGAGAGAGAGAGAGAGAGAGAGAGAGAGAGAGAGAGAGAGAGAGAGAGAGTACCAATTGGAGGTCTCCCCAAAAGTGAGGAAACCTTTATTGAATATTGTGTGTATTTATCTCGCCAAATACCCCCATTATATATAGGGGAGGGGAGGTACTACCTCCCTCAAAGTCCCGGGGTGGGACTAAATGAGAGGAGAGGGGGGAGGCGCCGCCAGCCATCCCCATGGACCCCACGCGGGGGGGGGGGGGCTGTCCCACTAGGGCGCCGGCCATCCCCTTGGCCCCTTTCTCCTCTTGCCTTTCCCTAAGGGGCCCTCTTCCCTCCAGAATTGGCACATTAAGCCTTTTGACCTTTAAATTGATTTTCTCTTTTATTAAATAATTATGAATTAAATCAATATTTAACATTCATTCACATATTATTCAATCTCCATGGCTATGGAACACCTTCCACCTCCACTCCGGACATCCTCCGGACTTACCGAAACCCTTCCGGTTTTCTCTCTACTATTCTTCAGCGATTCAACCGATCCTATAAACACTCTCTAAGCATCATCAAGCCCTTAAGCATGATACCCCACGGTTCGAGAACACTCCATACATGGTCGGGACACTCCCGGACCAATGATCGATAGAGGGACCTGGATGGCCATGTGACCCCTGTGCATTCCACGAAGATCTTTTGTCATTTGAACCGGGACAGTCGTGTCTTATTCCCTTTGTCTCTCGATACTTACATTGCCCGAGATCTCATCAATGAAATCACCATGTCGTGTTCAATCTCGTTACCGAACAATACTACTTGACTTGTTTGACAAGTGATATCCATGTGATCAAATCACACGCTGTGCAACTATTGGATATAACTTCTCCGAGTGGGCCCTTGAGTATCTTTCCGTCATGTGGACAGAAAAATCCCGCTCTTGGCATATATTGCCTCTATGGTTCCTCCGAACACTTGAACACGCCTTTATTGTCACTATATTATCAAGTGACGTTTGATGATATCTAAGAATTCTCGGGAGACAGTGATTGATATAGCCTCACGGTCTAAGGAATAGTCTACGAGGATCCATTTCTAATCATCATAACTTGAACTTCATGACATGATCAGGACACAATGTTTAGGTTGGGGATTGGTTCATCATCTCATTCTCAGAATGAGTTAACTCCATTTCCAACTGACATAAATGCTACATGATCAGGAAACCTTGATCATCTGTTGACCAATGAACCAGTTACTAGAGTTTCACTAGGAACCCCTGGTTGTTTATATATCACACGTGTATTGATGTTTCCTCTCAATACAGTTATAGCATGATATAAAACTTAATCATAAACTTTATGAAATATGATAATAATCCTTATTATTATTTGTCTCTAGGGCATATTTCCAACACTTCACGCGGAGAGGGGACGTGCAGTCAAAAATCTCGGAATATGCTATCACGTATCATCATTACTGCTGCATGGCCCCATGTTCGACACGTCCCGTCAGGACGTGTCTTCTAAAAATTAACAGCATAAAATATGTTATTACTGACGTCACAATGGAGACATTGCAGAAATTGCGACTCACTATAAGAAATATGACCCGAATAAATTAAAATTGGAGTCAAAGTAAATTCCTCCAGGAGAAGATTTGAGACTACAATCGATTATATAATATTACGACTGTAGCCTCGGGGCTACTCCTATTGGGAGCACTGGTCGTGCACCCGACAAAAACTACAGAAGCACTGGTGGCATAAACCCAAGTTTTTGAGCCTATGTTCTGATACGTATATCCAAACATAGCCTCGGGGGCTTCTCCTATCAGGAGTGTTGGCGCGCACCTGGTAAAGGAAGACAAAGGAAAAATTGTTCAACAGGTACTCCTACCAGGACCAGTTATAGAAAACAAAAAGTTCTTCAGCCGCCACAAATCAAAAAACTCTCAGATCGCACCCGAGGCAACAAAAATTCAAATGTCATGTTCAAAAACATGAAGGTAAGACCCCAGGATTCGTTCTGTGTGGCCTGGTAATCGCACAAAATGCGCTCTGCCAGTAAAATATCCGTATCGACGATACGATAAAAATTCCGATAGACGTGTTGGGTACCCGATAAAAATAGAAACTGGAATTCAGTATTCGATAAGACCTCAGCGGCTCAAACTGAATTACGCTAGTAGCAAATTCCGGATTCGAGCCTGGGGACTTGAATTTGATGTAGGACAACCTTGTTTTTGCCTAGGAGCAATTAACTGATTCCCGGTCCGTCGGAAGCATCAGACTCGCTGTACCAAAATCCCTACAAAAATAAAAATCAAGGAACAAAAATAAAAAGAAAGAAGGAAAAAAGAAACTTTGAGACTCAACCTGAAACTGTGGTTCAGGTAGAGTCTCGGGGGCTATTGACATAGGTACGATTACTCGGATGCTTGTTATTTGCTGCCCTATGTTGGGTAAAAGGCTTACGGCCCATGAAGATTTCAGATGATAGCCCAAGGAAGCAACCGGCAAAGACTTTGATTGTATTAGGAAAGAATCTATGAACCGGCAATGTGTTCGTATTGTAATCACGCGTATGTAAAACCTATCCGCATACAGCTTTGAGATCCGGCCTATTATATATAGGACTGGAGAAGCCCAAGCGAGGGTACCGAATTCTCCCAGACAACTTGTAATAGTGTGATTTCTAAATATTCAGGCGACTTTGACTCCATTGTTTTCCTGACATCCGACGAAATCCCCAGTGTTCTCTTTTCCACGAAACCCTTAGTTCTTCACCATGGACATTGCCAAGGCCATCCCTCGTTACTAACCTTCTATTCATACTTAGCACGCTATAAGATTTCATATATATCCCTATTAATGCTTTAAGTCTTGTGGTTCAAAATGTGGTGATTTAAATTTCATGATCCTCAAAACTTAGTGATTTCTCCTATTCAAATTCTACTTGATTTGTAGCGTTTAGAATTTCCATAGAGCAACCATGGTTGAGTCATTAAGAATGAATAACACTCCTTAATGGAGAAATGAAGATATTCATTTACAAATGGCTATCATGGGTTTTGAGAAGATTTAATAACTCATATTCTATTATGGATATGGATGAATATTAAGGCTAAGCCACATTTCCATCATGTTTTGTGACCATGGATAATATCTCAGCTTAGAGTGAGCTATTGAGATTACCTCCTAGTGTGATCTCAATGATTTATGAGACTTGGTTTTTATTAGGGTTTAAGATATTAAGGTAGACAAGGATTTTATTAATAAACACTCATCTGGTATTCTAATTATCTCTTAGAAGTTTCATTTGACTAAGAGATACTTTTCCATTGTCTGTCTAGAAACAGGAAATGGTTCCACTATTAATTTAATTCTAGAGTTTTGGACAATGAGGTAGACATGGTCTTGTCCTGGCTCGGTATAATGTTGGTTAAGGATTTCTCAAGAATCCTAATCTCACACTTCACAAAGATTGGGTCATGGTGAAGGGATTCCTTTCCTAAGGATACTTTATTTAAATCTCTCATCTGATTAACTAAGTTTTCTTCTGCCTAAATGAACTAATCATCTAACTCCAGCATATCCATCAGCATATGATGACATGGTCGTGTCACTTCAACATTACTCGTTTATTCTTCTCCTAGTATATATGACTTCCATTTCTAAACTACCCCTGATGAATCCATCACTGTAGCTATTACTAACTCCATGCATTAACTCATTTATATTCACCTTGCATCTACATCCAAGGCTTAAAAGTTTACAATTCTCTCTATATCACAAGTGTTGTCACTCCTCTGGAAGAGGTATGGTACTATTCCCCCTAATGCAAGATTACTCTAGTATTAGCTTGGTTAAACTAACATGACTTCCACTACTCCACTCCACTTGGGTTCTGAACTTCATCATACCCTAGCTTGACCACTCATGGCCAAGCTAGATGATTTATCTTACTAGGGTTTTTCCTAATTTGGTATACTCACAAAACTTCTTCATCATCTAGTCATCAATTCTCAACTGACTTGAGAATAATGACCACCAACATTTGATCATACAAAGCTTAGGCTTAAGATCTATCATCAACTAAGTAGTAGACTTGTACTAGTCTCTCTATAAGGCTTATCTTTTTAAGGAAGCTTACTCCATATTTATATCTACTTGACTTTAACAAGATTATTATTTGGTACTCTACTATTACTAGCTTTCTTATAACTTCATAACCACTATCTTAACTCTTGGGTTTAAATACTTCTTCTAGTTAACTCATGAGTGAGTTAACTCCTCCAACATTAGATGGTTTGATCTCCACTAAGGATCACATTCCATTGATGATGGCACACTCAACCATATCTAGTTCCTTATTCTTATTAATTTACTTAAGGTCTTTGGGAGGTAAATATAATAGGTCAATAAGTTTTAGGTCAGGAATCGATCACTCAACATTGATGATCAACTGACACTAGGACTTGGTTAAATAGGAATGTCTTCTAGTAATATGACAACAAAGATATGAGATGAATGGTCTTGCCTTGACTTCCTTTTCTACTCTATTTCTAATAAGAGTTAATGTTTAAGAACTAGCATGATACCCATGGTAGGAATAACTATGACAAACAAGTGTATCAAGATTTAGTTATGGGATTTCTTTACTTGGGTTATATACTTGATTGGGTATTCAAGAGTTGTTGCAATGAATATCATGATATGATCTCTATAAGATCACTTATTGTTCATTAAGTAATGTGTTATGGGTTTAGCTATATACCATTTGATCTACCCATAGATCAAATTATACTACCCAAAAATAGGTTTTAGCAAAGGTTGTATTGAAACTTATCGCAATCAACTTGATGATCTACTTCAGTTCCACCAAGTTAATAGAAGCTTCAATCACTTTGATAAGTTTTATTTAAAAGCGCGAAAATCATCCAGATTTTGTATGCATGAATGCAATGCACATATCTCAACTCAGCTTATTTCTAAGCTCTAATGCTGGGATGTTACAAGTGATCCCATGCTCTTAGGGGTTATTAAGTAGTTTCTTCTTCTTCCTTGCTTTTGGTGTTCTACCTCCTTGTCTTGTTCTCATGGCCTTCTCTTTCTCTCATATATCTCTCTGTCTATATCAGCTCTAATGTGTGTGTAGTCTGAGCAAGATTTGTGAGTTGTGAGCTCTCGGTTGGTTTTAGGTGGCTATTTATAGTGCCCCAGGCTTTGTTGTTCTGACACCTCACTGCTCTGCATGTGTGTGTCAGCATCTTGGTAATCAGTGTAATCGCTCCATGTACTTTGTTTCTGTGCACATGTGTTTGTGCATTCGGTGGTTAATTAAAGGCTTATTTTTCTCGTGTGTTTGCCAAATCACACATGTCGGTTTGGTTAATTGGTTTCTTATCATGATGATGCTTAGTCTGGACAATGACACATGGATTTAAATTTAAGATTATTTATGTGGTTATTTAGTGACTTATCGCACTGTGGTTTAATATTGTTAGTGATCTTGTTTGTTTAGTTGTGTTAAACAAGATTAATCGTTTGGTGTATTAGATCTTAGATGTGCTGATGAAGTGTTCATCAGTTCATTACTTGTGGGTTTTATCTTAAGAATCCAATTTTAGTTTGAGGGTAAATTGCCTAAGATTTTTATGATTCAATTTTGGTACTCGAACTTGTTTTCTATAATAATAGTGAATGATACTGTCCTGGTTGCCTAATGTTGCATATTGCTGTGTATTGTGAGATCATGGTATGATCATGTGCATTGCCCTTTGTTGCATGTTGCATTTTACTTTTGAAAGGATCACATCTAAGTTTCCTAGTTTGGATTTTAAACCCTCAAACATTTAAGTTGGTTCCAAGAGCTCTTCCTAAAACAACTTCCTTTGATTCAACATCAAATTGGATTCACGTTAGGTGAATCTAACATTACAATCAAAAACAAAATTTATGTTTTGTCTTTGTTTGTTTTGCAGGTTCAAGAGAAGATATGATGAAGACATGATTGAGGATGATGAGAAAAGAATCAATAGATAGGATTTTCCTTTTTGTAGTTCGTATTAGGTTTTCATCTTCATGTAATTTGTTTTTTTATTTCTCCTTGTAATAAACCTTGTACCCATTTTGTAACGAATACATATTGGATTCTAATCATTGTCATATTTTCTTTGTATTATTCTGGATTACATTTTTTTATAAATGTTTGAATTTGAACTCAAGTTTGAATTTATGAATAATTTATATTCAAACTTAGGTCAATTCCCGGCGATAACCTATTTGCAATTCATCACTTGACCAAATTTCAACACTTTAGTCATCTCAATTAAAATGCGTAAAATTTCTCCTCAATTTTAGATGCTTGCCATGCAAGTGCATAAATTTTACATCTAACCTTCCAGTGTCCTATCCTTCGGGCGATTACAACTGGCGCGCCGAGGGTCACTCGTGCTGCCGGCCCAGGTAGTCGACTTGACGCGACCTCGGCCGCTGCTGCCGTGCCCCATCCCAGACCGAGGAATTGCACTACCACCAGCAACAAACGACAGCACGGATCTCCTCGTGGTTTTGTTGGCCACCTCGTCTAGATGCAGCCGTCGCGCGCGCGCCCATAACTCTTGTCGGCATGCAGTCTCCTTGTGTTGATGTCGTCACGGAGGATGTGCGGCCAGCCGCCACCGGCTCGCCGTAGAAGCCTTCACTCTAAGCTTGTGAGGGGATTCCTATCAGCAACCTTGAGCCAAGATGCAGTCCCAGGAAAGATGGAGTTGAGTTTTGAGTGTTTCTTCAATGCCCTCTTAACATAACGGTAGCACAGAACAGTACGGCAGATGGAAGTACTTTCTATGCAGCAGATTCCTTGTACACACAAAAACTGTACATGTCAATGAACAGTTTAGATTGTTCTATTTTCTGAACTATATAAAGAGTCAAGTTGGAGCGTCTTAGAAGAGCTCCCAAATTCATGTGCGTACCCCTTGCTACCTTATCTAAATTCAGTTTAGAGGGAACCGAAATTATGACGATGATAGTGGTTCCTGTGAGGACTGTCGGTTAAGAGAGGAACCGAGAAAGAAAAGGACAGTGGATGAGGAATCTGCATAAGACATTACACCCTTTTCACCAAGAAAAATTCAGTTAAACAAAGCAAAGAACATGTACCATTCTTGCGAGCACCGGCCCGTGACGCGTCCTTATATCCTGATTATATTTCTTCTTTTTAAGAGAGCAGACAAACTATTCGATTCTCAGTTCCACTAGGGAAGACAATTGTGGCCGCTGAATGTGACATTTCTATAACTTTGCCACGGTGGTCGGAGCTTTGCTACTGTACACCTTCTTTTCCTGAAGATATCTCCCAGAAAGAAAAGTTCGATTGGACAGATATCATTGCATGTTTCACATCTAACCAATTATGGAAGAATATCGCTTTGCAATGAATCATGCTACTACATAATAAAACGTGTCCAAATACATGCGTCGTGTCTGATAGATTTTCATCTCCACAGAGTGATGTGTGGCTACCCTCATGAAATGCATCATTACTCGGAGCACTGAAATGATAAGCTACCGTATCACACAGCTGTACAAGTTCACTGTGACCAGATGAAATGTAGCACATGAGCAATTGTCCAGAGTCATATCTCTAAGAAATGTAGATGAAAGTTGCCCCACAGGCAAGTGGTACAAGACCTGAAGAGTCAATTGGAAAGGAGTGCTTCTCAATCCAACCCCCTATGTGGATTGTGGATCCAAGAAGCTTCCTGTCACGCCTAAATCTCTTGCTTCTTTCTCTGAATCGACAAAGGCTTTGATGTTGTTGTCTGAATCTTGACTAAGTTGAGCATGCATATTTTTTTCTCTTCGTTTTACTTTCTCGTCAAGACGTCGGTGTCGAAATATCCTGGCACGATGTTAACATGCTTCGATTAATCAACGTAAGACGTTTGTCAGGTCAATTCTTGATCTGGTCTTGGGTAGTGATGGTGATGCTTAAAATGCTCGTTTGTTGGCCATTAGCAACAGTGTCATGTATCACCAAACTGCCACCACCGTTGGATTTGCCTTCTGGGCGGAATAGCGCATGATATATAAGATAAATATTTTCCTCAAATGCAAATATTTACGTGCATACATCTCTACTCTCTTGTCTCAATAAATCAGGTTTTTGTGTCAACTATTTCCTTAATCAACCCACTGTGGAATAAGCTCATGATAATATCTGCTCAAGAGCACGATGCAACCTACGACAAGGATCAAACAATGGGATAGAGCATCCTCCATGGTAACAAGATTATTTGTGTTTAAATCGGATAATTTCTATTATTTATTACTTCCTTCTACTCTGACATTTGAATATGAGCTTGTTGCCAAATAATAATCAACTCCAGGGATCATTTCTATCAGAGGAGATATCAATTATTTCCCACCGAAAGCAATGAGGTAAATTTGCAAGAGTCGATGATCATTTACCAGTATTAGAGACATTGAAAAATACACAAGAAAAGGGTCCACACATTAGAGGTGTTTGGAACATAAGGCCTGAGAGGTATGTCATGTTGTAGTGAAAACCACCAATGTTGTGTGAAACACACAAAAGAATGAAATGTTACTAACATATTTGTAACGTAAATAAAACCCATATGCAAACAAATAAAAGTGGTGTCTTTGGGAAGTAATCATGAGCCAAGATAACCAAAGGTGCTCTAGTTGTCTGCTGCACAAAACTAATGTCGTGTTGATTTATATGCAAGAGTTTTGTTGTACCATAACAACATCGAAAAGATCAAAGAAAACCAAGAACACAAAGAATCATGAGAAAACCATTTATATGGTTCTTATTAGCCCATGGATTGTGACGGTGGATTGCGTGAGTAACCTAGCGAGCAGATCAATCGTCTAAACAACTAAAGCTATACAAACCAAATGTGTTTGTTTTGCTTTTCTATAGAACATATCCGCATGCCAAGAAGGCCTTAAGGTTCATTCCTCGATAATCTGAGAACCCGATGTCATGTTAGTTTCTATGCATGAGTTTGCTTATAACATGGCAGCCAAAGTACCAAAATGGAACCAGGGTGGCAAAAAACACATCACCCAAAACCATGCGAGTGGTTGGCTCTTATTGGCCCATGGTTTGGTGTTGGTGGATGTGTGAACGCTAACATGTCATCCTATCTACCATCCATATAAGAAACCAAAGCTATATATACAAACCAAAAGTATTTGTTTTCCTTTTCCACCGAAACATAACCCCGCCACAAGATAGCCCTAAGGTGCATGCCCTGACAGGCAGTGCACAATTTCGTCGTGATATCTGTGCATGAGTTTTCTTGTAACATAGCAACACCGAAAACATCAAAACGGTGTTCGAAAACATGTGACTCTAAAACCACACTTTGATGGTTAGTTCTTGAGCCCATGGTTTGTGTCGGCGGATTGTGTGAATCCTAATTAATCTAGAGAGCGTACCTACCGTCCATATAAGTAACCGAACATGGCCAAAAAAATGTCCTGCTTTCTCCGCGAAGATAACTCCACGCCAAGAGAGCCCTAAGGTGGGGCGCACGATCTCGCTATGATATTTGTGCATGAGTTTGCTTGTAACATAGAAACACCCAAAGGATCAAAACGGTGTCCCAAGACGCGTGACTCTAAAACCACGCTTTGATGGCTAGTTCATGTTAGCCCATGGTTTGTGTCGGCGGATTGCATGAATCCTAATTAATCTGTAGAGCGTACCTACCATCCATATCAGTAATCAAACATGGCCAAAATATTTGTTGTGCTTTCTCCGCGAAAATAACTCGGTGCCAAGAGAGCCCTAAGGTGCATGCCCTGGCATGTGGCAGACGAGACAAGTGTTGTGGTATTAACCATGGTAGAGATGTTACCATGGGTTTACAAAAACCCTGAGCTGGCTAGGCCTATGTAGTCTCTATCATCAGCCATATAAGTAGGCCACCATCCCTCCGTCCCAGTCGTGACAGCAAAGCCTTTCCCATCTTCACTTGTCTTTCCTTGGAAACCTTGCTAGCTCTCCTTCTCCGCGCCTAATATTGACGGCGCCGTGCCGGCAAAGGCACAAGTTTTTTCACACCCTGCCCACCTATGGGGCCCCAGCAAGACCGGCCGGCGGCGAACGCCAACGGCGCGGCTGAGGCGACGAGAAAGGATCAGGAGAGCAAGGCCGTGGTGCGGTACATGCAGTGCCAGCGCAACCACGCCGCCAGGACCGGCGGGCACGCCGTGGACGGCTGCCGCGAGTTCATGGCGTCCGGGCCCGAGGGCGCCGCGGCGCTCCTCTGCGCCGCGTGCGAATGCCACCGCAGCTTCCACAGGCGCGTCGTCGGGGAGGCCTCCGCCGACTGCGACTTCCCTGCTCCTCCGACGCCTCCGGCGGCCGGCGATCGCCGCTGAAGCAATCAATCCATCAATCAAGCCTGCTGTGCTGCTAGCTTCGGGCGTGAATTGGATCTGTAGCTGGATCATGCATGGACCCAACTACTAGTATTTTCCGTATCTTTTTTCTATTCTTCCTCTTTTCTTGGCGTTGTGTTTTTTGTGGATTAATAATTTGCGCGTGTCGTTGTAACATAGTATTTCCGTGCGTTATATATAGATCGTTGTGATGAACATCTTATTAAGTTGCTTTCAGATTTGATTTCTTGATTAGATTTTCACTCCCGGTTCATCAAATTAAGTGATTCCGGCCGTTGTCCTGTAACGGTGTCACCACATCGATCACTGCATCCAGGAACGACGACGACGACCTGTTCCTGTCAGATCGATCGTTCTCACGGGGCGGTGTTTTCTCCAAGCTACTTGCACGTCGTTGTCCCGATTAAGCTGGACGTAGGTACCGTATTGCGCATGCACGGGAGGCTTGATCACTGTTGTAGCGTCTAGCGAGTACAATCCAGCCTCATCATCGACTGGGACATCTCTCGTTCATCGGTGGCCACTGCCCAGGCCTGGCCAGGTAGTGTCAGATCCGCAAGGGACAGGGACAGGGCAAGGGCCAGGGTCGATGCTGCCGGGCTCGGCCCACAAATCAGGCCCACGTGCTCACTTGTTAATTTCCACTTGTCTGCGCACTGAACTTTTCTATTTTCTTTTTTTTTGGAACCATGCAGGAGAGCTGCATGTATATATTAGAAGAGAAGAGGCCAGAATGGCCAAAGAGAGTGTCATAATACAAACACAACACAAAACACGACCCCAGTCAGAAGGGCAAAACAAAAACAACCGCGAAAAAACTACGATCCTTAAAATATTTTCCACTTGTCTGCGCACTGAAATTTTCCATTTTCCGCCGACAATGCCACTGCTTCACTCAGCACCACCGCCGATCGTCCCTTTTGGGCGACTTTGGGAAGAGGCAACGGCGGTGGCGCCGGAGTTTTGGCAGATGATAGAGATGGCCACGCTGAGGGTCGTGAGGGAAAGTTGAAGGGAAAGGGGAGAGTCGAGGGAAGATGTGCGATGGGGTAGCAGAATGACGGTGTCGAGGCGAACTTCGACGGGATAAGGTGGGGAAGGAGTGCAGGGGAGAAGCGGTATGGAGATAAGGTCGTTGTGGTGGGGACCATAGGGACACGCATCGCAACACCGAGCCAGGGGACGTGAGTCACGTGATCCTCCGAGTTAACTGTATCATTTTCTGTTCGGTATCCTACATGTAGGGTGGTCGCATGTGTTGGGCTACTATATCCAAGTTGTTTGGTTGCCTGTGCATTACTCTCTTAGCCCATCTCATGCAAACTATGATTGTTTATTTTTCCATATGAGGCTCACTAGAATCACCTTCTTCTACCTTGTGGTGAGCTTACCACGAAAAAGTTATCATAACATACATCACAAGTTTTGTAACACGAACAACACAAGATAACAACAGAAACAAAAAAAGACAACATTAGGAACAACACACCCAAAACAATAGGAAGAACACAGGCATAACAACACGAAGAACACAAGCAGAACAACAACAAAGGCAGGACATTAGGAACAAGACATCCAGAATAAGAAGAAAAAGGCAGAACAGAAGAACATAAGAGCGGAACAACAACAAGAAAACGAGCAAGACAATGGCAAGAACACAGGCAAAACAGTAGGAAGAACACAAGCAGAACATCAGCAAGAACACATGCAGAACATCAGGAAGAATAGAAGCAGAACATCAAGAAAAACACAAGCATGTAATAGTCATAACAAGCATCATATTATACTAATAGGTTCATCCACCATCGTTTCCAGAAGAGAATCGGTTCATCATATCACCATGGTGTTAACCTACCACCACATCAAAAATGGGTGTCATCCTACCACCACCAGTTCACCATCATATGAGGGGTTATTATACCACCTCATGAGAATATTCGATCATAAGAAGTTTTTAGGACATAAGTACAACATCACTGGAATAAGAAGTCAACCATCACATATTTCCATCATCTTCTTCAACTTATCCTTGTTATCCTCACTAGCTTTGAGCTTATCAAAGATCATGTACTCTAGCTTCTTCTTTTCCTCCTTAAAACTCTCCCTTTCATCATTCCATTTCTTCTCCCTTACCTTCATTATCTCTGCTTGAGATTTCTACACCCGCTTCATCATATCTAGTTCTTTTTTTGAACACTTTAGTCATGTGCAAATTGATCTCCTTGTACTTCTCCACTGATTCCTCCTCATATGTTGGAGTGTTGTTCTTCATCCTAGACAGTTTCTCCTCTATCACATTTTTTCTTAGTTTCATTCATGAATTTGTTCACATCAAGTAATAGACTTGAGTACTTCTTATCAATCTTGTTCTCAATCCTCTCGTTGATTCTTGCACTGTTGCTATCATGATACATTTCCCAATGTCTTCCTAATGCATTTTTTGTAGTTTCTGGCCATTCGTTATCCAACCAACCCACAGTTTGTGACTTCCTGCAAATCAGAAGTTCAATATCATAGCTAATGGATGAGCTACCAAGTGAGAAATCATAAGAACTTACATTCTACACCTGGCAGAGATAGCACATGTGTCCGGTCTTGCTCCCTTCAAATTCAAAACGCTTAAAAGGCTCAAGCTTGTGGACATGGCACACCTAGGGACAATCTACTGTTATGTCACGGAAGACGGGGTCATTTATGATGTCAAGAGTATAGTTCATGTATGTGAGGTCCTAATTGACCAAATCGAGTTCATCCGAGGCTAAATCGGAAATTCCCCAATTGCCAGTAAACCCTAACCCTAGAGAGGAATTGGGGAAGTAAACTTACCCCTAGACATGATTGGGTCGAGATTTCGCCGTCATTCCAGCTCGGCATGGCGACCAGAAAGATGACTCGACGAACAGGAGGCGGTAGTTTTCAGGAAAACATTGTCGTTGCTATCGTCAATGACCGGAGATGAGGGAGTTGACAGCTACTGACCGACGAGGGAAGAGAACTTAGTGGAGGGGGAGAATGATGGTTCGGGTTTCAGAAAACATTTCCTGGAAGTAGACGACATGTTTTAAATCTGGAAGCTAGCATGCCATATTTCGTTGAATCAGTATTTTTAGCCACATCGTGTATAAAGGGAATCGAACACAACTCTTCCACGACCCCCTCCCCCCGAATGTTCGTTCCTTAATTCAATGAACTACGAGAATTCCTTTCCCTAGTTCTTTTTCTTTTCAGTTCTCATAAGTCCTTGATATACTAGCAGAAACTCAATACTTGACTGTAAAGTGGCAGTGGTTGAAGGTGAGCGGGTTTCGGCGGGAGGTGAGCGAATATGTCATGTCCCACTTTTTCACTGCACCGGAAAAGCTCCCGCCATCGTTGGTTGCGTCTGTGTGGGGGAGCGGCCCGTTTGCATCAGGTGGGCGCACGACGAGACTAGCTCGCTGGAAACACCTAGATCAAGCGTTGTCTGCAGGCTGCTTTACAGTTTGTATTGGCACAGTCCAACCTCGCATGCGGGCATCCAAACGGGCCAAATTCGTCGGTAATACAACCTACCAAACGCAAACGCGCCCTTTGCAATTGCGGGAGCGAATGCCACCGCTTCTACACCGTCATTTCCGGTGTGGTTTAAGGCATCCTCCGAGGGTTCCGTATGATCGGACGAGGAGGTTGCATTGCAGTTGCAGCACGGGGATACAACGCCAGCGATCGAGTTTGCTAGGCGCGCGTGTCCGACGGCGTACGCACGTATGTGATGTGCTGTGTGCAGGACCAAAGTATAGATGGCTAAACTACCTGTCATCCGTATCATCGGACGAGTGAGTTGTATGTAGCACATGAGGTCGGGTGGTGGAAGTGCTAGCTGCGTCCAGTGACGCGTGACAACAAGTGTGTGTGTAGGTGGCCAGCTACCCAGCACGCATCATCTTGTCCCCTGGTGGGCACACCCCTGGCTGGCCGACCTTACTATTGCATCATCATCGTACATGGGAAACGGGGAAATCACCACCGCCACTTTTGGTCGTTTTAGTTCCTTTATTTTTTTTATGTGCTCATTTTTCCATCTTAAGTAGCTAGCACGACGGTTTTTTTTGTTGCTCAAAACACAAAATCATGGCTTGCCTATCATAGCTTCCCATTGGCTCGTTGAAAGTGAGATTGCTCCCCTACGTTTGCATGTAGGCTAGACTGAAAAACGGCGAGGTGCATTTCTATTAGCTTGCTATGAACGAGCTTCTTGTAAATCATAATGGCGCCTAATATATACCTTAATGGTCAGCACGGTTTTGATGTGTCCTTTCGCTTTCAAACTTTTTTTATTTCCTATCGCAACAAGACCAGCGGGACTCATAGCTACTGGGTGCAGCCATCTTTTAATGGTAGCTAGGCACATCGATCTTCAGCTAGTCTGGTTGGCTACGTTTTAATAGACTGAAGAATGATGGTTAGTCCTTTGTTTCATATTTTTCGCTGGTTGGTCTTTGTTTCGACCTTATGTAATCGTTGAATTGTAATACACTTGGATTATGCTTCTTAATAAAAGGTTATGTGCATCAACCGATGCAGAGGCCGGGGTTTTATTCCCCTTTTAGAGAAAAAACTTACTCCTCGATTGGCCTTCTTTTTAAATAATAATACGGTTGTTGGTCATTCTTCGTTTCGAAGTCACACCTTCTAGAAACAGACTTTCGCTCCGCTTTATAAATAAAACCACAACACACGGTGACATAGGTATGATTACTCGGATCCCTATGATTTGCTACCTAGAGCCTACAGAAATGCTTACGGCCCATGAAGAGTCAAGATGAAGATCCAAAGGAGCAACCGACAAAGATTGTAGTTGTATTAGGAAAAAGGAACAAAGAAAGACATCGATTTGGTGTTGTAATCATGTAACCTATCCGCATATAACTTTAAGACTCGGCCTATTATATATAGGACGGGAGAAGCCTAGAAAAAGTACCGAACAATCCCCAAGTGATTTGTAATAGAGCGATTCTCTCAATATTCAGGCGACTTTGACTCCATTATTTTCCTGACATCCGACGAAATCCCCAGCGTACTCTTTTCCACAAAACCCTAAGTCCTTCTTCATGGAAATTGTCGAGATCGCACCTCGTCAATTGGCGCTGTCTGTGGGAAACTTGAACACTGGAACCATGGGTTCGGCGGAATTCTCTCTTCCAAGCAGCAACCCAACAAAAGCAGTTCCACACCCGCCCACCCCTGTGATAGTACCTGTCAGATTCAACGGCGAATCCGATCTAATCATCGGGAGCTTTCACTTCCAAGTAGAAGACACCTAAGAATCACACCCTTCAGCCCTAATTACATCAGAACCGTCGGTGGAACAAACTGCGTTTACGGTGGTTCCAGCATCGTCTGTCAGATCCTCCATGGAGGTCACGGTGGAAATAGAAACACCAGAAGGAAACAAGCAAGATGAGATGGATCTGGGGGACCTTGATGGTCTTTACTACAATCTCTCCTTCGGATCAGATTCCCCACTAACTCCAGCACGCAGAACAAGCCTAGCAAACTCCGAACCCGAGGAAAGCAGCGAAAGCATCGACTTTGGAATAAGGATGGCAGAAATCTACCCAAAGCAGAAATTTATGGACTTCACTGATCCACCCGACGGTGTTTCCTTCAGTTTAGATGACGATGACACGGGCCCATACACGACACGGCATCAAGTGTGCATGGTCAACGGAAATACCTCGACACTGTGCGATTCTAACGGTAACCCTATCCTCGACCCCACTAATATTTTATTGGATGATAATGCAGGAAACCACAGCAACGAAGGAGACCACGGAAACGGAGGAGGAACAGCAGATAACCGCATAGTCCTAGGAGGAAGATCAGAACCAAACGGAGAAGAGAGACGAACTCTTCGGCTACGAGCGACGGCATGGCAAAAGGCCAGGGAAGCAATTTCGGGTGCGGCTCCAATGACAGTTGATGCCTCACACGAAGATTTACTAGCATATTAATACCTGCTTCACCATAAGAAGAGAGACCTACTAAGGATGTAGAGGCAACTCGACAAAAGAAAAAGGTTAGCCGACGAATCCAGCCTATGACAGGCACAACTCAGCTCGACCTGAAGGTCCGGGAGCATAACAGGAGGAGCACCGCTAGGAAGGGGAACATCTCGATTATAGAACATCCCCGAAGCAAAAAGAAACGAACTGATCTGAGACCTCGATCTATCATTCATGTCAGTAGATCAAGCAGGAAACATCAAAGAAAAAGGCCCAAGTAGCAATTGTGGCTGCACAAACATACCTAATCACAACCCAACTTGCACCTGACGATCCTCGTGCAGCTCTCCACCATTCCGCCCTAATGAACCTCAGCATGGTATGAGCAACTCTCGCACAAGCAGAACAAGGACTTACGCACCAACCCGATAGATCCCCACGCTGTCGCAGCAGTCCTCGGCATGCGGGCCACACCCGGCGATTGTAGTCGCCACATCGGGTGCATCTTTTAGGACTAGAGCCACGAAGCAACACAAGATACAAAAACCGCAACCGAAGAGAGCACGGCGGCGACAATGAAGACGACTACGAGTTATGCGGAGCTAGCTGCTTCACTCAGTGGATTCGCAAAGCCTCGGTACCCAAGGATTTTAAACTTCCACATGACCGTAAAGAATAAGATGGACTCCAAGAACCCGAAGCTTGGCTAGCAGACTACCTGGCCACTGTCAAGTTACAAGGCGGCTCTACAGCCACCGCAATGCAAAGCTTACAATTGCACTTACCGGCACTGCAAGGTCATGGCTCAGACAACTACCAGAAGATTCTATTCGCAGCTGGAATGACCTCGAAGACAAGTTCATCCGACACTTTCAGTCCACATTCATCCAGCGATGGAACATCATCAAAAATACAGCTGAATTCATATCCGATGAAAGAGCAATTGATGCATATTATAATTGTATTAATTTGTAAACGTTAATACATGTGTGTTTAATAAACAAAAGGAAAGTTCCTAGTTATGCCTCTCTTATAAACTAGCTCGTTGATTAACAAATGATCAAGGTTTCCTGATCATGGACATTGGATGTTGTTAATAATGAGGTCACAACATTAGTGGAATGATGTGATGAACATTCATCCGAAGTATAGCATTATGATCAAAGTCATTGTGTTTATATTGCTATAACATCTAACAAAGTAATCCTAGTCCTTAGACCATGAGATCATGTTAATCATTAACATTGGAAGAGTATCTTGATAACATCAAACGTCACACCGTGAAAGGGTGATTATAAAGGTGGGTTCAGTGATAAAAAAGTGTTATGTAGAAGCTCATGGATCAAGAGTGGGATTTGTCCATCCCGATGACGGATAGATATTCTCTGGGCCCTCTCGGTGATATCACATTGGTTAGCTTGCAAGCAAGTGATGAGATCACTAGAATGTTATATCACGGGAACAAGAAAAGAGTAACATGTCGGTAACGAGATCAAACTAGGTATGGAGATACCGATGATCAAATCTCAGACATGTAATATATCACGAGACAAAAGGGATTTAGTTACTAGCGTTAAAGGTTCCCACGATCACAGAAGTCATCGTAGAATGTGTAGGAGTCAGTATGGATCTCTAGGTCCCGCTTCTAATTATTGATCTGAAAGGGGTCTCGATCATGTCTGCATTATTCACGAACCGTAGGGTGACACACTTAAGGGACACCAACACCTCCTCGTGAAGGATCTCTCTCCCCCTCTAGTATTATTCCCCCATGGTCTCGGATTAGCGAGATACATGTTCTCGGTGGCATTTCATCTGGAAGGAGTTGATGCTTCCGCTACATCGCTGGAGCGAGGAGGCAGAGGTTGTTTGGTGGCCTGCGAGTGTGCGAAAAGGATGTTGCTGGTTTGCGGTGCTAGGACTTCCACACGATCTTGAGATCAGCGAGCGAACGACTACATCATCCACGAGTTCCATCCTGTTAACAAAGCTTTGTTGTCTTCGAGGGTATGTTCTCTATAGATGTATATCCACCCATTGCTTGTATCTAGTAGATAGATCCTGGCGTATAGTATATTTCTCATCGTAGGAAAATTTTGTTTTCTATGTTGCGAACCCTTCAGTGGTATCAGAGCCTGATCTATGCGTAGGTGCTTTGCACGGGTAGAACACATATGAGTATGTGGGCGGTTATGATCATGTTATTGCTTATTATATGTACTTTGGATATTGGTGGCATAGTGGGATGAAGCAGCCTGGACCAACCTTACATGTCATCGCACATGAGACCAGTTCCACGACTGACATGCAACTAGTTTTGCATAAGTGGCTGGCGGGTGTCTGTCTCTCCTACTATAGTCAATATCTGATTTACAACGAGTTGCTAATAATTTGGTTATCATCGTTGTGGTTTCATGTTCGTAGGTAAGAACGGTTCTATCTTCGAAAACCCTAAGCCACGTAAAACTTGCAATTGATAAATTAGAGGCGTCTAGTTTAGATCATTGTTGGGCTTGTTTCTTGATATGGTATTGTTGTGAGTTGATGTATAGTTGATACACTTACAACACACTTAACGTGTAAGTTCCATAGACCTTGGCCTTACACACAAAGGAATGATAGAGATCATACCACGATGCATATGATAGTGATCAAATGCAAGAACCATACCATTTCACTTTACACATATGATGTTCGCATCTTATATTGCTAGTTTAGCGTTTTAGTAGCATTATAAGATGATCCCTCATTTAAATATCAAGATAAAAATGTGTTCTTCCTTAAGTACGCACCGTTTATGTTTTGTTGCTTCAAGACATGACGTGATGATCGGGTGTACTTGAATCCACGATCATATTTCGGGTGTAAGACAGTTTTACACACGCGAGTACTAAGGTTCTTACTTGGCGAGCCTAGCATGTACAGACATGGCCTTGGAACATGGATCGAAAGGTTAAGCATGAGTCATATAGTTGATATGATGCCCATATAGATGCTCGCCTTTGAAGCTACACCAACTCACGTGATGATCAGACTTGGTGTAGTGGATTTGGTTCATGTAATCACCAAAAAGACACGAGAGATGTTGTTTTTGAGTGGGAGTTTAGTTGAACTCAATCTATCATAAACTTAGTCTAAATAAAATTTACAAATTCTGTTGTAGATGGAACCACCTGCTTTTAATTTCAATGTGTTTATGGAGAAAGAGAAACTTCTTGCGAATGGTAGCAACTTCACCAACTAGGCCATGAATTTGAGGATTCTCCTCTCTGCTGCACAAAAGCAATATGTGCTAGAAGCGCCGCTAGGCCCCCCACCAGCTCCTGACGCCCCTGACGAGGAAAAGAATGTCTATGTGACTCGTCAGGAGGACCACAACTTAGTTCATTGCGGCATACTGTATGGGCTAGAGCCAAAACTTCGAAAGCATTTCGAAAATGGCAATGCCTTTGATACCATGGGTGAATTGAAAATGATTTTCGATACCCATGCTGCCATAGAGAGTTATAATGATTCAGAAAAGTTGTTTAGCTGCATGATGGAAGAGAACAGCTCTGTAAGTGAGCATGTACTCAAAATGTCTGGGTACGCCGATAAGCTTGTGTCCTTGGGAATAACGATTCCCATTGATTTAGGCATACATCATGTTCTCCAATCTCTGCCACCTAGCTACAAGAGATTCATGATGAACTATAACATGCAAGGCATGAAGAAGACTCTCCCCAAGCTTCTAGCAATGCTTAAGACTGCAGAAGTGGAGAATAGGAAAGAACATCAAGTGTTGATGGTCAATAGGACCACCGGTTTCAAGAAAGACAAGAAGGGTAAACAGAAGGGAAAGAAGGGCGGCAAATCTGTTGCTGCGCCTGAAAAGAAATCCCGGGTTGGCCCTAAGTCTGATACCGAGTGCTACTATTATAAGGGGATTGTCCATTGGAAGCGCAACTGCCCCAAGTTTTTGGCGGACATGAAAGCCGGCAAGGCAAACAAAGGTATATATGATATACATGTTATTGATGTGTACTTGACTAGTACGCGCAGTAGCACCTGGGTATTTGATACCGGATCGATTGCTAACATATGTAACTCGAATCAGGGGCTGCGGAACAAGCGACCGCTAGCAAGGGGTGAGGTCAAGATGCGTGTCGGCAATGGATCAAGAGTTGATGTGGTCGTCGTCGGAACGCTGCCTCTCCACCTACCATCGGGATTAGTTATAAACCTAAATAATTGTTATTTGGTGCCTGCACTGAGCATGAACATTATATCTGGATCTTGTTTGATGTGATGTGGTTATTCGTTTAAATCCGAAAACAATGGTTATTAGATTTATATGGATAATATCTTTTATGGTCATGCACCCGTGATGAATGGTTTATTTCTGTTGAATCTCGATAGTACTCATACGCACATCCATAATGTTGATGCTAAAAGAATTAAACTTAATAATGATATATCTGCATATATGTGGCACTGCCGTCTAGGTCATATTGGTGTTAAACGCATGAAGAAAATCCATTCTGATGGACTTTTGGAATCATTTGATTTTGAATCATTTGATACATGTGAGCCATGCCTTATGGGCAAGATGACTAGAAACGTCGTTTTACGGTTCAATGGAACGGGCGACAGATTTATTGGAAATCATACATACTGATGTATGCGGTCCAATGAGTGTGTCGGTGCGAGGTGGATATCGTTATTTTGTTACTTCCACGGATGATTTGAGTAGATACGGGTATATCTATTTGATGAAACATAAGTCTGAAACCTTTGAAAAGTTCAAGGAATTTTAGAATGAAGTGGAAAATCATCGTAATAGAAAGATCAAATTTCTACGGTCCGACCGTGGAGGTGAGTATCTAAGTTACGAGTTTAGCACACACATGAAAGAGTGTGGAATAGTTTCACAACTCACACTTGCCGGAACACCACAACGTAATGGTGTGTCGGAACGTCGTAATCGTACTCTATTAGATATGGTTCGATCTATGATGTCTCTGACTGACTTGCCACTGTCATTTTGGGGTTATGCACTAGAAACCGCTGCATTCACTTTAAATCGGGCACCGTCTAAATATGTTGAAACGACACCGTATGAATTATGGTTTAGAAACAAACCTAAGCTGCCATTTCTTAAAGTTTGGGGATGCGATGTTTATGTGAAGAAACTTCAACCGGATAAACTCGAACCCAAAGCAGAAAAATGTGTCTTCATAGGATACCCTAAAGAAACAATTGGGTATTCCTTCTATCACAAATCCAAGGGCAAGGTTTTCGGTTCCAAGAATGGATCCTTTCTAGAGAAAGAGTTTCTCGCGAAAGGTGTGAGTAGTCGAAAGGTAGAACTCGAAGGGGTTATTGAACCTTCTCTTCATGAAACGGCGAGTGGCGCAGCACCGGAAGTCGTTCTGGAGTTGACTTCACCAAATGAAGAAGGAACTAATGATAATGATCATGAAACTCCGAAAGAGGACACTACTAAACCTCGCAGGTCAAGTAGGACACGTGCATCTCCTGAACTGTACGGGAATCCTGTTGTAAATTTCATGGTTGATGAAATAGATGACCCTGCGACGTATGAAGAAGTGATGGTTCATATTTCAATTTTGAAATATGGCAGATGGATGTCAAAACTGTGTTCCTCAATGGTAACATTGAAGAAGAGTTGTATATGATACAACCAAAGGGTTTTGTTGATCCTAAGGATGCTAACAAGGTGTGAAAGCTTCAGTGATCCATCTATGGACTGAAGCAAGCATCACGGAGTTGGAATCTCCACTTTGATGAGGTGATCAAACAATTTGGATTTGTCCAAACTTATGGAGAGGCTTGTATTTACAAGAAAGTGAGTGGGAGCAATGTGGCATTTCTGATATTATGTGTGGATGACATATTATTGATTGGAAATGATATAGATCTTTTAAACAGTGTTAAAAGTTATCTAAACAGCAAATTTTCTATGAAAGACCTTGGTGAAGCTTCAAATATATTAGGCATAAAGATCTATAGAGATAGATCAAGACGCCTAATAGGGCTATCGCAAAGTACATACCTTGATAAGATTTTAAAGAAGTTTAAAATGGACGAAAGTAAGAAGGGGTTCTTACCTATGTTGCAAGGCAAGACATTGAGTAAGACTCAAAGTCCAGCTACGACGGAAGAAAGAGAGATAATGGATAAGATCCCCTATGCTTCAGCCATAGGCTCTATAATGTATGCCATGCTATGTACAAGACCGGATGTGGCACATGCTATTAGTTTGACTAGTAGGTACCAATCTGATCCAGGTTTGGAACACCGGATAGCGGTCAAGAATATCCTTAAGTACTTGAGAAGAACTAAGGAAATGTTTCTTGTATACGGAGGTGAAGAAGAGCTGGTTGCTAATTGTTATGTTGATGCTAGCTTTAACACTGATCCGGACGAATCTAAGTCTCAATCTGGATATGCATTTCTCATGAACAGAGTAGCAGTTAGTTGGAGGAGCTCCAAACAACCCGTGGTAACAAGGTCAACAACGGAGGCGGAATATATTGCTGCTTCAGAAGCAGCACAGGAAGTGGTTTGGATGAAGGAGTTCATTACCGAACTGGGTGTGGTTCCTAGTGTGTTGGATCCAATGGTGATCTATTGTGACAACAATGGAGCCATAGCCAATGCAAAGGAACCAAGGTCTCACAAGAATTCCAAACATATTAAGCGTCGGTTTCACTCCATCCATGAGCATGTCAAGGATGGAGATATAAAGATTTGTAAAGTACATACGGATCTCAATGTAGCAGATCCATTGACTAAAACTCTCCCTAGAGCAAAACATGATCAACACTAGAACTCCATGGGTGTTAGATTTATCACCATGTAACTAGATTATTGTCTCTAGTGCAAGTGGGAGACTTAAGGGAATATGCCTTGAGAGGCAATAATAAAGTTGTTATTATACATATTCCAAGTATATGATAGATGTTTATTTTTGCATGCTATAATTGTATTAATTTGGAAACATTAATACATGTGTGTTTAATAAACAAAAGGAAAGTTCCTAGTTATGCTTCTCTTATAAACTAGCTCATTGATTAACAAGATGATCAAGGTTTCCTGATCATGGACATTGGATGTTGTTAATAACTAGGTCACAACATTAGTGGAATGATGTGATGAACATTCATCCAAAGTATAGCATTACGATCAAAGTCATTGTGTTTATATTGCTATAACATCTAACAAGGTAATCCTAGTCCTTAGACCATGATATCATGTTAATCACTAACACTGGAAGAGTATCTTGATAACATCAAACGTCACACCGTGAAAGGGTGATTATAAAGGTGGGTTCACTACTACAAAAGTGTTATGTAGAAGCTCATGGATCAAGAGTGGGATTTGTCCATCCCGATGACAGATAGATATTCTCTAGGCCCTCTCGGTGATATCACATTGGTTAGCTTGCAAGCAAGTGATGAGATCACTAGAATATTATATCACGGGAACGAGAAAAGAGTACATGTCGGTAACGAGATCAAACTAGGTATGGAGATACCAATGATCGAATCTCGGACATGTAATATATCGCGAGACAAAGGGATTTAGTTACTAGCGTTAATGGTTCTCACGATCACAGAAGTCATCGTAGAATGTGTAGGAGTCAGTATGGATCTCCAGGTCCCGCTTCTGATTATTGATCTAAGAGGGGTCTCGATCATGTATGCATTATTCACGAAACATAGGGTGACACACTTAAGGGACACCAACACCTCCTCGTGAAGGATCTCTCTCCCCCTCTAGTATTATTCCCCCATGGTCTCGGATTAGCGAGATACATATTCCCAGTGGCATTTCATCTGGAAGGAGTTGTTGCTTCCGCTGCATCGCTGGAGCGAGGAGGCGGAGGTTGTTCGGTGGCCTGAACATGTGTGTGAGTGCGGATGCGCTGCTGGTTTGCGGAGCTAGGACTTCCACACGATCTTGAGATCGGCAAGCGAACGACTACATCATCCACGAGTTCCATCTTGTTAACAAAGCTTTGTTGTCTTCGAAGGTATGTTCTCTATGGATATATATCCACCCATTGCTTGTATCTAGTAGATAGATCCTGGCGTATAGTATAGTTCTCATCGTAGGAAAATTTTGTTTTCTATGATGCGAACCCTTCACCACCCATGTCCACAATGCAAATACTGGAAGGGCCCTGTAATATGCACTTTTACATCGACTCAGCGGGAAAAAGACAATCCAACCACCTCATGAAAGACTGCCGAACGTTCTTAAAGATGCAAGAGTTATGCAATGCAAAAGCAACCGAAGCAACAAGAAGAGGATACACATCCACGCCTGGCACGTTGGCCATCGGTGCACCACCTCCGCCAGCAGGACAACCACAAAACACAACCGATCAAAATAACAAATACCCTAGATCAAAGGGGGCAATGTCGATGATTCAAAAAGGAGCATCCATCCAACAGAATTCAGAAGCTAATCACAAGACAAGTCAACATGGCGGAAATGGCTCCACCAGCCTCACCCGTGTATCTCCACTGGTCAGAACAGGAAATCACATTCAGCAGACCTGATCACCCTCATCGAATACCAACACCAGGTCATTCGTCCTTGATAGTTGAAGCACAAATTGGCGGATTCGACATGAGCAAGGTCTTCATGGACACGGGAAGCAGCATAAACTTGATCTACTCAAAACGCTTAGGGCAATGAACTACCCTTTGGAAAATTTGGCACCAATAGAAACATCCTTCCATGACATAGTACCAAGTAAAGCCGAAATTCCTTTAGGTAAAATTTTCCTTGACGTTGTGTTTGGAACCAAAGAAAATTCCAGGCAGGAAAAGCTCGAGTTCAAAGCCATGGACTGGCCATCACAGTATCATGCGATCCTAGGACGCTTGGCTTTCACACGATTCATGGTAGTTCCTCATTATGCATACCTAGTCATGAAAATGCCAGCACCAAAGGGAATCATATCAATAAAAGGAAGCTTCACATGTTCCGATAATTGCGATCGGGAGTTCAACAAAAATTATGAATCTTTCGGGATGGCAACCGAGTTTGAGCAGCTCAAAATGACAACAACCACAGAACCTCTCGCAGTAACACGCATCAACCCCGACCAGGCCTTCGACACTTCAAAAGACACCAAAGAAGTGCAAATCCATCCCACCGACCCGAAGAAGACAACATTTGTGGCCTCCAACCTTGGTCCCGCATAGGAAAGCGCACTCATCGAGTTCCTCCATGAGCACTGGGAAATCTTTGCATGGCTACCCTCTGACATGCCGAGAATTCCTAGGGAACTCGCTGAGCACGCACTAAATTTGGATCCAAAAGCAAAACTAGTTAAGCAATCACTTCGTCGTTTTGCAGAACCAAAGCGCAAAGCTATTGGAAAATAGCTACATCATCTTACCGATGCTAATTTCATAAAGAAACTAAAGAAAGCAGAGTGGGTCGCAAACCAGTATGCGTCCCAAAGAAGGAACACCAAAGAGCTACAGATGTGCATCGACTTCACCGCATTGAATAAACATTGTCCAAAGGATCACTTTCCACTGTCACGAATCGATCAAATAATTGATGCAATTGTAGGATGTGAATGTCTTTCCTTTTTGGATGCATACTCAGGATACCACCAGATTCGGATGAAGAAGGAGGATCAGGAGAAAACAACATTCATCACACCTTATGGTGTATTTTGCTACACAACAATGCCTTTTGGCCTCAAAAACGTTGGGGCAACATATCAACGGATGATGCAGAGTTGCCTGGGAAGCCAAATTGGTACAAACATACAAGTATATATTGATGATGTCATAGTTACATCAAAGCAAAGCTCATCACTTATCAAGGATCTCGAGTAAACATTCAACAACCTCGACAAGTTCTACATCAAATTAAACCCGACAAAGTGTTCCTTTGGAGTCCCAGCAGGGCAACTCCTCGGATACCTGGTATCAGCAAGAGGAATCGATGCCAATCCCGAGAAAATACAGGCAATTTTAATAATGAAAAAACCAACAAATTTATGAGGAGTATAGCAGCTGGCTGGGCGAGTGGCAGCGCTTAGCTGTTTCATTGCTCGATTAGGAGAAAAAGCACTACCGTTCTACGCCCTTATGAGAAAATCAGATAAGTTTAAATGGACCGAAGAAGCTCAGCATGCCTTTGAAGACCTTAAGAAGATGCTTTCGATGCCCCATGTCGTCGTGTCTCCATGAGAAAAGGAGCCACTACTTCTTTACATAGCCGCCACAAATCAGGTGGTCAGAGTTGTGGAGTGACCCGAAGAAGGAAAAACACATGTGTTCAGAGGACAGTTTATTTTTTGAGCAAGGTCCTCTCGCCATCCAAACAAAGGTACCCACATTACCAAAATTAGCATATGGAGTATTCATGACATCATGAAAACTACGCCATTATTTTTTGGAACATCCGATCATAGTGGTCAATGAGGCACCTCTAGCGAACATCCTTAATAATCCAGAAGCAACTGGGCGTGTCTTCCTATGGGGCATCGAATTGTCCCCTCGGGACATCACGTATGAGAAGCGAAAAGCAATCAAATCACAAGTTCTGCCTGATTTCATCACGAAATGGACCGAGTTACAATGTGCGGGTCCACCTGATCTTTCAAGCACCTAGACAATGTACTTCGATGGATCAAAAAGAACAGAAGGAGCAGGAGCAGGGGTCATATTAATATCACCGCAAGGTGACAAGATGTGATATATATACTTCGGATGAGCTTTGCGAGCGTATCCAATAATGAAGCTGAGTATGAGGCCTTGTTGCACGGCATGCAGATGGCCAAGGCTTACGGTGCAACTCGTCTAAAAATCTTCGGTGACTCCAAACTCGTAGCACAGCAAACAATGAACTAGTGTGATGTTGTAAGCGACAACATGATTGCTTACCGTTATTTATACAGCACCATGGAAGCTCAATTTGACGGATGCGAAGTATCACACATTGGAAGAGGAAGCAATGAAGAAGACGATAATTTAGCAAACATCGGGTCCATGTGCTTACCAGTGCCACTCGGGTTTTTTTTGGGAAGAAATATCTGAGCGTTCTATCAAAGCAAAAAGAGTTTCTGAGGTCATAGCACCCAAGACAGGGAAAAAGAGTAAGCCGCGAAAAGACTCAGGGGCTCCACCAATCAGTATAAGTGCAGAAGAGGCCATTGGAGAAGAACTACAAATTTATGATGTTATGATAATAGAGTCTACATGGATGCAGCCATACATAGCTTATATGATTCGGGTAGAATTACCCGAGGATGTAACGGAAGCTCAGCGAATCACTCGATGATCGAAAGCCTTCAGGATAATCAAAGGAGAATTATATAAAAGAAGTATTTTGGGTGTGTTACAGCGATGTGTCACACCCGAAGAAGGAAAATCCATACTCAAGGAAATACATGAAGGAGTTTGCGGTCATCATGCCAACAGTCGAGCAATTGCCGCCAAAGCATTCAGGGCAGGATTTTATTGGTTCACAGCAGTTCAAGATGCAAAGGATATAGTCAGAACATGTGAAGCATGTCAACGATTCGCAACAAAACTAGGAGCACCAGCCGCTGAATTAAACCTTATACCTCTAGCTTGGCCCTTAGCTCAGTGGGGGATTGATATGGTGGGTAAACTTCACAAGTCATCACCAGGAGGACACGTCTTTCTGCTAGTAGCAGTCGACAAATTTACTAAATGGATTGAAGCAATGCCAGTCACCACTCAAGATGGAACATCGGCTGTGAATTCATAAAATCCATAGTATTTCGGTTCGGCGTGCCAAATAGCATCATCACGGACAATGGAACCAATTCTACCTACAATGAGTTTAAAGAATATTTCCAAGAAATGGGCATCAAAGTAAGCTACGCCTCAGTAGCTCACCCGCAAACCAATGGACAAGTAGAAAAATCCAATGGTCTAGTAACTGCTGGCCTGAAGAAAAGGTTGCTAGAACCACTCGACAGAGAAAAAGGAGCATGGGTTGATGAGTTACCATCTGTTTTATGGAGTTTACAAACTAACCCAAATAATTCGACACAAGAAATACGCTTCTTTCTGGTCCACGGTGTTGAAGTCATCCTTCCACTCGAAGTTTCACATGAATCTCCAAGAATAGTTGCATATGATGAAGACAAATCAAGATAAGCACTTGAAGATGATGTCGATGCACTCGATGAAGCTCGAGGTGAAGCCCTACAAAGAGCCACCATATATCAGCAAAACTTGCGCAACTATCACAGTCGACGATTACGATCTAGGTCCTTCGCGGTAGGGGACCTAGTTCTTCGACTCAAGCAAGATGGCCACCGAAAACTGGAATCACCTTGGGAAGGACCCTACATCATTACATAAGTCATTCTCGGAGGAGCGTATCGTCTACAAGACAAGAAGACAGGAGTCCAGTATTCCAATCCATGGAATGTTACACAACTACGACGCTTTTATGCTCAAAAGATCTTATGTTTACTTATAAATTCAATAAGGCCTATGGCCCGGCTTTTCAAGCCAAAATACTTCGGCCTGTGGCCATACGGCAATCTGCCAAAACAATGTATCCGCGGTTACGCCATATATGTATAAAGATAAGTTCTTCATACCTTCAATTTCCGTTCATATAAACTCAAAAGGATGTTTTATATGTTTGAGTAATTTAACATCAATTATGAGCCTATGTCCAGATACAGGTATCCGAACATAGCCTCAGGGGCTACTCCATCGAGAGCGTGTCGTGCACCCGATAGAAATATTACGCAGGCCAAGTAAAAGACAATCATCGCCTAGATACTTATGAGTTTTATATTTATGTATCCTCAGAAGGTTACTCCCATCGGGAGCTTTCATGAAGTATAAAAATATATTATAAAATTCAGAAATATTAGCAGCCTAGCAGGGCAACCGACAAAATATATAAAAAAAATCTCAAATCACAGCCAAATGCGACAAAACTCTAAATGTTGTGTTCAAAAACATGAAGGTAAGACCTCAGGATTCGTCATGTGTGGCCTGGTAATTGCACAAGAATGCACTCTACTAGTATTATATCCGTATCTACGATACGATGAAAAATCCCGACGAACGCGTTGGGTACCCGATAAAATAAAACTGGAATTCAGTATTCGATAAGACCTCAGCAGCTCAAACTGAATTACGCTAGTAATAAATCCTGAGTTCAGGCCTAGGGACTTGAATTTGATGTAGGACAACCTTGCTTTTGACCAGGAGCAATTGACTGATTCCCGATCCGTCGGATGCATCAGGTTCGTTGTACCAAATCCCTATAAAACTTAAAAACAGTGAAAGCAAAGAAAAAAGAACTAAACATATCCTTGAGACTCAACCCGAATCTATGATTCAGGTAGAGTCTCGGGGGCTACTGACATAGGTATGATTACTCAGATTCCTATGATTTGCTACCTAGGGCCTGTGGAAAGGCTTACAGCCCATGAAGAGTCAAGGTGAAGATCCAAAGGAGCAACCGACAAAGATTGTAGTTGTATTAGGAAAAAGGAACAAAGAAAGACATCGATTTGGTGTTGTAATCATGTAACCTATCCGCATACAACTTTAAGACTCGGCCTATTATATATAGGACGGGAGAAGCCTAGAAAAAGTACCGAACAATCCCCAAGTGATTTGTAACAGAGCGATTCTCTCAATATTCAGGTGACTTTGACTCCATTGTTTTCCTAACATCCGACGAAATTCCGAGAATTCTCGTTTCCACAAAACCTAAGTCCTTGTTCATGGACATTGCCGAGATCACACATCGTCACACGGTGAAACCGATATAAAGTGATGAGAGAACTCTCTGACAAACTAGATCAAAGATAAGAGAAAACACAGGAGTGCCCACATCCTGGCAAAGGACCCGAGACTACTAACTAGAGATGCCACCACGCCTCTGTGTGAAACCACCGGACATAGTCCCACCAAACCCACCAAGTTATAATTGAAGGGGGCCTCCTGCCATCTCGCTCTAGGCCGTGGAGCACTGATCCTGCTGGTGAACAACGATAATGGGGAGTGGTGAAGACAGGGTCACGTGTATAATATAATAGGTCGTCGCGAACAACCCTTGCCAATATTGGAAGTGTCTCGAGACAGGATCCGAACTTGCCCACTGATGACACCAGACCGACACCAAGAGGTACCGGAGCTCCATGATGAATCCCTCGAGAGGGTGACGACACATCATGTCATCGTTGTCGAGACCAAGATGGTCAAGGGTTTTCACCCAGTGCCTTGACGCGGGGAAGGTAACCACAACGATGCCTCTGAGAGGGTTACAACACCCCATCTTTCGCTCGGAAAAACCTTATGCACCACAACATGGTATTTTGGACTGTCCGCTATCACCAAGTCAAGCCTCTAGTTCACGATTGATGACTACAAGTTCATAAGTTATATGTACCTAGTTTAGAAGCAACAATATTTAAGTATAGATAGTTAACGGTCTTCATGTATCTTGTTATGGATTTACCCAAGTGTACCTGCAAGTTGTCTTCAATTTCAAGAAACATGGTATCAAAGTGTTTGTGAATAAGAGCAAAATAATATTAAAAGACTAGACAAGTAAAGGTTGCCATAGTGAGTAAGCAATGAAATTGCAATAGGATTAAAGCGTTCTTGGGGAGTCTTGAATCCACCACTAGAATTTGAGTAAAACATGATTAGGATATATATATATATATGTCTTATTTGTATTTGTGCGCATGGTCGGATTCCCAAATAGAGGTGAGCCTAGAAGCCTTGGTCATCTCACCCCTCATAATCACAGGTAGTCATCAAAAACTAGTTCGCATGATTTCACTAGCATTTAAGGGTTACCCCATGGTTATGGATATAGGCTATTGGATCTCCTTTATCACCGATTGATGCATGATCTTTGAGAGCATGTAATATCCCACTTAACACTATTAACATCATCCATACACCTATGACAATCCACTTTCAACCTGAAGGGAAAGTACTATGCAATCGACAATCACATAATATCAAGAAAGACAATTGAATACACTTATACAAATAAAGGCACAAACAATCTTTATTTTAATTCATAACTGTGCTAGAGTTTCTCCATATCCCCAAGAACAAAGGTAACTTCACTTACGGAGGAAATCAACATCATCATGATAATATAGATAGAGTATGAAGGTATGAATGAATACACGTGCAAACCCACAATAGGATTTGGAATTACAATGAGATAAATTGGTTAAATGATGATGGCGACGTTATTAATAATCATGGTGATGGATATGCAACGATTGATGATAAAGATCAATGCCCAAGCCTCTAATATCTAAGCAACGATGGAGATGGATGTCCTTCTACAAGTTCCCCCTTTGTAATATCTCGTAGATTATGATACAAGAAAATGGGTAGAGGATAGCTGTGTGCATTGCATCCATGCATAGAAAATGGGTAGAGGATAGTTGTGTGCATTGCATCCATGCATAGAAAATCCGTGCCAACTAAAAACTTTTTGATAGAACTTGCAAAGGTGATTGAAGTTCCACTTGAGCTGATGATTTAGGATTAGTTCATCATGTTGAAGGGTTCGCAACATAGAAAACACAAATTTTCCTACGATGGGAACTATACGCCAAGATCTATCTACTAGATACAAGCAACGGGTGGATATACATCCATGGAGAAGTTACCCTCGAAGAAAACAAAGCTTTGTTAACGAGATGGATCTCGTGGATGATGTAGTCGTACACTTGCCGATCTCAAGATTGTGATGAAGTCCAGCAGGTCCGGCTCCAGCACGTCCTTCAGATCTACCTCCAGCAAGTCCAGCACCGCAAAGCAGCGGTGCATCCGTGATCGCACACACGTCCGGTACCCCGACAACTTCCGTCCCTCGCTCCAGCAAAGCAGCGGAAGAAGCAACTCCTTTCCAGATAAAGCCACCGGGAACATGTAACTCGCTAATCCGAGACCATGGGGAAATAATACTAGAGGGGGAGAGAGATCCTTCACGAGGAGGTGTGAGGAAGAAGGTGAGGGGGGCCTTTTATAGGAGGAGGGGGGGTACCCCTCCCTATGGCCGGCGCCCCATGGGGGGTGACTCCTCACCTCCCCCATTCATGTGGTTGTAACCCCTCCACATTAAAATGCCCCTTCACATTCTCTTTTAAAGTCTCCACTTTAAATGCTTTAAATTTCTCCAAATTGAATGCTCTCTCATTTAATAAAACTCTTTTATTATTTTTATTCAGAATTTTGTTAATTACTTTAATTAACAAACATTCACATAAAACCCACTGCAACATTTCAATATTACATGCAGAACCAATTTCAGCAATTTCACCCGAAATAGTTTTGGTGTCTATTGAAATAATTCCAGCACTTTCTTAAATCTTTATCTGAAACATATTTGCTCCAAATGGTGTCGGTATCCCTTAAGTGTATCACCCTACGGTTCGCGAATAATGCAGACATGATTGAGACTCCTCTCAGATCAATAATCAGAAGCAGGACCTGGAGATCCATACTGACTCCTGCATATTCAACGATGACTTCTGTGATCATGAGAACCTTTAACGCTTGTAACTAAATCCCTTTGTCTCGCGATATATTACATGTCCGAGATTCGATCATCGGTATCTCCATACCTAGTTTGATCTCATTGCCGACATGCACTCTTTTCTTGTTCCCGTGATATAACATTCTAGTGATCACATCACTTGCTTGCAAGCTATCTTAATGTGATATCACCAAGAGGGCCCAGAGTATATCTATCTGTCATCGGGATTGACAAATTCCACTCTTGATCCATGAGCCTCAACATAACACCTTCAGAAAGTAATCGAACCCATCTTTATAGTCACCCTGTTACGGTGTGACGTTTGATGTTATCAAGATACTCTTCCGGTGTTAGCAATTAACATGATCTCATGGTATAAGGATAAATATTACTTCATATGATGTTATAGCAATATAAACATAATGACTTGATCGTAATGCTATACTTCGAATGAATGTTCATCACATCATTCCACCAATGTTGTGACCTTGTTATTAACAACATCCAATGTCCATGATCAGGAAACATTGATCATCTTGTTAATCAACGAGCTAGTCTATAAGAGAGGCATAACTAGGAACCCTTTTTGTTTATTAAACACACATGTATTGATGTTTCCGATCAATACAATTATAGCATGCAAAATAAACATTTATCATAAACATGGAATAAGATAATAACCACTTTATTATTGCCTCTCGGGCATATTCCCTTCAGTCTCCCACTTGCACTAGAGTCAATAATCTTGTTTGAAAAACTTTGCGTATTGAACACCTATGGCTTTCTGGTGTTGCATATACGCTATTGCTAGTGGTTAACATAATCTCCGGATCTGACAGTTTCAGGTCCGTGTGTATTTGCATGTCTTTGCGTCTCTACGCATCACTCATTCTCAAATGAGATGGCATTGTATAAATTTGGTCCTTTGGTGAGGCCTTTAGTTTGTTCCGGTTAAAATATGTTGATATTATTGTCACACAATATATCTTCATAGTATTAGCCCACTTTGAACCACACCTAGTTTGATAACAAACTACTTAACACAAATGCCCTCCTATGTTGCTACTATAGCAATCATATACTTAGCCTTTTTGTTGTAGTATCCGTCACAATGTCTCAACTTTGGAACTCATCCAAATCCATCATGGAACATCCTTTCCATTATATTGTGCCACCCATAGTCTAAATTGAGATAAATTTAATTTGTATCTTGTGACAAAACTAGTATCAATGTAACACTTTACAATGAACTACCTTTAACTATTTGTCACTTATACATGATATATTCTTAGTTCTTCCAAAGCTCATAAGAATATCTTTACTATTGTCCAATGATCATCTTATGGATCATTCTGGTATGTGCTCATAACATTTAGAGCAAAGGACATTCTGGATATATACATATCACGGTATAATCGATCAAAATCTTCATGTGATTTTACTCACCAAGTGTTGGAACACTTGAATCTTGATACAATCCTTTCCATGCAGCAAGAACCTTTCTTGTTGTTTCCATATTGAACCCTTTCAATATCTCATATATGTATGTCTGGCATAACCATATTAGCGCCTCAATCTATCCATATAGATATTGATGCCTAATATTCTGGTTTTGCCCAAGTATTTCATCGAAATCTTATTTTAATGAAATTCTTAACTTGTGTCAATACAAGATACATCCTTTCCAATCAACAATATGTCCTCTACATAATGTATTAGAAATATGTCTCAGCGCTCCCACTTAATTTCTTGCAAATGCAAGCATCTTCATCATCTCCGATGAATTTAAACTCTTTTAACAGTTTTATCATGGTGAAGATTCCAACTCCGCTATGCTTACTTCAACTATTGAAGTTTGCATGCCCTTTTAGCACCCTTTGAATTAACAAAACCCTTTGGACTGTGTCTTGTACACGTCCTAGGTAACCATTCTATTAGAAGAACATTGTTTTGTTTGTTCATCATTGTCAAAACAATAACGACTTGCTTATCAAATCACACCATTTGATTCTTACCGACCCACACGGTTCAATAGGAACTCTAATCTCCGAGATCACAACCTTTGTAATCACGGGAGCCATGAGCATTGTGGCCGCCACCGGTACACTTTTTGGCGCTGCGCTACTTAGCACATATAGCTAAGGTTCCACAACCTTATCCAAGTTCTATTGTCCTCCCACTTAACTTTTTGTGAAAAATTCCTTCTCAAGAAACTTGACGTTCCAAGTAACAAACTCTTTTGTCCTCGGTGTTATGGAGAAATTCCCAACAAATTCTTTGGGATAACCTACAAATACGTGCTTATCCGACTTTGGTTGTAAACATTTTACTTATGCATAGAATACCAAAATTTAAGAAAAGACAATTCAGGTTTTATCCCAAACCATAACTTATATGGTGTCATTTCAACGGATCACGATGGTGCTCTTTTCAGTGTAAAAGCGGTAGTCTCTAAAGCTTTAATCCTTAAAACATAATGGCAGTTTTATAAATGACACCTTTGATCTTACCATGTCAAACATGGTTTGATTTCATCTCTCGAATATGCCATACTCCTATGGTTTATCGGGAAACACAAATCATGGAACAATTCCTCAAATATTCAGTGGTTTGCTAAACATGTAACTCAAATATCTTCCTTTATGATCGAATCATAAACTCTTTATTTTCTTGTTACAATGATTTTCCACTTCATCTTGAAAGTCTTTGAACAATTTTCAAATGTTTCATACTTCTTCCTTATTAAGTAAATATACAGATATATTCACTCAAATTTTCGGAGAAAGCATATGAAGCAAAAAGATCCATCGCATATGGCTACACATAATGGACTATGCACATCAGCATGCACAATTTCCAATAAGCTAGTCATCCGTTCCTCTTTGGCCTATGGACGGAATTTCAATTATCTCGAGGAAAGTTTCACAAGCGTCAATTGATCAAAATCAAAGACTCCAAAAATTCCATCAACATGGAGTTTCTTCATGTTTTCTTTCCAATATAATGTAAAACAGCGATGTCACTTCATAAGTGATCTTTCAATCATTTGTCTTGCGACATTTTAGCAATAGTGTTTATGGATGTGATTTCTCCCACTAGACTTGTAAAAGTTCATCCATCCTTTATGGAATACGGTAATTATTTGAACAACCATTGTTCTCGGAACAAAATAACAATTATTTAAACAAATCTTGAAGGCTAGGTTTGATGACAACGAAAAAACACAATAAAATTTTATTTGTTTTCGATGAACATCATCACTTATTCT
Organism: Avena insularis; assembly: GCA_023614405.1. Taxonomy (NCBI): domain Eukaryota; kingdom Viridiplantae; phylum Streptophyta; class Magnoliopsida; order Poales; family Poaceae; genus Avena; species Avena insularis. Next base: position 163,499,800 of record CM042696.1, read on the forward strand.
CTTGCTAGTTACTTAGGCCATTGTAGTTCATGAATTGCGTTGTCCTGTATGACACTTCATACCAACCAATTCGGTATCCAATACCTAAGAACCACATTATTTAACAAGCAAGGAATATAACCATAACATGTATATCTTTTATATACCTAATCTGGACATTTCCAACTTTTTCTTTTCTGCCAAATATTTTATAGATTCTCTTTCAGCAATTCCTTTTCCTTTTAAAAGAATATATCAACATCAATAGTGGTGTCATTCACATGACACATAGTACAAAGCGTATATAGTCAAATACTAATACCTTTGGACTTGCACTTTGAAGTGGATCACCATCATCAAATGTTTGGTATTCTTTCAAAAATCCATTCTTTAGTAATCTTCTAGTGTAGTAAACATTTTACTTACATCTTCTATTCACCCTTATCATGACAACTTTCATGATCAAGCTACTATAGCCTATAAGGAAGAATCGCGAGTATAATGTTAGTTCCCAAAACCTTTTTGGGATATTCGGATGCTTAGCATCTCCATCTTTCACAAATTCTCATACAATATGAGAACATGTATTTTGCTAAATTATACTCTATCATAATGCAACCAAAAACATTGTTTCAGATATCACAATATCTTTCACACATGATGGTTTCTGAAATAATTTTCAGCTCCTATATAATCTTGATATTAAAACAACTTTTGAATATCAATAATCATGGAGGCAAACATGATACTTTAGATACTAACATTGGAATTCTTGCTCTTGATTTAATACTACTTATTAAACTTCATGGAGTAAATAGAGTTTGCTGAAAGTTTGCAATAGGACTTATAAACTTTAAATTGACATTCAAAACAATACGATACCAGTTCGTAAAGTAAATATCCAGAATTCTATAGTTCTATTATCTCAATTAAAACTAAGCATAAGGTAGTGAACAGACGCCAATGACTACAACAAATTATGCAAATTCACTTTGATTTAGTTTATGACAAATTGAGTTCGACTAATCCAAATTAGAAATGAACTCCCACTCAAAAACGACATCCCTCGTGCCTTTTTGGTGATTACATGAACCAAATCCACTACAACAAGTCCGATCATCACGTGAGTTGGTGTAGCTTCAAAAGCGAGCATCAATATGGGCATCATATCAACTATATGACTCATGCTTAACCTTTCGGTCCGTGTTCCGAGGCCATGTTTGTACATGCTAGGCTCGCCAAGTAAGAACCTTAGTACTCGCATGTGTAAAACTGTCTTACACCCGTTTGTATGAAAGCGTAGAGTCGAGTACACCCGATCATCACGTGATGTCTCGAAACACGATCTAAAAAAACGGTGCATACTTAAGGAAGAACACATTTATCTTGATATCTAAATGAGGGATCATCTTATAATGCTACTAAAACGCCAAACTAGCAATGTAAGATGCAAACATCTAATGTGTAAAGTGGGATGATATGGTCCATGCATTTGATCTCTATCATATGCATCGTGGTATGATCTCTATCATTCCTTTGTGTGTAAGGCCAAGGTCTATGGAACTTACACGTTAGGTGTGTTGTAAGAGTATCTATCATACATCTACTTACAACATTACCATGTCATGACACTAGCCCAGCAACGATCTAAACTAGACGCCTCTAATTTATTAATTGCAAGTTTTACGTGGCTTAGGGCTTTCGAAGATAGAACCGTTCTTACCTACGAACATGGAACCACAACGAGGATAACCAAGTTATTAGCAACTCGTTATAAATCAGATATTGACTATAGTAGGAGAGACAGACACCCGCCAGCCACTTATGCAAAACAAGTTGCATGTCAGTCGTGGAACCGGTCTCATGTACGATGACATGTAAGGTTGGTCCGGGCCGCTTCATCCCACTATGCCACTAATATCCAAAATACATAGAAGATGCAATAACATGATCATCATCGCCCACATATAAAAATATGTGTACTACCCGTGCAAAGCACCTACGCATAGATCAGGCTCTGATATCACTGAAGGGTTCGCAGCATAGAAAACAAAAAAATTCCTACGATGGGAACTGTACGCCAAGATCTATTTACTAGATACAAGCAACGGATGGATATACATCCATGGAGAACTTGTTAACGAGATGGATCTCGTGGATGATGTAGTTGTACACTTGCCGATCTCAAGATCGTGATGAAGTCCAGCAGGTCCGGCTCCAGCATGTCCTTCAGATCCAGCTCCAGCAAGTCCAGCACCACCAAGTCCAGCACCGCAAAGCAGCGGTGCATCCGTGATCGCACACACGTTCGGTACCCCGACAACCTCCATCCCTCGCTCCAGCAAAGCAGCAGAAGCAGCAACTCCTTTCCAGATAAAGCCACCGGGAACATGTATCTCGCTAATCCGAGACCATGGGGGAATAGTACTAGAGGGAGAGAGAGATCCTTCACGAGGAGGTGTGAGGAAGAAGGGGAGTGAGGGGGGACTTTTATAGGAGGAGGGGGTACCCCTCCCCATGGCCGGCGTCCCATGGGGGGTGACTCCTCACCTCCCCCATTCATGTGGTGGTAACCACTCCACATTAAAATGCCCCTTCACATTCTCTTTTAAAGTCTCCACTTTAAATGCATTAAATTTTTCCAAATTTAATGCTCTCTCATTTAATAAAACTCTTTTATTATTTTTATTCAGAATTTTGTTAATTACTTTAATTAACAAACATTCACATAAAACCCCCTGCAACATTTCAATATTACATGCAGAACCAATTTCAGCAATTTTACCCGAAACAGTTTCGGTGTCTATTGAAATAATTCCAGCGCTTTCTTAAATCTTTATCTGAAACATATTTGCTCCAAATGGTGTCGGTATCCCTTAAGTGTGTCACCCTACGGTTCGTGAATAATGCAGACATGATTGAGACTCCTCTCAGATCAATAATCAGAAGCGGGACCTAGAGATCCATACTGACTCCTGCATATTCAACGTTGACTTCGGTGATCGTGAGAACCTTTAACGCTTGTAAGTAAATCCCTTTGTCTCGTGATATATTACATGTCCGATATTCGATCATCGGTATATCCATACCTAGTTTGATCTCGTTGCCTACATGCACTCTTTTCTTGTTCCCGTGATATAACATTCTAGTGATCATATCACTTGCTTGCAAGCTATCTTAATGTGATATCACCGAGAGGGCCCATAGTATACTATCCGTCATCGGGATTGACAAATTCCACTCTTGATCCGTGAGCCTCAACATAACACCTTCGTAGCACTGAACCCATCTTTATAGTCACCCTGTTACGGTGTGACGTTTGATGTTATCAAGATACTCTTCCGGTGTTAGCAATTAACATGATCTCATGGTCTAAGGATAAAGATTACTTCGTATGATGTTATAGCAATATAAACATAATGACTTGATCGTAATGCTATACTTCAGATGAATGTTCATCACATCATTCCACCAATGTTGTGACCTCGTTATTAACAACATCCAATGTCCATGATCAGGAAACCTTGATCATCTTGTTAATCAACGAGCTAGTCTATAAGAGAGGCATAACTAGGAACCCTTTTTGTTTATTAAACACACATGTATTGATGTTTCCGATCAATACAATTATAGCATGCAAAATAAACATTTATCATAAACATGGAATAAGATAATAACCACTTTATTATTGCCTCTCGGGCATATTCCCTTCACATGTTGAGTATTCCAACTTTGAAATATTTTTTTGGTAAACTTCTATGTTAGGAAGGGTAGATGTAGAAATCGTGAGTTAGAGTGAACTAACACATGATGCATTCTTAAGAAGCAAGTAAAACTTGATGCTTAACTCATCTTCTCTAAACCACATTTAACACATGGGTTGAACAACTCTTAACCCATGACCATTCCACCAAAATAGGATCAAATCTATTCTTATCTTAAACATCATTCATTCTACCAAATCTTGATCTTCCAGATCTATTCTTCTTGATCAAAGACATACCTCCTTATCTAAATCTAAAGCCACTCAAAAGCATCTCGTATCACCCTATATAGAATTATGGAAAACCATAGGGTCTTAAGTGCATAATAGCCATGCATTTTTAATCAAATCATAACTTGATAAATATATGGAATCTGATAAAACTAAAGTCATTTGCATTCTATCAAATAGATCCAACTATCTGAATCAAATCAACTATGTGTGTTTTACAACTCAAAGAATCATGCCTTGATGAGATCAAATCATTTACATTGTTAATTACGTTTTCACTTAATTAGGATGGAGGCATACAATTATTAATTGAATTTGCAAATTAAGTTTTCACTTGAGATGCCAATCAACCCATATATTCAATTCAGCCCAAGGTCCATCTAGTGACAAATGCCACTTGTCATAATCCAAAATAAATATTTCTTAATGCCACATAGGAAACTTGGCTTTCAAGTTCCATCTAGCACAAGGAACCTTAGGAACCTTGGCCACCAAGGTATCTCATGAGATCTTGACACCTAGTATCCTAGTCATCCATGCAAGTGACGAGTCACCACATGAGGTGTCATCCTACCATGAAGGGGGAATGAATCTATACGTCAAGCCAAATTACAAGGACATTTGTATAGTTATTAAAGCACGACTCGCCCATGCAAACCAGCGATGTGCCACCATCCTATGCATCCAAGGACACTATAAATAGTCACCAAGACCCCAAGCCTCACAACTCACCATCCTAGCTTGGACCAAAAACAAACACACACACACACACACTTTAGAGAGAGATCTAGAGGGATCAAGGAAGCAAGAAGTTGAAGAACAACTTCAAGAACATGAAGAACAAGGAGGAGGAGCATCTATAGATCTTCAGCAGGCAAACTTAGGAATGTACAAAGGTTTTAGTCTAGTATCTAGGATCAGATAGTAGTAGATTAGTGGATAGAGAGAATGATTAGTGAGAGATTAGGAGAGTGATTATGCACAGTTTATCAAGAAAATCTGGACAACAACACAACTCTATCTAGAAATGCATATTTATATCATCTACACATTACCTAGGAACCCGATTCATTTTTTAGATCATATATTTGATCTAGATACCACCCTATACAACTAGATGCTCTTGTGGTCATCAAGAACACATCTAAGAACACTAAGAATATCTATAACCACTCACTCCCATTTGTTAGTAGTGAATCCAGTAAAATCATTTATCAAATTCTTTAGAAGTATCTTACCTCAAATTTGAGTGATCTAAGATCTTAAGTACTTTTAGAACACAAAGGAGCCCATTTAAGATTTGTCTCAAATGGAAAATCCTAGTGGCTATTCTTCATCATCATATCAAGTAATGGTTGTAGAAATCCTTTATAAATGTCTAATCGAAAGGAATGAAACCATGGAATCATTGAAGTGTTCAAAATCTACATTCCGAACAAGGCATTCATTTGAAGGTTTCAATATTCTTTTCTTACATAAACATATTCCTATTGGGAAATTACATTTGAAATGGTGAAGTGATATTTGAAAATCACATATTGTTATAAGAGAAAGAATTAACTCAAAATCATTATCCTAAGAAAAGTTAATACAAAACCTTTAACTAAATCCAATGTACCACTCCATGAGAATATGTTGACCTCTCAAAATATTTCTTATGAACAAATTAGTTTTGAGTGATTAAGGAATATGAAATACCATATATTGATATGTGGGGAAAATATAAACAAAAATCACTTTCCAACTCATTTTTGAGAGATAACCAAAATACCTCTCTACCCTAAAAATAATAATTCAAGTCTTAGAATTATTCAAAGATATTTATTTTAAAATGATCAAATGGTAAAGTCACATAGATGAATATCACATATTTCTATGTGAGAAAATATTAAACTTAAAACCATTTTCATAGGTATTTTGGAATATACCAAAATTCATTTATGTCCCATTCATAACAATCCTTGAATTTGAATTATTCAAATTCATTTCTATCCAGAGCCAAACTCTAAGCAGAATTCATATGAAAAATTCAAAACTAGAAATAGAAAATAGAAAAAGAAAAAGAAAAGGAGAAGAAAAAAAAATACTTGGATAACTTACCTAGGCCAAAACCCACCTATGCAGCCCACTTACCAACCTAGAAGTGAACCCAACCCGCTTATCCCCGCGTTCATACTTAATGTCACACCGTCCATGAGGTGTTGGGACAAGGGTCGTCTTGCCCGCCATCGGCACGTCGTTGTCGAGTTACCGCCTCTATGCATATCATGATGCGGCGGAGCTGCACCTCACTCCTATAAGAAGACCCCACATCCTCTCATCCCTGAGCCTTTCAGAGGAAGACTCGAGCGTCAGGAATTATAGCTCATCCGAGCCAACCATCACCGGGAACCGAATCGGAGGAGAGATCCTCACAGTCGCCATCGACCTACCCATGCCTATAAATACCTCCTGACCCCCTAGATTGACTCACACCTCTCACTTTCCCCTTGAACTTTCCCTCGCTTGCGGCGCCCGGGAGCTCATCGGAGCAAGCATGGCGAGCCACCACAGGAGAAGCGTCACCGGAGCCCAGGAGCAGCTGTGAAGAAGCACAACAACGCCAGCATCAACCTAGCCCTAGGAAACGCCTAGGCAAGGTACCAGTAGTTAGAATTTTAGGATTTAGACCAGCAGTAGTTTGTCGGAATCCGCGAGCGGGAGCTCATCTCTCATGAGCTTAGGTAGAGTTGGTCGCATAGTTAGCTTCCTCATATTCTTGCGCATCTCCCTGTACCACTAGATCATGTCGGGGTAAACCGTAGTGTAGTTAAGGTTGAGCGCTGCTGTGCGCCACCGCAGTAGGTCATCACTGTCATCGTAGGCGATTACAATTTTGTCCATGGCGTATACCGCTAGAATCGCCATCTTCTCCTTGTTCGAGTGGCACTAGTCACGCTTGCTATAGTATAGTAAAATGGACGTGACACCGCTCGACGCCGGTTGACAAAGTCCACCGACAAGGTGGGACCCACTCGTCGAGTTTGACTAGTCTCTACCATTTGGCAGCTGACTAAGCACAGGCCCCACATGTCATTCTCTATGGCTAGATTCATACCAGTAGAAAACATTTTAGTTAGAGATGTGTCACCTCGACCCACATGTCAGTCACATCCATGTCCATGTGTATAAATAACATTATCCACACTGAGAAAATTCCAAAAAATCATTAAACACTAGAAAAAACATAACTAATTCATCCTAACTTGGAAAAATACAAATAATATATCAAAATATTCAGAAAAATAAGATATATACATTATTGCAATATTCTTTGGAATAAAATAATAATAAAGAATAAAAACTCTACATACACTTTATTGAATTTAAAATCAAAGGAAAATATAAAATAACCAAGTGATATTTTTGATGGAATATAAAAAGAACATTATTATAGAATGAAAACAAATTCCCAGTTCAATTCTTGAGATTCACAAATTCCATTAAAAATGCCATTATGTTTTAATTAATAAAAAGGTAAAAATGAATTAGTTCTATAAAACCTTTAAACACTTAGAAATAATATTTCTCACCTAGAAATCTTTTGATAAATAAATTCTCTTGAACTTTTAAATACTTGATTAAAATATGGTTAAATACAAAAATAATTGTAAATGTCATGTTATCATTAAATAAAATTAAATAACCTTTAGTTTAGTATTTATGGGGACAAGATAAAAAGTGAAAGTAAAATAAAAGCAACCAAGATGTTTTATTTTGAACCAACAATTATTATAAGGAAAGGAAGGTATATTCATTTCCTAGAGAATACTTTCTTCCAAAGTTATTCTTATTTGCTAGAAGAAGGAAAGTAAATAAATTCCTCCCTTGAAGAATTATACCACTTTAATAATGCTTAAGTAAGATTTGATTGCTAACTATAAATAAACATGCCATGACTTATCTCAAATGAATGAGATATAGAATTATCATTAAGATTATTGAATGGCTAAACCTTCTTTATTGGCTGAAGTAAACTTAAAACTAAATCAAATCACAAAACAAACACTAAGACAACCTTTAAAGGAAATCGAAGGGGAATTAGTACCGAGGGTTAGAACATATGCATTTCATATACTATGCATCCCAACAGACTGATATCTTTAAATATTAGTCCTTACCAGATAGAAGATGCTACACTTCCAATTGGATCTTTGATGCAGCCCATTCTATGGACGTCCCTACATCCTCACCACCAAGTCCCCCAAGTGGCCCCATGACTCCTGCCTGAGCCAAGTTACTCCATGACAAGGTTAACTTGCTCCTCTCTATATGTAACTTTGACTCCCGTCTGAATGGTCTACTACTTCATAACAATACATTGTGTATCCTAAGATATGAACCCCAAGAAGAATCACCAAGACGAGAAGCCAAGGATGCACAAGAGGGAGCTGATGTTCAAGTCGGTGTCAGAACCGCCGAACTGACCCCACTGCCGGATTCACCCCCCCCCCCCATCTGGCAACACGTCCGATTTGCTGAACACGCCGAAACGCCCCACCGAACTAGCCCTTTGAATACCGGTTCGGTAAAACCGAACTGAGTCGACGCCACCGAATCCAAACTAGTGTCATAGCTGGTTCCCTGAGTTGGTCGTTGAACCAGTTTGGCTCCATGTTCGGTTCACCAAACGTGCCACCGATTTCCACTGTCCGTGCAAAACTTTGGGTTTGATGCCTCAGAATATTTCCTTTACCTACCATTTCGCCCTAGCACTATAAATAGAACCTAAGGATATTCTCTTTGACTTAGACTGGATAATAGAACTAGAAGAAACCCCATTGTGGATCTCTACTTTAGTCTCATGCTCCTTGACAAGGAGCACCTAGTATCAACAACCTCTTGGATTTTGCCCTAGTCGCGTTCAAGTTGTACAAGGCCTTGGTGTGAGTGATCTCTACCCAAGTTGTAAAGATCTCACCAAACTTCTTGTATCACCGTGTCAGTTAGAGAGAGAATCCTTGCCCAACACCGATCCAAGGGATTGTGTTGGACCGGCAGCCGCCAAGGTGAGCTATATGTTGTTTATGTATCATGTGTACATGTGTTCACCGTGTTCTTTGTGAGTGTGATCACTTGGATTTCTGTTCCCCTCTCTTCCCTCGCGATTCCACCTTGTTTCTCAGAGATTCGTGAAAGATCGAGTCACCCTAGAGGGTCACCCTAACATATTGGTATCAAGAGCCTCGTTCATCACAAATTTCTCCATGAATTTTTCTTCTATCCATCATAATTTCAAAAATTGCCTCAAAAAAGATCCCCATGGCTTTCAGATCGATATTGAGTTTTGGTGCCTTTTTAGTGGATTTGATCCATGGATCTGCTGCTATTGGGGTCGCTCTACCTTCCTTGACCTTCCCTAGCCCCAATTTTGGCTAATTTTCAAAGAATTTCTCGAGTTGATTTTTTTGTGTTCTTCACAAACACGATTTGGTGGGCAATCCAGCGAACTAACCATGCCATCAAACAGTTCGGCGAGAATTCCGGTACGTCGATTTCGCTGCCAAACAGTTCGGCCCCAGGTCTAGTTCGTCGGTTTCGTCACCGGCAGCTACTTTTTGACCCAATGTTTGACAGTTTTTCTTGTTTGTTTGTGTCTAGTGTGTGTGTGTCACCCAAACTAACATTAAGCTTATGAAACACCAATCATTCTTGTCTCTCTGACACCGCGACACCCGAATATCTTCCCACAATGCCGGATGCAAGTGCATCATCGACAATACCAAAGGTATAACTTGCTCCATCTTGTTAATCCACTAGCTTCCTTTGTGCGTAACTATCATACGAGAGTAGCTCATTTTGCGTTTGCCTAAGCATTGTGCACTTGTCCTTGAAAAATGAGAGTGTGTAAGCAAATATAAAAGTTGACTTAGTAGTATAGAAAGGCAGAAAAGGGGGAAAAGAGAGAAAAAGAAAAACCAAAATAAAAATCGAAAGATATATAGTCTCCCAATACAAAGAGAGTCTCAAGCTTCTAAGCAGAGAGAGAGAAAGCGTGACCAAGGCAAGTGCACAAATCCGTTGCTTATTCTCTTATGGAAAACGAGTTGTGGTCTCTCCTTGCGATGGCACAACAACCGATCATAGTCTTTGTTAGGATATTTTGTGATCATTTTCATAGTCGTGCTAACTCCGTTCATCATCACATGTGTGTATCCTCATGTTTTTGTAGATCGTATCCTTTTTATTTTGATATTTGGATCTTTTCCACTTTTGACAATAACCTTTTCTTTGGATCGTTTCATTTGGTTTCCACCATCCTAACCTTCCACCATAAGCTTTTGAGAGTTTTAGCTGTTCTTAGTGTGAGGTTTCTTTGCGATTTTACTTTGCAAGTTTATAGTTCTCAAGTGTGGCAACTAGTTCAATACAATCCTTCAAGATGAGGTGAAAGGCTAACCCCACAACATATTACCTATGAAATGTCATGCTAGTACCATCATCAAACTCACTGTCTCGATTCAGAAACGCATGGGAATATATGGCATCGAAATCATGGTGTGTGGATCTGGCGACCCCAATGTGCTGCTGACGCTCAATGTATCTACACCCGATGGGGAATATATGAGAATTGTTGAGATCATATAGGCATGGCTGAAATGGTGTGCTTTGGCACCACAGTCACATTCACCGTGTCCACCTCCTCGATAGACTAGATTCACAGCCCGAGAGGCTCTATGATGGCACCATTGTTTCCCTACTAGTGACTACAATAATAACAACACCAAGATCAGTCCACTGGAATGGCAGCTTGAATACTTCCCCATCCACTACAAGCTTCACCACTAGGCCACCATCGTCTTATGCTACTCTTGCATTGTCTCTCCCTCTCCAAGCCAACAAGTGTTGAGCTTTATTCTTTGACAACAACTAAAAATACACGAGGGTGGAATTCTTCCTTGAATCGATACCAAATCAGGAGTAGTGGTTTATTCTCCACCACTTTGCTTCCTCTGTGGTCTTACTTACAATCTCATGTGGTGGTGGTGGATGTCCTGCCATGTCCAAGATCGCAGGTGACATGACAAGATAAACCACTCTTTCCATGATCTTTGCATCACAAAGGGAGATGGGAGGAAGTACCATTTTATTGCTTGTGGGAAGGCCCCAATCATACGAGCTACCTGGAGGTTTTCTTGCTTAACCTAGACAATGTTTAATTTAGAACTAGTTTAAGCTTGACCTTGAGGGCCTTATGTGCAGCCTTATTTCAACATAGGATCCACTCTAAGGGGACGATAGAAAATAGAGACATTGAATGAAATAGGAGAACTAGAGAGCCCTTCTTGTTGCCTCCCTACATTTGCCTCCAACCCTCCTCTTCCTTTGGTGGATCATTGCCCATGCCTTCTCCACTGACATGGCTGATGCGGAAGCGTGGGAGGATCAGGTATACCATGGGACCCATCGCTTGTCTTGTTAGGGTTTATTTCCAGGTTATGTTTTGGTCAGCGGTTGCCGGTGGTTAGATAATGGTGTCAACATCAACATGCAATAAGTCATCCCTGCCTCGACCTTGTTCTGGTGGTGCCTCTTGGCATCATTGAGAGGCGTGTGAAGGTTGGTGTGTTCGCTCTGTGCTTGTAACATGACAATATTTAGTGTCAGGTTCTTAGGCTCAATGAAAGGATTCAATGGAGACGACTTCATATTTGCGGATTAGACATGCATGAAGACTTCTGACTATCGTCAACAAATTCAATCTGACTCCGGTAGGGAAGCGACATCAGCGACATGCTAGTGACTCATTCTGGCCGCAATAGTGGTCGTTCGGCACTAGAGATCTCAATTCAACTCTCTTTACTATTTTGTTTGAAATACCCTGTACTTCTGTGTACCTTTATTATATAGACCCGGATCATTTACCAAAATAAAATGAAATAGGAGAACTAGAAATCTACAATAAACTAGTTTTTTACGGAAAAACATGTTTAACTTTATTTATGCCTTAAACACCACTAATTATGCATATGACGGTAGTTCCTTCAAGTTTCATAAGGGAACAACAGTTTCACATACACACAGTGTCAATCGCTAGTGCATTTCTCTTGGGATAGTTACCGGCGTGTCTTATTTATAAGAGGGCTAAAACAGAAAATACTTGAATAGAGTGCCATAAACAAATCTTCACCCGTTAATGCCCAAACACAACAAGCCATGCGACAGTCTAAAATTGAGCGTCTCCAAGAATCCTCCAGACCATTAAGAAACAATATAACTTTCCTAGGTAGGAGTCTCCATGGCGATTTGGGAGTCTAGAACGTCCGATTTTGTTCGATTTGGCTATTCAACCGTCTGCAGTTATCTACTTACTCCCGCAACGCCGTTACAGTGATGGTTTAGTTCGTTCTATTGCTATAGGAGGCCAGCCTTCGTTGCTGGGCTGCTGCTCCACAGAACGAATCTAGCCTCACCAGGTATGCCGAGCCGTGAAATAATTTATGGTTTCCTGATCTGACCTTTACAACCTCTTCTGCTACCGCTAGGAGCTAGGAAAACAAAAAGGAAAAAATGCAAACAAGCCCCTCCTTTCTAGCTCCTCTCCATCTTTGCTTCGCCGCCCTTGATCCTAGGACGGTGCCGTCAAACAGCCAAACTGAACGACACATCACGGAAGAACCACGGAGTCGAGGCTACTGACGCAGTCGGATAATTGGTTTACCTCTATTCGGTGCCTTGTATCGCTTTTTCCCTCCGTTTTGCGTCATTCTTTAGCACAACAAAAACTTCTTTTCTTTTTTCTCCAACTATTTCGTCAACACTACCCAGTATGAATATCGACCAGCTGACGGTTTCGGAGCTGCCTCCTCCACCAATACATCACCTCACTACAATGATGGTAGTTTTCTCCTTGTGCACACTGGTGAGTGGTGAGGTGAAGGATGAATCGTACTCTGAAGTAATCGTCTTCGGATTAATAACACACTAGACTCTGGTTGATGTTCTGAGTGGAGGACCAGAACTAGGTGAGAGCTACGAACACCTGTCTATGATTCTTCCTTACCTTAGCAATGTCTCCAACTTTCAATCACTAGCATGATGTTTCTATGATTCTTTTCATGCAGGTCCAATAATATGAAATCTAAGACTGTTATTCTCCAGAGCTCAATTCACCAAAAGCAGCTTCGATAGGAGGAAGGTTGTGGGATCATTGGGCATCCATACATAGTGAACAACTAACTCACTCTAGTGGATGATGACAATGTCATAAACTACTACTCCCCCTATAACAAGTGTTCTGAAGGATAACCAGGGACATCCAGTTGGCATTGCAAGCCAATTTTCAAACCACAAATAGCAGCTTATATGTTCTCAAGTGTTGGGGAAATTATCGGTACAATGGTTAGTTATCCCTTAACTATGCACACCCTTAAACGTGATATAAAAATACGAAGCGAAATTAGTGTAAATTTCAGTACCGCTTGTATGCTAACTCAAGGATCGTTGCTCTTCACAAAAGGAAACATATGCATCAAACATATATGTAGTAAACAAGAAACTTCACAGTATCTCCCTTTTTGGTGAGAAGCTCTCTCATGACCCTAGACAATGTCTATGGTAAGGAGAGAGGTTCTCAGAACAGCTGCAGTAGAAAATCAATAGACACGGACACCAATCCTTTTTACATCGAAAACCTCACAACTTGAGAGGAAAAACCAAAGGCCAAAGCCACCCAAATATTCTTCCACTATTATCAAATGGGGATACAACTTATTCTTCTCTACAGAGCACTAGAGGATGTCATACATCAAGATACACACGGATCTGTGATGCTAACAACAAGATTTGGCGTACAAGAGCTAGGGATCCGAGCAATCTTACCAAAGATGGTGTAACCACAACTTGAAGGCGACAAAATAGTAGATATGGGTCTTCACAACCTTGTGGGTAGGGCCATGTGCTTGATTTAGTTTCTTCCTTCAATTTCTCCTCTTTCCCTTCTGAAAGGAATATGCCCGAGAGGAAATATTAAATTGGTTATTATATTATATTCCATGTTTATGATAAATGTTTATTTCTCATGCTATAATTGTGTTAACCGGAAACGTTAATACATGTGTGTTTAATAAATAAAGAAAAGATTCTTAGTAATGCCTCTCATTATACTAGCTTGTTGATTAACAGATGATCAAGGTTTCCTAATCATGACATTGGATGTTGTTAATAACAAGGTCACACCATTGATTGAATGATGTGATGAACATACTCCCAAAGTATAGTAACACGATCATGCCATTATGTTTACACTACTATAACGTCATTCAAAATAACCCTAATCCTTAGACCATGAGATCACGTCAATCACTGACTTCGGAAGAGTATTTTGATTGCATCAAACGTCACACTGTAACATGGCGATTATGAAGGTGTCATCACGTACTTGGAAAGTGTTAGTTGAGGCTCGTGGATCAATAGTGGGATTTGTCTATCCTGGTGACGGAGAGATATACTCAAGGCCCTCTCGGTGATATCACATTAACATAGTTTGCAAGCAAGTGATAATGATCACTAAGAATTTTATATCACGGGAATTAGAAAAGAGTACTTGTCAGTAACAAGATCGAACTAGGTATGAATGATACTGAATGATCGGATCCTAGATAAGTAAAATATCACGAGACAAAATGAATTGGTTACTGCGAATAAAAGTTCACGCGATCACTAAGTCATCGCATGAACTGGTGGGAGTCATTATGGATCTCTAGGTCCCGATAATGATTATTGATCTAAGAATGTCTCGATGATACCTTCGATCCGGATTACGGATGTAGTATAGCTTCTTTTTCCCTAGTAGACCTAGGTTATCGAATCCCCGGGAAGCGAATGCGTAGTGAAGTTACTTTAACAGACCTTCGGGAGTTTTAGAATTCCTTTTGTATTTTTACCGGACCAATAGCTTGTGTCTTTTTGTTGTTGTTGTCAATGATGGAGAGAGAGGGCATAGGGCGTTAGGTTTCACCTGTAGCTGTGCAAAACATCTAATGGGAATAAAAGATAGAAATAAAGTATGCATGTACTTGTTAGAGCAAGATAAATTATATGTGGGCAGTGCATCCATAATTGCTATTGTCTCCGCAACCTCTTATAGCAATAACCTACTAGTCTCATCCATAGAAGAAAGAGAACTAATGATATCCATAGTGATATCACTGTTAATCCCAAGCAAATCCCTCACATACAGCCATACTACCCCTTCTGTCACTAGGGTTCCCAATCTGCAGATCAGTCATTACTCATACTCCCTATACCTGGCTCAACCCTCGGGTCTTGGGTACCTGACAAGTCCTTAGATTGAGGCAAGAGAGGATACAATAATCATCATGTCATACAAACTAATACACGATACCATCTATGATAAATAACATGCACAATTGCTACATGGCTAGGCCGAAGCCCTTATCCCAAGGAGAATTACTCACACATAGATATGAAATCAACAATCACAAACATTGTATGAAAATCATAAGATTGATAACAATAGTCTTACAATGTTGCCAATCGGAGAAGAGATCTACTATTACAAGTGGTGGAATATGGCTATGGAGATGGAGAAGGGTTTGGAGATCTGGAGGCGGCTGGTGATTTGTGGCAGAGACTTTTTGGCAAGGTCTGGCTTGTTTTCTCGTCGCCTGAGGCTTCTTTATATAGGGATCCCTTCACGAAAGTTGTTCTGTTTGACCTAATGGTGGCAGGGCCAACTATACGGCCGGAATTTCTGCTCCGGTCGTATAGTTGGTCGTTAAAGCGTCTGTCTCCACTTTACGGCTCCTGGTTTCTTCTGGTCGTTGGAAATCTTGTATCTTTGACTTTAATGTAGTGATTCCCTCCTTTAAACGACATTCTCTATACAGGAAAAATATAAAAGAAAGGATTGCATACCCATCTGAATATTAGGCATTAGTGGCAGGGTTTAGAGAGATATTTCATAAAAAATATGAGTAATATCCAGTTAAAATGTGGACGTAGATGGCTATATTTCAGAGCCATCAACCTCCCCAAGCTTAAACTTGATCGTCCCCGAGCAAGAAAACCAAAATCAAAAAGGAACTCAGCATTTAAACTGAAATAACGAGATGGTGATCTTACTCATGATTAGTAGTCTCATGTTTCCTCCACTTCATAAATCTGAAAAACTTCAGCATAGATAGAGTAATGGCAAGCATATAATACGGGTTTCATGCATCCTTATAGTGCAATAAAATTATTGTCAACATGGATGATTCAAATGAGTAAACTTTATTCCATGTCAAGTAATCAACTCATAGGCTTGCCTTTGAACAGTAAAGTATAATCATGTAACTTAAGAGTGTGAGAGTTGTCACGAAAAGCATATGCACTAGAGTATATCAATTCTCCCACATCAATAAATCAAGACTTTTCAAGCACTACTTTTCTATTCATTGTCCTTCAAGAATTTTAGTTTTTAAGTAACTGAGAGCATGCCAAAAAATATTAGTTTATCAGGCTGTGATGGACACTCGTGGCATCACTAAGGTTTTGTTCCTTTTGCATAATGATTTCTCATAACAGTCAGAGGAGTGATTCCATCATGATTACAGCTATCCGGGAGTGCCAAGAATCTTACCCACTATAACATTGCTGCTACAAGTGTTTAATCAACTCATAGCCGAAATCTAGGAGTTTCCTCCATGAAGATCGTTCGTAGGCCAGCGGAGTTGTTGGCATCCCATGAAGTTTGACACACATAAAGCTATATCATTCTTATGATTAACAAGTCAAACTTTGGCATGCTCACAAAAAGCGCTAAACATTAATTCAATCGAACAAATCATTTCAAAGAGAGTTATTAAGTCAATAAACATTTTCAGTGATGTTGAGTATCTCTAGAAATAAGCCTTCAAGACTAAGCACCACAACACCCAAGCCTTCAATTATGAGACCTTTTCTTATTACAATTGTTTAGCAATTTTTAGGCAAGACTTGGTTAATTAAGAGAGCTGGAACAAAACGTACCCAATTAAATACCCGTGCAAATAAAAATCTTACTACAATACAAAGACTCACTCCACCAATATAATATCTCATCATTTACTACTAACTAGCATGGGTTTCTCAAACTTCAAAAGGGGGGAGTCATAAGGCATACCTCTCATGTTTGGTTCCACTTCTCTCTTCCTTTTTATTTGTTTCTTGGAAACTCGAAGTCGATCACTCTCCTGCAAATACACGAAGACCTCGAGGCAGAAAGAAAAGAAAGAGGAAAATAAGGAAAAATGGAGAAATCTTTTTTTGGTTTTTAAGAGAGGGACTTTAAAGAATAGAAAATTGGCGGCAAAGCTCATCTAGAAAATTTCGAAAGCAAATAGAAAGAACTAAAAATAAGGTGTTGGGGAACCAACACAAGTGCTTATAAACTCAAATAAAAACACAACCACGAAATAAATAAAAGAAAATAAATGCCAAATGAAGATACATGAGGAAATTTCCCCAAGCTTAGGCTTTTGCAAGCCCTTCAAATCATTGTGGTGGCGGGAAAAAGTCATTACTCCAGTTTGCAAATTGAGTTGAGAGGTTACTAGTTGATTCTTGGAGGTTCAAAGAGAGGTTATGCATCCTCTCCATAGTCCCTCCAAGTCCTTGGAAATCTTGGTATGTGGCGAACTAGGTTTGTGGCTGCTCCTCTTGATAAGGAACTTCTTTCTCCTCCTCTTGGTCCTCATCCACTTCTGGAATCTCTTCCTCGGGTTGATGTTGCTCAACTTGCAAGTCATATAGCAAACATCCTTCCTCGATAGAGAAAAGACCACTAGGCATAGGAGCGGGGTAGAGACGCCCAGCTCCAGCAATATGCAGATTATAAACACCACCTCTCCTTGTGAGCATTCTACATGCTCTCAAAGTGGAGAAACCAACACGTGTCTCACCTAGTATGGGTTGCAACTCACCTAGGTTGATGCCTAGGGCAGTGGAAGCACGGTGATGACGCCTCCACCTGTGATTAGTCCTTGGCTTTGGGAGGCTTGGTGCTCCAAGTAGCGCACAAGGATGGCACCCAAGTTGAGTGACAAGCCGCAGTTGATGTAAGCAGCTTTTACAAAGACTAGGATGTCCTCCTCGTTGAGTCTCGTGAACTCATTACCTGCCTGCAAGGTGTTAGCAATAACATAGAACAAATAGCGAATTGCAGGATGTTAAATATTCTTCCCCTTGTTCACTCTACTAGTGAAACTCATTCCACTATAGTATTGTTCTGGGGAAGATTCTAAGCCAGTAAAGGATGCACGTAAGGCATGAATATCATTTTTTGGCAAATTAAAACATGCACACCATTCATCTAATGTTAAGGTGTAGTTGTTGTTCATCCGATAGAAAGAAATAGTGTCCTCTCCTTGCAATTGTTTAACGGTGCTTTGCAACGAACTTAGGAATTCAATGGTTAAGCAACGATAAGTAGGCACATCATTGTACACAAAGTTTTGCAAGCCAGCTCTATTGCAAAGTAAATTGAAGTCATAAGAAATACCGAGTTGGTTCAATATAATGGGGCAAGCCCACTTGGTGGCCTTCACTTCGCGGTTCTTGATCTTGTTGAAGCGATCACGACGTGGCTCGTCCCTGAACTGTATCCCCATGTGTTCTTGAGCGACAGCCCGAGAAGCGCTAGCGGTGGCACGAGCACGAGTTTGTCTCCTTGTGTTCATCATATAAAAATATTGAAGAAAGGAAAAAATAAAACCTTTTGATCCAACAACAGTAAGTATAATATATTCCTCATCATAGCACACTAAAGAATCTCCCCAAGATAATAATCTAGGCAAGAAAATCATGGCAGTTGGTTCATAGTAGGTCTCACCCTAGATTGATAATGACAATAGATCGAAGATGAATTTGCAAAAAGTAATTGGAGGATTGGAGGAGAAACATACCGTAGATCACTCGTGTGCGAGGAAATCGAAATTGAGCAGAGATGAATATCTCTTGAGGTTTTGAGAGAGTTTGGAGTAGAAGAAAGAAAAAGGATTGAAGTTTTGGAGTTGGAGGTACCTTCCCGTGTGACTTTGTGGTCAGAGGCAACTATACGGGTGCAACTATACGGCCGGAACAATGCGTTCCCGCCGTATAGTTGGCCTTGTGTCAAAATATTAGGGTTTCCTCCTGGCGGCGCAGCTATACGGGGGCAACTATATAGCCGGAACAAAATGTTCCCACCGTATAGTTGGTCGTTAAATTGTCTATCCCTGTGAAGGAAAATATACAAAGGCATCGATAACTATACGACCGAAACTATACGGCCAGAATTTTTATTCTCGTAGTACAGTTGGTCGTTAAACTCTCAGTACATTGGTAAAGAATTTGTACGGAGGCACTGATATCTATACGACCAGAGCTATACGAACGGAATTTTTATTCCCGCCGTATAGTTGGTCGTTAAACTCTAAGTACATTTTAAATAAAAATTGTAGATGGCAAAGATATCTATATGACCGAAGCTATACGGCCGGAATTTTCATTCCCGCCGTATAGTTGGTCGTTAAACTCTCTGTGTGCATCAAAAAATATCCGTTTCTTCAAAAACTATTTCTTTTCCTGTAACTTAGTGATATACCTTGTTTTTGACAGAAAATTGACAGTAAATATTGTCGACCAACAATAGCATGAATAAAGCAGAATTTCAAGTACTACCGAACTTGTTCTCCTCAACTGGAGTTCTCTAGCACTCTTTATTAAACATAAACTTAAAAACTTACTCAAACCTTTATTTCACATTGGTTGCCTCCCATGAAGCGCTCTTTTATGATCAATAGCTTGACCTCAATGTTGCTTACTTAGGCCACATGAGTGGAACACCCACTCCAAAGTAATTGGCCTTCAAAGTGATGGCCTCCTTTTCATCATGTTTGGCTTTCTTCTTCCTAGGGAAATGAATAACAAAAGGATCCCGCGAAGGCAATTGAAGCTTCACGTTCCCTTCATGTAGATTAATCAAAGCCTTAATAGTTTTAAGAAAGGGAGGCCTAATATAATAGGAGCAGTAGCATCTTCAGGCATGTCAACAATAACAAAATCAATGAGAGCAGGGCAACCTTTAATGTATACTAAAGTTTTCTCCTTAATTCCTACAGCTTGTTTATAGGTAGAATCTGATAGATGCAATTTTAACTCAGTAATTTCAAAGGAGCCAAGATTTAGCTTGTTAAAAGGACTCTTTGGAATTGTTGAGACTCTTGCACCTAGATCACAAAGTGCAGCTATCTCATTGGTTCTAATTTTAATCTTAATAGTAGGCTCAAATATATCATCTAACTTCACAGGTAATTTTTCAGCAATTTGCTTGTATTCTTCCTCAAGCTCACGTACCTTTATTGCTACCTGATTAACGAAGTGCTGGTACATAGCTTCCTCACTACCTTCACTTAACAGAATATTGACGTTGATCTTTTTTACGAGATCTTCAATGGTGTAGCTTGGTGAAGGAGCATTACTATCGTCAAGTTCTTCAGGATCCTCATCATTTTGAGTTCTTCAAGAGGATTGGGCTCAGCTTTACCTGCAAATTTAGCTAGAATGAGAGTTTGACTCTCGGTTATCTTACCTAGTTGTGCCTCAATGATCCTCGTTCTTTCTTGGAGGGCCTGCAAATCATTTCTCAAACTAATAGCTTGGTTAGATAATTTACCAAGCATAGAATCATGGTTCTCTGTTATTTTAACAAGAATATTGTTTTGTTAATTTTGTGAGTCTATGAAAGACTTAAGTGTTTCTTGGAGACTACCATTACTAGTTTCCATATTATTATTAGAGTTACTAGCAGGACTAGAATAATGTTTCTGAAAGTTAGGATTGTAACTCTTCTTCCAAGCAGGGTTATAATCATTACAAGCTATGAAATCTATTTCTTCAATATTTGTTTCAGGGGTGGCTCTTACCTGGGTTTCCTTACCTTTTACGGCTAGTATGAGCTCATCCAACTTAGCATTGAGTTTCCCATTTTCTTGTGGTGAAATGGAGTTCACGTTCTTCGTGTTTGATCTTTCCACATGCCATTGGGCATGGTTGTCTTGCATATTGTCTAGCGGTTGCTTTGCTTCGGTAATATGTTTACCCATAAATGTTCCTCCAGCTGCAGTATCAAGCATAGACTTAGACACAGGATTAAGAGCATTATAAAATAAACAGAGGATTAACCAATCTTCCATCCCATGACTAGGACAGTTTCTTAAGCATTCTTTCATCCTATCCCATGCAAGCGCTAGTGGCTCGCGCTCTTCCTGTCTAAAGCCAATAATATTAGATCTGAGTTGCATAGTCTTTGCAGGTGGGAAAAATTTAGTCATAAATAGAGAAGTACATCCCACCCATGATATAATAGTATTTCTAGGCAAAGATAGGAACCATTCTTTTGCTCTCTCTCTTAGGGAGAAAGGAAATAAACGCAATTTGATCGCATCGGGGTCAACGTCTTTAATACGCATCATATCACATATTTTAGTGAAAGTATTCAAGTGCATACCTGCGTCTTCAACAGCAGAGCCTCCAAATTGATTCTGTTGAACCAAACTTAAGTAGTGGGGCTTAATTTCATAGTCATCAGCAGCAATTGCTGGCTGAGTAATAGGAGTACGCAAATAATCATTGTTGGGAGTAGCAAACTCCCCAAGCTTCTTTTCATCCATATTTCCTATGTTTTTGGGTTTTCTTAAACAAAGAATTATAATAGTAAAAGCAAGAATTTAAAGGCTAACTAATTTTTTTGGTTTATCAAATAAAGACTGAAAGCAAACTAACAAAATTAAAAACAAGAATTAAAACTAGCAAGGTTCCTAATAACATCAACAAGGTAGCTATTGCTTCCCCGACAACGGCACCAAAAAAAGGGTTGATACCTTCGATCCGGATTACGGATGTAGCAAAGCTTCTTTTCCCTAGTAGACCTAGGTTATCGAATCCTCGGGAAGCGAATGCGTAGTGAAGTTACTTAAATGGACCTTCGGGAGTTTTAGAATTCTTTTTGTGTTTTTATCGAACCAATAGCTTGCGTCTTTTTGTTGTTGATGTGATGGAGAGAGGGGGCCTAGGGCATTCGGCTTCACCTGTAGTTGTGCAAAACATGTGATGGGAATAAAAGATAGAAATAAAATATACATGTACTTGTTAGAGCAAGATAAATTATATGTGGGCAGTGCATCCATAATTGCTATTGCCTCCGCAATCGCTTATAGCAATAACCTACTAGTCTCATCCATAGAAGAAAGAGAACTAATGATATGCATAGTGATGTCACCGTTAATCCCAAGAAAATCCCTCACATACGGCCGTACTACCCCTTCTGTCACTGGGGTTCCTAACCTGCAGATCAGTCATTACTCATACTCCCTATACCTGGCTCAACCCCCGGAGTCTTCGGTAACTAACAAGTCCTTGGATTGAGGCAAGAGAGGATACAATAATCATCATGTCATACAAACTAATACACGATCCCATCTATGATAAATAACATGCACAATTGCTACATGGCTAGGCCAAAGCCCTTAGCCCAAGGAGAATTACTCACACACAGAGATGAGATCAACAATCACAAACATTGTAATGAAAATCATAAGATTGATAGAAATAGTCTTACAATGTCGCCAATCGGAGAAGAGATCTACTATTACAAGTGGTGGAATATGGCTTTGGAGATGGAGAAGGGTTTGGAGATCTGGAGGCGGCTGGTGATCTTTGGCAGAAACTTTTTGGCGAGGTCTGGCTTGTTTTCTCGTCGCCCGAGGCTTCTTTATATAGGGGTGCCTTCATGAAAGTTGTTCTGTTTGACCTAATGGTGGCGGCTCCAACTATACGACCGGAGCTATACGGCCGGAATTTCTGCTCCGATCATATAGTTGGTCGTTAAAGCGTCCGCCTTCGCTTTACGGCTCCTGGTTTCTTCTCGTTGTTGGGAATCTTGTATCTTTGACTTTATTTAGTGATTCCTTCCTTGAAACGACATTATCTGTGCAGGAAAAATATAAAAGAAAGGATTGCATACCCATCTAAATATTAGGCATTGGTGGCAGGGTTTAGAGAGATATTTCATCAAAAATATAAGTAATATCTAGTTTAAATGTGGACGTAGATGGCTATATTTCAGAGCCATCACTCGATCATGTCCACATAGTCCGTGACCCGTAGGGAGACACACTTAAGGGTAGTTGACATATTTAAGTGGATAGGGAACACCGGAGAAAATACTGGACATCGAAGGAATTGTTCTGA
The DNA here is from genome assembly GCA_023614405.1 of Avena insularis. Lineage (NCBI taxonomy): Eukaryota > Viridiplantae > Streptophyta > Magnoliopsida > Poales > Poaceae > Avena > Avena insularis. Next base: position 163,523,027 of record CM042696.1, read on the forward strand.
TAAAAACTGCCGGAATAGTTTCGATGTATTGGAATATTGCGAGGGGATAAAATGTCAATCTGTTCATTAAATGAAGTGTTCATTAAATTGAGTGGCATTAAACCAAGTGAATTAAAGTGCTTTAATGGAAAGACCTTTGATTTTGAGTGGAGAATTAATGGAATTATGGTGACCCTTTGATTTATGTGAGTGGAGACTCCACCACCATCAAGATGGGAGAGGTGGGGTCACTACAAGGGGCTGGTGCATGCCTCTTGGGCGTAGCCCCCTCTCCTATAAAAGGAGTAGGTGGAGACCCCTTCTCCACACACCATTCCACACTCACCTTCCTCTCATATTCCCTTTGGTTGGCATCTTTCTCCCTTTCTAGCCTTGTCTGTTTCCACGAGCGAGGTGCTTAGGTGAAGCCCTGATCAAGATCTTATCCACTACCATCACCACCATGTCATAGTGTTGGTGGAGTTCCCGAGGATCCACTACTTTCGCTGCCGAGCTGGAGCGAGGGATGGAAGTTGTCGACACGCCGTATGTGTGACCGACTACGGAGGTGCTACATGTGTGGTACTGTCATCGCGTCCTTGAGGACGTTCGTGTACACTCTACAACAGCCACATTTATTTGCGGGAACGTTATCCCACATTACGGTCTTCGAGGGTGAGTCCATCTAAAACCGTTACATGTATCTCCTAGATTTGATCTTGATGGTTTCAACCGTACGAGTTTTTTGTTTTCCATGCAACGAACCCCATCAGTGGTATCAGAGCCGTATTTATGCCTAGATACTTTGTACGGTTAGAACACATATGAATATGTGGGTGATGATGATCAATTTATTTCATCCTTTATGTATTTTGGATATTGGCGGCATAGTGGGATGAACGGCCCGGACAAACTTTACATGTACTCGCACATGAGACATGTTCCACGCTTGACATGCAACTAGTTTTGCATAAGTGGCTAGTGGGTGTCTGTCTCTCCCACTATAGTTAATATATGATTTACAACGGGTTGCTAATAATTTGATTATCATCATTGTGGTTCCCTGTTCGTGGGTAAGATTGATTCTATCTTCGAAAGCCCAAAGCCATGTTGACATAGGTATGATTACTCGGATCCCTATGATTTGCTACCTAGGGCCCGCAAAAAGGCTTACGGCCCATGAAGAGTCAAGATGAAGATCCAAAGGAGCAACCGACAAAGATTGTAGTTGTATTAGGAAAGAGAAACAAATACCGACATCGAGTTGGTGTTGTAATCATGTAGCCTATCTGCATACATCTTTGAGACCTGACCCATTATATATAGGACGGGAGAAACCTAGGAAAAGTACCGAGTGATTTGTAATAGAGCAATTCTCTCAATATTCAGGCGACTTTGGATCCATTGTTTTCTTGACATCCGACGAAATCCCCAGCGTTCTCTTTTCCGGAAAACCCTAAGTCCTTCTTCATGGACAGTGTTGAGATCGCACCGCTGTCTGTGGGAAACTTGAACGCTAGAACCATGGATTCAATGGAATTCTCTCTTCCAAGCAACAACCCAACAAAAGCAGTTCCACACCCTCCCACCCATGTGATAATACCCGCTAGATTCAACAGCGGATCCGATCTAATCATTGGAAGCTTCCACTTCCAAGTAGAAGACCCCCAAGAATCACACCCTTCGGCCCTAATTACATCAGAACCGTCAGTGGAACAAACTGCACTTACGGCGGTTCCAACATTGTCTATCGGGTCTTGCATGGAGGTTGTGGCAGAAATCGAAACACCAGAAGGAAACAAGCAAGATGAGATGGATCTAGGGGACCTTGATGGTCTTTACGGCAATCTCTCCTTCGGATCAGATTCCCCACTAACTACACCACACGGAACAAGCCTAGCAAGCTCTAAACCCGAGGAAAGCAACGAAAGCATCGACTTTGGAATAAGGATGGCAGAAATCTACCCAGAGCAGAAATTTATGGACTTCACTGATCCACCTGACAGTGTCTCCCAAATTCGGATGACGACGCCACAAGTCCATATACCACCCAGCACCAAGTGTGCCTGATCATCGGCGACGCATCGACTCAACAAGACTCCAACGGTAATCCTATTTTTAACCCTGATGATATCCTATCAAGCGATAATGCAGGAAACCGTGGAAACAGAGAAGACCCAACAAACTACCGCGTAACCCTGGAGGAGGAGAACCTCGCGGAGGCGACAAGCAAACTCTTCGACTACCAGCCGAAGCATGGCAAAAAGCAAGAGCAGCAATCTCGGGTGCAGTCCCCATGACAGCTGACGGCACGTGTGAAGACCTACTAGCATATCAATACTTGCTTCATCATAAAAAATTGACCTACTAAGGATGAAGAGGCAGCTCGATGAAAGAAAAAGGCTTGTCGACGAATCCAGCCTACGACGGGCACAGTTAAGCTCAACCCGAGCATCAGGGAGCGTAACAGGAGGAGCACCGCCAACAAGGGGAACATCTCGACTACACAACATCCAAGAAGCAGAAAGAAATGAACTGATCCGAGATCTAGATTTGTCTTTCATGTCAATAGATCAAGTAGGAAATATCAAGGCAAAAACGGCTCAAGCAGCAATTGTGGCTGCACAAACATACCTGGTCACCACTCAACCCGCACCCGACGATCCTCGTGTAGCTCTCCACCGCTCCTCCCTGATGAACCTTGGCATGGTGGAAGCGTCTCTCGTGCAGGTAGAGCAGGGAACCATGCGGCAACCCGACAGATCCCCACATTGTTGCAGAAGCCCTCGGCAAATAGGTCACACCCGACGATCATGATCGCCACATCGGGTCCACTTCTCGGGATCAGAGCCACGAAATGATGCAAGAAACGATATTACACAGTGAAGGATCGATCAATCTAGGGAAGATCATAGCAGCTGAAGATATTATGACGGTGAAAGCAAGGAAGAGCAAGAACTATGCGGAGTCAGTTGCTTTACCCGACGGGTTCACAAGACTCTAGTACCAAAAGATTTCAAACTACCTCACGAACGTCAGAAATATGATAGCCTCCAAGAGCCTGAAGCCTGGTTAATAGATTATTTCGCAACAGTTAAGCTACAAGGCGGCTCCAAGGCCACCGCAATGCAAAGCTTACAGCTACACCTAACTAGTGCAGCCCGCTCCTGGCTAAAACAACTACCCGAAGATTCTATCAGCAGTTGGAACGACCTTGCAGACAAGTTTATCAGGAACTTCTAGTCCACATTCAAGCGGCTAGCGTCTCTGGAACAATTGCGAGCCTGCAACAAAAGCCAGGAGAATCAATACGAGCCTTTGTCTAGCGGTGGAACATTATAAAAAAACTCGGCTGAATCCATATCCGACGAAAGATCAATCGATGCCTTCAACAATGGACTTCGTCGGCAAGAATCAAACCAAAGACAATTTCGCAGCTAATGGACATAGCCAATCGTTGGGCCAATGGAGGAGATGCATTACACAACAAAAGAGCCCGCTCACTCGAAGAAGACAGGGATATGCGCAACAATGATAGAAGGTGACGAAACAACGATGGGTATAGCACACCAAGTTATGTTGCAGCCGGTTTTTCTGGAGGGGACAACCGACGAAGCGATGACTACAACAACGGGTACTGCAGTAACAGGGACGGTGCTGGTGGAAGCCAGCTGCAGCAACGGTACCAACCAACAAATCGAGACCCACCTATGTCAGCAGGACAAATGTTGGAAGGGCCATGCAATATGCACTTTTACGTAGACTCAACAGGGAAAAGGTGATCCAATCACCTCCTAAAAGATTGTCGAACATTCTTAAAAATGTAAGAGCTATACAATGCAAGGGCAACTGAAGCAGCGAACCGAGGCTACGTTAATACACCTGGCACTTTTGCTATCGGATTGCCCCCACCACCGCCAGGGCATCCGCCAACATGACAACCGCAAAACACAACAAACCAAGAAGATGAGTACCCCTGGTCAAAAGGGCAATGTCTATGATCTAGAAGGGACGACCCTCCAATAGAACACATAAGTTGATCACCAGACAAGTGAATATGGCGAAAACAACACCACCTCCTACACCGGAGTTTCTTCATTGGTCGGAACAAGAAATAACCTTCAACAGAGCTGACCACCCACTTCGGGTCCCATGACCAGGTCAATCGACGCTCATAGTGGAGGCACAAATCGGCAGGTTCGACATGAGCAAGGTTTTCTTAGATGCAGGGAGCAGCATCAACCTCATCTATGCCAAAACCCTGCGAGCAATGAATTCATCCCTCAAAAATATAGCACCGACAGATACAACTTTTCATGGAATAGTTCCAGGCAAAGCTGAAACTCCTTTGGGCAAAGTATACCTCAACATGGTCTTCGGATCGAGAAGCAACTTTAGATGCGAAAAGTTAGAATTCGAAGTCATGGACTGGCCATCATAGTATCACGCGATCCTGAGATGACCAGCTTTCGCTAGATTCATGGCAGTACCCCACTATGCATACCTGGTACTAAAAATGGTAGCCCCCAATGGGGTCATAATAGTAAAAAGAAGCTTCAGCCGTTCGGATAGCTGCGATCGAGAATTAAAAAAAATCAGAATCCTTCGGGATGGAGACGCAATTTGGCTAGTTGAAAATAGGGGATGAAGAACTACTACACGAAGGACACAACGAGCGAACCCTAGAAAATCAGGAGCACCGCGTACCCTCAAAAACTACTTATTTGGCCTCCACCTCTGGTCCCGCGTAGGGGGACTCACTCGTCAGTTTTCCCAAATACAAGAAACCTAGAAAATCAACTACTTTTCTCTCTGGTCTGCCGTACAGACACGGCGCCTCTAGTCAAAAAATTACTGACATGGGTATACCCTGCAGGTACTCGAGTTTGGTATATACGGTCCGGGTACGGTGGAAGCCCACGGCGTTGCCACAGCCCAATGAAGACTTCGAGTGGCCCACAGACTCTCAATGACTTGCGAGACAAAAAGAAGTTTAAAGGGAAAACCCTAATTTGTAACCGACTCGACCTGCTACCCAAGACCTGGCCTATCTATATAAAGGCTAGGAGGGGGCAGCGAGGAGGACACACGTGTAACACCCTCAGAATCGGCCCTATGCAAGTTTCAGCGATCCCCGCCAAACCCGCATAGAAACAATTCAAAGGTGCCCACCAGGCACTTTCGTGCGGGTGGAAAACGAAGTAATAACATTACACAACAGTCCTCGATGGGACCCACAGAACAGGTATATATACAACAGCGACTCAATGAGTCAAGAATACAGATATAGTATACAAAGATCCAAATCACCTTGAAAACGATTGAGCGTCCGACTACGGACAAGATGCAAATGGGGCTAAGAGCCCTGAAGAATAACCAATGGCGTCCATAACCCTGCCCAGGCCAAGCCGGAAGGGTAACCCTGCTAACAACGTCGATCTCAAACCTGCTTAAACAAAAGGGGTGCCGACAAAGGGCAAAGGAAAAAGAGAGAGCGTCAGTACTAAGGCCAGTACACGGCGAGACTAGAATTCGGCGGTCCTCGCCTACATAGGTATGGTGGATCGAGGCTGGCGAGATGCACTAAACAACCTATAGAGACTCGATATAACCGACTATCGAGAGGGATAAGAAAGACCTATTCGAACCACCGATGCTACCACCAAACAAACCCATCCTAGTATTTCCCCTCGAGACCGCGAGGAAGTCAACCGAGGAACTCACACCGTTGGCGCTTTATTTATTCGATTATCGTTGCAGCAATTACTAGTCGGTATAGATAATCATCTGATAAAATAAGTAGTGGGCACTTTTAATTAACCATTCCATTGTAGTTGCCACACTTACTAGTCGATACATTTAGCATGAGATATCCCAAAACCCAAGTTGTTGGTACTTTTATTTAGCCATTCCGTTGCGGTGAAGCTGATTACTAGTCATATCGGATACAAGTCAATTTATAACAATAAACTTTAGTTATAGTTGTCTATGATCAACCTTGTGCTCCAAGTCGTCCATAACGCGGACACGGCTTCTCGAAAAGATTTAACCTGCAGGGTGCACCAAAGTATCCACAAGCACTTGACCCTTTTGCGGATCAATTAACATACACCCATCGGTATGTCGGCGGGGCCTAAGTCATGACGTTTCCCAGACCCAAAGCAAGCACGGGGGGCCACCCCACTAAGTACACCCGCAACGAAGTCGGCCGGTCTCCGAGACGGACTCAGGGTTTGCGCCAGTGGCTGTAACGACAAATCCCAAACTGGACCTGTCGATACATGGAAAACACTCCGCTTCCTAAACGATGCAAGGTGCTATCCATCGCACAATTTAAATAAAGCAGTAAAGCATGGCATAAGTACAGGATAGTAAATAAAACCTCAAACTAGTTTGTGGCCCCCAGTACAATACTTTGAAATCAGGTACTAATCGATGGGGGGCCCATATCTCCCCACCTGTGGTTAGCGCGCTCGATCTCGGAACAGGTGTCAAGAACTCGGGGTCCTACGGGACACAAGTGGGCGGTCGGAAACCAAATGTTATCTATCACCCACCGATGCCTCTGCTTACCTACTTCAATTTTAGTTGTTAAACAGTAATTAAAGTGAACAATAATTAAAGCCATGATCATCTCCAACATTAAACATGCGGCAATACTCCAACAACTGCGGTACTTGACGACACGCAACAGCACTTGGGCAAGCGACTACGACGCGCAAGTCCAACTATCTACCAAACAACAGGCAATAGGATGTGTCCAAGGCAATATAAGGCTGCAAGGGATATCACGGGTACGAAAACTAGAGCATCGCAACACAGATAGCAATAGATCAACAGGAGGGAATAAATACTATAAAAGTAAGATAGGTAGAAAGGGGAGATGCTGCACGAAAACATTGTCGAAGGTTCAACGAAGATCGGTAAGCTCACATCAACTCAACGGCCTTATCCATGAAGAAGCAAAACACTAGAAGAAACACCGGATGCACTATTTAATACGGCGAAGATCGGGCATGATGCATGCATGATGTATGACATGGCAAAGATGCAATGCAATTGGTCATGTTAAGCGGAACCGAGGTTCCGACAATTAGTTAGATGGTTCAAGTTGTTTATCTACCCCGCAAATTAAATGTTGTTTTAACAAGGCAAGATATGACAACGGTTCGATGCACAAATTTAAATGAGGCCAATATAAGGCTAGATTTACCCGCATATGGGCCCCATATTTGATTAGCGGTGAATTGGCATAAGGCCCCCAAACCACATGAGATGTATGCGAGCATGCTCAATTAATATGCAACCATTTATTTAGTTGGCAATTTAGAAAATAGGGGCTCGGAAAAGGTCACACATTAGGGTTCGACGATCTTGGGTTCCGGGGTTCGGGGTCGGTCTCAGGGTCCGGATCTGGGGTTCGGCCTCGGCGGGATCGTTCTCGGACAATGGAGGTAGATCTTGGCGTTCCGGGAGGAGGTCTTGGTTCGGCGTCGGGGCATCAGATTCGCCCCGGTTGGTGTCGATCTTGTCGGGCCCGCGCAGTTGATCTTGGTGTTTCCGGATGATCTTGCCGACTCCATGCGAAGGCCTTGGCGCTCTAGATCGGTCTTCAGGGTCTCGGCCATCGGATCCTTGAAGGAGGTCATGGCGTCCGCGAGGCGATCTTGGCGTTCACCGAGAGGGATTCGACAGGGTTCGGGTCTTCGGACGCCGCGAGGAAGATCTCGAGGTACCGGCGGGTTCGTTGTCGGATCGGTCTTCGGAGGCTCGGGATCTCGACTCCTTTGGATCGGGGAAGGCGATCTTGGGGTTCGGTCTCCAAACACCGGGATCGGTCTTCGGGTCCGTTGACGGTCTTGTCGGCGAGGAAGATCTTTGTCGCTCGGAAGGGCCTCGTGCAGCAACATCAAATGGGGTCATCACAAACAACAGCACCGTCTTGTCAAACGGATTGGAGGAACCACCGGACTGGCACATCATCACAACATCTACCATCAGCACACCACGTCCATCAACTTACCACCGACCAAAACGGAGTGGCCACTGAGCCATTGCAGGAACAGGGGCAGCTGGTACCACGCGTGTGGCAGGCAGGGCACGAGGACGTCAGGGAGCAGAGGAGCTCCTGCACGTGGGCGAGGAGGAGGGGCCTTGAAGGGAAGCGGCGCATGATGGGCTCGGCAACGCGAGGAGGAGATCGGCGAAGGAGGACGGTCGGGAAGGGGCCTGAGCGTCGACACTTTCGGTCGCGGCGGCCGAGGACGGCGACGGGAAGCGAGCCGGGGCGAGTCGGCCGGGCGTCGAAGAAGCGGCAATAGCGGCCGAAGAAAAGGGGCGAGCCGGCGGAGAAAGCGGCGCTCGGCGGCGAAAGCGAAGCGGCGGCGGCGCTTGGCGGGAAGCCGGTGTTAGTTGCGAGCTTAGTGGCGGCCAGGCTGGCGGCGGCGGCCACACGATGCGGGCGGATGCCGCGTCGACGGCGGCCAAGCGGAGACGCGCCACCTGCGGCCGGGGAGGCGGACGGCGAGTGCAGGCGTGGCAAAGCGGCCGAGGACTACCCAGGGAGAGAGAGAAGCGCGTCGGTGGGAGGCAGGAGCGACAGGGTGGGGGCAGGGGCGTGGGAGGTGGGACCAGGGTGTGGCATGGTGTGCGTGGTGTGGGGGGGTGTGGTGTGGGGCCCGGGTGGCAGGGGTTGGGGTGGCAGTGTGTGTGTGGGTGCGTGTTGTGTGCTGAGAGAGAGAGGGAAGGGAGAGAGGGTTGTGGCCAGGTGGCGGTTTGGGGTTGGATAGGGGGAGGGGAGGTGATGAGATGGCGGCAGATTATTGGTTGGGGTGAGGTGGCTGAAAGGGTGGGTAGACTAGGACTGGGTAGCAAAGGGTTTTAGGGTGGACCGATTTTATTCCGGGGGTGGTCGACTGGGTCGAATCGGCCTGTTCGACTGCCCCACTAAAAATAATTAAATATTTATTTATTTTAAACAGGGCTTTTGCAAACCGATAGCAGACAAAACAAAATAATCCGGAGACCCGGGTTTTGCGTTTGAACAAAGACGGGGCGTTTTAGAAAACACAAAATAGGTTTTCTGCAAATAGTTTTATGCAAGCAATTGCAAGATGATGACGATGCTCAAATGCAATGTGGCATGATGACATGAGCATGCGGTCATGATGATGCAATGCACAAAAACAACGCGATTTTCTAGTAGTGGTTTTGTGGGATGCCACAACACGCAACCCTAGTTTCCACAACTCTCGCCAGATTGCATCTGCGTGCCCCATGTAATCTTCGATTCCTTCGTTAATTCCAAGAGCAGACAAGCAGGAGTAGGAACCTCTACGAGGCCTAAACCTGGGTAAACCTTGCGTCCATGTGTGCTTGTTTGCTAGCCGATTGATGCTTCCAGCGCTCCCTCCTTCTCCAAAACCCAAGTCCATAACAATGGGCATTGATGAGTTAAACCCTCGTCAATTGGCGCCATCCGTGGGGATTGGGAGTGCTGATGTTGCGGCTTCTTCGGACCCATCAACCGCGATCTACAACTCTGCAACAGCGGAGATTCGCCAGCTCTTCGGCGCGTTCGACTTCACCGTCCACACTCCAGCCACTCGCCCGACTTTTGAGTCTGTGGGCGATGGAATCAGCCTGGCGATCGGGAGCTTCCGCTTCCAGGTTGGTCAGATGGGACGCTTCGCATGCCTGACTAGCCAACAGCATCCGCGATTGCTCCAACATCGTGGTTCTCGCCACCAATCGGCACCCTCAGCGAGCTCAACACCTCAGCAGTAGCTGGGAGTACGGACAGTGACAGCAGTCGCGGATCTGATCTGGGTGGCCTAGCAACGGAAGATGGGGTCTACGGCTCCGGATCTGAAAGTTGCGGAAGCAACAGCTTCCCCAACCACTTCATGTGCGCCATCATCAACATCGACGAAACCAGCGCCAATCGCGAAAAGGGTGGCAACGGCCCTAATCCACCCAACGGTGGCATACCTAACGGCGGACCACCCAATGGCGGCCCCACCAACGGTGGCAATGGCGCGCCCGTCAACAATGGAGGGGCAGTCGAACCTCCAACCATGGTGAACGAACACACTGGCGAACGTCTCGTGATCAAGCTCAACGATCTCGAGTGGGCTCGTTGTCGAGAAGCCCTGCGAGGCAATCCTCTGCCCCCAGGCACATCGCAAGATCTACTGATGGGCTATCATTGGCTACTAAAGGAGGAGTACAGACACCAATTACAAACGATTGCACAACTCAAAGCGCGCAAAAAGGCGGTGGATGAGTCAAGTCTTCGACGGGCTTGGCTCTCCTCCCACGAAGGATCCTCCTCGAAGGGCAACGAGTACGTGGCCAACAAGAGGCGATCTCGAATGGCCCACCTCACTAAGCAGGAGCGCATAGAAGTTGCAAAAGTCCTCGACTTCAGCTCTATGAAAGTCGACACACGGGGCAACATGGTCCCAAAGACGCCACAGGCTGCGGTGACAGCGGCCACCATGTACCTCCTCAACAACCAGCCGCCGGCTGGAGATCCCCGAGCCGCCATGTACCGGTCTATGATCGCGGGCTTGGGGTTAATCGAGGCTGCTCTCGACAAAGAACCAACACCGGAGCCGAAGAAAAGCAAGGCTCTGGCAAAACGATATTCCTCACCCTCGTCCAGCGATGACATCCATGACCTGTCTCGACGCCGCCGCTCACAGCGACAAGACCACGACTACGATGCGTGCGATGACCTCACGCAACGCAAAATCGACAAGTCAAGGGCATGACGCGCCCGCTCGACTGACTCAGAGGATGAAGACATGGAGCTCTGTGGCGCCAGATGCTTCAGCAAGGCTATCAGGCAAAAGCGAATGCCCAAGGGGTTCAAGCTCCCATCGGAGAACCCAAAATTTGATGGCCCGCAGGACCCAAAAATCTAGTTGGAGGACCACATCTCCTCCGTCAGGCTCCACGGCGGAAGTTGAAGCACGGCCATGCAATGCCTGCAGCTACAGCTGTAGGGCGCCACCCGAGCATGGCTCAACAATCTCCCGCGCGGATCCATTCGCAGCTGGGAAGAGCTGGTCTACAGCTTTGTGCGCAACTTCAAGGGCACTTACAAAAGGCCCGCATCAATCGAAGAACTGAGGTGCTGCCCGCAAAGGTCGGGCGAATCACTACGCTCGTACATCCAGAGGTGGTCCATGTAACTACCTCGGTGAATTACGCTCCTAGTTACAAGCCTGGATGAGCAGAAATGGTTGAAATAGTACGGTGGGGCCCAAATGCCACTCACAAGTAGACCTTTCGGCCGTCCCAACATTTCCACACATCAGGACAAGAACGGGCGGCGTAATCGGCAGGCGAAGGGATCAACTACATACACAAATGAGTATGTATGCAAGCCACCATACAACAGTACATCAGAGCCATTCCATCTAAAAGAAAGGAAATATAGCAACGCCATACGGCAAGATCCAAATATCCTAGATAGATATAATAGTTTAGGATATCTCCTCATACATCAATCAACAGAGTATCAAGCGGAAGCGGAAGACAAAATCCGAGTACGGATAAGAAGCAAATCGGCATAAGATGCCCCATAAATAAGCAAATCCACCCCAGATCTCACGGATCCCGTTCCGGAATCTCTACACCGAATGATCGTTGCCACCATCGTCGTCTCTTCCACCCGGTATCCATCTTGCGAGTTCACTTGTTCGTGAATCAAACAATTTATCGTGTGAGACCCTAGAATTTTCGGCAAGTCTTTATGCCTCTAAAGGGACACAACACAGGGTGACGCAATTGCAGCAAAAGATAAACCCTAATTCTATAGATACTGCTATCCATCCGCCTAACCAGAGATAGCGGATGTCGTGAATTAATAACAGCATTATACGGTTATAATGGTAAAATCCACAGATCCATCCTCCTCCTAAACTACCGCGAGGAAGCGGACGAACAACCCCCCACCCATTGGCAGTTTTATTATCCATTCCATGAGTGTTGCACTATTTACTAGTCAAGTATTTAGTCAAATTAAAGCGGTACTTTAGTTATTCTTGTCTATGATCGAGAAACTGTGCTCCAAGTCGTCCATAACCGCGGACACGGCTTTGAGAAAGTTTTACCTGCGAGGTGCACAAATAACAACACACTCGATCAACCTCGGAAAAACCAAATCAAAACCAATGAGGCGATCCGACAAAGCGATCACAGATTGAGAAATATTTGAGGCCACCCCATTAAGCTACCATAGCAGCTGGCCGGCTCTGAGAGCGGACTCAAGGTTTGTGTGGCGGTAACGACTTATTTGGGAACCCGAAAGTGTGGTAGGCTTGTCGATACAAGCAGGTCACGGACCTAAAGCTGATGCATGCGATTACCTCGCACAATTTAAATAAAGCAGTAAAGCATGGCATAAGTACAGGATAGTAAATAAAACCTCAAACTAGTTTGTGGCCCCAAGAAATAAGAATGAATCAAGCTCTGGCTCAGGGGGGTTCATAAGCCTCCCGGATGTGGATAGCGCGAATATTCTTGGAACAGGAATCAAGTACTCGGGGTCTTACGGGACACAAGTGATCCTGAAAAACCAAATAGCGAATATGGCTCACCGATGCCACTTTCATTAGTTATCCCATTACTACTCAGATTAAGTTGTATCAGTACCTCGTTATCCATCAGACACTCACATACCCTACACATGCTGTTCTACGACTCGCATGGCTCAAACAACTCCTGTAGTAATGGCTCATGGGATGGAGGAACAAGCTTCGGTGGGGTTTAAAAGTAAAGGCTATGCAATACTTGGGATTCAGATTAATGCAATCGCGACTCAATGATGCAAGAATAAGATAGAGGCAATAGGTACTATATGTATGCAAGCATGCGGTAGTGCTTGCCTGGCAGCTCAGTTGAAGCAAGGGATGGATCTGGGTAGTGCTCCTGGTTCTCTTGATATATCCCCTGCTCAGCGTCTATTCGAGAAGAACCAAACAAACAAGGCCAACATAAATAAAGTGCACAAGCATATGAATACATGCATCAAGCAAACAATCATGCCATGATGAATGATGCACATTTTGCATGGCATTGAAGTAACATGGCATGGGTGAGGTGTGGAATACAAGAATAAACCTTTTTATTGAGTTTAACCTCATTTTATTCTCAAATTAGTTGCTGTTCACAATATATTTATATGATGCATGCTTCAAATCAAACCAAGGAATGCATAAACAGAAAGGTCTCGTCGAGCTAATCATTTTAGACATATTATTTGTTGAATTTGGATTTATAAAACAAAAGTTATTAATTATTTAAGACAAAAGGGCATTTTATTGTAATTTAATTTAACTTGGAAATTTAAGTGTCCAAAATATATTTTGAAGGCCATATTTGAATTCATCACATTTTTCTGATTTGCAAACATATATTATTTGTATTATTTGGATTTATATTTGAAAAGTTATTTAAAAACAGAATTAAATTTGAATTTGAATTAATTTGAAATAAGATTTGAATAAAACAGAATAGTAGAAAAACTTTTGTTACTCAGCTCAGCTCTAGCCACAGTCCGTGACAGGCGAGCCCTCTGCTGACTGGGCATCACACGCGCAGGAAGGATTTTCCCACCGCGAGCTAACCTAGCCTCTGAGAGTGACATGTGGGGCCAGAGCACACACGGGTCCACGTGACAGTGGTCGAACCGTGCCTAGCCACGTGGCCCAGCTGGGGATCGCGGGTTAAGTATACAAAACTTCGGGATCCTTTTTGCAAAACGCCACGGAGGCTGACATGTGGGCCTAGCGGAGCGCGGGTTGATGCAGAAAAGGGTGTGGGGGGTTATCTGCAAAAAGGCGTCGCGATGCACTGTGGATCTGCTTCCTCTGAATCTCTGACGACGAGATGGTGCTCGACGGGGCGGGCTCGGTGCAGGGATCGATCCCGCGACCTCGCGTGCGCGCGCGGCAGCGGCGACCGCTGCGGTGGCTTGGCGTTGGTGTCTGGGAGGTGGGCGAGGACTAGATAGGGCTGCTATGCGGGCGGAAGCGAGCACACAGAAACGAGAGGCGGCGCACGGAGGGCGTTCGACGTTTGGTCCGGTGATGCTAGGGTGGTACAGGGAGGCGGACCATGTCCAGGAGGTTTAGGGGCTCACCGCGAGGGCGTCGGTGGAGGTGGTTCGGCTCGAGGCGCAGGCGATCGACGTCGAGGCAGAGGCCGGGCGATCTAGGGTTTGGCGTCGGGCTGGCTGGTGCAGTTACAGTGCTTCCTCTTCTCGGCTCGTGTGCAGAGGCTGCTGCAGGGGTCTCCTTGTACTCTCGATCACCTCCACGTCCCAGGTCGCTGGTGCAGTGTGGCCGAGAGGAGGCCGAGGTGCCAGCTAGAGAGGGTGGTCGAAGATGGAGAAGAAGGGAGGAGGGAGGCGCCCTTGGGGTAGATCTGGGGTAGTGGTGGGCGAGGAGAGGTGGTGGGGTGGTGGTAGGTAGCAGAGAGGGGGAGATGCCGTGGGGAGGTGGGGTAGATGAAAAAGGTGGCTCGGCCACCCTTTTTCTCTCCTTCCCCCTTCACGTGCTAGGATCGGCAGGGCATGGCATGTAGAGGAGGGGGCTTCCAGGTGGGGCATGGTGGTCTGGGAGGGTAGGCTCGGGCTGGGGCCACCTTGGCAGAGAGAGAGCTAGAGAGAGAGAGGGGTGGCTCGGGTGGATAGCTAGGTTTGGGAGTAGAGAAGGGTATGGCTCGGGTAGAGGGTAGCTAGGTGGCCAGCTAGGGTTTGGCTAGGTGGCATGGTGGGGCCAACTAAGAGGGGCTCGGCAAGGAGAGACCAAGGGGAGGGTTAGGTGTAGAGAGGGACTAGGGTTTAGCTAGGATGGGGTATGGGGGTATGGTGATGATGGGGTAAGGGATGGTCTAGGGCTTAGAGAGAGATGGAGGGGTTCTTTTTGACTAGATCAAGGATGATCAACCAAGCTCAAGCAAGGTAGCCAAAAGAGAGAAAAGAAGAAAAGGGGATGATGGCATAGATGGATATGGTGATGGGGTTTTAAGCAAGATCAACATAGATCAAGCCAAAAGAAAAGATAGAGGTAGAGAGAGAGGGATGATCCACTCAAAAAATCAAATAAAAATCCAAATGACAAGCTAAAGGGGTACTTGCATGGCCCATGCAAAATATTTATTGCCATGTGGGTTCTTGTGAAAACAATATTATTACATGGCATTAATATTATGCATTCCCAAAATTGGAATAAAAGCCAAGCAAAAAGAATTAAAAGGATGCCCCATGTGGAGTAGATGGAGATGACCATTTTTGAAATACAATGGGACTTGCTAGTGTGTATATGCCACTAGGTAGTTAATAATCCCACAAAATATCCCAATATGATGA
Organism: Avena insularis; assembly: GCA_023614405.1. Classification (NCBI taxonomy): domain Eukaryota; kingdom Viridiplantae; phylum Streptophyta; class Magnoliopsida; order Poales; family Poaceae; genus Avena; species Avena insularis. The sequence continues at coordinate 163,538,388 of CM042696.1, forward strand.
TAACCCCAAAACAACACATATGGGAGCTAGAAATAGGGTTCCACCCACAAGGCATGCAAAGGTGGCCATGTGGCTCTCATATATCAATAATGTGAAAACAAAATGATGCCAAGATGAGAGCATGTGGAAAAAGAATTGGATCCATCCCAACCCACATGAGCTAGAAGTAAAACCAATAAATGCCAAGCTCATATTTAGTTGGATGGTGGAGTTATAAGGTGGTGAAAGAAAAGGTGATGGAGTTAATAAGAGATATGCCCCCAACTCAACTTGGGCATTAAACAATATATCAAGAACCAACTACAATATCAAGAGGCAAATACAATTAACAATGCATATCAGAGAAGAACCAAAACAAAAAGGGTTTTATATGATGCTCAAATGCAAGGTGGCATGATGACATGAGCATGATATAATGATGATGCAACAATTATATATTTGGAGTAGCCATTATATTACTAGACCAAGTAGCATTACAATTGTTAGACAATTGGGATGCTATAGTCCATCATCAAGAACTCCATGGAAAACATCTCAGAAGATCGCGCAATCGACGCATTCAACAGTGGCGTTAAATGTCGCAGAGCTCGAGGAAGAGCTCGAAGCCCAAAACAATTGACCACCTGATGGAAATCGCGCATCGGTGGGCAGCTGGAGAAGACTCGGTGAAAAACCGCGTTCACTCCGACGACGAAGCGGAACTCGAGCGTAGACGCGATCATCAAAGCAAGCGCCGAATGCGCATCTACGAAGATCGCGACGACATCAACATGGTCGCAGCTGGCTACGCCGACAGGCGCGACGACAACCGCAACAGCGGCTATCGCAGTGGTGGACACCATGACTCCGGGAAAACCACGCAGGTATGGCAGCGCCGCACTCGTGAAGAGGCACCCGCAACAACAATTGAGGACAAACTGTCCGGGCCATGCAACGTGCACTTCTACATCGACAAGCACGACGGCAAGAAAAAATCCAGCCACCTTCTCAAGGACTGCCGCGAGTTCCTCAAGCTCCACGAGGGTTTGGCTCGGATGAATCGGGACGCAGTCAACAGGGGCTATGGAGTTGCCCCAGGCGCTGTAGCACATGGAGCTCCTCCACCACCACCTGGAGTACCACCACCTGCGGCCGCACCGGTCCAGAATCAAGGCGGCGAGCCATACCCACGGGTTGTGGGCAACATGATGATCCAAATGGGGCGCCCCTCAATTCGGGTGCAGAAGGCCATCACTCGCCAAGTCAACTTGGCGACAAACTCTCCACCATCCACCACTGAGTACCTCAGTGGAAGCGACTCCTGCATCACCTTCGACAAGCATGACCATCCGTGCCAAGTACCTCGCCCAGGCCACTGTCCCCTCATACTCGAGGCGCAGATCGGAGGCTTCGACATGAGTCGCGTCTTCATGGATGCTAGAAGCGGCATTAACCTCATGTTCGGAAGTACCTTGCGAGCGATGAGGATCCCTCTGACTTGTCTAGAGGTCTCGGACACGACGTTCCACGACATCATCCCAGGCAAGGGCTTATATCCCCTGGGCAAAATCAATCTCGACATCATCTTCGGCACGCCGAAAAACTTTCGACGCGAACACATCGACTTCGAAGTCGTTGACTGGCCCTCACAGTACCACTGCATCCTCGGACGTGTCGCGTTCGCCAGGTTCATGGCAGTACCGCACTACGCCTACCTGCAGATGAAAATGCCAGGCCCAAACAGCGTCATCACAATCAATGGGAGCTTTGAGAGGTTCGATAGCTGCGACAGGGAATTCAACAGAATCTCCCAGTCCTTCGGCATGCAGGAGGAACTCGCAAGATTGAAGGAGTCGACAGACAATAGTCCGCCTCCCCTGAGCCGGCCAAGTTCACCCGACCTGTCCTTCGACTCATCGGTGCACACGAAGAAAGTTCAGGTCCACCCATCGGACCCGACCAAGATGGCCCTCATCGCCAACAACTTGAGTCCCGCATAGGAACTCGTGCTCGTCGAATTCCTGCGTGAGCACTGGGAAATCTTTGCCTGGTGTCCAGCGGACATGCCAGGGGTCCCTAGGGAATTCGTCGAGCACGCACTCAATGTCAACCCAGATGCAAGGCCAGTCAAGCAAACAATTCGGCGACTGTCTAAACCAAGAGAAAAAGCAGTCGAAATGGAGATCAACATACTCCTCGATGCCAAATTCATACGCGAGATCAAGGAAAGCACTTGGCTCGCCAACACGGTGATGGTACCTAAAAAGGACACGGATATCCTATGGATGTGCGTGGATTTCACCTCCCTGAATAAGCACTGCCCAAAGGATCACTTCCCGTTGCCACAAATCGACCAAATCATCGACTCCACCGCGGGATGTGAGCGTCTCTGCTTCCTCGACGCCTACTCAGGCTATAATCAGATTCGAATGAAGGAGGAAGATCAAGAGAAAACGGCGTTTACGACGCCTTTTGGTGTGTTCTGCTACAACACAATGCCCTTCGGGCTAAAAACGTAGGAGCCACCTATCTGCGGTGCATGCAGGCTTGCCTCAAGAATCAACTTGGTCGCAACATCCAAGTCTATGTTGACGACATCGTCATGAAAACCAAAGAGGAAGCCTCGCTAATCGACGATTTACGCGAGACCTTCGCCAACCTCAACCGCTACCAGATCAAGCTCAATCCGGACAAATGCGCCTTCGGCGTACCATCTAGGCAACTACTCGGGTATCTCATCTCCGCGAGAGGGATCGAGGCGAACCCAAAGAAAATAAAATCCATACTGGCCATGGAGAAGCCGAAGAACATAAGAGGCGTCCAGCAGCTGGTCGGGCGAATCGCGGCGCTTAGTCGGTTCATTAGTCGAATGGGCGAAAAGGCACTGCCCTTCTACCAACTTCTCCGCAAAACAGACAAGTTCGAGTGGACCGACGAGGCGCAAGAAGCATTCGAAGAGCTCAAGCGCCTACTATCTACTTCACCAGTACTGGTGACCCCACACGAAAGGGAACCACTGCTGCTATACATCTCCGTCACCAACCAGGTGGTTAGCACAGTACTCGTGGTGGAACGAGCCAAAGAAAACAAAGTCCATGGAGTGCAGCGCCCAGTCTACTACCTCAGAGAGGTGCTCGTGCCAACAAAGCAGCAGTACCCGCACTACCAGAAGTTGGCATACGGCATCTTCATGACAGCCAGGCGACTGCGTCACTACTTCCAGGAGCATCCAATCGTGGTGGTCAACGACGCCCCGCTTGGGCACATCCTCAACAACCCCGACGCCACTGGACGAGTCGCGCTTTGGGGAATCGAGCTGTCTCCACGAGACATTACATATGAAAAACGCGACGCGATAAAATCGCAAGTCCTCCCTAATTTCCTCGTGCACTGGATGGAGAACCAGCTCCCCGGAAAACCAGATATGTCCTACCTTTGGACGATGCACTTTGATGGATCAAAGCGTAAGGACAGGGCTGGCGCAGGTGTCATACTGACATTGCCCCAAGGAGACAAACTGAAATACATTCTGCGAATGCAGTTCACTGCCTCCAACAATGAAGTTGAATACGAAGCCCTGTTCCACGGGATGCGGATGGCAAAAGCCTGCGGTGCCAAGAGGCTAATCATCTATGGCGACTCCAAGCTAGTCGTCAACCAGACAATGCACGAGTGCGACACACTGAACGACAATATGATCGCCTATCGTGATCTCTACGACACACTCGAGGGGGACTTCGACAGATGTGAGCTGCAACACGTAGGCCGCGAAAGCAATGAAGAGGCAGATGCACTCGCCAACATTGGCTCCACCTGCGCCCCCATACCTCTTGGGGTATTTCTCGAGCGTATCTGCGAACGCTCCATCAAGCCAAAGGCCGCAGAGAAGAAAACAAGCGCAACAACAGACTCGGGGGCTACGCCGCCCAATGAGCCAATGGCACTCGATGACCTAGAGCTCGACACAGGACTCGAGGGACCAATGGGGGTCATGATGATCGAGCCATCTTGGACTAAACCCTACATCACATATCTTCTCAGCAAGAGGCTACCAGATGACCCGACTGACGTGCGACACATTGCACAGCGATCCAAGGCATTCGCCGTCATCAATGGCAAACTATACAAGCGCAGCATCATAGGAGTACTCCAATGGTGCATCTCCAACACGGACGAAAGGGCCGTCCTCCTCGACATACATGAAGGGGCTTGCGGGCACCATGCCGGCAGTCGCGCCCTCGTCGCCAATGCTCTACGAGCTAGATTCTACTAGCCCACGGCCATGCACGACGCCAAGGACATCGTCCAGAGATGCAACGCTTGTTAGCGATTTGCGGACAAACCACACGCACCTGGCGTGGAACTCCGACCAATACCACTAGCTTGGCCCTTTGCACAATGGGGAATCGACATGGTCGGCAAGCTCCCGAAGTGCTCGCGAGGAGGATACGTCTACCTCCTGGTCGCAGTCGACAAATTCACCAAGTGGATAGAGGCCATGCCGGTGACCAACCAGTCAGGAGCCAGTGCCGTCAAGGTCTTCGAGTCCACTGTCTATCGCTTCGGAGTGCCACACAGCATCATCACGGACAATGGAACGAACTTCACCTCTAAGGAGTTCCAGGGTTTCTGCGAAGACCTGGGAATCAACGTAAGCTATGCCTCCGTAGCTCATCCATAGACCAACGGTCAAGTCGAAAAGGCCAACGGCCTCATCTGCGGCGGAATCAAGAAGCGACTCCTCCGACCACTCGAGCAAGCCGCCGGATGCTAGCCAGACGAATTGCAGTCTGTACTCTGGAGCCTGCGCACAACCCCAAACAGCGCCACGGGATACACCATGTTCTTCATGGTGCACGGAGCTGAAGCAGTACTACCCACAGAAGTACGCTTTAAAGCCCCACGGGTAGTCGCATACAACGAGTAGGAGTCAACACTTGCACTCGAAGACTCCGTCGATCTCCTTGACGAGGCACAGGAAATCGTAGCAAAAAGATCGATGATCTACCAGCAGAACCTGCACAACTACCACAACACAAGGCTACGACCCAGATCCTTCGTCGAAGGAGACCTGGTCCTGCGACTGAAGCAGCAAGGGCACCTCAAGCTCGAGTCCCCTTGGAAGGACCGTACGTGATTACAGAAGTAATCCTAGGTGGCGCCTATCGCCTCAAAGATTTCGAGACAGGAGTCGCATACTCCAACCCCTGGAACGTCGCACAAATGCGGCGCTTCTACCCTTAGTCGTTTTTCTTCCTTTTACATTACAAATAAGGCTTTTCAGCCAGACTACTTAGCCACACATTGTACCTCGTACTGTTCTACAAATAAATAAAGCTAAGTGCCCCAAACTCTGTGTTTTCTATTATTTGTCGCAATCTTATCACTCGGGGGTTGCGCCACCCTTTACACAACTGTTCTACAAACCAATCACGATATCCCGAGTAGCGGACGCACTAATCGAACCCTTGGCAAACGCCAACCCAGCTGCAACGCACCTGACAGGTTGGCAAGGTGCTGAGATAAACACACGTCAGGCTAACAAAAAGGAATCGCATAGTGCAAGGCACTCGCAAAACATACGAGCTAGCAAGCTCTTTACATATCAATATTAATCAATTATATACAACATACATACGAACTTTACAACACTGATATACTTATGTGTAGGATACAAGTTAAACTACTGTTGCAACAGAAGAACGTTTGTCTGTTCTTTGAAGAAGTCAACAATTTCCTCTGTTGGGCGATCCACCGCCTGGTAATGAGGAACCATATTCCAGGTCAAACCTGCCGACGACGTCGGAGGTCCAGCAACAACAGCTGCAATATCCACATCAGGCATGTGCAGTCGCACCAGCGACAAAGCAGCCTTGGCGCCAGCCACTAACTGCTACTGCACGCACTCGCGAACTGCACTCAAATCCTGAAACTTAGCCAGGAGAGCCAACAAGCTTGAGGGGATGGTGTCCAGCGGAAACATCGTCTGGTAGATATTCCTTAGGCACGACTGCGATTTCTTCAGAAAGTGGAGCACTCGCGAGGCACGATCCTGCAGGGTCGCAAGTGCGATTACGCGATCATGATCCACCCAGAAGTACCCACTTGCCTGAAGTTGTTCCTGGGTTAGGTCGTTCATGCGAATGGCGATCCTGTCTTTCTCATCCTGCGGATGACGTGCGCTGACAACTATACCAGGCAAGAGGCAAAAGCATGAAGACAATGAACTACCGCGATTGACTACAAGAAAAGATAAGGGGGCAGAAAGCTAACATTTGAACTGATCACCCAGCTGCGCCACCTCCTCTAGTAGATATTGTTTTCAGGCGGTGGCTTTCTCCACCCTCGACTTCCATACATCCGCGTTACCACGGAGGACGGGCAGTTCATGTTCCAGCTGCTTAACGCGATCGCGCAGTCGCGAAAGAAGGGACAACTCATCCACCCTTGAGTGCGACTGCGCTAAGGTATCACCAGCGGATGGCGGAAACCGAGGTTCACTCGAAGGACCACTCGATGTACCCTATCACAAGCCAAGCAAGAGATAATAAGAGACCAAGCAACACATGGACAAAAACTCAAGTGCATTCAAACATAGCAAAAGTATCAATAGAGACACTCAGCCAGCGGCATGTTTTCAACAAAAGGAGTCGAGCTATTAACTATTACAAATATAACTACTGAGGAGCAGCTTGCTTCTTCGACTTGGACTTTGGTTTCGGGGGCCTCATCGAGTCCGTGGCAGTGTCAGACGCCACAGACTTCCTGCCGGTCCCAGACACCGCAGCCTTCACCGCCTTCTTGGCTCGCTGCAGCTCCTTAGAATACTTGGCGACTTTGTTGATGAGTTGCGGCCCGTACTTGCCGCAGACAGTTGCAAAAGGAGCAACAACTACCTATTGACCATCTGCGCCGACGGACATCGCCTTGGAGACCGTGGCTGGATCCATCTCCACTCCATGGGCTTGCACCATGGCGAGTGCCATGGAGGCGCCAACCGCACGGTGCGATTTCCTGAAGTCCGAGGGGACACCTCCAGCAAGGGACTCTGCCAGGTCATCCAAGTTCTCAATCAGCTCAGCCTTGGGCGCCAGCTCCTCGCAGATGCGACTGAGTACGCCCTTAGCTTTGGTCAGCGTTCCCTGAATGGAAGTGCTGCGGTCTTCGACTACCGCGATGGCGCCTGCTAAAGCATCATCGTGATGAAGCGCCTAGGCTTCGAAGATCAGACCACCAACATCTACACAGAGCAAAGTGTCAGCACAATAGCAAGATATCGAAGAAAGAAGCAATCAAAATGAAAATGAAAGAATACCTGAAAGAGACTTGGCAATCGAGAAGAGCTGTTCTTTGAACAACTTTTCCCTCGCGGCGATGGAGGTGCGCAAATCCTCTTCGCGTTTCCACGATTCATCCAGCACAGCGACTGCCTCGTCGCAACTCTTTACCACTGCGGCAAGCGTCTTTTCAAGAGAAGCTGCGTTGCGGAGGAGTTCGTTATGCTCGGCTGCCAAAATATACGACGGAGCATCAGTCGAATGTATAAACTTCGCAAGAATAAAGAGGAAGAAGCAAAATACTAACTTTCAACGACTCGATGGCGATTGTCCAGCATGGCGTGCCGATGACCCATCACAAGTACCTACTCCGCCAAGCGAGCAGCTTCCTTCACAATAAGCTGCCTCAGAAGAAAGTAAAAGATCAGCAGACAACATGGACCACAAATTCGACTGCAAAAACAAAATCACACTTACATGCTCCTCCAGGGACTCCGAAGTTGATTGCCGCGCAGTCGTCTGGACAACCATCTAGTGTTCCACAGCGTGTGGAGAAGTCGAAGAGTTGTGCCCGGAGTGGGCCGCCAATGGAGGAGAAGAAGATCGCTTAGCAACATCCTTGGCCTTGGAGTCCGCGACTCCAGATTCCTTCAAAAATTGGACGTCGCCAGAAGACGACGACGTCGGTTAACTATGGAACAAAAACCAGCATCAGGAAAATGCAACTACAAAAGGAACCAAGACAAGAATTGTAGACTTACCAGTCAAATTTATCAAAATCGAAGGTTTGGTTCTCCGACTCCGACGACTCCTTTGGCAGCCACATCTTCTTGCGAGCATATGGTGCCATGGAACTCATAGGAACAGCAGGAATCAGCGACTCCGCACCAATAGCTGGGCCTTCTAGAGTCGAAGGAGACGATGCATCCGAATCTTCGCTGTGCAAACGCTTGCGAGTGTCCAGACCGCTGGACTCGGGGGCTTCCTCCTCCTCTTCAAGTGGGATGGTCGATTTCGACACGTCCTCTTCATCCACTTCGCGAGGAATAACCCTCTCAGGAAGAGGGGGCAAACTGGGAGACACCTTCCAATCCTGCTTACAGAAAACAAGTCAGCATACTTCAAGAAATTGGAAGCACTCGACAAATAAAGCTACTTCGTAGCACAATTATACCTCAGGAGGAGGGTTAGAGGCATCAAATGGAGGCACGAATGGTTCACTGGGGAGGCGATCCTTGGTGGTGTACTTGGTCAACAGTCGCACCCTCTTATCTACTTCACCCGCGGAAATGCCATCGGCAGATACGCGAGTGACATCGTCCGCACTAGCCCATTGGAACATGGGGTGGACTCTGGCCTGCAGAGGCTGGATGCGAAGGCGCAACCATGCGCGAATGAGGGCGGCGCCTCCCTCTTCTTTACCCATGCGATTCTCCAGGTTGCAGACGCGCTCGTACAACACTTCTGTCTCCTCAGACTCGCCAGGCATCACCACGTTCTTCCAAGAACGCCTCCTCTTGCACGGCATCGTGGGATCAAAGGGCGCGAGTCTATAGTGCTCTCCGTCGGCCTTCTGGTCGCGGATGAAGAACCACTTGTCCCTCCACCCTTGGACGGACGCCATGAGCTTGATATCAAAGTATGTGACAGAGGAGTCGACATGTATCCCACAGCCTCCTACGTCGTAGACTATGGAACCAGATGCCGACTGGCGCTTCAGCTTGAAAATCCGCTTGAAGAGACCAAAGTGCGGTTCGACTCCGAGCCAGCACTCACAAAGCGTGATATAACACGCAATGTGAAGAAGAGAGTTTTGGGACAGCTGGTGCAACTGGAGCCCATAGAAACAAAGAAGGCCCCTGACAAAAGGATGCAGGGGCAAAGAAAGGCCACGGATGATGAATGCGAGGAACATCACCCGGAAACCGGACAGAGGACGCGGGGTTACCTCGTCGCCAGGCACTGGCGAATCATCTTCGGCGTGAGAAAGAACTCCATCTTGATGCAGAAGACGGAGCTCAGAAGCCTTGATGATGGACGCGTGCCACGCGCCATTGGTGACGCGGGTGCCCGCACCCTTCTTCTTGCTGGCGCCGGCGGCGCTAGTACCCACGGAGGCGGAGGCACCCTTCTTCTTGGCAATGACGGTGGCGGCAGTAGACCCAGTGGCGGCGCCTCCTTTCTTCTTCCCCATCTTGTGGTGGCGGTGCGAGCGGTGGAAATAGCTAGGAAACACGCGGAGTTGGTCCAGCGCTACGAAGGGGACGAACTCTAGGAAGCAGAGGGCAACAGCAATGGCGATGGAAGCACAAGCAGAGAAAGAGTAGATGGGAAATTACCGCAGCTGCGCTGCTACTGAACCACCTTGCGGATGCAATCCAACGGCCAGCAGAAACCCTATTGGACGTGTGGCGCACATTGCGATCGACACGTGGAGAGGCTAAAACATGAACCGTCCCCCACTACCTCCATTACGCGCGGAAATCGAGGAGGCACGGTTAAAACGAAATATTACGCACGCCCGGTCAAGTCAGGGTCAGACAATGGGACCCACCGTCACGTCTCATAAAGGCCACGCGGGCAATCGAGGTCATCACATCACAAGACGATGTCATCAAATATTGAGCACTAGAATACTTCGACTACTTTAGTCCTTGCTCGAGTCTTCGACTCCACCAAGCACTCGGGGGCTACTCCCATAGGGAGCACTGGTCGCGCACCCTACGATTTTCTTTTTATGCAGGAATATGGACATTCAAAGCATACCCAACCACTCGAATCTACGATTCGACTATGGATCATGGGTTACTCCCATAAGGAGCATCGGAAATAAATTCGACTGAAACAAGCAAACAAAAGACGACAACAGTCGCGAAAGTTCTTTAGTCCCTGCCTGAGTCTTCGACTCAACCAGGCACTCGGGGGGCTACTCCCATAGGGAGCGCTGGTCACGCACCCTATGATTATTTATACATCATACTGTGTGTTGATAACATCCACACTCGAAGTCTATGGCGACATTGCCTCATATTTATCCCTACAAACAGACTGCGTCTACTGGGTCACCTGAATCGTCTCCGCGATGACAAAAAAATTGGATGCCACGCTTGCAGTGTGAAGATAAGACCTGAATAAGGCCTGGCAACGCATTTGCTGCGCACTACCAGAAATATATCCGTGCCTACAGGTACGATGAACATGCCTTGACGGACGCGTCGAGTGCTCACACCCATATACTGGAATTCGACTCCTGTAAGACCTCCGCGGCTTGAGTCGAATTACACGAGGACTTTTCCGAATTCGAGTTCGGGGACTCGAGTTCGAGTAGATTGCGTTGTTTTGCCCTAAGGCAGTTAACTGATACCGATGCATCGGTTAAATGAGGCACGCATATCAACAATCCCTATGATATAGACAGAACACTCGAAAAAATACTCAGTCATGCACTCGAAAGGCTTCATAAAGTCCCCAGTCGAATCTACAATTCCACTGGACACTCGAGGGCTACTGACATGGGTATACCCTGCAGGTACTCAAGTTTGGTATATACGGTTCGGGTACGGTGGAAGCCCACGGCGTTGCCACGGCCCAATGAAGACTTCGAGTGGCCCACGGACTCTCAATGACTTGCGAGACAAGAAGAAGTTTAAAGATAGAAAGTTTAAAGGGAAACCCCTAATCTGTAACCGACTCGACCTGCTACCCGAGACCTGGCATATCTATATAAAGGCTAGGAGGGGGCGGCGAGGAGGACACACGCAACCCTAGTTTCCACAACTCTCGCTAGATTGCATCTGCACGCCCCATATAATCTTCGATTCCTTCGTTAATTCCAAGAGCAGACAAGAAGGAGTATGGACCTCTACGAGGTCTGAACCTGGGTAAACCTTGCGTCCATGTGTGCTTGTTTGCTAGCCGATTGATGCTTCCAGCACTCCCTCCTTCTCCAAAACCCAAGTCCATAACAATGGGCATTGATGAGTTAAACCCTCGTCAATTACACTTACCACAAAGAAGCACGATGGAGCAACTCAAGACAGAAGCCGCAATTTTTAAGAAAATTCGTTACTCTTATATCCAATAAGGCCAATGACCAGGAAATTACGCCCATGCAATGTATCCATTTATACTCATCAATGAATAAATAAAGTATTTCTCGGCATAAAAATTTCTAAGGCACATACATGTAGTTATGCAAAGAGACATCAGTTTGTCGGGTCCTCAACAAAAGAATACAATGTACAATCAAAATCTTGTATAAAGTATACGACCTTTTTGACAAGTATAAATAAGATCTATACAGTATTTTTCTAAAAAAAGTATTAAATCTACATAATAGAAGCAGAAATAGTCAGATAGGAAAGTTCATAAAAAACTCCTCATCTACCTCTAGGCACCTTCGAACAATTCTAATTGCAGGTCTACGGGCAGCAGCATAATGAGGTGCCATGATGATAAGACCACCATCAGTAGGAGGAGTCAACTCTGATGATATGACATCCAAATCTAGCGTCAGATGATGCACATGCACCCAAGACAACACAAACTTGGTACCCACCACAAGTTGAAGCTTTACAAAATGATGAATCTGTTCACCCTGCTGAAATTTCGCCATCAAATCATCTAAAGTCTGAGGCTGGGGATCCCGAGGAAACATGGCATTATAAATAATGATCAGTGATCTGTGACAACACTCGACAAACTGCTCCACTTCAGATATACGGTCCTGAAGCAGGGTCACAGCGTAAGCGCAACGATGATCAATCCAGAAGTCCGTCCCGGAATTTTGAGAAGCAGACACGAGAGCTTGAATTTGGTTGCGTAGACGTTGGGTTTCTTCCCTCTCGCACAATAGAATGCCTACAAAGAAAAAGAAAGGAATATAGAAATTGCCATCCCGCAAAAAGACGAACGACAAAAATACAAAATCCTTAAGGACTTACACAACATCTTTTCACTTGCCCTGGAAATCTCGTCCAGGAAGTACGCCTCACGATCAAGGGCATGACACATCTTTGACTTGGCAACATCCACCATTGATTGAACAATCCAAAATTTTCCTTAAAGTTTCTTCACCTACTCAATTTTTTCAACATATAATGGTGGGTCTACTGTATGCACAATGGCAGTCTCAGTTACACCCATCCCAGACGAGGATGGGGTCACATCTGACGTCTACGCAGGCGTAGGGGGAGCAGCCGAATCATTCATAATCTAGCAAGGGACATGAAAGATAGAAAACTTTCAGCAAAGAAAAGAGCCACTCATATACATATATACAAAAATACTCTTCTCATCAAAAGGAGGCACTTCAGAGATAGGATAATTTAATAGTCATTATAGTGGCAGCAGAAGAAATACAAGAAACTACAAAACAAAGCTACAAAGCAGATTTCTCCAAAGAAAAAGTTGCGCTGTAGAAGGATCACTATCTATAGTGGGTACAGCAACCGAAGAAGGAGCTCCAGTCGAAGAAGGAGCACTTGACCCCTTTGGATCTGAATTTATAACCAGGAGCAACCAGGAAAATTTCTTGGCCCTCTTAACAAAAGGCTTCAAATCAACCGGATGGCCTTTGGAGTTGACTAGGACAAAGGAGCTAACCTTCTCCCAGTCGACCTTCTCGCCATGCGCCATCACCAACACCATCAAAGTTTCTGTACCACTTTTCGACTGAGTCATGTTGTATCCAGCAAGCGGACTCGGGTCGGCACCAAAAATAGCGACAAGGTCATTCAAATCAGCAGGTATCTCCTTCCACGAAAAGATTTTGGCATGTAGGCTCTTGAAGGCGCAGCGCAAGCGGATAAGAAGGTTGCGCACATGAACACTGTTAGCTTCTAAAGTGCTAACAGCATCCGTTAAAGGGTCAACATTTTTATCTTCGTCAAGCAGCAAATTTTGTCCTGACAGCTCTACACATACCAAAAGGTGGGGGATGGTAAGAACATAGAAGCAATAAGGACTAAAATACAAATCTTCACTTGCCAAAATAAAAACTTATGAGTCAAGGAAGTGTTGAGGGTCTCCAAGCGCTTCTAAAGATTTTCATCTCGGGTGGCAGCTTGCTTGGCTTTTTCCTCGGCATCAACACTAGCTTTCTGATTGGCCGCCTCCAAATCTTCTTCAACAATCCGAAGTTTGGCCTCGAGATCGTTGGCATGCTCCAACGCCTCGTCCCGGATGACCCCGAACTCCTTGACAACAGCTAAAGAAATCAGAAAGTAATGCAAAAGGTTAGAAAAATGGGAGGAAGTGCAGAAATCACAAAAAATGACAGTATACCTTTCAGACCTTCGGCTTCATTATGGATCTTGATGAAGTGAGAGGCCATATCAACCATCTCAGGCATCACAGGCTGCGAAGAAGGGCATTAGGAAAGACAAGTAAAGGAGGGTCCATGGTGAAATTAAAAAATCATGGGTGTACTTACATATTTCATATCCACCGTGGCAGGGATCTCAGATATCACCACGCCTTTGCCAGTCGATTTTATTTTCTTCGGCGATGGGGGCTTCGGTGAAGCAGCAACATCCTTCTGAACAAGGGGATCCACAGAAGACGCGAGCAAATCTTTTGGGCCCTTGGCAATAGGAGCAAAAGAAGTTCCAAGAGGAGACAAGGTCGGGTCCTCCGCATCATCACCACTATAAGAGCAAGGACGAAGAATAAAGAAGCATCGGCAGTTCAGTCATCCGACAAAATAATAAAGAGAAGAAAACCACTTACGAAGATATGTCTTGCGCAAAGCGGAATAGGTTCTTTTGAGGAGGGGCCGATGATAATGGAACGACACCCAAAGGTTTTGGGGCCGTAGAATCATCTGAGTCCTCGATGGTTTCCGCCGCATTAGTACGTTTCCGCTTTACGCCAATAGGCGCAACACGAAAATCTTTGGAGTGAGCTGACGGAAGCGACGGCATTCTCGATGAAGATTCCGTGACAGATGTATCCATTTCCTAATCAATGGCAGTCCCAGTCATGGGGAGATCATCAGATGCAGAAGGACTAGCAGGAAGTGCACCACTCTCGGGAAGAGGACGAAGGCAGGACATATGATCATAGTCCTGTGCAAACATAAGACCAGCAATCACAAAAGAGAACAATTGCAAAAGGAACAAAAGTGGTGAACAAAGAGAAAGGAATTGACCCCAGGAAGGCGGTTCTTCTTGCCAAAAGGATCTACACCATAATCAGATGGAAACGTACTCTTCGCTGTAAGGGTTGTAAAACTACGAACCCTTTTTTCATAAATCTTGAGGGTTAGGTTGTCCCGAGAAATCCTCATTGGATCCTTTTTTCGGTATACGCCCACGTACCAGAAAGATGGGCTTGTAGTGGCTGCACGCAGAACCGCAAGAAATATGCCAAAATCTGAAGACCAGATAATTCCTTGCAAACCTCATGCTGTAGTTTGAAATACGGTCAAGATGTGGTTGGATCTCCGCAATTTCTTCGATAGAAGGACGCTGATCCCAGGAGTCATGTTTGCAGCAAGTTTTTTTGGGTCAAAGGGGGCTAACGCGAAAGACTGACCCTCAACTGGTTGATCCTTGATATAAAACAACCCGGTTTTCCATCCTTGGACGGAATCAGCGTGTTTAAAATCAAAGTAATCTACATCGGAACGAACGGAGAAAATGGCGCCACCAACGTCATGGAAGATGGTGTCGGTGGCATTGCAGCGAACATAAAATAAATACTTCTAAAGGCCCCAATGGGGATGAATCCCGAGAAAGCATTCACAGAGAGTGACAAAACAAGCAACATGGAGGATAGATTTTGGTGTGAGCTAATAGAGTTGCACGCCATAGACGAAAATAAGACCACGAAGAAATTCGTGGACAGGAAGAGAAAGGCCGCAGAAAAGAAAGGAGAGAAACATTACCCTCCAGCCCGGTTTGGGGATTGGAGCAGCTTCGTCTCCAAGAAGCTTGAAGGTACCCTCTGCTAGATGGCCGGAGTTCCGCACCTCACGGAGCTCCCGCGTCATACACTTCGAAGGGGCCTAGCCGACGGCCCTCTTCCTAGTGGCCTTCATGGCTGCGGTGGAAGTCCTCACCTTGATTTTTCCCATGGCGATGAAGGAGCGATGCTAGTGCAAAGCAGGAGTTCGCAAGAAGGACGGAGGAAGGCAAGGGTGCAAGGAGGAAGATGAAGTTAGCAAGAACAAGGTAAAAAAAGGGTAAAAGAAATCTCCTTCCCTTATAAAGAGCAAAGCTGCACAGATTGGACTGTTCGATGCAAAATCGAATCGTCCAAAGGACACATGATGATGACACGTGTCCATAGATTCTATAAAGGAAAATATCTCAAGAAGTTATTACTGCGGTAAAAACGGAGAACACCGCACGTCGCCTCGATCTTCATGCAAAAAAGGGGGACATGTAGTCTAAAAACTCTGCTAAATATGCCACCATGCGTCATCATTACTGTAGCACGGGCCCACGCTCGACATGTCTCGTCACAAGCATATCTTTTGAGAATCAAGCAACATAATATTTGTCATCCCATAATAAAAATGGTTCAGTGGAAAGGATACACACCCGAAGAAAAATAAGGAGTTGAAGCAAATTCCTCCAAGAAAATAGACTGAGACTACAATCGAATATGAAAATTTTGACTGTAGCCACGGGGGCTACTACTACCGGGAGCGCTATTCGCGCACCCGACAAATATTTGAGGAAACATTGACATCATATTTTCGAGCCTATGTCCTAACGCATACATCCGAACATAGCCTCAGTGGCTACTCCTATCAGGAGCGCTGATGCGCACCTGATAAAGGAAAAACAAAAACCTCCTATCAGGAGGGTGTATATGAAGCAAAAATCAAGCATCCGACAGAAATAATCTCAGATAGCAACTAAATGCAATAAAACTCCGAATGTCATGTTCAAAAACATGAAGGTAAGACCCCAGGATTTGTCCTGTGTGGCCTGGTAATCGCACAAGAATGCGCTCTACCAGTAATATATCCATATCTATGATACGATGAAAAATCACGGGGAACGGGTTGGGTACCCAATAAAATAAAACTAGAATTCAGTATTCGATAAGACCTCAGTGGCTCGAACTGAATTACGCCAGTAATAAATCCTGAGTTCAGGCCTGGGGACTTGAATTTGATGTAGGACAACCTTGCTTTTTCCCAGGAGCAATTAACTGATTCCTGATCCATCGGATGCATTAGGCTCATTGTACCAAATCCCTATAAAACTTTAAAACAGTGAAAATAAAGAAAAAAGAACTAAACATATCCTTAAGACTCAACCCAAATCTATGATTCAGGTAGAGTCTCGGGGGCTACTGACATAGGTATGATTACTCGGATCCCTATAATTTGCTACCTAGGGCCTGCAGAAAGGCTTACGGCCCATGAAGAGTCAAGATGAAGATCCAAAGGAGCAACCGACAATGATTGTAGTTGTATTAGGAAAGAGGAACAAAGACCAACATCGAGTTGGTGTTGTAATCATGTAACCTATCCGCATACAGCTTTGAGACCCGGCCTATTATATATAGGATGGGAGAAGTCTAGGAAAAGTACCGAACAATCCCCAAGCGATTTGTAATAGAGCGATTCTCTCAATATTCAGGCGACTTTGACTCCATTGTTTTCCTGACATCCGAAGAAATCCCCAGCATTCTCTTTTCTGCAAAACCATAAGTCCTTCTTCATGGATATTGCCGAGATCGCACCTCGTCACATGTAAAATATGCAAAAGATAAATTAGAAGCGTCTAGTTTTATTTTTGTTGGGCTTGTGTCATGATATGATAAATGTTATAATTTTAGTATGGTAAGATACTCTCTGGAATTATAACAAAAATAAGTGGGAGAACCATAGATCTTGGCGCTACACGAATGGAATGATAGAGATCATACCATGATGCACAAGATAGTGATCAAGTGCAAAAACCATATCATATCACTTTATGCATATGATGTTTATTTGCATCTTATTTTTCTTATGTCTAGCTTAGAACTTGGAGGTAGCATTATAAGATGACCCCTCTCACCAAATATCAAGATAATAATATGTTATTCCTTAGTATGCACCGTTAAGAAAGTTTGTCGTTTCGAAGCACCACGTGATGATCTAGTATGATAGAATCTACGTTCGCATACAACGGGTGTAAGACAGTTTTACACACATGGGTACTAAGGTTCTTACTTGGCGAGCCTAGCATGTATAGACATGGCCTCGGAACATGAACCGAAAGATAAAGCACGAGTCACATGAATGATATGATGTCCATATGATGCTCACCATTGGAGCTGCACCACCACTCGTGATGATTGGTCGTGGTGTAGTGAATTTGGTTCATGTAATCACCAAAATGACTAGAGGGATGTTGTTTTGAGTGGGAGTTCAATTTAGTAATTTGGATTAATTTGAACTCAATTTATCATAAAATAAATCTAAGTGAATTTGCAGAGTTTGTTGTAGTCACTAGCATTTGTTTACTACCTTGTTTTTTAGATATAATTGAGAAATTAGAACTGTAGATTTCTAGAATTTTACTTTACGAGCTGGTATTGTATTGTTTTATGAGTGTCAATCTAAAGTTTTAAAATACTATTGCAAACTTTCAACAAAACCTCACTTACTCTGTGAAATTCAATAAGTTTTATTGACTTAAGAGTAACAAATTCTAGCACTAGTATCAAAGTATCATGCTTGTCTCCATGATTCTTGATATTGAAAAATTGTTTTAATATCAACGTTATCTAGGAGCTGATTTTTTTTTAGAAACCATCATGTGTAGAAGATATTGTGATATCTGAAATAATGTCTTGGTTGCAATATGATGGAGTATAATTTAATAAAATACATATTCTCGTATTGTATGAGAATTTGTAAAGGTTGGAGACGCTAGATGTCCTAATCACCCAAAAGGTTTTAGGAATTAACATTATATTCGCGATTCGTCCTTATGAGCTATAGTAGCTTGATCCTAAAAATTGTCATGATAAGGATGGATATAAGATGTAGGTAAAATGTTTACTACATTAAAATGATTACTAAAGGAATGAAATTTTGAAAGAACGCTGATCATTTGATGATGGTGATGTACTTCAAAAGTGCA
Source organism: Avena insularis (assembly GCA_023614405.1). NCBI lineage: Eukaryota > Viridiplantae > Streptophyta > Magnoliopsida > Poales > Poaceae > Avena > Avena insularis. Next base: position 163,556,737 of record CM042696.1, read on the forward strand.
AGTCCAAAGGTATTAATATTTGACTATACAAGCTTTAAACTATGTGTCATATGTATGGCACCACTATTTATGTTGATAGTTTATTTTAAAAGGGAAAAGAAAATACTGAAAGAGAATCTCGGAAATATTTGGTAGAAAAGAAAATACTGGAAATGTCCAGATTAGGTATATGAATGATATACACGATATGGTGTATTATTTGCTTGTTAAACAATCTGGTTCGTGGGTATTGGATACCGAATTGGTTGGTGTGAAATGTCACACAGAGCAACAAAATTCATGAACTGCAATGGCCTAAGTAACTAGCAAAAGAATACGTGATGTTGTTCATTGAAAACAAATAAAGTGTTATTATGTTACTCATTGACATCAAAGCTTCCTTCAAGATTTGTATTTCAATAATTGTTATTTTGTTCCGGTATTATGAGAATGATGGTTGTTCAAATAATTACCATATTCCATTGAAGATGGATGAACTCTTACAAATCTAGTTGGATAAATCACATCCATAAACACCGATGCTAAAGTGTCATAAGACGAATGATTAGAAAATCACTTATGAGTAACACTGCAGTTTAAATTATATTGGAAAGAAAACATGAAGAAACTCCATGCTGATGGAATATTGGAGTCTTTTGATATTTGAGTCAATTGACGCTTGTGAGAATTTTCTGGAAATAATTTAAATTTCGTTCACATGCCAAATAGGAACGAACGACTAACTTATTGGAAATTGTGTATATTGATGCATATAGTCCATTATGTGCTTATTAGACATTGTGCATATTGATGCATATAGTTCATTATGTGTGTAGCCATATGTGGTGGATCATTCAAACTTCATATACTTTAACCAAAGATTAGAGTGAATATATGTATATTTACTTAATCAGGAAGAAGTATGAAACATTTGAAAATCTTCAAATGATTTCAAGTTGAAGTGGAAAATCATTGTAATGAGAAAATAAAGAATTTATGATTGGATCATAAAGGAAATATTTGAGTTACAAGTTTAGCAAGAACACCTAAGATTTAGAGAATCGTTCCATGGATTTATGTTTCCCGATAAACCATAGGAATATGGATTATTCGAGAGATATAATCAAACCGTGTTTGACATGGTAGGATAAATAGTGTTATTTATAAAATTGCCATTATATTTCGAAGATTAAGCTTTAGTAACTATTGCTTTTACACTGAAAAGAGCTCCAGCGTGATCCGTTGAAATGACACCATATGAGTTATGGATTAGAATAAAATCCAAGTTGTCTTTTTCTTAAATTTTAGTATGTTAGGCATAAGTAAAATATTTACAACCAAAGTCAGATAAGCATATCTTTGTAGGTTATCCTAAAGAAATAATTGGGTATTCCTCCATAACACCAAAGATAAAAGTGTTTGTCACCTAGAACGTTAAGTTTTTTGAGAAGGAATTTTTCACGAAAAGTTAAGTGGGAGGACAATAGAACTTTGACAAGGTTATTGAACTTTAACTATATGTGCTGAGTTGCGTAATGCCGGAAAGTGTCCCGGAGGTATCCATAATGCTCATGGCTCCCGTGACTCAAAATTTGTGGTCACGGAGATCTAAGTTCCTATTGAATCGTGTAGGTCAGGTAAACAATCAAATACTAAGATTTGAGATTAAATCGTTATTGTTTGACAATGATGAACCGACTACACGCAAAGAAGCGATGATGGGCCATGACTCCATCAAATGGATTGAAGCCATAAAATCCATGATAGTTCCATACACAAGTAACCAAGTTATTGTACTTGGAAGACCCTCTGAAAGGCATAAAGCCTACCAGTCGTATTTGGGTTTTAAAGAAACAGACATGGATGTTTCACATCTATGAAATAGTCGACATGTCAGTAAAAAGTTCACGACAATGTTCAAGGAGTTGAATACGACAAGATTCGATCTTTCGTAGCGATATTTAGTCTAGACGAATTAATGTAGCAACCACTACATATGTCAATTGTTGTATATGCTAGTTGGACAAACAAAACAACATTCTTCTAAAATAATGGTTACCAAGGATGTGTACGTGACATGGTCCGAAGGGTTTTGTTAAATCAAAGGATGCTAAAAGGCACACAAACTTCAATGGTTGAAGTAAGCATAGTGAGGTTGGAATCTTCACCGTGATGAAAATGTTAAAATGTTTAATTTCACCAGTAACGATGAAGATGCTCGTATTTACAAGAAATTAAGTGAGAGCGATGAGACATATTTCTAATACATTATGTATAATACATATTGTTGATTAGAAATGATGTATCTTTTATTGACACAAGTTAAGGATTTTATTAAAATTAGATTTAAATGAAAGTTTGGGGCAAAACTAGAATATTTGGCATCAAAGTCTATTTGGATAGATTGAGATGCTAATATGGTTATGCCCAATGTACATAGATAAAATACTGAATGAGTTCAATATGAAAACGACGATAAAAGATCTTGCCACATGAAAAAGGTTGAATCAAGATTCAAGTATATTGATACTTGGTGAGTGAATCAAGATTCAAGTGTTTTGATACTTGATGAGTAAAATCACATGAATATCTTGATAAACAATATTCAAGTCTTTTCACACTTGGTGAAGTGAAATCACACGAATATCTTAATCAATCATACCGCGATATGTACATATCCAGATATGTCTTATGCTCTAAATGTTATGAGCATATACCAGGGTGACTCATAAGATGATCATTGGACAATAGTAAGTATATTCTTATGATCTTTGGAAGAACTAAGAATATATATTTTGTATGTAGAAGTGACAAATAGTTCATTGTTAAGTGTTACATTGATGCTAGATAGTTCATTGTAAAGTGTTACATTGGCACTATACAAATGGTTCATTATAAAGTGTTACATTGGAACTAAACAGATAATTCATTGTAAGATATTACATTGGTACTAGTTTTTTCACAAGGTACAAACTAAGTTTATCTCAATTTAGGCTATAGGTTAAGATAGCATAATATAATGGAAGAAAGTTCCATGATAGATTTTGATAAGTTCCAAAAGATTAAGGACATTGTGACGGATACTACAACGAAAGGCTAAGTATAAGATTGCTATAGTAGCAGCAAAGGAACTAGGTGTGGTTCTCCATGGGATAGTAATATGAAGATCTATTGTATGATAATAGTGTCAACATGTTTTCAGCTCAAGGAACTAAGGTATCACCAAAGGACCAAATTTATACAATGTCATCTCATTTGAGAATGAGTGATACGTAGAGACGCAAAGACATGCAAATACTAACCAAATTTATACAATGCCATCTCACCAAAGTATAGTAACACGATCATGCCATTATGTTTACACTACTATAACATCATTCAAAGTAACCATAATCCTTAGACCATGAGATCACGTCAATTACTGACTTCAAAAGAGTATTTTGAATGCATCAAACGTCACACCGTAACATGGTGATTATAAAAGTGTCGTTAGGTACTTGGAAAGTGTTAGTTGAGGCTCGTGGATCAAGAGTGGGATTTGTTCATCCTGATAACGGAGAGATATACTCATGGCCCTCTTAGTGATATCACATTAACATAGCATGCAAGCAAGTGATAATGATCACTAAGAATGTTATATCACGGGCACAAGAAAAGAGTACTTGTCAGTAATGGGATCGAACTAGGTATGAATAATACCGAATGATCAGATCTTGGACAAGTAAAATATCGTGAGACAAAAGGAATTTGTTACTTCGAATAAAAGGTCACACGATCACTAAGTCATCACATGAACTGGTGGGAGTCATTATGGATCTCCATGTCCCCCTAATGATTGTTGATCGGAGAATGTCTCGATCATGTCCACACAGTTCGTGACCCATAGGGAGACACACTTAAGGGTAGTCGACGCATTTGAGTGGATAGAGAACACCGGAGAAAATACTGGACAACGCATGAATTGTTCTAATAAAAACTGTCGGAATAGTTTCGGTGTATCGAAATATTGTGAGGGGATAAAATGTTAATGTGTTCATTAAATTAAGTATTCATTAAATGAAGTGTTCATTAAATTGAGTGGCATTAAACCAAGTGAATTAAAATGCTTTAATGGAAAGACCTTTGATTTTGAGTGGAGATTTAATGGAATTATGGTGACCCTTTGATTTATGTGAGTGGAGACTCCACCACTATCAAGAGGGGAGAGGTGGGGGCACCACTAGGGGCTTGTGCGTGCCTCTTGGACACAACCCCCCTCTCCTATAAAAGGAGGAAGTGGAGACCCCTTCTCCACACATCATTCCACACTCACACACTCACCTTCCTCTCATATGCCCTTTGGTTGGCATCTTCCTTCCCTTCTAGCCTTGTCCGTTTCCACGAGTGAGGTGCTTAGGCGAAACCCTACTCAAGATCTTCTCCACTACCATCACCACCATGTTGTAGTGTTGGCGGAGTTCCCGAGGATCCAATACTTTCGCTGCCGAGCTAGAGCGAGAGACGAAAGTCATCGACACACCGGATGTGTGACCGACTATGGAGGTGCTACACGTGTGGTACTGTCATCGCGTCCTTAAGGACGGTCGTGTACACTCTACAATAGCCACGTTTGTTTACGGGAACGTTATCCCGCGGTACGATCTTCGAGGGTGAGTCCATCTGAAACCGTTACATGTATCTCCTAGATTTGATCTTGGTGGTTGCAATTGTAGGATTTTTTCCCATGCAACGAACCCCATCACCTTCTCTCTTGGTTTTCTTCTCTAATGGATGCTAATCTAGATTTTTGTCACTCCACCTTGTGGTGACTGGATGGGAGGCTTATCCTTCATGTGCAATGGCCAAAATGACCCTTTAATCATATCCCTAAAGGTTGGTGGGCTCTTGCACCTGTTTGAGCCGCCTAAAAGGCTTCGTAAGATCATCTCCTCACAACTGACATGAGGAGGATACCCAACATCAAGTGCTCAACTATAATATTGAGGTCGGTGTTCTATTATCTGAATGTGTACTACCTAATAGAGTTTTTCGAAGGTTTATAACACCTTGACATTGTAATTCTAGAGTATGAATCATCCTTGTTTATGTTGATCATAGTAATAATCTAGAAATTTAAGATTATATTTTTCGGGAATGCATAGCATAACAGTGTCTACAATTAGAATGGTCATCTTATACTCGTAAAATCATATAATGAGCTCTCATATTAGGCGACTTGATAAATTATGTATTGTTAGTGTATCACATACTATGATGTTAATATGTTTGGGGGTAATTATGTTTAAATTGTCTTTGCAGATCTATTACATTATGCTTTCTAACAAAAATCTACATGTTGTGGGATCGAATACCCTGACCAAAGATCAATGTACATAATATAGTAGACCTAGGCCCAATTATAAGAGGAGTACATAGTCTGTACGGACTAGAGTACATGACTCAAACACATATCTAATAGCGGCAAAGCGCATTTTCATGGTCTAGTATAATTTACAAGTTTTTTTTAGCAAACCACGGTAGTCTTTATCGATTAATCAAACGCAAAATCTAACTTGTGGTTGACCACAATGTTGTCTTACAGTGTGCTCACTGTGTGCTCCGTACGATCAGAATCGGACGCTCCATCGCGCGCACTGCTTCCACCGAGCACTTTTGTCGGTTAGTGGCCCGTGTTTCAGGTCAGGCCACTCGTCAGTCGTCATTGAGACTAAATTTCCTGTCAGAGAGAGGATCCATTCTCGTCCTCTTTCCCGAATCCCCTCTCTTATCTCACGCAGCGACGTCTCCGCTCTTCACCGCCGGCGTCTCCGCTGCTCCCTGCCAGCACGCGCTGTGCTCTAGCGCCGGTGGCAGCTTCAACTAGAGAAGCATTTTAGTCCGCGCGTATTTGCCCATCTGCACCTGAATGGGAGGCCACAGTGCGGAGATCAGTCGCACCGCATTTTTTGCGATGCCGCGGCGATTCGAAGCAGGTAAACGGACTCTCGCCTTCGTGATTTGAACTTAGTGTACGATGGTAGGAAAATCCTGGTGATTAAGTGGTGCGTTGTAGAGGATTGGGTGTGTAGTCGGACAAAATCGTGGGGATTCACTGAAGGATTTTATGTGGTTTTTTATGCGGTCGGTGGCTATGTCTGATCTGTTGTTTCTATGTTCATTGTAGTGCAGCAAAATTGTCTGGTGATTCGTTTGCGATTTGTTCTCGTTGGGTTCCACTAGATTAAGGTCAGTTTCTAAATCCCAGAGCATACACCCCGGATCTAACACTATTTCTCTAACTTTGTGTCTTCGTTTGTGGGATTGATCCGTTGCTTTCACACTGATGACAGGGGCTAGTTATTTGGATGTGTCATTGCTTTTGGAGGCGAGCAACTGAAGGACCACCTCAGGATCAATTAGTACATACGTCGTACACTACACGTACATAGGTGTAAATTGCTTTCTTATCTTCTTGAATGTACTCTGTATTGCACTAATTGATGGAATCAGCAACTCTGTTCGATTGATTGCTGCCCGTGTTCCAAGATTTTGGAGTGTGGAGCAAATAAGATGGAGGAGACCAATTCGGAAGATCCGGTTAGGGAATGAGAGAATGAGGAAAATTGGAGGAATCGAACGAAGTGGAGAATGAAATTATGGGATCTTCATCTAGCCCGACGGGTTCGGTGTGTACCGTGTATTTCTTTGCGCGTCGAGATCTTGCCGTTGTGCGCGAGCTGAATCGTCTCTGCTGGGCGAGTGACGTCTTCCTGACCAGACGATGCTAGTGCCACCAAAAGCTAGACTATTTTCGCGGCAAACGCCTAACCTGGCTCAGCTAGGCTATAGCAGATTTTACCAAGAAACCAAACACATCCCTATTGTTTTGATGTTTCTGTTGTGTTTACCTCATCACATGTTATTTCCACGGATGCACGTGGTACAATTCTTCACTTGTAGTTTGCACTACAACAGGACGTGACAAATTCTCTTACATGATTAGTTACTTTTTGTGGATGCATGCTAGTTCAATTTTGTGCGTATCTTAGTTGGTGCATAGATGTCAGTTTATGTTAGATGTATACGGGTACATATTTCAATGTATATTAGCTGTCCAACTAGATGTATATTAGTTTTCTATCTAGATTGCCAGTTTTTTTATGTTTCATGTCATCTAGATGAAAGTTACGTTAGCTTATAGTAGTATCTTGATGTACAATAGCTTGTATCTAGATATTCATTACCTTATATCTAGCTGCACGTTAGTCATGAGGAAGCTGTAGTGATCTTCAACTTTTGTTTCTCCCCTAATATCAGGTAGCCTTATTTCACTTGGAGAGTGCATTAGAACTACATGACAACCATTGTTTGTATTTTTTTGGAATAATGATGGCTAAATCCTGAATGTATATTAGTTCCTGCATAGATGGTATTTCTATATGGATGGTACTTTCTTAGATTTTACATTAGCTTGCATTTAGATGAGATTTTCAGGTATAGTGGTTTTGAGTGTCAAGTAATTTACTACAGGATCGGATCAATGTTTAGGTTATACTTGATATACTTTTTGTGGTGTATTCCGTTGATTCAAAGAGGGTAAACATCCTCGCCCGTTGCAGATGATCTTACATGATATTTTGATGGTTCGAGGGTAGGAAAATCATTGCAGTTCAATTGTGTGAAGCGTTGTTGGGTCGTGCTGAATTCCGTCGATTCATGTGCTGGGTCATGTTTGATGCGATGTTGCTTTGTTCATTGTGTTGCAGGAAATTCGTCTGGTGATTTGATTGTGGAATTTGTGGTTCCTAGGTCTTCTACCGTCGAGTTGCCCCAGATTAAGTTCAGTTTCTAAAATCGAGCGCAGACAAGCTAGATTAAGGTTTGAGGATTGCTTTGTTCCTTTGCACACTGATGACAGGGGAATTGATGGGGTGAGCAACAAGATATGTTTGCTTTACTGCCTTGTGTAGTCAGCATGCTTCACTTTGCAATGTGCTCTAGAACACATCACAATAGTTTCTGTTCTACATTTTTGTGTCTCAGGTCTTGTGTAGTTTGTGTTATATCAGTGTATACCTCCATGTACATTAGCTCGTAGGTGGTAGCTCCATGTACATTAGCTCATATCTAGATGTAGCTTAGCTTTTGCATTCTGCATCTACATTCAGCTTTGTATCTGCATGTACATTAGCTTTGTAGGTAGATGTACATTAGCTGAAATCTACATGTACATTAGTGTATTTTGACTTTAGCTTATGTCTAGCTGTTTATTAGTTTATATGTAGTATGTAGATGTACATTAGCTAATGTGTACATGTACATCAGTCTATTATGGCTTTAGTCTATGTATAGGTGTATATTAGTTATAGGTAGATATGTACAGTAGTGTATATCTATATGTACATCCGTCTATTTTGCCTTTTTGGTTTATATCTAAGTGTATATTAGTTTATAAGTAGATGTACGTTAGCTCATATCTATATGAGTAGATGTCTATCAATTTATTTTTTGTTCTAGCCTATACCAAGGTGTATATTTGTTTATAGGTAGACGTACATTAGCTCATATCTAGATGTATATCAATCTATTTTGGTCTAGCCTATACCTAGGTGTATATTAGGTTATAGGTAGATGTACATTAGCTCCTAGATGTATATATCAATTTATTTTTGTTCTAGTCTACACATAGGTATATATTAGTTTATAGGTAGATGTACATTAGCTCATATCTAGATGTATATCAATCTATTTTAGCTTTTGGATTTATATCTAGATGTATATTAGTTTATAGGTAGATGTACATTCGTGTATATCTAGATGTACATCTGTCTATTTTTGGGTTTATATCTATATGTAAATTAGTTTATATCTTTGTTGTCAGCTATGTTGCAAACAAAGAGTTGCTTGTCTCTTTCGGTATCTAGCACATACATTCTTGGACTACTAATCCTGATGGAAAACCGAACATGCTTTGCATACTTATTGTAATGAACCTTTGCCTCCATAGAATCAAATTTCTGCCAATGAATGGTGTCCATGGGAGAAGTCTTTCAAGTTTAGACTGCACTTCGTCGTCACCACCAGTGTCTTTACTACTCCCTCCGATCCATAACAAGTGTCGCTCACTTGGTACAAAGTTTGCATTAGCTTAGTACAAAATGAGCGACACTTATTATGGATCAGAGGGAGTAGAAAGAATCACCCCTGTTGCATTACCAGTGTCAACTATGTGTTCTGTCTGTGCAGTACCATCACTGTTAGATGTTGTTCATGTAGCTTCTCCCGTCGTAATATCTACATCCATATGTTTCGGGGTATCAACATCTATATGTTCTAGAGGCAGCTCGTTTAGACCAAGATCCATCAATTATAGAAAATGCAAACATTGTCATAACATTTGTGTTGCTGTTCATATAATAGAAAAAGGGACCAGATTATGTCTTGCTATTTTTCATGAATTGTTAAACAACTATAAAACTACATGCTCGGCTGGTTTCATGAACAATCTAAGCTTCTTACTCTATTTTTCATGCAGGCATGGTTTTCTGCAAGAGTAGCAAACCAGAAGTAAGAAGCATTGAGTTTTCATGTGTAGTTCTTCTACAGCTAGCATTGGACACGAAGAAGTAAGGAGCATTGGATGCCAAGTTAAATGAAATTCGTTTTAGAAAACTCAGATTTCCGAGTGTAGCACGCGGCTTCACGTAGATTCTAGATTTAGCATCATTTTTTTGCGAATCTCTAGACTTAGCATCATACGCATGATTTATATGAATGAAACAATCTCGTCGTGTTGACTTTTTTACATGTATTTTTTTTATTTTTTATTAAATTTAATCATCAAACCATATCTTCTACACTTTATCACAGATCAAATTTTTCCATCAGTATTCCTGCCATATTCTTCCATTTATTAATCAGTATTTTTCAAGCAAGTAACTTTTTCAATAAGTGCTAGTTCCATTATCAATCACACGCTACTTTTCTGACAGTATTCCTAGCATCTTTTTCCATTGTTAACCACATTATTCACTGAGTTACTTCTCCATCAGCTTGTTCTGCCATCTTGATCCATTATCAATCAGTATTCAGTAAGTTACTTTTCCATCAGTATTTCCATCAGTAAGTTACAATTCTTACTTCTACTGCTAGAGAAAGTAACACAACAAAGTATCAGATCTTGGTTTCAGACTGAGAAAAAGAGGGTTTTCTCTTTGTTTGAGGTAGTAGGGTTGAATGCTCCAGCGATATACGAGATTGCTGGATGGAGCTGCTTCTTACTTTTTCATGTTAGTTTTTCTCTGAAGACGGAACTGGTGTGTTCATGGGAGCCGGCTCGCCTTACAAAGTCAGGACCCTGACTTTGCCCATATCCACTGCTGAAAGCCCATCCAGCGGCTCCCCTCTCCTCTCTGCTGCTTTGCTCCAACTCAACTGAATCATCTACAGATAATCCTATTCCCCCATGTCTAGCCTCCTGTCACCGGCGACTCGCCGCCACGGTCATGCCGCCGTCCCGCTGCTCGCGACCACACCCTGGAGCTCCCTTCCCCGGATTGCTCTGCCCTTCCCTGCCTCTCTCCCATCACCGGCGACCTCCGTGCTCGGCCTTGTCCAGCCTCCCGTCGACGGCGACGCACCACCATGGCCACGCCACCGTCCCACCGCTCCCTGGCCGGAAGATTCTACCATTACCCGTCTCCCAGCCGGCTCCGCTCATCTCGCCCTCCTGTCCCGAGTTCCCCTAGCACTCCCGTCACCGGCGACCTCCATGACCGTCCAGGTACAAATCATCTTGTATAGGCTCTAAGTATCCGTTGCAATTGATAGCCCATTTAGGTTTAATGCCCACTAAATTACAGTCTTCAATGTATAATTGCAGATTGATCTGTTAGCATGATGCCCTGTTTATGATGTACTGACAGACTTAGTTTTGCTTGCTAGCAAAATCTACAAAAGTACAGAAAAATAGTAACTTTGTAAATTAAAATAGCTCTTGCTACAACAGTCTATAAAAGTTTAACGAAATGACCTCATGGTTGCTTGATCAAAATATGCCTTCTCCAATGAAGGGTTCAGAGCTAGGCATATTCAGTAATTTAGTGAAGTTTGTAATCTGATCATATCCATACGAGTCTTCCAATAAAGTATTCCTTCTATCATAGGCTTCTTTTTGCCCCCCTTTTTGCCCTGCTACAATGTAAAAATTCAGATAGTTGTGTTGGAGTAAATTGCATTTGAACAATATAATGTGTGATTGATATACCTTAGATAATGGAAGAGTAGTTGTAGTTGGTCTTATCTTTTTTCCTTTGTACCGCCTTTCAGTCCAACTTTTCCTTCTTTTTGAACTTTTGTCTTCCTTATTTACCTCCTTTTTCTTTAGGCGTGCAGCAGTCAATGAATCATTTGCGGCTGAAGTAGTCACTTGTACATTCAATAGAATATTTGATGCCGAGGTACTCACTTGTGCATTCAACAATGGCTCTTTCACTTCCTTGTGAATACACAAGTTTAGACAAGAGCTGTCATTTAGTTGCAGAATCAACTTGCATCAAGCACAAGTGCAGAAAGAACAAGCAGCAGACACACAAAACAAAATATTTTGTTTACACTTACTTGTTTGAATCGTCATTGGATTGGTTCTGCATTAGAGATTGACTACAATAGCTCTTTAACAAATCAAAGCTTTGCACTTGGGTCTTCTAATCTGGATGCTCATATTGGCAGGAACATGGGAGCTGGGAGAAGCAAGGTGAATGAGAAAGTACGGGAGTAGCACAAGAAGTGGTCCTGTTTTGGCGGGACCAAAGAAAGTGGTCCTGTTTTGGCGCCAAAATAGAGCAGCTGCATCACATGTTCCCTCCAAAACAGAGAAACAGTAGCAAAAGGCAGCAGAGGGGAGAGGGGAGCCGCTGGATGGGCTTTCAGCGGTGGATATGGGCAAAGTCAGGGTCCTGACTTTGTCTGACGAGCGGGCTCCGTGTTCATGGCGGCTTCGAAGATGGATTACTTGTTGCCTCTTTTGTGTGGAATCGGCTTTGTGTTCTGGGGTAGCTGGTCCCAGGCGGGTGATCGGCGTGGTCCCAGCCAACGATCGGCGTGCTACAGCTCGTGCGCGATAGTTGTTATACTTGCCATTTATGGAAATATTCTGTTTTAATTCAATATCGAAAAATAGAAAGTTAGCTGGTTGGAAACTGACCACACCTCAAAGATAAAAAGTGGCTGACCACTTTATAGTCGCGTGCTTAATCAAAACAGGAATACAAAGTCCTGCCGGGGCTGGACTGCCGGAGTAGCCAAACCTGCCGGCCATATTTCAGTTATGCAAATAGATTAGCTAATGGCTGTTCTTTTGGGCCTGTGTAAGTGCGATTTTGGCAAGATCCCACTCTAAACGGCTGTTCTTCTGGGCCGGTGTTTTCTTGGGCCAAGTGTCCACCCGCTGGTACCATTATTTGCCAACCTTAGCTAGCAGTCATCTGCGGCCCATTCACTGTACTACAGTAACATTTCTACAATCCTACCCAAACGAAACGAAAGGGTCGACCCTGAGAATCCAGATCCAGAGTCTCCAACTCTCCATTGACGAGGTAGAAATGTACTAGAATCGAATCGATCCCCAAATTCCAAACGCGAAGCCTTCGGTTCCCTCCGAAAACCAAAAATTTTCGAACCCCTCCCGCCCTCTCTGCTCTCCCACACCACAAAACACCCAAATCCAAACCCCACCCTGCCGCTCCCCAGATTTTCCATTTCGATTTTGATGCTGCAATGGTGCGTGAGCTCCGCGCCGACTCCTTCTATGCGCGACTCCGCGCCGCCGCCGTCGCCGCCGCAGCGGCTTCCTCGGCCTCCTCGTCCCCGCTCCTCATCCTCCCGTCCGCGGCCGATGCCGACTCGCTCTGCGCGCTGAGGGTCCTTGCCCACGTCCTCTCCGCCGACTCCATCCGCTTCTCCGTCTACCCCGTTGCCTCCACCGCCGCCGCCGCGGAGCTCCTCGCCTCCTTCCCCCCCTCTGCCACCTCCTCCCATCCGCCGCCGCCGCCGCTCTGCGTGGTGCTCATCAACTGGGGCGCACGCTGCGACCTCCTCCGCGGCGTCCTGCCGCGCGGCTCCACTGCGTTCGTCGTGGACTCGCACCGCCCCGTGCACCTCCGCAATCTCGCAGCGGGGAACGACCGCGTCATCGTTCTCTTCACCGCCGCCGACGAGCGCGCCGCCGACCTGTCGTACGACTTCGACGTGTCCTCCCTCGCCGACGCCTCCGACCTCACGCCCGAGGGGGACGCGGACGACGACCACCTCCGCGCCTCAGACGAGGAGGAGGAGGACGACGAGTCCGATGCTTCGGACTACGATTCCGACGCCGAGGGCGGGAGGAGGAAGAGGCGGCGGCCGTTCGGTGACGCGGAGGCGGACGGCGGCGACCCAGTGAGGCTGTTCGGCAGGCTGCGCAGGGAGTACTACCGGCTCGGCACCTTCCACGGGAAGCCGTCGGGTTGCCTCATGTACGACCTCGCCCACGCGCTGCGCAGGAACACCAACGACCTCCTCTGGCTCGCCTGCGTCTCCCTCACCGACCAGTTCGTCCACGAGCGCATCACCAACGAGCGCTACCAGGCCGCCGTCATGGAGCTCGAGCAGCACATCAACGGATCCGGCAACCTCGATCCTTCCGGGCTCGGCTCGGTGGTGACGCTCAAGGACGGGACCAGGATCCGGGCGCCAGAGACCTCTCGCATCGCCTACGAGGACGAGCCAAGGCTGATGCTGCTGCGGGAGTGGACCTTGTTCGACTCCATGGTCTGCTCCACTTATGTCGCCACGAGGCTCAAGACGTGGAGTGACAACGGGCTCAAGAAGCTGAAGCTTCTTCTCGCCAGGATGGGCTTCCCGCTTGCTGACTGCCAGAAGAGGTTCCAGTACATGAGCATGGAGGTCAAGCGGAAGATGCGCGATGAGTTTGATCGCCTCCTGCCGGAGTATGGGCTCACAGACTTCTACTACCGGAGCTTCCTGAGGGTGCATGGGTACAAGTCCAAGGTCTCTGCTGCGGATGTGGTGTATGGCCTCACAGCTTTGCTTGAATCTATGAATGCTGAGTCAAAGGAATGTTCTGCTGCTGAGCAATTCTGGGTTGCATATTCTGCACTGTCGGTGAGCAATGTGGATCAGCTGCAAAAAGGGATGCAATATGCAATTGAGATACAGAGGGCGATACTGAGGCAAGGAAGCTCTGCAATCACTAAGAGTGGCTTCATACGGAGTGCAAAGAAGTTTCGGTGGGTGAAGCTTGATGACCCAGTGGACACAGGCAAGCTGTGCCACCCACAGGCGCTAACCAAGTTCTGCTTCTTTCTAATGGATGCACTCAAGGAACGGGGTGCAAGGATGAAGCCACTAGTCTGTGCTTGCTTAGCTAGGGACCCTGTGAAGGTGCTGGTAGTGGGGGTATGTGGGAAGCCCAGGCTCGGAGCCATTCAGGGGAATGCTTTCGGCAACGCATTTAGGTCAGCAGCAGAGGAGATTGGTGCAGACTATTTCCATGACATGTTTGAGTCATCATGGATTGTTCTTGATGTTGTTGCAGTCAGTTCTTTCATGATTCGGTTAACAGAGAAGCTGTAACGGAATGCACTTGTCTAATCCTAGTGATCATTTTCAGCCCAAGGGAAGCTTGAGGTCTGGTGGCTCATGGCATGTATTTTCTTCCCTATCCACCTGATATTTTTCATGATCACACTTTTAGTGAGAAAGGAGAGGTTATTCCACTGTTTAGCCACTCCAATTAGCAAATGATAGATCAATAAATTCAGATGCAAACCTTATTACAACATGGTGATGGACAAGGTATATGCACTTACTGGCATGCAGACCTCATAGTGTATGTTGTATGTGTAGTTGCATAAGCGGGTGCCTGTGTCATATACTCTTTTTGTATCACTAGAGTTACTTGGAAGTGTGTAAAGTAACAAGCCTTTCTTGAGTATGTGGTGTTATTTGCACAATCTATCTCAGATTTGTTCTTATTACAGCTTTACAATCATATTTGGATGCATTTGGTAGTTTCTTGGTCAGGAGAGATGTTGACAAATGTATAATACATCTGGTGATTGATTGTACACTGCTATCCTTTCATATATTTAGCTACTCTAGTTCATTTATATAACTGTTTGTTCACTAACAAAGGACTTCATTTACCCAACCCTGATTCACTAAGAATGAACTTCATTTACCCAACCATTATTTCTCCTGTACCTTTTTCTTAGTTCTTGCAGTGCAGGCATGCTGCTATAGGAAACAAAGCTTTGTAGAAAATATTTTTTTGTGTTGTTCCACAAAGATACAATCAATTTGTCGATTACTCTCACTCAATTATGTTACTATTGCGAGCTGTGATAGTCTGAAAGAACAATTGACTTTAGTTTCTTTACCTAGCATGCAACTGATTGATTCAGACCATGTTGGTGGATATGCTAGTTGCTGTGAGCTGACCAAGTTCCATAAGCTGTAGTATAGAAATCTAGGCATGCTTAATCCGTTATCACAAATCCTTAGGTGCATGAGTATGCTAAAAAAATGTACATGTAGTGTTTGTTATCTATCTATCTATCATCTGTGTGGATCATCTCAATATAATCTTGTTGAAGCCAACTGCTTTAGGACATGATAAATAACTAACTGATCTTTTTGTATGGAGACTCTTGCATCCTTCAATTGACATTTGCTTATAAGGAGAAATGTTGACAGTCCAGCACTCAGCAAGTATGTGTTTTCGTGTGTGTTTGTGTGCGTTTTGGGTGGGTGTTGGCATGCACGGGTGTTTTTGTTGTTGTGTCTCTTCTCTCTTGTATCCCCATGTGCTCCGGTTCACTTGAACCCTATCTTGTACTAGGCTGTAAAGCCTTATAGGCAACAAATGAATACAATTCAGGTGGCGGGTCTTCTGTAATATTGCAGGATAGTCAAACTGTAATATTGTATTCTCAGGTGAGTTTTGTCTTCCCTTTTACTCCAGTTTATTGGAAAGCCAAGGCTGCCAGAGAGTAAAAAAGAACTTTGTTTTTTCGTCCTTCATATTACTGGCTCACCCAAACAGGCCATGTAGTTTCCAACATGACATGCCTAATTTACCTCACGTTCAACAATATTTTTCCTGTACTTAGGTCTTCTCTGAATGGCCTATCATCTGTTGACAAAGGTTGACCCTGCTGAATGAGCGTTTAAATAAGTTTTGATGCATTCTTCCATATGACTGCATTACCTGCCAAATTTGATGCATTCAGATGGGCAATATGGACCATTGTATTTTTTACCTTGACATCGAACGATGTATTTTGTACTACAGCAATATTACTGCTTTAATACCTCTTTCTAGTATTTTCTAAAGGAAACATCCAAATAAAAATGATATCGATTGCTGTTGCTTTCAGATTGTATTGATTTGAAACGGTGAACCGTTTCTGACCACATCTTGAAGAGTGTCACTGTTCAGTTTGCACCTCTCTTTCGTTCAAAAAGTTTGCACCTATCAAAGATGCCACTTCTGAGTACCTGACTAATATATTGACATGTAACACGTTGCCTAGGGTTTGCTTGTGTTGCCTGACATGCTGTTCTTCTCTAGGTTGAGCCTGGTGCTCTCAATTACCAAACGACAAAATGATTGTCCAATTTTTATCCTTTTTTCCTGTAGGAATTGCAACCAACTGGTGGACCCACGCCAAGTCCTTGCACTGGTATAGTTAGCGTGATGAAGCCCTTTTATTTCTGATTAAGGCTACTAAAATAGTCAACAACAGAAGGCTACTAAAACAGTCACTGCTATGAATCGCTGTTGTAACTATGCTCCATTTTTCGAATGAAGATGCAACTTGTCATGGAAAGAAGCATCATAACTGGTTCCAAGAACATCTAATCTGAGCATAAAGCCACTCACACTCAGATTTTTTATTGTTGTTGCATGAAAAGTATATAAGAAGTTTGTCTAGTGACTTTATGCTCAACAGAAGTCAACTTTCACTCTTGCTAAATGAAGCAATCAATAAGGTCAATCCTTCATGACACTATATTTGATCAACTCATAAGTTAGTAACTTCTCAGCTATCTTTCTTCGTATTGGTGCTTCAACTGATTCCCTTTGATCTTGAGTTGCAAAATTGATCTTACCCATATTCTGCCCTTTAGGATTTGCTCTCTTAAAGGCATGTTTAGAACATAAGAATTCCATAGGCATTTTGATTGAGTTTTTCCATGAACAGTTCAGCTCCTGCATTCCAAGTTCAAGCTTATCATTTTGAACTAACATGAGATTCAAGCTTATGGTTACGTTAGAAAACTGAGTGAGCTGGCATGTTATGGATTTCTTATTCAAAGTTCCCAAAGTTTGACTTTGTGTTAACGTTTTCAGAGACTTTGTGTTAACAGTTTCAGAGAAAGGCAGCAGCGTTTTCTAAGAATGATTTGAAGACAGACAGACCAGTTTGAATTACGGATTTACCACATTTCATTGTGAACTGAAGAGATATTGGCTTTCATAACCTCAGAGGGGAATCTGGAAACTGGAATTGATGTTCCCTAGAAACTTCCTTACAGCTTTTTAGACTGCTATCATAACTGGCAATTGGCATCACTTGCCCCAGATTATCGCTGATGAACCCACATCTATCATTCAAAATATAATGGACTGGGATAATCAGTTCATATCAATTTTCCCAACAGGCAGATTGTGGTACTCCCTCCGGTCCATATTAATGGCCTCAACTTTGTCTAGATACAAATGCATCTAGTCTAAATACTTAACTAGATACATACGAATCTAGATAAAGTTGAGGCCATTAATATGGACCAGAGGGAGTACCTTTCTTAGTTTGAATATACACCCTAAATTGTGCCAAATGAATTGGCATCTTAATCAAGTCCTTTGATATGGCATAGAGCATCGACACATTAGCAGGAACATAGGGCGGGTAACGTGACATGTTGCCTAGTCTCTTGGCCACCATATCAAGTGGGCCTAGTGATAGCACACTGGTGGGGAAAATGTTCATTGAATAATTGGTTACGATTCTTTCTTGCCATTAAATGTTAACGTGCCTATGATGCGACATATAAAATAAGATTATGAGGATCATGTTGTATTTTTGTATGCTGTATAAGTGCACATTACTGAGTTGCCTAATGATGTTTCTCATTTGTCAAACAGAAGCATCCTACACTGGACATGCTATGTAAGTGAAAGATTTGCAACAAACAATGGTATGTCACCGATGATACAGTGGTGCAAACTAGGTACTCCCTCCGATCCAAATTAATTGACTTCAATTTGTCTAGATTCGGATGTATCTAGACATGTTTTAGTGCTAGATACATCCGAATCTAGACAAATCGAAGTCAATTAATTTGGATCGGAGGGAGTAGCTGAAAACTCCTGGTTTGTTTCTAATTCTAGGTTATAGTTGTATTGAGTTTCTGTACAAAATGGTCATGCATATCATAACTGGTGCAGTTTTTGATTTTAAAAAAATCCTAAGGAATCATACACCGATTGAGAGGGGAAGTATATACATGTTTTTTTTAGGAAGTATATACATGTTACTTTTGGTTAAAAATGTGACTTTCTGATCTCTGCAAAAACAAAAGTAACTATGTTACTTTTTTTTTGCACATGTCATGAGTGGTAATATTTTTTAATCAATTTTTACACATATACAGTATACTTCACCCCACACAACCTACATGTATGAACCTTTTACTTTTTTACAAAAAGTTTAGGAGTTTTTGTCCTTTTAAAAACTGCCCGAGGGGTAAAGCGGGTTGAGTGGGCAGAAATAAAGTTTGATTTTGGGGGAGGGAGCAAGCTAACTACTGATATATATGAGATCCAGCAATTCGAAAAAATTACTGGTATAAACCCTGTATTTTGCTTCCTCTATATGTCAGGGTGCAGGAGGGACTGCCCGCGGGAGGCCCGCATACGCCCGCACAGTCCCACACAATTTAAGTGGGTGTCCTGCGGGAGCCCGCGAAACTTATGCGGGTGTCCACTATCCCACGTATGCCCACATATACCCGCGAAATATGACTAGATATATTTGAATCTAGACAAATGTAAAAAATATTAATTTGAATCGAAATAATTTTTTTGATGTTTGCTCGATCGCGGGCTTCTCACGGAAACCCACCAATTTTTCTTGTTTACCCGCGGGTGTCCTGCATAGCCTTTTATGTGGGCTTGGGTAGTGGGCTCCGTGGGCAGCCCACTCCCGCCTGCACCCTGATCTATATGGTCTATTTAATGTGTGTATGCGCAGTTACGCTGCAGCTTGTTGCTCTTTGTACACATTTAGACCAATCTTCTGAGTTTGATAACATTTGTTGGATAATCTATCTATCATTAGACTGAGGACTGAGGATATTGCCTGTGGTGCTTTGGGGTCAAGTCCTCAACTACAAAAGAGTTGCCTGGCTGGGGTGGTCCTTGTGGTGCTGATTTAGTTAGTAGTTGGGAGGTAAGCAGCTAACCCTATGTGATGATCATGTTATACACTAGTACTTTCAGGTGAACTGAGCTACAAACAAGTTAAAGCTCTGTCTGAGGGTCTCCTTTCTGTGACGACCTTCTGAACCAGCAATGGGTGTTCCAACACTCTTTAATTTTGCATCAGCAGCTCTGTATCGTTTATGTAGCTTGTTCCAGACTTGCTTTTGAATAGTTGAAGTATTTTATTCCTCTCTGAAAATACATTTTTTATCCAAGTAATTAGTTCTTTGGTTGCACATTGAATAAATCTGTAGTATTCTGTAAGCATTTAAGTGTTGACACTCACTAGTTTTAACTATTTTCATGGAATGAATGGCTGATATTGTTACATCTGTCTGTCGTTTAGTAGCATCTAATCAAGTCATCTATTGTCATGTGCCCTGTAATGTTTCTTATTTATATATCACCTTTAATCGAAGCAAAAATTGGGACCAATGAGTACCTATTGCACTAATGGGTGATTATTATGCTGACAGAGATATTTGAAAACTGGAATTCTAGTCCAGATGCTACTCTGAACAGAAAAATAGTTTCTTGAGTTATTAAGCAGGTGAATGTAATTTGTTGAATAACCAGGCAGGTTATCTTTATGTTGTCAGTGATTAAATTGTACAATCTTGAACAATAACTCACGAGGTTTTTTATGCAATCATAAGAAGACGCCAAGAGCTCTGTGGTTATCAGTTTTTTGCAAATTCCTTGATTTTGTAGCATAGCAGGTTCTGGGACTTGTCAAACAAGAGCTTAGTTTTCATATAAGTCTACCAGTTATACTTTCTGTCTAAATTTGAGTTGACATCATAAACCAAACTATGTTACTGATGGTTTGTTTTGTTTTGTTTTGAGAAAACTGATTAGATAGAACTTAGATAAAACTAACTGGGAAGTTTCCTCGAGTCAACGGAAATTCTTTCTCAGTTCAAAGACCTAGGCATGACATTGTGTGGTCATTAGATCTGCTTAGTTCAAACATCACCTGTCTATTAAAGAGCAATTAAATACTTGATGATGACATTATCCTTACACTACTATATGCCTCACTTTAATGTCCAGTTGTATACTTGCTCCTGAGGATATCCCTTAGGGTCCCCCCAAGATTGGTGATATCAGGGCTCAACTTGGAGTCGATCTATGCCTTCATTCCTGGAGAAGGAGATGGCAACTGATGTCTGTCAATTGATGATTTGTATGCGAACACGTGAAGATCGACTACTTTGGAGCCTGTTGGCGAACTACTTAAGGTACAGCTTAGCACAAACACTTCAGGTGTTATTTCAGATGGCAGAAAGTAATGAAATAAAAATGATTGCTATGTGGATTCGTGAATGGTTAAATTTTTTATCCAGCAGGCATCACTCCATTGTCAAGTGCTTAGAATTTTGTAGGGAGAATCAGGTTCAGAATTTCCGATTACTCCCATTTCCTGAATTGACCATCAGTTCCACTGCTGCTACAACACGTACCTTTTCATGTCCCTGCAGGAAATGAAGTGATTCCTGTGAAAGTCCTGTTCGAAACAGTCCCTTACTGTGCAGCTAAAAAGGTTTCCTCGAAGGGTCAATGTAGCTTCTTCATGTACTCCACTGAGGTAACATAAATCGATCTTTCCTACTTAATTGCTGCTAGCTGTTGGCACTCTTGAGCTACACGTGCACCGTATGCTACCAGACTTAGGCCCCATCCTGTAATGTGAATGATGGGTACATCAAGATCGAGATGTAAGACTCTACTCCATAATCATGTTCTCTCAAATCAAGTCTGATAATCATCTGTAACTTTCTTGTGACTTAAGCACTCTAACATACTACTATAACTGTTACATGACTCCTGAGAATGCATATAGATGAATTTACTTGCATTCAGATGGTATCTCACTTTAGTTTGTTAAGTCCGAATTTACAGCAAAGTTTGCAGAGGTTCAGTTTACACCGGAGGGTTTTGTACATGATGCAAAAGGGACGTGTAACAGAGAAGAACGTGACAGCTATGTCTCAATCGTGCAATTACTAAGCATTTTTCCTGGGTATTAATGCGTATTCCGCGTAGTACTGGCCTGGCTTAATTTTGGCGTACGATAACACGCTAACACAGTACATTTCTAGTAATGCTGATGACTATACATATCTAGGCGCCATCAATGCAAAATTTGTAGTAGGAGTACTACAATCTACACAGAAATAGGCGGATCTATCTTCTAATTGAACCTGGCACTTGCTTAAATTAGTGACTTAGTGCAGTCCTCTATGCAGAGCTTACCTACTAACAGACTTGGTTAGCAGTCACTTGTCTTTTCTTTTAAAACTGGGTTTCTTCTGCCTGGTTCCTGTAAAAGACAAGCACCTGCTGCATTTATGGTTTCACTTCTTCTAACTTATAGAACCAGAAATGTCATGCTGTATATAAGAGATTATTGTTACTACTCCAGAGAGTACAGACATGGCCAGAACTTTTCACCATCTGAGACAAATGTGTTCAAGCTAAAATGACATCAACATATGCAAACATTTTCTCCTTTTTCCTTTTGAAACATAGATAACCTTGGTTACATCATGCCTAGAGTATACATATGACATATATATTATCGTCACTCCAATTAAATCCCTGTTGCTATCTCATGTCCCCCAACGTCTTGATGCTACTTTCAGATACATGCTAGTATATTCAGTAACGTTTTCCTAATTTTATTTATTTTCACAGTAAAGGGAGGGCGCTCAACACAACACGCTTACGCGCGTCCACTACACACGCCAGGAAATCAAATCATCAGACTTCGAGCGAGTTTGACTCTTATTAACTTGTGCAGTATCCGTAGCTTGCTAACCAACGTAATTTAACGTCGGTGTGAAATGTATTGATGTGTTGCGTAGACTCTGACATTGTTTCCTAGTACAGTAGTAATTTCTCTCCGGAGTAGCATTCATCGGACAGCTCCAGCTCCGCGGCCTCGTCAAACAGCCACTGCTCGATCGAACACAGTGGCGCCTGCTGCTGCTGCTTGGTCTCATTGCCGCTGCCGCCTCCCATCGAGGCCAGCTGCTGTACGCTGGCGGTGAAGCTCGCATCGGCGCTGCTGCCGGTGCCGGACATACGGTCGAAGGACATGAGAGGGTTGACGTGGGGCTTGACGTCGTCGCAGTCGGAGTAGTTCTGCAGCGGCGGCAGCGTGGAGCTCTTCATGAAGCCGTCGAGCAGCTTGGATATGTTGTCCACGCTGGAGGCGTAGGACGACGAGGAGCAGACGTCGGTTGTGGCGTCGGCCGGGAACGGCAAGGGACGATGATGCCGGGCGATCATCTGCTGCGGGACCTCCGTGTTGCTGCACGCAGCGTAGACGCCGTAGCCGTGGTCGTCGACCTTGGAGATCATGTCATGTTGGTCGAAGTTGCTGCTTGCTGCTGTGGCGGAGGAGGACCCCGGCGGCGGAGCGAAGATGGCGCCCATGGCTTGCTGCTTCCTGAGCTTCTTCTTGAGGTGCGTGTTCCAGTAGTTCTTGATGTCGTTGTCCGTCCTCCGCGGCAGGTACGACGCGATCGCCGCCCATCTACACTCGAAGCAATTGAATGAGATGGTATATATTTGATCATCATCGCCATGGACGCCATCTCGCTCACACCCAGATTGATGAATGACGAAGGGTACCTACCTGTTGCCGAGGAGCGACTGGAGGTGGACGATGACTCCCTCCTCGTGGGGCGTGAAGTTGCCGCGCTTGATGCCGGGGCGGAGGTAGTTGGTCCAGCGGAGGCGGCAGCTCTTGCTGCAGCGCATCAGGCCGGTGCTCACCGGCACCGACCGCCAGTTGCCGGGGCCGTGCTCCTGGATGTAGGACACCAGGATGATGTCCTCCTCCGGCGTCCACGGACCCTTCTTCACGCCGACCTTGTCGCAGCACGGCGGCCTGCCCATGACCGGTCGACTACTACTACTGTTCGATCACACTCTGGTTCTCCGGTTGATTTGATTTGATCTCGTCTTCTTCTGGCCGTGCACTGTCTCAGGCGTGCCGTGTGTATAGGAGCGAGCTAGCAAGCCAGCTGAATGCTGAATGCTGAATGGGAGTGACTGAGTGAGCTCCCTTTTCACTTGCTGTCGTCTACGTGCACCTGTGACGGTACGCTACTGTCATGGTTTATTTTCACTTTCTTGCTGCTGATCGATCTGTATACTCCTATGCTTTCTCTTTCCATCAACAACATCACATGAATGATATACGAACCGATCGATCCACCTGGCCCACGCCTTAAAGGAAGGACTAGCTAGCTACATAGAGAGCCAGAGGTGTACTGCCCTACTGTGCCCAATTTAAAGGCTCCGGCCTTTTGCATCCGCACACAGGAGGCCGATGGCTCATCCAACTAGAATTGTCAAGGCATTTCATTATGCGACTATATGTAGAAATCATGTACAGTGATGAGGACCCATACCACAGCTTGGAAATTTCCAAAGAGGACAATAAAATTACCAGTGATATATATTATCATGTTCACTTCTAACAAATCATGTTTACAAAACAAGTTATGTCTAATATGCCTCTAAACATAGGTTTTAGACGGTCTCTAACAAGCAATAGGGGAGAAAGGTGGTTGCACTTTGTAACGGGCCGGTTGATAGATATACACCTTACTAATCAGCCAAATGCTTTTGTTTGGAGTTTAACAACATCAGGCAAGTTCACGGCCAAGTCACTCTTTTTGGATTTCATGAAGGGCCATACAAGTTTTCTTAGGAAATACATTCGGAAAATGAAGGTACCACTAAAGACAAGAATTTTTATGTAGTTCTTACATTAGAAAGTTTCGCTCACAAAAGATAATTTGCTAAAATAAATTGGCAGAGGAGTAACAAATGTCGCTTTTGTAACCAAGAAGATGCAATTCGACATCTTTTTATTACCTACCTGTTGGCAAAACCTGTATGGCGCATTGTCCATATGGTTTTTAATATAGTCCCTCCCAAAAATGTAACTAACCTAATTAGAAATTGGCTACAAAACAAGATAGAGAACATATCCGAGTAGGAATGTGTGCTTTATTATGGGCCATATGGAATGTTCGGAATGATTATATTTTTAACAATACCAAAAATATCTCCTTTATGTAGGTACTACCATTGCTTACGCCTGGATCTGTATGTGGTCCTTTCTACAACAAATATAGAAGCGCAAGAATTTGGCTACTGGGTGCAACTGATTAGAGAAGGTTGCATCAGATTTATATGGCTAGCGTAATTGGCGTTCTGATCATGGGTTGACATGTTACTGTAAAGTCATTTTATATTCTCCCCTTTTTTTAGATGGTTGATTTATATATCAACCCTTTGCGATCCGGGATGTAATATACTTTGTAAGACTATTCTTTGATTAAGGAAATAAAGAAGCCACATGCATCTAAAATGTAGAGGCCGGAGCCATAGCCCCCTTTCAAGAAAGAAATCATGTTTGCATTGGATCAAAAACTAAGTGGTGATTAAAGTTAACCTAGAAAACTTATATATCCTAAGTTCTTCGCAACTTAGATGTTGTTAGAAATAAGATTTCACTTTCTGAGTGTTAAGTGCCAAGTCCTAAAATTACTTGTTTCTCCTAAGTGCTAGGTGATTTTGATGTTGTTAGTAATAAAATGCTTTTTTAATGCTAAGTGCCAAGGCCTAAAACAATAAAAACTTATATCTCCTAAGTGCCAAATGACTTTATGTTTGTTAGAAATAGTCACATTTAAAAAAAATCATATTTTAATGGATATTATAAACCTAATCGATTTATAAACCTTGAAAGCTACATCTTTGTTTTATTCTTTACTATCATATTATCTCCCGATATGTTCATTTATATTGTTGGGTAGGGTGCATGAGTAGTTGAAAGCTAACTCATGCTTCATACTTCTCCATAGACGACTTGAAGCTAGTTATATCCTTTGCAGGTTACCATGGAGGACAATGGTAAGCCATTGAGGGGATATGAAAAGGTGAGAAGAGATGTAATGTGCTGCCCGGCCATTGGCCCCGTAGCACAATCTCAGTCGTGTGGTGGTTTGTGTCTTGTATGGAAAGTTTGGAGAGACTTTGGTCAACATATATACACCGTTTAACTCTTAGACACAAGGGGGAAGTGGTCAAAAGTGTACGAGGGGTGCTATTATACATGGGCCTGCCCCACACAGTTGGGCAATATATTTACTGAATTTAGACCTAGTGTTACATATGGTATCAGAGCGAACCGTGAGATGCATGTGTCCTGTGTGCACGTGTGCCCATGGAGGGTACACCTCAGGTCCCTTGAAAATGTGCTTGAAAATATGCTACTAAAAGAAGGTCCCTTCAAAGTCTGCTTAAAGACACTACCTAAGAACTTGTAAAGACTAAAGGTCATCATCAAAATTGCTAATATGGACAAGTCTACCAAAACATTTTAGGGCATGTACAACATGGTGACATCAACTTTCTCTTAGTCTTGCCACCTCGGATTTTCGCTTAGTTGGAGGACAAAGGATTAAGAAAAAGAAGGGCGGCGTCTTCCCTTAGCTAAGATATGACCCCTTGTAAATAAGAGAAGACTATTTTCTCTATTGTATCATATATCTTCCCTTATTAACATGATTTCTTACTAAAATTAGTTAATTTACATTTATTGTTAGGCATGAGAATAAGAGTTGATGCGTTGTACCACTTAATTTTATTGCCTTCAGATGACATGGAGGGCAAAGAGAAGACCCGCATTTTCTACCATTGTACATGCCCCTACAATTCGGAATGGAGGATGTACATATCAACAAGTCTATCATTACGAAGATCTATATTTCTTGACTCGTCTGTTTCGGTTTTCCTCTCGCGCGAGGCGATCTACAAGCGAACTTGCCCTATCCCTCGGCCACCGCCGATACCACAGCCGGTTCCCCTGCCCTTCGCCGGCCGCTGGAGGGTGGGGTAATCCTGGATCGGATGACCGACCCCTCTTCGCCTCCGGTATAGCGGCATCGGTGGTGATGAGAATAAAGGTCCTCGCTAGAGGAGCGTCGGCCTACTTGGAGTTTGGAGTCGATCGTAGGGCATTAGGCCTTGCGTGATAAAGGTTTGTCTATGGCGACGACGTTCAGTGGAGGGGACGATGTCGCAACGTATTGGCATCCTCAAGTTCCGCCTTCGCCTGATGAAGATCAGCCAGGTACGGCTTCCTCGGGGAACTTGCGAGTTTGGCGTCCTCCATCTCTGTCTGGTCGGAGCTTGGATCATCTCCCGGCCCTTCTCGGTACTACCTTCTCCGGGACTCGATATCTCGAGATCGTGGTCGCCGGCATCTTCTGGTCTATGTCGACGACTTTCTAGCCGTTGCTTCTACGAGCGCCTAGGTTTTTTCAAGATTTTCTCCGACACGAGTTTTGCTACGCCGGAGGCCTAGAGGTGGCATCAAGCTCTGCTCACAGCGCTCCATCGAGGGATGGCGAAGGAAGATGATGCTGAACTTTTCAAGGACTTATGTTTTTATTTGTAAGGACGTTCTTGTAAGTCTGCCTTGGATAATATATGGCTTTATGTCTTTTTCGCAAAAAAAACAAGTCTCTCATTTACTGAACGATAGAAAAGGGCGCATGACGGGTGGTAAAACGGTGACCGGCTCTTCATATGGCGATCTTTCTGCCTTCTTTTTGTCAAACAAGGAAAGAAAAACAATTAGACGTGCCAAGTGGAAAAGAAGAAGGACATGGCAGCACAGTAGACGATCTTATCTTTCTGGTCAATAAATAAACCAGAACCCATAATTATGGTCACTATATATACTTTTGCGCGCAGGTGGGTCTACCTTGTCCATACTAGTATTTGCAAGGTCCATTCATGATCTGCGTAGGCAGAGTACAGTGTGAGTCAACACCGGCAGCTATGTGCCAACACTTGAGCCACATCTCTCCTATTAAAAAAATGTAAACGGGGAAACAAAACCTGATGCTACCATTGCGTTTATTGTGGGGCACAATAAAATCAATCTCCTATGTCCAGTTAGTTTAATAATATATCTATAGATCTTGAGCCTTTCGGTACTGTTGCAAGATTGTGAAAAGCCTACGGCGCTAGCTGGTCGATGCATTCAACATTGATTACTTGGCATGCTGCAGGCCAGGTCAAATCTAGTAAGTGGAAGCTAGCTATTCCCTCTTGCTTACAAATCTCTACTACTCTCTTCATACTGAAATAAGTGACTTAAGTTGTCTAAATTTACATAACAACTAGTACGAGAGTAACTCTAGTTTTGGAAATGCCCCTTAATTGTTGAACCAAAAGGTCTCTCCAGACTTTTATGGCAGTCCTCATTTCTCAACCTTTTGTCTAAGAACATCTCTAGATACCGCATATCACGGTACTGCAAATGGCGGATGCGGTAAACCGAAAATCTGGATTGCGGTGCGAGATAGTGCGGGGCGGACCAGATGCCGCATATTGAACCGCAAAACAGAATATTCCGATTTACGGTTCAGATATGCTGTATCTGTTCCGCCCCGTCAGCCGTACTGCAAAATAACGTATACTGCAAATCAAAATATGTAAACCAATAGTTTAAACCAATACATTTTTTTAAAAGGTTTTACAACACCACGCCGTTAAATAGCATGAACAAACGGGAAATAAACATGTTAGGCTTCCTGATGATTGGCTTCACCATTCGTAGCAGCACTTGCAGCAGCCCCGCGAGCTTTGCGCGCCTTGAGGATCTCCCTCCGTCGATCTTCTCACCACTCTTTTGTGATCGGATCCATCTTCTCTGGGTCCATGGTCATAACTCGAGTTTCGTCGGTGATCGCAGCTGCCCTAACTTTTTTCCTCTTCGAGACGGATCCTCCTCTTCTCAAACTCAGCTTTGCGCTTCTTATCTTCACTAGTTGCTAGCCACATTTGTAGTTTAGTTTCTTCTCTCTTGTTAGCCATCTTGATCTTGATTTCCATTTGTTGTTGTGCCACTAGCAACTTGTGCTTCATCATTTTATCAATCTTGTCCCTCAACTTTTCGTGCTCAACCTTTATCTTGATCTCTTCTTTCACCTTCTTCGCACCATCTGACCTTTTTGTTTTTGCTTTCAGTTCCTCGTCTTCCTCCTAATCTTATTCCTCCAAGTTAACTGCAACACCGTTTCTAGGAGGTGGTGCCTCTCGATCCCGTACCCTCCACTTCCCACTATCCTTGAGCAATTCCCAGTAGTGCTGAAAAGTGAAAGGTTTGTTCCTCGAGGCAGCCATGTCCCTGTACCTAAGTTGGGAACCTTGTCATATTCATCAATGTTTACCCCGCTAGGTGGATGATTCTTGACTTGCTCGTAGGCATCACTCCATCGACTGCAAGATTGTTTGATTGTATCCCATCGTCCTTGGAGAGATCTCAATGTGCGAGTGCTTCCTTTCGGCACTAGCTTGAAAAAATTGTCCTTGATCCACTGCCAATATTTCTTCCGGGATTGGTCACTTCTGGTGACAACATCCATGGACACACCTTCCCAAGCCCGGATCAATGTCGTGTCTTCCTCCACGATGTAGTTTGCCAATCTCTTAGATTTTACCTTATCTTGAGCTGCATCAAAGGCCTCCTCGTCCACCTCCTCTAGTTCATCATCGTCCCACTCATCGGTCTTAGGCACTCCTTGATCCCCTTCACCCTCCCCTTCACCATCAGTAGGCTCGTCAGGTAGGGGTGGACCTCCGTTGAGGTTCACCACCACGTTGTTCATCATGTCAACAAACGAACACGGAACCGACATAAGATCCTCACTACGATTACCCAAATTTAGCGATTTTGACGCAATCAAATTCTACGCGAGGTGCACGACAAATTAGGGGACAAATCAGATCCGCACAGGATCATACCTTCTAGGAACAAGGGCGAATTGGGTGGACGGACACGGGGGAGCCGCCGTCACCGGCGTTCACGCAGAGAGGGGCTTCCGACTGATGGGTTTCTTAGACTTTGGGATGGAGGGCACCTTTGATCCGCTGATTTTCTTCCGACCGCCAGAGGGCCGCAGGCCAATCGAACCACCGGCAGCGCGGGGCTGCGCTCCTAGTCGCTTCCTCGCCAATTTCTTCACCGGTGCAAGCACAAGAATGTCATCAATGACATCCGCGACTGGAAGGGCCGTCGACAGAGATTCCGCCGTGGAATCGGTCAGTTGAGGCTGGGGAGTCTCCATGACGGCGATGGTGGGCGGCAGCGCGACAGGGAGAGGGTACATGTGTGAGGACTACGAGATCAAAAAATGGCGGCGGCGGCGGGAGCGGAAATTTCCCTCACGCCAAGCAAAAGTAAGGATGCGGTATCCCGCATCTAGAACCCTCGGTATGGGAAATATGCGGCACCGAAGCGACGATATGCGGTAAACCATAAAAAATTCGGACGCTGTACGGTTTAGGGTTATCTGGAATGGCCACTTCTCCGCCTCGTACCGCAAACTGGCGGTTATTTTGCGGTACAAGAGGATATGCGGTATCTGCTAGAGATGCTCTAATAGACACCACAGAATGGGACTCACCCCATCACCAACAGAAGCACATTTTTGTCAACACCCGGATTTTTAATCCCAGATGCCTGTTATGCCATACATCATAATCCCAGGATTACCATTTTTGCGAGACATAACAGATTGGATATCACAATACATCATCCATTACAAACCAATATAAGGTCTTACACAAATAAGGATCTCATGATCCAGTCTTAGTACAATCAAGTAGCGGAATAAATAGCGTAGCAGTGGGATCCATCTTCAGAGTCACAAGCAATACTGACGATGGAAGATAGTCCTAGTTATCATAGCCGTCCTGCTGTCCTTCATCTTGGTAGTCTCCTTCATAGTCTGGCCATAGGAATAGCCAGGGACAAAAGCCATGAGTACTCTTTAAGTACTCGCAAACTACCACTAACAAGTAGTATAGTTCTAGTAGGAAAAGCTAACTCTAAGTTTACTCGTAAAGTTAAGTTTGAAACCTAAGCTGAGTTCAGAAGCAAAGAAAGATAAAATAAAGTTTGAAAACACCGAAGTGGGAACTTAGTTATCATAGTCACAACTCTGTTGTGGTCAAGTCATGTCACAATTCATTTCATAAGTCATTTTGAAAACATCTGACAACGGAACAGTATGGCCACTCCAACTGTCTATAATCATGACACAGCCTATTCAATAGTTTGACACTCAGAGCGGTGGTACACTTTCACCACAAGATTCGATACATCTCTGTGGATAACCTCAATCATCATACTTAGTATGCAGATAATCAAACATAACCTTTCCTTTACACACCCTAGTATAAGCACCTCTCCTATGAGCATGGCCTCCCAACCATGACCATCATCATCTTGGGCCTTTGCATAGGTGGACAACATTGAGAGGTAGCCTCAGCTCAAACCTCTCCCGCGAGGGAACTAATACTAATGCATATAAACTTTCGGCTAAGCCTTACCCAATTCAGGTATTGTGGTTGTACGGTAAAATTGGAATGGTATCGCATCCAAACCCAACCATCAGTTTTGTAAAAGGGCTAAGGCTCAGGCCTCAACATTTTCATCATCATAAACCATTTGTGTTTCTCAACACATGTCAAAACATCTCAATAGAATGACTCATCATTCCAAGGTTTTCACAAGTCATTTTCACCAAGTATTCCCATCTAGAGTGAATCAAGTTTTGGGTTTTGTTCCAACTACTAAGTTAAGAGTGTTCACTAATGTAGGATGCTAATGTCAATCTCATGCCATAGAATGACATCTAAGTCTAACTAGATAGGTCAAGTTTTATACTCTTTATGCTACCTTTAAACAAGTAAAGGACTTTGGTAAAGTAAAGAAGGTAAAGCTTGTAAATAAAACTTGGAATAGGTATAAGTTACAATGGTATATACAAAGCATGCCTAATGCCTTTGCTTAGGTTATCTAGCTTACAAGGGTTAGCTTGCATTGTTAATGATGGCTTGCAAGTAATCACTTGCTTGGTCAACTTGTATAATGCTAGCTTGCTAACAATAGCTTGCTCAGTTTACTTGAAGTGCTAGGCTTGCCTTGGGTAGTGTAGTGGTTGAAGTTTTCTTCCTCCTCCTCTTGGTAGAACTCCTCCTATTCGTAGACTTGGTCGGTGCTATCGTCTATAAATATATACGGGATACACAATCACCAAACAATACTTAACTAGTCTACTTAGCACACTAAGGCACATATTTTATGATCTAGTATCATCTCAAACATCACAAGGTTTAATGAACTAGCTTCATTCTTTTTATTTGAGAAAAGTAATTTCTACTCATTGAAATTAACTAAGATTTAATATTCTCCAATTAAAATATGGGATCATGTGGACACATGTCATCACCGCATATTATAATATGTGGGAATGTGATTTAAAGGTTGGATCATATTTTAATAAGTTCAAGTGTAATAATTAATGATTTAATAGTGACTAGAAATGCCTATATAGAATTATTTTGATACTAGTCCAAAGTCACTGCATGCAAACCTTAATATTATTACATATTCATATAGGTATGGTTAAATGTGATTTTTGAGAGTTAGAATCAACTCAAAAGCTATTACGGTTGATTTTCTAAAAATGTTTGAATGTGCAAAAGCTTCTGTTTTGTTATTTTAACTAGGAGAGATCTCTAACTCTAAATGATTTAAATCCAACGGGCTTGGATAGATATTTTCAGTAGCTTTCCCCAAAAAAATGGAATCACTCAATTTGGATTTGTAAAACTCTCTGAATTGATTTTTAAACTAAGGGACAGAATTGATTTAAGTCTAAAATAGAAAAACATATATTTGAATCTACGGGCTTAGGCAGGAAACTAATTGGTCCGGCCCAGTGACGCTCCGTGGTGCGGAGGGCGACTGACAGGGGTGGCCTCCTTATATAGGCTCGATGGTGAGGCAGTGAGGCATTGGCGCGGCTCGTCGGTGATGGCGAAACAGAGGGCTACCGGTGTGGGCGAGGTAGGCGGACGGTGGACGGTGTGCTGGCGGTCCTCTATGGCATAATGGCGACGCTAGGGGCGGTGCCTAACGGTTGGGAGCTTCCCGCGCTCTGGGAGATAGAGGCGGTGCTCGACACGGCTCCCGGCGACTGTGGGTCGCACGGCGGTGCCTGGCCGTGTCTGGCGGGGTGCTGGGTTGATGGCGGAGAGGCATGCGTGATATGGTGTCTGGGCGCGGTCTGAGGTGTGCTGGCGGCGATCGCGCTCTGGCTGCACGCAGAGAGAAAGGGCGGCGAGGCTCTGAGATGGTCTAGTGCCTAGCTGGGCTTGGGGAAGGGGCAGGGAGTCGCGATGTGGTCCGGTATATCTCCTAGACATGGCGAGAGAGGGAGGGGCGGTCGGCTAGGAGCTGTCCATGCTCGACCGGCGAGCATGGCGCTCAGGTGGCGTGGCACTGCTGCAAACGGCTAAGGGGTAGCCTCTTGATGGCATGGTTGGTACTGGGGGAGACAATGGGAGGGGTTTTAGGCCTTAGTGGCATTTAGATCACTGCTTTAAAACAGTAATAGTTAGGTAGTTTGATTAGTGCTCACTAAGTGTTCGACACAATGGCCGCATGAACAAAATATTTGAATTTTGAGATGATTTTTGGTGCAGTGGTTTATCTTATGCTTAAGATTCTAGGTTTGCTTGGGATTTTGAAATGGAGTTCATTTGAGTGGTTTTTGCAAAAGTGGTATCTAGACATATGAACTAGATTCAATTTTCAAATGTCAATTAAATTTAGAGTTTGAAAGTTTTTGGAATGAAACAAAGTGGGCCTTGGTACATCACTACTTGTACTAGCAAGGGGTGCAAAGAACCACAATTGTTTCTGTTAAGATTTGAGTGCTAGGAATAGCCAAAGTAGGCTATGTGATTAAAATGGCAAAAGTGACTATTTGCTTATTTAATTCTTTTTGATTTATTTTTCTTTGGGATTTGCTTGGGGATGATCTAGATGATGTGTAATTCACCTTAGAGTCATTTTACAATCAATAGATCACTTAAACATGGCAATTCAAAACCACTCCTATTTAAATGCACACACATATGAATGCTTAAAGATTTTTAAATAGAAAAAGTTTTTGTTAACCCTAACTTGGGTAGATTTGATCTTGATCATTTGGATTAAAGTTTTGGTATGTTACAAACCTTCCCCTCTTAAAAAAAATCTCGTCCCGAGATTTAAGAAAGAAAACTAGGAACTAAAGAGATTTGGGAACTCAGTCCTAATGTAATCTTCTCGCTCCCATGTGGCTTCTTCTTCTGCATGGTTGCTCCATTGAATCTTGAGAAACTTGATACTCCGGGTCCTGGTGGTTCTGTAAGCTTCTTCCAAGATACGGATGGGCACTTCACGATACGTCAGATCCTTGTTGATATCAACAGCTTGGTGATCGATGTTCTTGAAAACTTCGGTCTTCTCCGACACTTCTAAGCATTTGCGAAGTAACGAGATATGGAACACATTGTGGATGGCTGACATCTCTTCTGGAAGTTCCAGTTGATACGATACTTCTCCTCGACGGTTCAGAATCTTGAAGGGTCCGATATATCTGGGGGCTAACTTTCCTTTCAGACTAAAATGTTGGGTTCCCTTCAATGGCCAAACCTTGAGATATACAAAATCTCCGACATTGAAAGTCAGGTCTCTCTTTCTCTTGTTAGCATAACTCTTCTGTCTGGATTAGGCAGTCTTGAGGTGTTCATGGACTTTGTGAACTTTCACTTCAGCTTCTGAGAGAATGTCAGGTCCAAAAATCTGACTCTCTCCTACTTGCGACCAATTCAAAGGGGGTACGACACTATCTTCCGTATAGGAACTCAAATGGTGCCATTTGCAAACTGGCTTGATAACTGTTGTTATATGAGAATTCTGTGAAAGGCAGGCAATCTTCCCATTTTGATCCATATTCCAACACACAAGCTCTCAACATATCTTCTAAGATTTGGTTGACTCTTTCAGTCTGTCCATCGGTTTGCGGGTGATAAGCGGTGCTGAAATTCAACTTGGTTCCTAATCCTTCCTAGACTTTCTGCCAAAATCTCGAGGTAAATTGGGTTCCTCGATCTGATACTATGGTCTTGGGGGTTCCATGCAGACTAACAATTCTAGCAATGTACAACTCTGCTAGCTTCGAACTCTGGCAGGTTGTCTTAACAAGTATAAAATGAGCTACCTTGGACAGTCGATCAACAATGACCCAGATTGAGTCATTTCCCCTACTAGAAGTAGGCAAACCAGCGATAAAGTCCATTCCGACGGAATCCCATTTCCATTCCGGAATCTGCAATGGTTGCAATAGTCTTGCGGGCCTCTGATGTTCCGCTTTGACTCTTTAACAGATATCACACTTGGCGATGTAGCTTCTGATTTCTCTCTTCATCTTGTGCCACCAAAATTGCTCTTTCAAATCTTGATACATCTTTGTTCCTCTGGGGTGGATAGAATAAAGAGTATCATGAGCTTCTTGCATGATTACTTGCTTCAGTTCCGAATCTGCTGGCACACAGATACGGCCTTTGTACCACAGAACTCCTTCTTCGTTTTCGGTGAATCCAGGGACCTTTCCTGTACCAATACGACGTTTGATTCCGTCGATACTTTCATTTCTCTCCTGGGCTTCCTTGATTTGGCTAATCAAAGTGGGTTGAAGTTCAATGCTAGCTAAGAATCCTTTGCTAACTAGCTCAGTTCTAAACTGCTCCAACTCCTCATACAAAATTGGCCGCTTCTCCTTGATCATGGTGTTTAGCCTACTTGGCAATCTTCTAAGAGCATCTACTACCACATTGGCTTTGTCGGGGTGATAGTGAATGTCAAGGTCATAATCCTTGATTAACTCTATCCATCTCCTTTGTCTCATATTCAGCTCCTTCTGAGTGAAAATATACTTCAAGCTTTTGTGATCCGAGTAAATCTCATAGCGATTACCCATAAGATAATGACGCCATGTCTTCAAGGACAAAACTACGACTCCTAACTCAAGATCATGGGTCCGATAGTTCTACTCATGTTGCTTCAGTTGTCGAGACAGATATGCGATGACTTTGCCTTCTTGCATCAACACACATCCGAGACCAATCTTGGATGCATCACAATACACATCAAACGACTTCTTGATATCTGGCATGATCAATATTGGGGCTGAAATCAATCTCTTCTTCAGCTCTTGGAAACTGGCTTCACATTTGTCGGTCCATTCAAACTTCTTGTCCTTCTTCAACAATTGGGTCATGGGTCTTTCTATGCTCGAGAATCCTTTGACAAACTTGCGGTAGTATCCCGCTAATCCGAGAAATGCACGAACTTGGGTTTGAGTGGTTGGGGCTTCCATTCTTCAACATCTTTGATCTTGGCAGGATCAACAACGACTCCTCCGACAGACACAATATGTCCTAGGAATCCTACTTCTTTCAGCCAAAACTCACATTTGCTGAACTTGGCATACAACCGATGCTCTCTAAGGGTTTGAAGGATGATTCTCAGGTGTTGCTCATGCTCTTCTTCTGACTTGGAGTAGATAAGGATATCGTCGATAAACACAACGACAAACTTATCCGGAAAATTCATAAAGATCTTATTCATGAGATTCATGAAATAAGCAGGGGCATTGGTTAATCCAAAAGACATGACCATATACTCGTATAAACCATAGCGAGTAGTAAAGGCGGTCTTCGGAATATCCGTTGCACGAATCTTAAGTTGGTGATAACCAGTCCTAAGATCGTTCTGAGAGAACACATTTGCTCCAGTCAACTGATCAAATAGATCCTCTATCTTTGGCAATGGGTACTTGTTTTTGATGGTGACGTCATTCAACTTCCTGTAATCGGTGCACAGACGGTTGCCTCCATCTTTCTTGTCGACGAATAACACTGGCGATCTCCATGGCGATGCGCTTGGTTGAATCAAGCCTGTTGCCAACATAGCATCCGGCTGCTTCTTCAATTCCACTAACTCTGAGGGGTTCATACTATAGGGTCTCTGGGCTATGGGTCCGGTTCCGGGGATTAGTTCAATAATGAACTCAATATCCCTATCCGGGGGCATACCGGGCAATTCATCCGGGAATACGTCGGGGTATTCATAGACTACTCTGACTTGGTCAATGATGGGCAAGGCTAGACTCTTATTACACTTGAATTGACGGGGTAAGGTTTCAGATATATGCTCTACTGATACTCCAGAGCTACTGGTCATGGTGAGGGCTTTCTTGGCACAGTCTATCAATCCTTTATGCTTTGACATCCAATCCATCCCTAGTACTACTTCCAAACCTTTGGTTCCAAGTACTATTAGGTTGGCATAAAAATCTATCCCATGTATTCTGATAGGCACAACTTTGCAAATTTTTCTAGCTTTTGTAGTTGAACCCGGGATTTGAACTATCATGACATGCTTCAAGTTGGTTGGGTGAATCTTACTAGTGCATGCAAATTCTTCAGTGACAAATGAGTGCGATGCTCCAGAATAAAACAACACTCTTGCTAAAACTGAGTTGATAGAAACATACCTAGCACTACATCTGGCGCTTCTTGGGCTTCTTCGGCGTTCATGTGGAAGAGACGGCCGTTGCAGTTGTGAGGGTTCCTTGGGGCGAATCTCCTTCATGGTTGAACACGACGCTGCTGTTGAGCTGGGGCATTCACATTGGCAGGGGCGACAATCTTCTTGGGGCACTCATTGGAATAGTGACCCTTCACTCCACACTCGAAACAAGTGATCTGAGACTTGTCTTTCGCTGCCACAGGCACAACATTGCTTCCAGTTCTGGGTGCATTGTTGTTGTTGCTCTTGGGAGGTGCACGGTTGAAATTGCTGGTGTTGTCGGGGTGATTGTTGTTTCCTCCGGACTTCACATTTCCTCCGCTACGGTTGGGGTAGCTCGGGCGAGACATTGGGGGTCGATTGCTCCTCGGTGCATATCCCGCAGAAGGGTTAGGGCGGTACTTCTGGTGACTGTTGGATCCAGCTTGGTGCATCATACGACGTTTGCGGTTGTTGTTTGCCTGGTTAATCTTCCTTTCCATCTGAATGGCAGAGTCGACTAGCTCTTCGAGATCCTAGAAACGGACGTTGACGAGGACAGTCTGCATCTCATCATGCAGTCCGTTCAAGAATCTCTCCTTCTTCTTGGCCTCCGTGTTGATATCATTAGGTGCATACCTGGCTAAGGACAAGAATCTATCACGGTACTCCACTACAGTCATTCTGCCCTGCTTCAGTTCTCGGAATTCATCCCTCATTCTGGTGACTAGACCCTGCGGCACGAGGGTGCGACTGAACTTGATTTTGAAGGCTTCCCATGTCATCAATTGACCATGGTTCATTGTGCGGATGCTGTTCCACCATGCTCTCGCATCTCCTGCCAGATAGTGGGTGGCAAAAAGAACCTTCTCGTTGGCATCCACTCCTGCTACTTCTAAGTTGTTCTCCATTGTCTGGAACTAGTCATCAGCATCCAGTGGGTTCTCTAAAGTACTAAAGATTGGGGGATTTGTATTCTGAAAGTTTTTGAGTTTGGATCCATGATGATCCTGATTTCCATGGTTCTGGTTGTTGTGAGCCATCTGGGTGATCTGCTGCAGTGTTGCTAGATTAGCTTAGCGCTCTGCCCTGCTTGCTTCACGGTCTGCAATGAGATTCTGCAGAATCTACAGCATTGGGTCTTGCGATGAGCTGCTCCCTCCTCGATTTCCACGAGTCATCTGAAGATTGAGGTAGATAAAGGGGTAAGAGGGAAAGTTCTAAGGTTCATGGTTTTGATTTCAAAGCTAAAACTTTGAGTTTGACTCAGGTTTTGCAACTAACTTCTTTTCATTCATTCAAGCAAAGCACACGATACAAACGCACACACACCACAAAATCAAAGGAAAACAAATGGTTTTAAGAACCATTCTGTAAGCTACGATACAATGGGACCGATACATCTCATGCTATGATAGTGCTCTAGTGCATCTACTCATCATCGATGAAGTCGGAGTCGTCATCGTCGGTGTAGAAGTCCACAACATCTTCCTCCAGAAAGTCATCATCATTGCTGAGGCAGGAGTCCATATCCCCTTGGATATCTTCACCTTCCTCTTCTTCTTCTTTTGCTACGAGCTGAGCTTCTTGCTCCTTGATGGTCTTCTCGAGGTTGGCCACCTTCTTGCAAAGACGGTCGATGGTGCGATCCTTCTTGGCGCGTTGACGGCGCAGAGACTGACGATCCTGGACTAGCGGTGAGAAAGTCTGGGCCTTCTGTGCGGCAATGGCAAGGTTGTTGGCGACCTCTCTGGCATTGTCCAACTCCTTCTGTCTATCGTACAGCAAGAAGTCAAGGTTATCCACTTGACACTTCAATTCCGGGTGACTTGGCATCTCCATGGGCATTCCCATGAAATCACGCCTTGCATAGTGAGAAAAGCGGGTTCCTTGGATTTGGTTGACACTCAGGGCACATAGACATGCAAGAGCTTCATGCATTGCCCTGGCTAATCCATCTAGCTAGTTGTTCTCTCTCACGGAGACCTGGATCCTCCCGGACGTGGGTGCTTCTATCTTGCCTCGAAGATCAGCGGTGACTAGCCATTGTAAATCTCCTCCTGGTGGACCCGGGAGTTGAGCTCCAAGGAATTCCGGATGTGGGCGTCCCAAGTACTCCGACAACGAATCCAGATCCCTCTTGAAGATCAGTTGGCCCCCGTTGCCCAACTGGTAGACCTTGCTGAACTGAGTTTCCATCTATAAGAATTAAGGATGAGATAGTTAGTGAAGTGATCAAGTGTGTCAAAATTTTATGTAGTAATGTAAGAATTTGGAGGAACATGAATTTTTTTGAGAGAAAGAATTCTCGAGGGTAAGAGAGGAAATAGTTTTCAGAAATACTCACTTTGGTTTTTGAAACTAAGTTTTTGTTCGGACGTCCATTCTAACTAGGGTCTCCTATGGTCAGGATGGCTCTGATACCAACTTGTCAATACCCAGATTTTTAATCCCAGATGCCTGTTATGCCATACATCGCAATCCCAGGATTACCATTTTTGCGAGATATAACAGATTGGATATCACAGTACATGATCCATTACAAACCAATATAAGGTCTTACACAAGTAAGGATCTCATGATCCAGTCTTAGTACAATCAAGTAGCGGAACAAATAGCGTAGCGGTGGGATCCATCTTCAGAGTCACAAACAATGCTGACGATGGAAGATAGTCCTAGTTATCATAGCCGTCCTGCTGTCCTTCATCTTGGTAGTCTCCTTCATAGTCTGGCCATAGGAATAGCCAGGGACAAAAGCCATGAGTACTCTTTAAGTACTCGCAAACTACCACTAACAAGTAGTATAGTTCTAGTAGGAAAAGCTAACTCTAAGTTTACTCATAAAGTTAAGTTTGAAACCTAAGCTGAGTTCATAAGCAAAGAAAGATAAAATAAAGTTTGAAAACACCGAAGTGGGAACTTAGTTATCATAGTCACAACTCTGTTGTGGTCAAGTCATGTCACAATTCATTTCATAAGTCATTTTGAAAACATCTAACAACAGAATAGTATGGCCACTCCAACTGTCCATAACCGCGGACGCGGCTATTCGAATAGTTTGACACTCTGTAGAGGTGGTACACTTTCACCACAAGATTCGATACATCTGTCAGGGATAACCCTGAATCATCATACTCAGTATGAGATAATCAAACATAACCTTTCCTTTACACACCCTAGTATAAGCACCTCTCCTATGAGCATGGCCTCCCAACCATGACCATCTGTCATCTTGGGCACTGCATAGGTGGACAACGTTGAGAGGTAGCCTCAGCTCAAACCTCTCCCGCGAGGGAACTAATACTAATGCATATAAACTTCCGGCTAAGCCTTACCCAATTCAGGTATTGTGGTTATACGGTAAAATTGGAATGATATCGCATCCAAACCCAACCATTAGTTTTGTAAAAGGGCTAAGGCTCATGCCTCAACATTTTCATCATCATAAACCATTTGTGTTTCTCAACACATGTCAAAACATCTCAATAGAATGAATCATCATTCCAAGGTTTTCACAAATCATTTTCACCAAGTATTCCCATCTAGAGTGAATCAAGTTTTGGGTTTTGTTCCAACTACTAAGTTAAGAGTGTTCACTAATGTGGGATGCTAATGTCAATCTCATGCCATAGAATGACATCTAAGTCTAACTAGATAGGTCAAGTTTTATACTCTTTATGCTACCTTTAAACAAGTAAAGGACTTTGGTAAAGTAAAGAAGGTAAAGCTTGTAAATAAAACTTGGAATATGTATAAGTCACAATGGTATATACAAAGCATGCCTAATGCCTTTGCTTAGGTTATCTAGCTTACAAGGGTTAGCTTGCATTGTTAATGATGGCTTGCAAGTAATCACTTGCATTGTCAACTTGTATAATGCTAGCTTGCTAACAGTAGCTTTCTCAGTTTACTTGAAGTGCTAGGCTTGCCTTGGGTAGTGCAATGGTTGAAGTTTTTGTGGCGCCCCGCAAAACCACTACTAGAAAATCGCGTTGTTTTCGTGCATTGCATCTTCATGACCGCATGCGCATGTCATCATGCCACCTTGCATTTGAGCATCGTCATCATCATGCATGGTTTATCTAAAACTATTTTTGAAAAGTCTGTTTTTGTTTTCTAAACGCCCCGTCTTTATTTCAAATTAAAACCCGGCCCCTTCCGGATATTTTCTTTTGTCTACAAAACAAATTACCAAAGTCTATTTCGGACAAAACTAAATAAAATAAAACTATTTTTCTACCGGGGAGGCAGCCCAGCCGTTAGGCCAGGCCACCTACTACCTGGCCCGTTTTAAAAACCCAAACACTAACTCCACGTCTCTTCCTCTCACCCAAACAGCCTACCCAGCCACCAACCCCCCCAACCCATCGCCTCCATACACCCACACACACGCACGTTGCCGCAGTAAATCCCATCCCGCCAGCTGCA
Organism: Avena insularis; assembly: GCA_023614405.1. Taxonomy (NCBI): domain Eukaryota; kingdom Viridiplantae; phylum Streptophyta; class Magnoliopsida; order Poales; family Poaceae; genus Avena; species Avena insularis. The sequence goes on from CM042696.1 coordinate 163,598,181, forward strand.
GCTGGCCACCACCCCACCGTCTCAGCCAGCCTCCACCAACCGCGCGCGTGTCCATGTCCCAACTCCAGTCCCACCTCGTTACCACACCTGGCCACCTCATGAGACGCTACCGCCTGCTTTTCCTGCTCCACCCCGGGGCCCACCTCGCGTGGACGTGCCCTGGCCGCGTTCCAGGCACCGACAACCTCGTTTTCCCCGCCATGACCTCCCGTCCGACGCTACCGCCTCCTTCTCTCTCCCCTCGCCTCTCTCTCCCCGACCCTGTTCTCTCGCCTTGCACCTCATCAATCGCCGTCGTCGCCCCATCTCCTCGCGGCCCCGCCTCTCGCTCCTCTCTGCAGAGCGCGACGTCGACCGCCTGCTCCGTCTCGGCCCCTACAGCACTGCCATCAGCCACCGTTCGCCTCCCCCGCTCCTCTCCGGCAATCGCCGTCTCCCACACCGTCTCCACCACTCGACCTCCTCCGGCCGCCGCCTCCCTCGCTCCCACCGGCCGCCGGCGAGCTTTGCCAGCGCCTGCTCGCCCCCACCGCCGCCGCGAGCCCCCGCCTTGCCGCTCTTCCCCACCTCGACGACCGCCTCGAGCCCGCGCCACCTCGCAGATCCCGCCGGGTCTGCCCCTCTCGTCTTTGCTCCGCCTCCATGAGCCACCGCTTGAAGCCCGACCCTCGCTGCTGAGCTCTGCGCCGGCCCCGCATCTCCGGCCGCTCCTCCCTGTGCTGCGCTGGCGCATATCCTCGCTCGGGACCTCGCCACACACGCACCTTCGGTTCCGCGAGTACCGCTGCTTCCCCTGTCTGCCGCTCAAAGTGGAGACAAAAGACCGATGAGCCACGTTGGTGCTCGTTGATTGCTTCAGCTCATCTGTGTATGCCTGTGTGTGTTGATGTTTTGAGCTACTGTCGTGTTTGGCATTCTGAGGGATTAATCCTGTGTGTCCAAGATGGCCCCGAAAAGATCTCCTTCACGGTTTCGAAGCCCCGAGCTCTCCCCCACAAACGCCATGATCTCCTGATGGACCAGATCGTCCAAGGCGGCTAGCTGTACCAGGACCACGCCAAGATCGACAGTGATGAACCATCAGGGCCGATCCAAGTTTGTCACCGGCCACGAGCTTGTCATGTATCCGATGACCCGGAGCCTTCCTCCTTCATGGATCCGATGGCCGAGACCCTGAAGGTCGATCCCGTCGAACCCCTTGGTGAACCCCAAGATCTTCGGACCTTGATGTATGCCTTTCCGAGAACCGTATTTTTTTAATATATAATATCTCCTGGTTGCATTAATTGATCATGTCGCATACATATTGTGTGGTTTGGGGGCATTATGCCGATTCACCTCATAATTAAATATGGAGTCTATATGCGGGATACCTTTGTCTTATTCCGGACTCTATTTAAATTTGTGTAGCGAACCGATGCCATGATTCGCCTTGTTAATACAACATTTAATTTGCAGGGTAGATAAATAACTCGAACCGTCTAATTAATTGTCGGGACCCCGGTTCCGCTTAATATTGCCTAATTGCACCGCATCTGCATCATATCATAATCATGCCGGATCTTCTGCCGTAGTATTAAATATTGCATCCGATGTTTCTTCTAGTGTTTGCTTCTTCGCGGATTAGGCCGATGAGTGGATGCGAGTATCGACAAGTTCTCCGGATATGATCCGTCGGCAGTGTTTCCCAGGCGAGCATTCTCCCTCTTTCTACCTATTTTGCATTTATAGTCTTTATTTCCTCCTGTTGATCTATTGCTATCCGTGTCGCGATGCTTTAGTTTCCGTGCACCAGTTATATCCCGTGCAGCCTCTATATTGCCTTGGATACCTCCTATTACCTGTGTTTGGTAGATAGCTGGCCTTGCGAGTCGTAGTTGCTTGCTCAGGTGCGATCTCGTGTTGTCGAGTATCACAGTTGTTGGTATGCTGGGAGATGCTTAATGGTGGAGATGCTTAATGGTGGAGATGATCATGACTTTAAATACAACTATTAAAATGCTAGATATAACTAATGCAGAGGCATCGGTGGGCAATAGATGTTATTTGGTTCTTCCACGCTCACTTGTGTCCCGTAGGACCCCGAGTACTTGATACCTGTTCCTTGACTATTCGCACTATCCACATCCGGGAGGCCGTGGACCCCCCTGAGCCAGAGCTTGATTCATTTCTATTTCTTGGGGCCACAAACTAGTTTGGGGTTTTATTTACTATCTTGTACTTATGCCATGTTACTACTTTGTTTAAAGATTGTGCGTGGAGCATCTGTACTATTTAGGATTGCAGAGTGTTTTCGCGGTATCGACAAGCCCAGTCACACTTTCGGGTTCCCAGTCGTTTACAGCCATTGACGCAAACCTTGGGTCCATTCCGGAGCCGTCCAACTTCGTTGCGGGTAGCTTAGTGGGGTGGCCCCCTGAAATATTTTATGAATCCTGTGATCGCTTTGTCGTGAAAGCCTCGTTGGGTTTTGAGTTGGTTTTTCCGAGGTTAATCGAGTGTGTGTTGCTATTTGTGCACCCCTGCAGGGTAAATCTTTCTGAAAGCCGTGTCCGCGGTTATGGACGACTTGGAGCACAGTATCACGATCATAGACAAGCATAACTAAAGTAGTGATATAAATTTGACTTAATATATGTGACTAGTAAGCAGCTTCACTACAATGGAATGGATAATAAAAATGCCAACAACTGGTGGATCTGTGGTGATCTGTGTCATACTATACCTGCCTGGTAAGTATTGCAACTCCAATGGAATGTGATAAAAGTGCCAACAACTACTGGGTTTTGGGATTCCTCAGGACAATTATATCTGACTAGTAAATGTTCCAACTACAACGGAATGTTAACTAAAACTGCCCACTACTTATGCTATCAGGATGACTCATGCTATCAATATCTGATTAGTAAGTGCTGCAACTATAACGGAATGAGTAAAATTGCCAACTGTGTGAGTTCCTTGGTCTGACTTCATCGTTTGGTCTCGAGGGGGAAATACCAGGATGGGTAAGTTTGGTGTTAGTATCAGGTTGGTCTCGAATAGGTCTTTCTTATCCCTCTCTCATAGCCGCCAGTTTAACTGAGTATCTATAGGTTGTTTAGTGTCTTTGCTTCCGCTTCACCATACCTATGTAGGCGAGTCATGAATTCTAGCCTCTCGCCTGTCGCCTTAGTACTGACGCTCCTCTTTTTCCTTTGCCCTTTGTCGGCACCCCTTTTGTTTTAGCAGGTTTGAGATCAACGTCGTTAGCAGGGTTACCCTTCCGGCTTGGCCTGGGCAGGGTTATGGACACCATTGGTTGTTCTTCAGGGCTCTTAGCCCAATTTGCTTCTTGTCCGTACTCGGACGTTGTATCGATTTCAAGGTGATTTGGATCTTTATATTGTATATCTGTATTCTTGACTCGTTGAGTCGCTGTTGTATATATATCTGTTCTGTGAGTCCCATCGAGGGCTGTTGTGTAATGGTATTACTTCGTTTTCCACCTGCATGAAAGTTCCTGGTGGGTGTCCTTGAATCGTTTCTATGCGGATTTGGGGAAAGGGCTAAAACTTGCATAGGGCCGATTTGAGGGTGTTACAGAGTGGTATCAGAGCTCAGCAGTTGCGATACCCCACAAGTCCAGCCTGTAGGATAACCTAGCTAACGGCCGATGTAGAGTGTCAAAACTATTTTGCAAGATCGGTTGGATAGATCTGATTAGGTCTGCTTTTACTCCTTACCCTCTGCTATTCTCCTCTTACCTTTGCGTGTCTTGAATCTGCTCTCTTATATTTTCTTCGAGTCCAGGAATTCTTGTGGTTGGGTTTCCGTCGTACCTTCAGGGTTTCGCCTCTCTTTGGTAACGGTGTTTCTACATCCGGTCTTCGTGCTATCTGAGGAATTCTTCATCTGTTGGACTTCTCTCTGTTCCTTGTTTGTGCCTTCCGGTGTTTTTCCGACGCGACGACATCATCTACGCCAGATCCGATGCAGAGTCTGCATCACTCCTTTGTTTCCAAATCTTGCTTGTCGAGATCTATAGTCTAATTCCGAGAGTTGGTTGCATATTTCCCCTATTCTTGTGTAGAGTAATGCTTTGAGTGCGGGATGGAGTAGCTACCATACCACTACTCTTATCATTCGCTCTTATACATCGAATCGGTGGATCCAACAATTGTACTCCATCCACGGAAGCTAGAGGTGGCTTTATTTGTTGATACCTCTACCTTCGCCTTTGTTCCCGGAGTGTTCTCTCGACGATCACGGACAAGGCCCTCTTGTTAGTGGTGTCGCGAGGATCTACATGAAGCGAGAAGATTCTGATCGTCGGCCTTCTTCCCGGTACCATGAGGCGGATCTCGAGGGCGAGATCCATTGTTAGTGGTGTCGAACTGTGGCGCCCCGCAAAACCACTACTAGAAAATCGCGTTGTTTTTGTGCATTGCATCTTCATGACCGCATGCTCATGTCATCATGCCACCTTGCATTTGAGCATCGTCATCATCATGCATGGTTTATCTAAAACTATTTTCGAAAAGCCTGTTTTTGTTTTCTAAATGCCCCGTCTTTATTTCAAATTAAAACCCGGCCCCTTCCGGATATTTTCTTTTGTCTACAAAACAAATTACCAAAGTCTATTTCGGACAAAACTAAATAAAATAAAACTATTTTTCTACCGGGGAGGCAGCCCAGCCGTTAGGCCAGGCCACCTACTACCCGGCCCGTTTTAAAAACCCAAACACTAACTCCACGTCTCTCCCTCTCACCCAAACAGCCTACCCAGCCACCAACCCCCCAACCCATCGCCACCACACACCCACGCACACGCATGCTGCCGCAGCAAATCCCACCCCGCCAGCCACGTTCCCCAACCTCCACCTCACCTCGACCAATCCCCGCCTGCCACCTCACCCGCGCGGTCCCACCCCTCCTGGTGGACAGCCACTCCCTCTCTCCACCCTACCACCTGCAGCTGGCCACCACCCCACCGTCTCAGCCAGCCTCCACCAACGTGCGCGTGTCCACGTCCCAACTCCAGTCCTACCTCGTCACCCTGGGCCACCCCGCGAGACGCGCCGCCCGCCCCGTTTTTCCCGCTCCACCCCGAGGCCGACCTCGCATGGACGTGCCATGGCCCCGTTCCAGGCACCGACAACCTCGTTTTCCCCGCGCCTGTCGCGACCTCCCCCGTCCCCACGCGCCCCGCGCCTCCTTCTCTCTCCCCTCGCCTCTCTCTCCCCGACCCTATTCTCTCGCCTTGCACCTTACCAATCGCCGCCGTCGCCCATCTCCTCGCGGCCCCGCCTCCCGCTCCTCTCTGCAGAGCGCGACGCCGACCACCTGCTCGCTCGACCTACAAGCTGGCCAGCCACTGTTCGCCTCCCCACTCCTCTCCGGGAACCGCTGCTCTCCACACTGCCTCCACCACTGACCTCCTCCGGCCTCGCCTCCCTCGCTCCCATGGCCGCCTGGCTCATGCGCCGCCGCTTTCACGCCCGCCATGAGCCCCGCCTCGCCGGTCTTCCCTACCTTGACGGCTGCCTCGAGCCCGCGCCACCTCGCAGATCCCATCGGGTCTGCCCCTCTCGTCTTTGCTCCGCCTCCATGAGCCACCGCTTGAAGCCCGACCCTCGCTGCTGAGCTCCGCGCCGGCCCGGCATCTCCGGCCGCTCCTCCCTGTGCTGCGCTGGCGCATATCCTCGCTCGGGACCTCGCCGCACACGCACTTTCGATTCCGCGAGTACCGCTGCTTCCCCTGTCTGCCGCTCAAAGTGCAGACAAAAGACCGATGAGCCACGTTGGTGCTCGTTGAGTGCTTCAGCTCATCTGTGTATGCCTGTGTGTGTTGATGTTGTGAGCTACTGTCGTGTTTGGCGTTCTGAGGGATTAATCCTGTGTGTCCAAGATGGCCTCGACAAGATCTCCTTCATGGTTTCGAAGCCCCGAGCTCTCCCCCACGAACGCCATGATCTCCTGATGGACCAGATCGTCCAAGGCGGCTAGCTGTACCAAGACCACGCCAAGATCGACAGTGATGAACCATCAGGGCCGATCCAAGTTTGTCACCGGCCACGAGCTTGTCATGTATCCGATGACCCGGAGCCTTCCTCCTTCATGGATCCGATGGCCGAGACCCTGAAGGCCGATCCCGTCGAACCCCTTGGTGAACCCCAAGATCTTCGGACCTTGATGTATGCCTTTCCGAGAACTGTATTTTTTTAATATATAATATCTCCTGGTTGCATTAATTGATCATGTCGCATACATATTGTGTGGTTTGGGGGCATTATGCCGATTCACCTCATAATTAAATATGGAGTCTATATGCGGGATACCTTTGTCTTATTCCGGTATCTATTTAAATTTGTGTAGCGAACCGATGCCATGATTCGCCTTGTTAATACAACATTTAATTTGCAGGGTAGATAAATAACTCGAACCGTCTAATTAATTGTCGGGACCCCGGTTCTGCTTAATATTGCCTAATTGCACCGCATCTGCATCATATCATAATCATGCCGGATCTTCTGCCGTAGTATTAAATATTGCATCCGATGTTTCTTCTAGTGTTTGCTTCTTCGCGGATTAGGCCGATGAGTGGATGCGAGTATCGACAAGTTCTCCGGCTATGATCCGTCGGCAGTGTTTCCCAGGCGAGCATTCTCCCTCTTTCTACCTATTTTGCATTTATAGTCTTTATTTCCTCCTGTTGATGTATTGCTATCCGTGTCGTGATGCTTTAGTTTCCGTGCACCAGTTATATCTCGTGCAGCCTCTATATTGCCTTGGATACCTCCTATTACCTGTGTTTGGTAGATAGTTGGCCTTGCGAGTCGTAGTTGCTTGCTTAGGTGCGATCTCGTGTTGTCGAGTACCACAGTTGTTGGTATGCTGGGAGATGCTTAATGGTGGAGATGCTTAATGGTGGAGATGATCATGACTTTAAATACAACTATTAAAATGCTAGATATAACTAATGCAGAGGCATCGGTGGACAATAGATGTTATTTGGTTCTTCCACGCTCACTTGTGTCCCGTAGGACCCCGAGTACTTGATACCTGTTCCTTGACTATTCGCACTATCCACATCCGGGAGGCCGTGGACCCCCCTGAGCCAAAGCTTGATTCATTTCTATTTCTTGGGGCCACAAACTAGTTTGGGGTTTTATTTACTATCCTGTACTTATGCCATGTTACTGCTTTGTTTAAAGATTGTGCGTGGAGCACCTGTACTGTTTAGGATTGCGGAGTGTTTTCACGGTATCGACAAGCCCAGTCACACTTTCGGGTTCCCAGTCGTTTACAGCCATTGACGCAAACCCTGGGTCCGTTCCAGAGCCGGCCAACTTCGTTGTGGGTAGCTTAGTGGGGTGGTCCCCTGAAAATTTTTATGAATCCTATGATCGCTTTGTCGTGAAAGCCTCGTTGGGTTTTGAGTTGGTTTTTCCAAGGTTGATCGAGTGTGTGTTGCTATTTGTGCACCCCTGCAGGTAAATATTTCTGAAAGCCGTGTCCGCGGTTATGGACGACTTGGAGCACAATATCTCGATCATAGACAAGCATAACTAAAGTAGTGCTATAAATTTGACTTAATATATGTGACTAGTAAGCAGCTTCACTACAATGGAATGGATAATAAAAATGCCAACAACTGGTAGATCTGTGGTGATCTGTGTCATACTATACCTGCCTGGTAAGTATTGCAACTCCAATGGAATGTGATAAAAGTGCCAACAACTGCTGGGTTTTGGGATTCCTCAGGACAATTATATATGACTAGTAAATGTTCCAACTACAACGGAATGTTAACTAAAACTGCCCACTACTTATGCTATCAGGATAACTCATGCTATCAATATCTGATTAGTAAGTGCTGCAACTATAACGGAATAAGTAAAATTGCCAACTGTGTGAGTTCCTTGGTCCGACTTCCTCGTTTGGTCTCGAGGGGGAAATACCAGGATGGGTAAGTTTGGTGTTAGTATTAGGTTGGTCTCGAATAGGTCTTTCTTATCCCTCTCTCATAGCCGCCAGTTTAACTGAGTCTCTATAGGTTGTTTAGTGCTGCTGTGCTGCCACTTCAGTCCACCATACCTATGTAGGCGAGAGCCGCCGAATTCTAGCCTCGCCGTGTACTGGACTCAGTACTGACGCTCCTCTTTTTCCTTTGCCCTTTGCCGACACCCCTTTTGTTTTAGCAGGTTTGAGATCGACGTCGTTAGCAGGGTTACCCTTCCGGCTTGGCCTGGGCAGGGTTATGGACGCCATTGGTTATTCTTTAGAGCTCTTAGCCCAATTTGCTTCTTGTCCGTACTCGGACGTTGTATCGATTTCAAGGTCATTTGGATCTTTGTATTGTATATCTGTATTCTTGACTCGTTGAGTCGCTGTTGTATATATATCTGTTCTGTGAGTCCCATCGAGGGCTGTTGTGTAATGTTATTACTTCGTTTTCCACCCGTACAAAAGTGCCTGGTGGGCGTCCTTGAATCGTTTCTATGCGGGTTTGGCGGAAAAGGCTAAAACTTGCATAGGACCGATTTGAGGGTGTTACAGTTTTCTTCCTCCTCTTGGTAGAACTCCTCCTCTTCGTAGACTTGGTCTGTGCTATCATCTATAAATATATACGGGATACACAATCACCAAACAATACTTAACTAGTCTACTTAGCACACTAAGGCACATATTTGATGATCTAGTATCATCTCAAACATCACAAGGTTTAATGAACTAGCTTCATTCTTTTTATTTGAGAAAAGTAATTTCTACTCATTGAAATTAACTAAGATTTAATATTCTCCAATTAAAATATGGGATCATGTGGACACATGTCATCACCACATATTCTAACATGTGGGAATGTGATTTAAAGGTTGGATCATATTTTAATAAGTTCTAGTTTAATAATTAATGATTTAATAGTGACTAGAAATGCCTATATAGCATTATTTTGATACTAGTCCAAAGTCACTGCATGCAAACCTTAATATTATTACATATTTAGATAGGTACGGTTAAATTTGATTTTTGAGAGTTAGAATCAACTCAAAAGCTATTATGGTTGATTTTCTAAAAATGTTTGAGTGTGCAAAAGCTTATGTTTTGTTATTTTAACTAGGAGATATCTCTAACTCTAAATGATTTAAATCCAACGGGCTTGGATAGATATTTTCAGTAGCTTTCCAAAAAATTGGAATCACTCAATTTGGATTTGTAAAACTCTCTGAATTGATTTTTAAACTAAGGGACAGAATTGATTTAAGTCTAAAATAGAAAAACATATATTTGAATCTACGGACTTAGGCGGGAAACTAATGGGGCTGGCCCAGTGACGCTCCGCGGCGCAGAGGGCGACTGACAGGGGGGTCCCGCACGTCAGCGGCACTTAAAACCCGAAGCGGTACAGGACTACCTAGGCCACACGATTAGAACACAGATCGACGGCCCACGGTCGTCGTCGACGATGGACTAGTCGCCGGCGAGGCCTGAACCCTAAACAGCCGGTGGGGGTTTACTGGGGACATACCAGGGCTCCAGCTAGTGCGGCGAGGCGGGCAAACGAACTGGACGGCGACGACGGACTCAGGCGAGGTCGCGACAGGGGCTGAGGTGGACGAAATCGACGACCACGTCTCCTCCTCTGCAGCGGCTACCTCTGGCGCAATTCCGGCGAATGGCAGGTCGAGCGGCTCCGGCGAGAGAGGCGAAACAATAAGTGGAGAGAGGGGAGTGAGATGGTGTGAAGAAATGGTGTTGGGGTGGCCTCCTTATATAGGCTCGACGGTGAGGCAGTGAGGCATGGGCGTGGCTCGTCGGTGACGGCGAAACAGAGGGCTATCGGCATGGGCGAGGTAGGCGGACGGTGGTCGGTCTGCTGGCGGTCCTCTACGGCATAATGGCGACGCTAGGGACGGTGCCTAACTGTTGGGAGCATCCCGCGCTCTAGGAGACAGAGGCGGTGCTTGACGCGGCTCCCGGCAACTGTGGGTCGCGCGGTGGTGCCTGGCCGTGTCTGGCGGGGTGTTGGGTTGATGGCGGAGCGGCGTGCGAGATATGGTGTCTGGGCGCGGTCTGAGGTGTGCTAGCGGTGATCGCGCTCTGGCGCGCTCTGGCTGCACGCAGAGAGAAAGGGCGGCGAGGCTCTGAGGTGGTCTAGTGCCTGGCTGGGCTTGGGGAAGGGGCAGGGAGTCGCGGTGTGGTCCGGTCTATCTCCTAGACATGGCGAGAGAGGGAGGGCCGGTCGGCTGGGAGCTGTCCATGCTCGACCGGCGAGCATGGCGCTCAGGTGGCACGACACTGCTGCAAACGGCTAAAGGGTAGCCTCTTGATGGCATGGTTGGTACTCGGGGAGACAATGGGAGGGTTTTTAGGCCTTAGTGGCATTTAGATCACTGCTTTAAAACAATAATAGTTAGGTAGTTTGATTAGTGCTCACTAAGTGTTCGACACAATGGCCGCATGAACAAAATATTTGAATTTTGAGATTATTTTTGGTGCAGTGGTTTATCTTATGCTTAAGCTTCTAGGTTTGCTTGGGATTTTGAAATGGAGTTCATTTGAGTGGTTTTTGCAAAAGTGGTATCTAGACATATGAACTAGATTCAATTTTCAAATGTCAATTAAATTTAGAGTTTGAAAGTTTTTGGAATAAAACAAAGTGGGCCTTGGCACATCACTACTTGTACTAGCAAGGGGTGCAAAGAACCACAATTGTTTCTGTTAAGATTTGAGTGCTAGGAATAGCCAAAGTAGGCTATGTGATTAAAATGGCAAAAGTGACCATTTGCTTATTTAATTCTTTTTGATTTATTTTTCTTTGGAATTTGCTTGGGGATGATCTAGATGATGTGTAATTCACCTTAGAGTCATTTTACAATCAATAGATCACTTAAACATGGCAATTTAAAACTACTCCTATTTAAATGCGCACACATATGAATGCTTAAAGATTTTTAAATATAAAACGTTTTTGTTAATCCTAAATTAGGTAGATTTGATCTTGATCATTTGGATTAAAGTTTTGGGATATTATAATTTCCCCTTTTTATGCCCGCTTGGGGTGGTTGTCGGCCTTATCACGCAAACGGAGGGGAGGCTAGAATGTTCCCCGAGGAGAGGCAAAGGTGGAGGGTTGTAACATGGAGCTGTGCAGTAGGTCGAAGGGAGTTGCAGAGGCTAAAGGCGGTAACACATGATGCTAGGAGGACGTGGAGGGAGGAGAGAGAGCACATGGAGGTGTGGCGGCGCAAAAGAAGGAGAAATGATAAGGAACTACCACATTTGCGCCACTCTTGTTAAAAAAACTACCACCTTACGGTTTTTTGACACATAAAACCCACTTTTGGGGTAGGGGTGTGACACAAAACCCTAATTTGATTTGTTTAGTCGTTTAACAAATTTTCTGACAGGTGGGGGCGCTGTTAGTGCCGACGTGGCACGAGGTTGATGTTTTAATTGGTTTTCTGACAGCCTGGGTCTACCTGACAGGTCTACGTGGCTCATAAATAACCAAAATAACTTTTTTTCTGTTTATTTCTTTTTGTTGACCCAACTCTCGCCGCGTCTATGTACGAATCCACTTCTTGCCGCGCTGGCGTAGGTAGCAGTGGCAAGGCCAGCTCTGACGCGAGCCGGCGCCGACAAGGCCAGCTCCCGCACGAACTGTGGGACACGCGTGACGACGGGAGTACACAGGCGAGGCCAGATCCGGCACGTGCTGCGGGGCGCGCGCGCCGGCGGGAGTGTGCTAGCATGGGTAGCAGCTGCGAGGCCAGCTCCAGCGCAAGCTGCGGGGCACACACGGGCGCCAGCGACGCGGGCATGGCCAGCTCCAGTGCGAGCTACGGGGCACGCTGGCGTAAGCAGCAGCGAAGGCGGCGGCTGGTGTAGGAGTGCGCATGCGCGGGCAGTAGCGGCTCGACCAACTCCGGCACGAGCTGCGGGGCACGCGCGGCGGTGGGAGTGTGCTGGTGCGGCTAGCAGCGGTGAGTCCAGCACCAGCGTGAGCTGCGGGGAGCGCGCGGCGCCAACGAGGCCAGCTCCAGCGTGAGCTGCGGGGCGCGCGCGGCGACGGGAGTGCACGGGCGCGGCCAGCTCTGGTGCGTGCTGCGGGGTGAGCGCGGCGATGGGAGTGCGCGGGCGCGGGCAGCTTCGGCACGTGCTGCGGGTACGAGCAGCAGTGGTGCGGCGATGGAAGTGGACGAGCGCGGGCAACGCCGAAAAGCACGGGAGGGCGCAGTGAGATGGGTGAACGGTGAGAATAAACAATATAAATTTCCTAATTTTTGCCACGTAGACTTTAACAGGTAGGCCATAACTGTCAGAAAATGGTTTAACATGACTAAACACACCGAATTTGAGTTTTCTGTCACACCCCTACCCCAAAAGTGGGTTTTATGTGTCGAAAACCCTAAGGTGGTAGTTTTTTAATAAGGATTTCTATTTTCATGCCCCTGGTTTGTTAGTTGTACTCAATTTTTCCTATCCATTTAACTTTTCCTCACTTTTGCCTTTCTCCTTCTCGAAAACTCATCAAAGAGCTCGAGCGGCAGCTACCGTCAGGTTGACCGTTGACTGACCTATGGGGCCACGGTGTGGGAACACGTGGGGTCGTTTGGTCAGAAATGCATTATGCTGATGTGTGGGGCTACACCATGTTGTACTGTGTGGGGCCGATTTGTTGGAAACGCGTTATGGGAGACATGGTGTGGGATCATGTGAGGCGCGTTTGGTGGTTACGTGCGTCCTGTCGCCAAAATTGGAAGTTTTTTTTTGTTATTTTTATGATTGGCCTTTTTAAGAGCGTATTTTCCTCTCTCTCTTGCTATCAGTTGTATTTTTTTCCCAAAAAGATAGCGAAATTTAGAGAAGCTTCTCTTTTTATTCATTGTTCTTTTTGGTCCTTGTTTTTCCCAATCTTGTAGTGAATCTAAAGAAGTAAATCTAACCAGCACCATAAATACATTCAGTAACAGAGCATATATAGATAAAGCAGCTAATATATAATATATAGTACGGTACTTAACGAGGTTCAAAAATTAGGTTGCTGAACAGCAACGAACAAGTTCAACACAGACAATACAAAAGAAGTTGCTTTACAGCAGCAACACAAGATCAATAGCCTCTCATGGCCTCCTCCTCCACTTCTTGCTGCCTAGTTCGTTGACCTTGGGCGTCTTGGGCTTGATCGGGGGCATGCAACCCTCCTCGATGGCCATCTTCTGGAGGTTGCGGAGGTGAAGACCAAGCGCCTGGTGTTTGGCTCTGAAGTCGTGGACGTTCATGGACTCGCCGCAAGTCCTCACATCCTCGGCATGCTTCACAAGGGAGTTGAAGTCGGTAGCATGGAGCCTCCTGGTGGTGCAGAAGAGACACATGTAGACGTTGCCAGCAAAGAAGTTGTCGTACTGGCCGGACTTCAGCCTCCTCAGCACCTGACGAGTCTTGGTGTCCTTGGACTCGTTATCGCTGCAGACATCACTGCTATCCTCCTGTTGGAAAAAAATGTAGAGTGCAATAAGTACATGATTGAGATACCTTGATTATCAGGATTGATTATTTGCATAAATTAACCGATTGAGATCCCCTGATTATTCCCAATCCTACTGCCCAGGAGTAGCGGGGGCCTCCTCGTCGGTGACTACGGCGGAAGTGGGGACGGGGAAGGCGGCTGCATTCGATGCCTCGACGGGGGCCTGTACAGGGACGGGGGCCTCCTCGCCGACGGCCTTGGAGGCGATGATGGCCACCGCGTCGTTCTTCTCAATCGCCGACGTGGTTAGGGTTTTCTTGGGGGTTTCCAGAAGGTGATGGAACAGTGGAGACGGTTGAGTGAGCAATTAAGTGATGAGTAAGAGTGAGGAGACCTCTTTAAAGGAGAAGGGAAGGAACGTTTCGTTGCACAATCGTGCACCGCGTACGCTACTGCATCGTGCACGGCCACACGTGTTCCTACCGCCCCGTGCACCGTGACACGCGTATCGTGAGTCACATTTTCCCCCTCGTGTCTAACCCTGACAACTTAGTTGTGTTCAGTTATACCCTCGAGTGTAACACTAGCAGTTTGGTTGTACTCAGTTTTTCTCTCCATTACTAACACTGTCATGTGCAATATACTCAGTTTTACCCCTTCGGTGTCTGGTCAACAGAGAGTCAACGAATGGGTTTTAGCTAGCTAATTTATGCACAACAAATTTAAAAAGATCAAACATAGTGACATCTACCTAGAGACTCTTATTACGTGACCTGCCACCATAAGAAATGTATATAAATCAAGTTTTAACCTAAATCACCACTTCTCAAATCACCTACTATCTATGAAGGTTCATGGCTTTCTACTCAGGCCTCTTCCCAAAACATTCCTCTTCAAAACATAGTTTGTCTGAATGAGGCAATAATTGTTAAACTGGTGTATATTTTAATAGCAAATAGTTTCATGTATGCCAAGATGTATTTTATTATATAAAAGACGCAATTTTTATTTTTTAAATCTCTTTCTATTTTCTATTTGAATCCCTTTGTCAGTCTTGCCCTTGATTTTTAAGTTTTACCCAGTTTTGCCCCTTGTTCTTAAGTTTTACTCAGTTTTCCCTCTCTCTTAGTCACAATATCTCACACCTGTACTCATCTTGGCTGCTACGCTCTGATTGGTTGGGACAGTTGTCACGCGGATCGTGCCGACCAACCGTTGATCCTCTGTGATCTAGCGGACATGATAACCCCTATATCTGTCGGGGGCACCCCTCTATCCATGCAAAATAACGAGTTTGCCACCGGTACTTTAACTCTATAAACAAATGATTTTGAATATAATTTAAAGGGGAAGTGTTCAAAGGTGTATAATTTTCATATATACAAGTTTGTGCATTACATTCCACTCTATTAAAATGATAATCTCTCAAGATTTTCTTAGCACAATATTAGCATGTATTAAGTGCGATTTTAAAGAGTTCAAATGTGTATAATTTTCGTGTATGCAAGTTTATACATTACATTCCACTCTGTGAAAATGGGGGAGAAAATGATAATCTCTCAAAATTTTGCTAGCACATCATTATCACGTATTAAGTGCGATTTCACAGTATTCAAAGGTTTATAATTTTCGTATACGCAAGTTTATGCATTATATTTTACTCCATGGAAATAATAAATGATCAGGATTTTATTAGCACAACATTATCATATCCTAAGTGCGATTTCAAAGACTTCAAAGGTGTATAATTTTCGTATATGCAAGTTTATGCATTACATTCCACTCTATAAAAATGATAATCTCTCAAGATTTTTTTAGCACAACACTATTACGTATTAAGTGCGATTTTAAAGAGTTCAAATATGTATAATTTTCGTATATCAAGTTTATGCATTACATTTCACTCTATAAAAATGGGGGAAAAATGATAATCTCTCAATTTTTTGGCAGCATATCATTATCACGTATTAAGTGCAATTTTATAGTGTTCAAGGTTTATAATTTTCGCAAATGCAAGTTTGTACATTACATTCCACTATGAAAACGATAATCTCTAAAAATTTACTTAGCACAATATTATTACGTATTAAGTGCAATTTTAAAAAGTTCGAATGTGTATAATTTTCGTATATGCAAGTTTATGCATTACATTCTACTCTATGAAAATGGGAAAGAAAATGACAATCTCTCAAAATTTTGTTAGCACATCATTATCACGTATTAAGTGCGATTTCACAGTGTTCAAAGGTTAATAATTTTATGCATTATATTTCACTCCATGAAAATGATAAATGATCAGGATTTTTTAGCACAACATTATCATGTCCTAAGTGCGATTTTAAAGAGTTCAAATGTGTATAATTTTCTTATATGCAAGTTTATGCATTACATTTTACTATATGAAAATAAAGTTAGACAAAGGACTGCCATCACCGGAGAAGGGCCATCGTCGTCGGAGAAGAAGAAGAAAGGGGAGGCAACGGTACGGGCGCGGGACTACCTCGGGGTCCCATACTCCCATCTTGCAACGCCAACCTGGGTAAGCTGTGGGTCCGGCGCTGACGTGGATAAGCTGTGCGTCTGGTGCTAATCTGGATAAGTGAAGAGAGGTGTCCACTACGAGAACCAACTGAATGCGGCCTCACTTGTCAGCATGTAATGACAAGGGTCCACTACGGAATCCGACAGAACACAATCCTACTTGTCAGCACGTAACAGCGAGGGTCCACTACGGGACCCGACTGAACGCGGCCCCACTTGTCAGCACGTAATAGCAAGACCGACGGACAGCGAGTTTTCAGACTATATGAGAGTTTTGTATAAGGAGATGGGCAAAAGTGAGAAAAAGTTAAGCGGTTAGAAAAAACTGAGTACAACTAACAAACCGAGAGCACGAAAATAAAAATCCCTTTTTAATAAGAGTGGTGCAAATGTGATAGTTCCTTGTTATTTTCTTCAAAAGAAGACATAGACAGATGATGACACAATCATGGACACACTGAAGGGCGGAGACGCAGCGGGCGACCAGGGTCATGAGTGGTGCAAGAGGGGTTGTGTATGAATTTGGTGACTTTTCTTGTACTAAGGGGCTTCGTTTTTTCTGGATGTCTCACTACGAGGACGGTTGGAGTGTTGATATTTTTCCTCGGCCACGAGAAAATGTGCGGAGTTTGTATTTAGCCGTGCCTCCGGAGTTGCTCTAACATGTTGATTTTGATTGTCTAATCTAAATATACTTAGGAATATATGTACTGATAAATAATATTAATGTAAAATTTGGACAAACACGTGTTTCGTCTTAACTTTGAGAGCAAAATTAACAAAAGTGAAGCACTTTCTTAATACGGATAAAATACACAAGTAGCAAATCTAATGAAAGTTTGACCGTATAATATGTACATCCAAGCTAGACATCTTTTTTCTTCTTGTAACCGAGGAGAGCAGCACAGCATATCATGTGTAGACGCACGCTGCCGTGCTCCTGCGTCTTGTGGGCACTAGGGGTTCCACGTCACTTGCAGTCGCTGTTCAATTGACACCAGCATGAATACACGGTACAGTCGCTGTTTCCCCGGTTTACACTCCCACGTGCCGGCGGTACGAAACACTATTCGAGCTTTATTTATATACACACTCAATATGCATAGATTGATCCGCTGCAAATAAGAGGAGTCGCGGCTTAATTGTGAGGAGGAGGAGGCCAACATGTTTGTGATCCATCCATCCATCCATCCAACCCGTCGATATATAGCATATCGTGAAATTAAAATTATATAAGGACCACCGTGGGGCGTGTGGGGGAGCAAAGAATTAAAGGGACGAAAAAGAGCTTCCTACGCCCCCACACCAGATAATCGTACTACTGCCCAGTGCCGACTCCACACAATTATGTCAGAAATGGAGAAAACGTGCCCGCCCATATGCCTAACAGAGTAGCTAATTTCATCCCAATTTTGTTAGTTGTCTTGTGTATGGTATGGGCGTGTGTTAAAAGAGCGCGCTTTCATGAATGTGAGCTTGTCGTACTGACGTTGATGCACGTCCATAAAAAGGACGGACTAAAGGGTAACCTGTGCACACGGTTATATACCATTCCAACATGCACACTATATCCAATTTTGTTTGTTTAAAACTACTCCTTTGTCTCAAGGGTGAGATTTTACGAGTCGCGACGCCCCCGAGGGTGTCTTTGGCGCACGGTGGGCGAAAACCTCTCGATCGATGGTGGCGGTAGGCTCAACTCCCTCTTCGTGGCATAGTGGTGGCCCAGACCATCACGATTCGCTCGGGCATGGGAGAGAATGTTGAGCCAGAGAGGTTGGTGGAGCAACAAGGCTTCGATGCGACATGCTTACTGTTGGATTATTAGGCAGAATTTTCACAATTAATTACAGAATATAGATCATGACTACATCAGCTACGATCATATTAACCTCTAACATATCAGATGTACTAATCAACACGAACAGCAGCAGTGCATACACAATAACAACCATACTATAGCAACAGATCGGATCACGATATATGTACTGATCGGTTGCTGATGTAGTCGCCGTTGGTGCAGAGATCGCCGTAGACCGTCGAAGAAGACGGCGTTGAAGACGAGTCGCTCGCGGACATGAAGATCTCCCATGAAGACGAGCCGTGATGGCGGACTTGAGCAGTCGCGCGGGGCGCTTCTCAAAAACCTTATTCGCCCTCTCCCGTATAGGACCGCAAAGGCGAGTGGTTCCGAAGTCCTGCTCTCCCGTCCGCCGGTGCACGCCGGCAAACGGGATGGAGTAGACTATGGTGGCGGTGCAAGCAAAGAGGAGGCAAGACCCTAGATTGGTTCGGTCGAGGTTTGTGGTGGTAGCCGCACAAGACTTTATGTAGAGCGGCTCAGGAAACCCCAACGGAGGCGAACATGGGCCGAGTCCACGTCGCGCACGTACAGTAGCCCATGATCCGGGAGCGACCCGAATAGGCTAACCGTTGACACGTCTGTCAAAACCTCACAAGTTTTCCTGAGTAGCAAAAATAAAGCTCGGCTCGACGAGATTCCCGCAACGTGCGGCGCTCGAGACGAGATGGAACGGACGGTCGGGCGGGCCGGCGGACGGTGCGTGCGTGCGAGCGACGGCGTCGGCGGAGGAGGAGCGCGCATATAGCTCTCTTATTGTCACTCACTTACAAAGTGGTGCAACACTCCACCTTATAAGGTGGTGTAACTCCTCTCCAACTTTTCATGTGGGACTAAACTTTAGCTTCTATTCCACTCCCATGTGAGCTGCCCCAAACATGGGCCCAAACACATGTGAGCTGCCACAAACATGGTCTTTGAGATTTAAGGAAAATCTAAAATCTACATGACCTTATTTATATTAACCCATTATTTCTAACAATCCCCCACCATATCTTAAATGCCCATTTGAAGATTTTCCAATCCTCGCTACTTGGTTATATACTAGTGTTTCAGTAGAGACTGTTAAGTTGAACTTCTGCCTAGAATCTTGAGCTACGTCTATCAGCAACTTGAACAATGTACGAACCTTGAATTACAAGTTTGGTGTCAATCAATTTCACTCAAAATCATAACTAAGACCTGGCTGCCAGTAGCCTACCTCGCGGGTTGGAGCATATGCGTCATACTTCCTAGTCTCTTTATGAGTTTACTAGAGACCACCCTGGTCTCATAGACCACGACGTTTACAGTCGAGCTCATATATGTGTGTTCTTTCAAAAATGCCCTGTAGGACGGTATATTTGCTAGTTAGAGTCAACAGAAACACATTAAGGCATGTTGCCAACCCGCCTTACAGATTTTGAGAGTTATGCATCTTCACATAGTGAGGGTTATAAAATACTCTCATCAGTCAAACCACTAGCTCGTTCTTTCTAGATCCTAATTCACGGGATCTCTGATCACATAGGTTGGGTTACCACTATGGTGTGACATCCATGGGTTTCAACCCCATCTCCCTCGATGCTTTTTTATCACAATTATGATAATCTCTTTATAAAGGGATCTGTCAGGTTTTTATCTATTTAAATACACGTAACAGTTATTACCCTAGAGTTTCTCAATTTCCTGACAGATTTCAAACGTCTCTTGACGTGTCTTGATGACTTCGCGTTATCCTTAGAATTGTTCACTTTGACAATAACAGTTTGGTTGTCATAATTCAAAAGGATTATCGGCACAGGTTTTTCCCACCACATGCAAGTCCATAAAGAGCTCACGCAACCATTCTAATTCAACAGTGGCTGTGTCTAAAGCAGTAAGTTTTTCTTCTATAGTTTACCTTGTCAATATGGTATATCTACGAGATCTCCATGACACTGCGCCACCTCCAAGGGTAAACACATACCCGTTCGTGGCGTAGAGTTCATCAACGTCAGAGATCCAGTTCGAATCACTATATCCTTCAAGCACAGCAGGATGCCCTGAATAGTGAATCTCATAGCTCATTGTACCACATAGATAGCACATGATCCTTTCAAGTGCATGCCAATGATCACTATCCGGGTTAGACATGAACCTACTCAACTTGCTCACAGCAAAAGATATACCGGGTCTTGTAGCGCTTTCTAAGTACATGAGAGAACCAACAATTTGTGAATATTTCAACTAGTCTGTTGGTTCCTTCCTATTCTTTCGCAATGTCAAACTGAGATCATTAAGGTGTTGGAGAAGTCTTGCTATCAATAAAGCCAAAACGGCTCAAGACCTTCTCAACATAATGAGATTGCATTAAAGTAATCCCATTCTAATTCTTAATAAGCTTGATGCTCAGAATCACATCAACCTCTCGCAGATCTTTCATGTCTAAACTCTTTGACAGGAAAGACTTGACTTCATTTATTACATTCATGTTTGTACCAAAGATCAAAATATCATCCACTTACAAACATAATATAACACTATCGCCCCCATCATGGCGATAATACACACACCTATTAGCCTCATTAATGACAAAGCCAACAGAAAGCAGAGTTCTGTCAAACTTCTCATGCCATTGTTTAGGTGCTTGTTTCAGGCCATATAAAGATTTTAACAACTTGCACAACTTTGTCTCTTCACCTTTTACCACAAACCCATCCGGCTGATCCATATAGATCTCCTCTTCTAGCTCTCCATTAAGAAAAGCTATCTTCACATCCATTTGATGAATGAGAAGACCATACGAGGAAGCCAGGGACAGTAGTACTCGAATGGTGGTAAGTCTAGCGACAGGTGAATAGGTGTCAAAGTAGTCTTTGCCTTATTTTTGTGTGTAGCCCTTTGCTACAAGTCGTGCCTTGTACTTCTCAATAGTACCATCAGGCCTTAGCTTCTTCTTGAACACCCACTTACAGCCCACAGGTTTACATCCATAGGGACGTCCTGATAATTCCTAAGTTCCATTAGAAAGAATCGATTCCATCTCATTTTGGAAAGCTTATTTCCAATCATCTGCATCTGGAGATGCGTATGCCTCAGCAATGGATCTGGGAGTATCATCCACAAGGTACACGATGAAATCATTACCAAAGGATTTTGCAATCCTCTGTCTCTTACTACTCATGGGAGGTTCATCGTCATTCTTATCTAGGACTTCCTCATGTGGTTGTTCAAAATTCTCAATAGATGCACTAGATTTAGGAAGTATTTCAGAAGAAATTCTAGCAGTGCTATGCATATCTTTCATAGGAAACATATTCTCAAAGAATGTTGCATCATGAGATTCCATTATAGTATCAACATGCATATCAGGAACCTCAGATTTAACCACTAAAAATCTATAGCCTACACTCCCTAGAGCATATCCTAGAAAGGTACAATCCACTATCTTAGGTCCAAGTTTGCGTTTCTTGGGAATCGGTATATTGACCTTCGCTAAACACCCCTAAGTGCACAAATACGAGAGTGATGGTTTTCTCCCAGCCCACTCCTCATAAGGGGTCTTTTCTTTATTCTTGTTAGGAACTCTATTCGGGACATGACATGAAGTCAACAAAGCCTCCCCCCACCATGCCTTTGATAAACCAGCACTGGATAGCATGGAATTCACCAAGTCAGTCAGCGTGCTGTTTTTTCTCTCGGCAACCCCGTTTGATTGGGGCGAGTAGGGATGCATCCTCTCATGAATAATACCATGTTCCTCACAGAACTCGTCAAAGATTTTGGGAAAATATTCACCACCACGATCTGACCTAAGATGTTTGATCTTTCTCTCTAGTTGTTTTTCAACTTCAGCTTTATAAACTTTAATGTAGTCTAAAGCTTCATCTTTAGTGCGTAACAAATAAACATAGAAGTATCTAGTCGCATTATCAATAATTGTCATGAAATATCTCTTTTCACCTTTTGTCAACACACCATTCATCTCGCATAGATCAGAATGTATGAGTTCTAGAGGTGCCAGGTTTCTCTCCTTGGCAGCCTTGTGAGGCTTTCGAGGTTGCTTTGATTGCATACAACTATGGCACTTAGAACCTTTGGCAATAGTGAAATTCGGATTTAAACTCATGCTGGACATCTGAGATATCAAACCAAAATTAATGTGACATAAACGAGAATGCCAAACAGTGGTATCATCATTAACATCGCCACAAATATGATTCACGGATTTATTACAAAACTCTGAAAGTGAAAAACGGAACAAGCGTCCGAACCCATAACCTTTACCAATAAATTGTCCATGTTTGGAAACAACGACTTTATTAGACTCTACCACAACCTTGAACCCATCTCTGTATAGAAGGGAGCCACTAACGAGATTCTTGTTCATAGTAGGGACATGCTGCATGTTCCTCAGCTGCACGATCTTTCTGAAAGTAAACTTCAGATCCACCATGCCAACACCACGAAAAGAAGCATGTGATCCATTCCCCATTAGGACGGAGGGATCCCGAGCGACCTGATAAGAAGTGAACATAGAGATTTCAACACACACATGAACATTAGCACCCGCATCAAACCACCAACATGGTGATTGAAACACCGAAAGAATAGTATATAAATTACCGTACCCATCCGTGTTGCTAGCGGTCACGATGTTGACAGTCTTTCCATTTTTCCCTTTGCGATCTACATGTTCTGGGCAATCCTTGGAAAAGTGTCTGAGCTCTCCACAGGTAAAGCAACCTAGCTCAGCCTTGTTCGGCTTCTTCCTCTTCTTGAAGGTTGTAGTCTTTTCAGGCTTGTTGAAGGAGGGTTATAGTTCCCTTTGTTCTTGCCAAAGGTCCTATTTTGCACCATGTTGGTGCTAGACTGACCCTCGCCTCCTTTCACAACAGTGTCCTTAGCTCGAGAATTCTCCTCAACATCAAGAGGCGCTATCATGTTTTCAACCGATATCTCTTTTCTCTTATGCTTGAGAGTTGTGGCGAAGTTCCTCCATGAAGAAGGCAACTTTGCAATAATGCACCCAGCCACTTATCGGGTAAGTTACACTTAAGGATTTCAAGATCCTTGGCAAAGTGATACGTCCATTTTGCATCACTATTCTATATCATAATTTACTATTATTTATTGATATATTTCATATTAAGAGATGATACTTATGTTATTTCATCTGTTTTTGCATGGTTGATGACTTTTGGAGGATGGACAACTGAAGTTAGGATTTTGATGGAAAAGGCATAGTTTGGAGGCAAAATTCGTGAAGATCAGAAAATCTCGGAAAATATATGGAAAATCCTATTTTTCCAGAAGACGAAGGAAGCCAGAAGGGGGAGCGGAGATGGGACACAAGAGGCCCACATCCCCCTGGCGCGGGCCACCCTAGGCCGCGCCACCAGGTGGTGTGGCCACCCTGGCCCACCTCTGGCTCTGCTCTTTGGCGTGTATAATCCTCCCGAAACCCTAAGACTCGGGGAGCGACCATAGAAAGGTTCCGTCGCCTCTCCAGGGCAGAAAACTACAGAGAGAGAAAGAGCTCTCCGGTAGGCAGAAATCTACCGAGGAAATTCCTCCCCGGAGAGGGGAGATCGTCGCCATCAACACCACCATTAAGCTGGACTTCATCGGGATCATCATCATCATATCCACCAGCACCATCATCACCACTTCATACCGTTGTAACAATTGGGTTGAATCTTGCATAGTTCTTAGGGGAAACTTTCCCGGTATTGATTACTTGTTGTAGTTGATGCTATTGAGTGGAACCATTGAATTATTGTTCATGTTCAGATTGTTACTTATCATTATTTCATCTCTGGTCTTGATCCATATGATGTCTTGTGATTAGTTCGTTTAGTTCTCGAGGACATGGGAGAAGTCATGTTGTTAGTAGTGGAATTGTGTTGAGAAAGATTCAATGGTTTGATATTTAAGTTGTGGTGTTATTCTTCTAGTGGTGTTATGCGAACGTCGACTACATGATACTTCACCTTTATGGGCCTAGGGGAATGCATTGTGTATTTGGCTACTAATCATAGGGGTTGCCGGAGTGACAGAAACCTGAATCCCCGTTAGGAAACCTTTGCACAAGGGAGTGTAGGATCTCAAAGTTTTAGGCCGTGGTTAGGTTTTTATCTTAATTACTTTCTTATAGTTGCGGATGCTTGCAAGGGGTATAATCACAAGTATGTATTAGTCCTAGGAAGGTCAGTACATTAGCATAGGTTCACCCACGCAACACTTATCCAACCAAAGAAGATTAATCAACTATATGAAGCGAAAACACTTGACGATATTCCCATGTGTCTTCGAGAACGTTTGGTCATCTAAGTAATACAACCGGCTTGTCCTTTGCTAAAGAAAGGATTGAGACACTTGCTGCATTTATTATTATTGTCTTTTATTTACTCGTACTTTAGTTATCTGCATTATCAAAAACCCCTAAAAATCCGTTTGCTAAGTATTTACAGAGAATTCATGATCCATACCACTCATCAACACCTTCTGCTCCTTGTTGGGTTCGACACTCTTACTTATCAAAAATACTGCAATACACCCCCTATACTTGTGGGTCATCAAGAATATTTTCTGGCGCAGTTGCCGGGGAGTGAAGCGCTATTGAAGAGTGGAACTGGTAAAGGAAACTTCTACTGTGAGTATTGTTTATTTCTGTTAGTTACTTTATTTCAATATGGATAATTCACTTAGTTTCTTATTTCATAATGCTACTACCACTTCTATGGTAGTAGATGAACCTCCACCTGCTGAAAATGATACTTTTAAGATACCTATAAGAATTATTGATCATGTTATGGATAACTACTATTTTGGAGATGGAACTGTCCATCCCGGTGATCATTTGCTCTTTATACACGCATTATGCGGGTTATTCAAGTGTGCAGGTATTACAACAGAACAAGTCAAGAAGAAGTTATTCTCATTATCACTGAAAGGAAGAGCTGAGGAATGGTACAAGCTGCTGAAGAATGGTCAAGCTCTTCAATGGGAGGAAATTGTACCTCTCTTTTATTCTAAATTTTATCCTCCTAGTGAGATTTATCAAGATCGAAATCAAATATACAACTTTTGGCCTCGTGATGGAGAGAGTACAACTCAAGCTTGGGGGAGATTGAAGTTACTAATGTTCAAATGTCCTATTCATGGGCTCCCTAACAATATTATTATCAATAACTTTTATGCAGTACTTTCTCTTCGTAATAAGGATCTATTGGATGCTTCTTGTGCTGGATCATTTACACGCATGGAAGAAGAAGCTAAATGGGATCTTCTAGACCGTATTCAAGACAATGCTGAAGCATGGGAGAATGATAAAGTAAGAAAGTCAGGTATAAATTATGATTATGAATGCATTAAATCTTTTATGGGAACTGATGACTCTCATAATATTAGTAATGCTTATGGTCTAGACTCAAAGTATTGTAAATTATTTTAAGGCTTTTGCTTCTTATATTGAAATTCCTAAAAAGAAATGGAATAAGTATCATGAGCCATATAAAGATATTGCTAATTGTGTTCCTGCAAGAGATACCGAAGTTTATACTGCTAATCATATTTTACCTGAACCTTACATTGAGAAAATGCCTTTCCCAGTCAAGGTAAAGGAACATTCTATGATAGCTAGTATGGTTAATGAAAGTACAAATAAAGCTATTGAACCTGATGAACAAATAGCTGTTGAACCTGTAATAGCAAATGTGAAAGACTTTGTCACTAAATATGTAGAAGATAGACACACTATCGTCTGTAAGGATACTTCTAGTATTGTTTCACAAAGTAGAGTTAGGAGAGCTAGTGTCCCTGTTTTTTCCTGTTAGAATAAGTGATCATTGCTACAATGGTTCATGTGATAGTTATATCGTTAAATTTATGCACGATACTGAAAGTTATTATGAGAGAGGGAAAATTGTTCTTATGCATCTCAATAATATTAAGTTTCCTCGCTTTATGCTGAAAGTCTTTATGTTGCACTTGTTTTGCCTTCCTATGCTAGCAGCCTCTGGTTTCAACAATTTATTTTCTTACAAAATTCCCTTGCATATGAAGTGGGTTAGACTTAAACATGTGTATTTTTTCTCCTTGATGCTCTCTTTTACTTCAATTCATATTCTTATGTGAGCAACATTGAAATTATCATGCCCATCTTAATGGCTATAAAGAAAGAGCTTTTTGGGAGACAACCCAATATATTTTTGCTTTCAGTTTGTTTTTGTTTATTTGAGTCTTGGAAGTTATTGCTTCTGCAATAACCTCTCCTTATCCTTTTTTTGTTTTTGTGTCAAGATCAGCCTCTAATGAGAGAGAAGTAATATTTGGGGAAGTTGTTGTCCTAAAACAGGTTTTTGTGCTTCACTATAAAAAATCGTTAAAAATCCCAGAACATCGTACTGATCTGTAATTTTTTGTGTGCATGCCCCAGGTTATTATTTAACTTTCGTTAGTTTTGCACTTTTTTATTTGAGCAACATAATATTTTAGAAAAAATTGATCTTTACCTGCTGGTCTATTTTGACAGATTTTTGCCACTCTTGCATTTGCCTCTTAAATCGATTTCCTTTTTGAATTCCTTTTGGGCTTTCAAAAGGAGTTGCTACAGTAGCTTATGTTTTGATGGATTTCAGTTAAAATTGAACTTAAAGGTTTATTATGTTGCATGCACTAATGTTGCTAATGAGAATTGTGTGAAGTTTTGTGTGAAAGAAATTTCCAAGTTGTAGGAGAAAATGGTGTAATAAGATGGTGAATGGTTAAAAGACTCAAGCAATATTTTTATGAAGATGAAGATATTGATGTTATTCAAGTGACTCCGGAAAAATTTACCAAAGGCCAAATTCAGAAACCTGCTGAGTCCATTTTCGAATAGGTAACAGTTCTGGTAAGAAAAGGTCCGCGAAAAATCTGTCAATTTATATTTTTGCAGTTTTTATCTAACATGGAAAGCAATGAGTAGAAATAGGTACAGAAACAGAGCCCGGGTGGCTCACACCACCCCATGGTGCGGGCCCACCTGGCCACGCCACCAGGGGGTGTGGCCACCCTGGAGCCCGTCTCCGACCCATTTTCTCTCAGTACTTTCCTTTTGTTGTCAAACTTCGTAATATATAATCCCTGGATCCCCCGAGGTTCGTACATCGTGTTCTCGCCTTGCTTTCATTTCGATCTGTTTCTGTCAGGAACTATTCTCAAAGTTTAGAAGCACAATGGTCTCCGCCAACGATAAGGGCAAGGAGCCTGCGGAAGATGATCTCCAAGACTCTGAGCAGGAGGAGGAGATCGAGAGTGAAGTTGAAGAGGAGGCAAAGGAAGACCAACATCCGCACACCAGCACCACCATTGCAAGCATTGGAGTGGTGGCAAATCCTGCCAAGTTCAAAAGGACTGCACGAATGTCCACTAGAGGGAAGGTTCCGCGTCATTGCTTGGCTTCACGGTCACCTCCTCCACGCACCAAGAATCCCTTCCATACCCTTATTCATGAGCAGCAATTCCAAAATATGCCCAAGGAAAAACTACCCTCCAATTGGGATATGCCTCGTCCTAACCATGCATGAATACTTCAAGGAGGAAGAGTGGGGAAAGAATCGCAAGAGCTGGGATTCACAGCCCGACATGATCATGAACCGCATTGAGCACAATTCATAGTTGATTCATACTCTCACCTTCGAGATTGAGGACTTGAGGGAATTGATTGAAAAGCTCATCGAGAGAACACCACCACCACCGAAGGAGTAATTCGTCATGAGGTTTTAGCATCCCCTTGGTTTGTTCCAAGCTTGGGGGAGTGCCGCGGTATCATATCATTATCTTTTATCTTTTTACCTTTTCAGTAGAGTCATATCATGAATAGAGAAGTTATCATATAGGATGGTTTGCATTATGGAAGTATCTCTCCTCTAGTTAGATATCTATGTATCCCTTGGTGTGAGTTGCCATTAAGGAATATTAATGAGAAGTTCTATCATTTTTTTACACATCTTATTTTAGTTTGCAATTTCTGTTATATGATTGATCTTGTTGTTAGTATTGGTATCACTTTGGGATCATTAAGTAAATTTAGTTGGTTTTGGCAAACCTGGCTCGGTCAGTAGCAACACTATTATGAGAATTGAATGAAAAAGATAAAAGTACTCTTAAGAAATATAATTTCATCATCTTTCTTTCTTGATTGTCTCATAAGCTTAGTATTCTCTAGTTAAGATCTTTTGTGCTTCTAAGGAAGATTGCATGTTTGTTTTTATCACTTTTATGTTTGTTTATTTCCTTCAACTCTTATGCTTGCTACCCATCCTTGCTAGCCAAAAACCTGTACTGAGAGGGAATGCTTCTCTTGCATCCAATCCTTAAACCAAAACCTATGCCATTTGTGTCCACCATACCTACCTATTAGCATTATTGCTATTCCAAGTAAATTCATGTTTTTATCTACCTTCTGAATTAAACTTGTCATGTGAAAATTATTGATTAAAGCTCTCACGAACTTGATGGCACACTTTACTTTCTTGCACTTAATAAACTTGAACCATTGTGCCCATCTATGTTGCGTATATGCTTGCGTTTTGTAAGTTGTGAATTAGCAGAACCTTGTTACCATGGGTAATGTTTTCAACATTGCACTTTATTTAGTTGATATCATGTTCTTTTGCTTATGGATCCCGGCGGTGTGAAATGAAAGGGGAGCTTGTAAGGCTCATGGAGTTCGTATATGTGTTAGAGAAACGCATGGGCGGCTAGTCTAAGCCATGCCTAATCATGGTGGAAACATGCAGCATAACCATAGTGAGCAATCTGTGAAGCATCCTAAAAAAGAAAAGAAAAGAAAAGGGAAAACCCTATGCAAATTGCATACAAAAAGATCGCTGAGATGCTCATTGTCTGCTTGCCTTGTCATTTTGATATGGGAAAGCTTCTGTATCATCGGGCAAGGGGTACCCCGTTGGCGGTCCTCTATGATACACATGTACTTACAATGATAAGAACTTACTTGTGAATTAAGTTGAGTAGCATGAGGAACGGTACTCGTAAGCAAGGGGCATGAGATTTTTAGCTTATAACTTGTCAAGCATATCCTCATATTTGTTCACTTTAACCTTAATCACCTAAAGATGCTTATGATAGGGGTAATGGGAGCTGAAAGCTAATAAGTACCATAATTTTTGGAAGCTCTTTATGAAACTTGAAATCCCTGCTTCCCTCTGCGAAGGTCCTATCTTTTCCTTTTTAGTTGAGTCAGTAAACCTATTCCTTTCTATCTCAAGCAAGTATTTGAGTTGTTGTGTTTCATTCATTCATATGATGATTTATTCAATCATGTTTCTGATGTTCCTTGTTTTGCACACTGCTCTTATCTTAGTGAATATTACTTTGAAAGCTACCATTGAAAACCCCATTATGTTTGAACTTCTACAAATTGTTAACCGTTCTTTGACCAAGAACAAAGTTTATCATTACCAATTATGATTTGCTTTGTGTATCTTTATTGTGTTTCCTTTACTTATTGCAAGTCAAGTTATATAATAGTGAGTTGTCTTCTATTATGATTTGTGTATTGATGAATGTGATGCTTCTTGTCCGTATTCTTTTATCAACACTTCACTCCATAAACCTGAGGCCATGTTTGAGCTCAGTTTTCGCTTGGGGAGAAGCGAAGTCTAAGCTTGAGGGGAGTTGATACGTCCATTTTGCATCACTATTCTATACCATAAGTTACTATTATTTATAGATATATTTCATATTAAGAGATGATACTTATGTTATTTCATCTGTTTTTGCATGGTTGATGACTTTTGGAGGATGGACCACTGAAGTCAGGATTTTGATGGAAAAGGCACTATTTGGAGGCAAAATTCGTGAAGATCAGAAAATCCCGGAAAATATATGAAAAATCCTATTTTTCCAGAAGACGAAGGAAGCTAGAAGGGGAGCGGAGATGGGCCACATGGGGCCCACACCACCCCCTAGCGTGGGCCACCCTAGGCCACACCACCAGGTGGTGTGGCCACCCTGGCCCACCTCTGGTTCTACTCTTTGGCGTATATAATCCTCCCGAAACCCTAAGACTCGGGGAGCGACCACAGAAAGGTTCCGCCGCCTCTGCGGGGTGGAAAACTATAGAGAGAGAAAGAGCTCTCCGGCAGGCAGAAATCTGCTGGGGAAATTCCTTCCTGGAGAGGGGAGATCGTCGCCATCAACACCACCATTAAGCTGGATTTCACCGGGATCATCATCATCATCATCATCATCATCATCATCATCATCATCTCCATCATCATCTCCACCAGCACCATCATCACCACTTCATACCACTGTAACAATTGGGTTGAATCTTCCATAGTTCTTAGGGGAAACTTTTTTGGTATTGATTACTTGTTGTAGTTGATGCTATTGAGTGGAACCATTGAATTATCGTTCATGTTCAGATTGTTACTTATCATTATTTCATCTCTGATCTTGATCCATATGATGTCTTGTGAGTAGTTCGTTTGGTTCTTGAGGACATGGGAGAAGTCATGTTGTTAGTAGTGGAATTGTGTTGAGGAAGATTCAATGCTTTGATATTTAAGTTGTGGTGTTATTCTTCTAGTGGTGTTATGTGAACGTCAACTACATGATACTTCACCTTTATGGGCCTAGAGGAATGCATTATGTATTTGGCTACTAATCGTAGGGGTTGCCGGAGTGACAGAAACCTGAACCCCCGTTAGGAAACCTTTGCACAAGGGAGTGTAGGATCTCAAAGTTTAAGGCTGTGGTTAGGTTTTTATCTTAATTACTTTCTTGTAGTTGCGGATGCTTGCAAGGGGTATAATCACAAGTATGTATTAGTCCTAGGAAGGTCAGTACATTAGCATAGGTTCACCCACGCAACACTTATCCACCAAAGAAGATTAATCAACTATATGAAGCGAAAGCACTTAACGATATTCCCATGTGTCCTCGAGAACATTTGGTCATCTTAAGTAATACAACCGGCTTGTCCTTTGCTAAAGAAAAGATTGGGCCACTTGCTGCATTTATTATTATCTTTTATTTACTCGTACTTTAGTTATCTGCATTATCAAAAACCCCTGAAAATCCGTTTGTAAGTATTTACAGAGAATTCCTGATCCATACCACTCGTCAACACCTTTTGCTCCTCGTTGGGTTCGACACTCTTACTTATCGAAAATACTGCGATACACCCTCTATACTTGTAGGTCATCACAAAGCACTGTATCTCATGAGCTTGTTCGACTATAGAATGATTGTTAACCATCCTGTAATCATAAAAGTTCTCCATGATGTACAGTTCACTGCTAGCATCTGTTACACTGAACTTAGCGTTCAATGCCTCCCAGAGCTCTTTTCCATTTTGATGTGCATGTACACATCAAACAGCTTGTTGTCGAGAACACTCAGAATGCATCCTACAAAGGCAAGATTGGTTTCCTTAAACTTGTTCTGATCTTGCTTAGATATAGTTCCTTCAGGTAAACCCTCACTCTCGAATACTTTTAGAGCTTGCAGCCACATAGTGGTCTTAAACTGCCACCTCTTAAAATGAATGCCGGTAAAAATTTCTGGTTTCATCGCATCGGCCAAGTGTCCCATGTTTAACTCAGGAAATTGCCTATAATAAGGTTTTTGGATTGTTGGATTATTAGGCAGAATTTCCACAATTAATTCCAGAACATAGATCATGAATACAACAACTACGATCATATTGACCTCTAACATACCCGATATACTAATTAACACGAACAACAGCAACGCATACGCAATAACAACCATAATATAGCAACATATCGGATCACGATATACGTACTGATCGGTTGCTGATGTAGTCGCCGTTGGTGCAGAGATCGCCGTAGACTGTCGAAGAAGACGACGTCGAAGACGAGTCGCTCGCGGACCTGGAGATCTCCTAGGAAGACAAGCTGTGATGACGGACTTGAGCAGTTGCGCGGGGCGCTTCTCAAAAACCTTATTCACCCTCTCCCGTACAGGATCGCAAAGGCAAGTGATTCCGGAGACCTACTCTTCCGTCCGCCGGTGCACGCCGGCAAGCGGGATGGAGTAGACTACGGTAGCGGCGCAAGCAGAGAGGAGGCAAAACCCTAGATTGGTTCGGTCGAGGTTTGTGGCTATAGCCACACAGGACTTTATATAGAGCGGCTCAGGAAACCCTAACGGAGGCGAACATGGGCCGAGTCCACGTCACGCACGTTTGGGTCGGTTACAGTAGCACACGATCCGGGAGCGACCTGAATAGGCTAACTCTCTTTCAACTTTCCATGTGAGACTAAACTTTAGCTCCCACTCCACTCCCATGTGAGCTGCCCCAAACATGGACCCAAACACTTGTGAGCTGCCACAAACATGAGCTTTGAGATTTAGGAAACATCTGAAATCTACATGGACTTATTTATATTTGCCCATTATTTCTAACACTTACTAGGTATCAAGCATCATCCAGATCCTATGGCACCGGTAACAAAGGTAGGTGGGCTTGCAGACCGATGGTCGCCGTGAGCGTGGCGGCATGTTCTCTTTGGACGAAGGTATGACATGGCACCAAGAAGCTAGGGAGGCACCCCAAGCAATGGTTCTAGTGGCGAACGTGCAAAGAGGTTGGTTGGGTGCACGACGGGCTATGGAGCACCCATGCGTGAAACGGTTCTAGCCCAATGCCAAGATATGTGGGTGGTTGCGGCATGGCATCGGACACGTAGGTAGGTTGCTATCGTCAGGAGCGTAAATAATGGTGTCTGTCTAGCTAGTCTATGCTTGCGACACAAACCAAGTTAAAGTGTTGCATCAGGCCTCCGATCGGGGCATATGACCACAACGCTTCCTTCTAAGGCTCTATTGGAGCGGAATGCTCGCTCCTCTGTGAGTGTCACCTCTTGGGGCATCGTCCTTGCAGTTAGCACCGGTTGGAGGGATAGTTGTAGGTGGCGTTTGATGGAGGTGGTGTTTAGCATACATGATCTCTATTCGATCAAGTCGAGGATATGCCTAAGTTTTCATGAAGCCAGTTTAGCAAAAGTGATCTTCCTTGGATCAACTTATTCTTGTACGACACCCTCCCTCTCTTTGAGGGATGTTGTCGGGTGGCAACCATACGACGACCAATGCTCAAGGCGCTTGCCCCTCTTGGTTAGATGGCGATGGAGGCGGGAGACCTCCGTTTTCATGACCTCTGAAGTCGAGCACTTGTTGTTTTTATTCGTTCTTTAGGCGTTAGTGCTGTTGTGTTTTGTTGTTCAGTGTGTTGTTGTTGTTGTTGTCTCATATTCTCTCTTGGAGAAGTTGAGCTGATGTTACGCTCCTTGCGAGCTTTGCGATATGTTCTCATGTTCTCCATAAATGATATGCACCACCGTTGCTTTTTGTAAAAAAAGTCCGTCCTTTGTTAGAAATAATCTTGAGTTAGTTTAGCAAAGTGTCTAGTTTCCATATGTAGTTGCGTAGGTGTGAGGAGTTAGTACAAAGTCCTAGTCAATTTAGTAGTGTTCCATATGGATGCATGTCCGTGTTAGCTAGTACTGCTTGTCCGGTTAGGACTTGGTGTGAGTGTCGGTTTGAACTAGGTTTCTCTTGTCCGTGTAGGTTTAACACAAGTGTTTATGTCGGCTTAATAGCGTTGCAAGCGGGATCCATAAAAGTCCTGCTTCTAATTTATTTGAGAGTTTTCTGGTTTAACTTTTATAACTAGAAGCGGGGATTTTGCGGGACCCGCTAGCAATCACATTTGCAATCCATGGTCAGCTCTAGCTTGCATATATAAACGAGAGCAGACCGTGAATCTTGTAATACCGTGAGAACAATTTAGGATGCCACACACGTCCTTAGCTATTTTTTTTGCGCGCATTCCTTAGTCTATTTTTATATGATCGATCTGTGTAGGTTTCTTAACTCTACTGAAAGTTGTTTCATTAGTCAAATTTTCAAAAGGTTGTTTCGTACCTTTTGAAAGCAAATGAAAATAGTTCCGAAGCTTATTTCTATTTTGTCTCTTCTCTCATGGCGGCATAGCTCGCCTGGTGACCACATGCACACGTAGCTAGAGACGAGATTGGGAAGTTACGCCTATCAGTTGTTACACTCTGAATGGGAAGAAAATCCAGAGAAAGTTTTGTGCTCATACACACTTGTTGGAATTGTCAGAATCGGCAGACCGAACATGTGACTTTAACTAGTAGCATTTTACATAACTAAGACGCATCGATATGTTTATTACTCTCTCCATCCTATCCTAGATGTCATGGATTTACCTAGATTGGTATGTATCGATACACTAAAACATATCTAGGTACATGCAAATCTAGAAAAAGACGTGACATCCAATTTTAGAATTAAGGAAGTATTTATTTTACCGCCAAGCTAGCTGTGACGTTTTAGAGTTCGGTGCCGCCAAGTGTAACTCATACATTCTCCAACAAGGATACTTGCAAGGGTATAAATAGTTAAATCTGGGTTTATCCTAGGATTAGAACTTTGTTCAAAATGAGCGGACCTACACACTGAAAGTCGTCTAAAAGCACGCGCATCTAACCAGATCCGACCAAAGCTGTGACACTTAATTTGAAATGAAGGGAGTACAATATGGACAGAGATTTAGAGAGCAGGGCATCGAATTTAGACACGGTTTGCTCAACAGGTTTATGGCTGGTGTTTTGTCCATTGTCATGTATGCCTGCAAATTTGTATGCCGTCTTGATTGCTTTCCTACCTTGCAGCAAATTTTCTTCTTCATTGGCGACTCCTACTTAAGCTGCTTAGCAAGGAGTTTTGGACCACATGGATCCACTCGTACGGACCACATTATACACCATCACGACTCTCTGGCATGTGCCACACGGAGACGGTGATGCTGCCTCCCAAACTACTCCAAACACATCATCGATGATATGCTAACAGTATTCATGTGATTCTTTCAACCAGACTGACACATTTTTACTAAGAATTTTGTTCCAATGCTTGGAATAAGAACGGACGGATCTTCAGATCCTTATTCGTTCTAGAGTTTCCTTTTGTGTGCAGCGATAATTCATTTTTTTCAGTTTATCATTAAACATTTATTAGTATACAACATACCTTTATACACGGCTGAAGTCGCCCGTTGCATACGGTTTATCACACCATCACTATCTAAAGGTATACGATGAGCTTCAACCGTGCACAAAGTTTATTTAGCCGTGTGGGATAGGCCACGCACGGTTTACTTTTTCCGATCCTATGTGGATGGTAGGTCTTTCACAAACAATTATTCCTGCTTGAGCATGTGACTTTTTGGATGATCGCAAACAAGTTCTGTTATTTCGTTGAATTAATGTGTTTAGCTCATTTCGCACATGATTAATTTGAACCAGACATATACCGATTGCTTTCATTGCAAAAAAATTACTCTAAACCATCTGGTTGTATCATGATACTGGCAAATGTACATCTAGTTGGACAGTTAATGCCAATGCAGTACCCAATCTCAATTATATTTTATTGCACATCTAATACATCATATGTATACATGCATTCACGGCATAGTTTTATTTAGTAGCTATAGAAACGAGAAGATACATAAAAAGAATATAATTGTAGCTTTTCTTGGTTACGTCTTTGTTTTCCTGAGGGTGATGTACTTTTCAGATGTGTTCCTCATGTCAAACTTTTTTTAAAACTAGATCCCACATTGATATATTCTGAGGATAAATTTTCGTGCCCTACCTTGACTCCTTGAGTGTATGGTTTGCGTTATTTTTATGGTTGCATTGCCTTCCAAAGTTCAACGTCCTACCTTTATCCTCTGTTTTGCGATGCTTTTGGGTGCACTTTCTTTAGATGACCTTTCCTAAGTGCATGTTTTTTCCTGTCTCCTAAGCGCCATTTTGCAAGTGGTTTCAGTTGAACTGCATTGGATGTCTTGTTATCGTGCCTTTAGTTCACTGTCCTTTAATGTCCATTCCCAAGCGCTTGTTTTGCACTGCATTTGACTGACTACATTGGATTTCCTATCTTAAGTGCATCTTTTGTCCTCCCCTTGCTGCATGGTTTGCCATGATTCTGTATTTATATTTCCTTCCTTTTTTGTCCTGTGATGAACGTGTGTTTATACTACGGTTTATGTTCCATTGTAGTCAGCGGTGGACCTAGGATTTTACAGATGGGTATGCCCCATAAAATTTTGACAACATTTTTTGATAAAATATATTTACTAATAATTTAATAAATAACTGTATAATTTTTATTGTAAAACAGAAAAAGAACAAATAATATCTAATTGAAAGATTAACTTAGATTGCATGAATTACCAAACAAATATTTTGAAACACAGCTAATAGTATGAAATATGCATAAAAAACTTACAATACTATTTGTTTGACTTGACTGGCATACGATTCCTTAAGGACATGAAAGTCTCGATTATATCATCTTCATCCACTTCGAAGAAAATATCCCGCTCTATGTATGTGATGAGACAATCATATAAGAGACTATCATCCATCTTGTTTCTTAACTTTGTTTTCACTAAAGTCATTGCAGAAAACACCCTTTCAACACTTGCCGTCGCCACCGGTAGAACCAATACCAATTTGAGAAGCAAGTAAACCATATCATACACATTATGCCTCTTTGTCTAAACAAGTTTAACCGAGAGGTCAACAAGACTCTCTAGGCCTTGGAAGCTGTCATCTCGCCTCATGTCATGAATGTAATTATCAAGCTGCATTTCAAGCTTTAGCAAATAATTGTATGGGATATCCTTTGGGTAGAACTGAGCTAGTCTGCGTACCTTCTGTGCAGCAAAACAAGAAAATGAATTTTAAGGATTAAGGATGACATACAAGAGAGTAACACCATATTAACCTCATCAAACCGATTATCAAGCTCTTGACTAATTTGATCGATGACACCAATATATACTTCTTTCCTGAAGTGGTCATCATTAGTTTGGTTTCGAGCACGAGCATACCTTGCTGATTTTCCATAAGGCACATGATTACTATCCATAGAAGGAACTTTAACACCATGTTCATCACAAAACAAAGTGAGTCTCTCAAGAAATTGAACCCAACCATTAGATCTCAATTGTTGTATTTTGTCCTTTGCCCCATTAACAAGTGAGATTGCATTAAGAATATCTTGTTCCTTTCTTTGTAAACACTAAGATAATTCATTCGTATATCCAAGAATAATAACCATCCTGTGTGCAAAGAATACAAACTTGAAGGACTCAAATGCTGCAAGTACATAATGTATTCTTGTCTAATCATCCTTAAATGAGGTATCATCTCCAAGATCGGTTAGTACGTCATGAATTGTGGAAAACATAACAATGATGTAGTATACAGTTTTGAAATGAGAGCCCCAACGAGTGTCACCAGGCCTAGGCAAACACATCTCTTGATTTAATCCACTCCCAGTTTCAAGTTCACCACAATCAAGTGCTTTCTTGATACTCTCAAGCCTAGCGTTTCGAAGCATTCGTAACGCTTACAAGAAACTTCAACAATATTCAGCAAGACAGATACTTGATAGAAAAACTCACACAATCAGCAATTCCCTTAGCAATAGCAAAGAACTAGCCGAAGTTGATGTTCCAAACAATGTATATATAATAAACAGAAGGTGAATCTTGCATGATCAATGTTTTTAGTCCTTTAATGTCTCCTTTCATGTTGCTAGAACCTTGACAACGAATTTGAGGCATAGTCAAGCCATGACTAGCAAGTAAAGATTCAATTGTATTCTTAAGTGATAAAGAGGTAGTATCACCTAAATGAACAACTCCAATAAAGTGCTCACATGGCCTTCCTAATTGATCGACATAGCGCAAACAAAGATCTAGTTGTTCTTTATGTGATATATCACTAGACTCATCAGCCAAAATTGCATAGGGTTCATCACCAAGTTCTTCAATAATTTTCTTTCTAGTTTCTATAGCACAACATTCAATTATGTCCTTCTATATCATTGGGCTAGTTAGGCTAGTTATAGTGCAAAATAACTTAGACTAGTAACATGCATATGTTACTAGTCTAGATTACTATCTCCATAGTGGGAAATAACTTATATGTGGTAACATGCAACGTCACATTAATTAGGTTGTATACTCACTTTGCCTTGATATGTGTGATGTTACAGTAACATAGCTAGCTATCTATCCCTCTCTTTATTAACTTATTGCCACATAAGAAAAAGTGATGAGTTGGACTCTTCGTTACTACTGAAGTTACCTCCACTATGACCAACCTTAATATGCAATTACCTGGATCATTCTTCAGAACATACTTATGCACTTCTTCACTATTTTCTGCAAGAAACTCTGAAAGTTAAAGAAAGTTCCCTCCGTTGTTAGACTCTTCACTTTCATCATGTCCACGTAATGCCAATCCTTGGTGCAAAAGAAACTTGATACATCTAAGTGAATAAGTCAACCTTATCTTATACAAACAAAGATCCTCATCGGTCCACTTCTCAATGTGATAATCAATTGCTACCCAGGGACTCCTGAAGCCAATGTCTCTCTCTTGAGCTGCATTATGTGCCTTAGAACCCATATGTTTGAAAAGTACTTTCTCAAAGGATCCAATTTCTCAAACCATCAATTGTAAATTTATCTGAGCCAGTACCATTTTTTAACAAGTAACATACAAAGCAAAACCCATAATCTTTATTGATACTATATTCAAGCCAATCATGATTATGCATCCATGAAAAATTGAATTGACGATCTTTTCCTGAAATCTTTATTTTTGAAAAAACATGTATATAAGGTTTGAATGGCCCTTTCAGAAATATGCTCTTCGAACTGAATCTTGATCATTAACAGGATAACTTTGAATATGATGTCTGAAAGATCGGTATAAGCAACTAGAGGAGGGGGGGGTGAATAGGCTCTACTCAAATTTTAACTGCTTTTCAAATTAAGGCTAAACACAAGATAAGTTCTCTAGATATGAACTAGGTGAAAGAACTTAAAAGACAAGCAAGCAAGTAAACAACAATAAGTAAAGGGTAAAGGATAGAAGTAACCGAGATTAAACACGGAGATGTTTTCCCGAAGTTCCTTCCGTTTGAGGGGAAGTACCTCTCCGTTGGAGGGGTGGGTGGTACTAAGACCACCAGCGCCACATAAGGTCTCACCCTATTCTCCCAAGCACCCGCCTCACGACAAGCACCCGTTCCACTATGCGGTGACCTTGAAGGTGGCAACCGAAACCTTTACAAACTTGTTGAGTAGACCTCCACCACACTTAGAGTCTCCCAATACAATCCCGAAGCTTTACAACAAATTCCCGAGCTCTGAGACCAACCTCTTCCGTCTAGGGTTCAAAGAACCCAAGAGTAACAAGATCCACAAAGGAAAACACAAGGGAATCAACTTTGCTTTGGTGAAAACCTAGATCTAGACCTCCTCCACCAAAACCCAAAGAATCAAGGAGATTGGAGGGCTATGGAGGGAGATCTAGTAGAAATGAAGCTTAAGAACAATGGAGGAGAGGATAAAAGAGTCAAGCTTCTCGTTGGAGAAGAAGACTCTATTTATACCCTCAAGAGGAATCTGCTTGTTGTAGCTAGGTGCCAACCGGTATTACCGGTCCCAAGAGCGGTAGTACCGGATGAGGATGGTACTACCGGTCAGGTACCGGACCAGGTACCTGGCTAGCGCTAGCATTGTGGCATGGCTTCTGCCCCCCACGGTAGCAGTGGCTCAAGGATGCGGTGCCTCCGCCAAGCGGTAGTACCGGGAACCAGAGCGGTACTGCCGGATAGGGGCGGTGGTGCCACTTAGTGGTACCGGGGAGAACAGAGGGGAGACGCAGCTCGCGAAGATGGTTCAGACTCCATGCCGTAAGCGGTAGTACGGTTCTTTGAAGTAGTCGGTTGGGAAATCTGGTACTACCGGACCGCACAGAAGCAAAGGCCACAGCCACAAGGGCAGACACCTCCTAAGATCTCAACCAGAGGGAAGGCTTGAGGTTTTGCAAAACATTGTTGATTCCACCCAAACTTTCTAGAGCGGGCCCCCCTCTTGATAGTACGGTGTTCCTACGACTCAAGCAAAAAGCCCTAGAAAAACCATATCTTGCTGAGAAATTTTATAAGGGAACCGAATGCCTTTTCCTACGTAAAACCTGAGACACACTTAGCAAACGATTAGTCAGACACAAGTGTTGTCAACAAACATCAAAACCACTTAGGATAGGAAATTCCCTTTCAATCTCCCCCTTTTTGGTGTTTGATGACAACACAACTTTGCATGATAAATATTATGAAAAAGCTCATGGTTTGAAAAATAGAGACGGGCTCCCTCTAGATATGTGCACATATTGCTAGTACAATCTAGGATCAACACTCCCCCTCTATTTTATAAGCCAACCAATAGTGCAAGACATAGATATAAAAACAAGGAGTTCATACATTTGCAGAATATGGGATGAAAACTAGAATGATAATACAATAGATATCATTCACACGAGAGATGGATCCATATAAGAATACCCATAAGACACATACGATGGATCCACAAGATAACCACATAGTCTCGACATACATAACATTCACACAAATAGTTAGCACAAAGAGTTCATGAATAATATGAGGTAAAAAAGTTCACAAGCGACCAAAGATCAAAGCAAGAATGATCTTGTGACTTTCCCATGCAAATCCCGTACCCTACGACCCTTCTCCCCCTTTGGCATCAAGACGCTAAAAAGGGAGTAGAGCAAGACTAGTGCCCCGAAGATCACTCCTCATCATTGATGACCCACAGGTATAGGAGATGTATCGCAGTATTTTCGATAAGTAAGAGTGTCGAACCCAACAAGGAGCAGAAGGTGTTGACGAGTGGCTTGGGTTAGGAATTCTCTATAAATACTTAGCAAACAGATTTTTAGGGTTTTTTGATAATACAGATAAATAAAGTACGAGTAAATAAAAGATAATAATAATAATTGCAGCAAGTGGCCCAATCCTTTCTTTAGCAAAGGACAAGCCGGTTGTATTACTTAAGATGACCAAATGTTCTCGAGGACACATGTGAATACTGTCAAGTGCTTTCGCTTCATATAGTTGACTAATCTTCTCTAGTTGGATAAGTGTTGTGTGGGTGAACCTGTGCTAATGTACTGACCTTCCTAGGACTAATACATACTTGTGATTATACCCCTTGCAAGCATCCACAACTACAAGAAAGTAATTAAGATAAAAACCTAACCACAACCTTAAACTTTGAGATCCTACACTCCCTTGTGCAAAGGTTTCCTAACGGGGGTTTAGGTTTCTGTCACTCCGGCAACCCCACGATGAGTAGCCAACTACACAATGCATTCCCCTAGGCCCATTAAGGTGAAGTATCATGTAGTCGACGTTCACATGACACCACTAGAAGAATAACACCACAACTTAAATATCAAACTATTGAATCTTTCTCAACACAATTCCACTACTAACAACATGACTTCTCCCACTCAAGAACTAAACGAACTACTCATGAGACATCATATGAATCAACATCAGAGATAAAATAATGATAAGTAACAATCTGAACATGAACGATAGTTCAATGGTTCCACTCAATAGCATCAACTACAACAAGTAATCAACACCGGGAAAGTTTCCCCTAAGAACTATGCAAAATTCAACCCAATTGTTACAGCGGTATGGAGTGGTGATGATGGTGCTGGTGCATATGATGATGGAGATGATGGTGATGATGATCCCGATGAAGTCCAGCTTGATGGTGGTGTTGATGGCGACGATCTCCCCCTCCGGGAAGGAATTTCCCCGGTAGATTTCTGCCTGCCAGAGAGTTCTTTCTCTCTCTATAATTTTCCGCCCCGTAGAGGCGGCGGAATCTTTCTATGGTTGCTTCCCGAGTCTTAGGGTTTCGAGGAGATATATATGCCAAAGGGCGATGCCAGAGGTGGGCCAGGGTGGCCACACCACTTGGTGGCGCGGCCAGGACTGGCCCGCGCCAGGGGGTGGTGTGGGCCACCTGTGGCCCATTTCCACTTCCCCTTCTGGCTTCCTTCATCTTCTGGAAAAATAGGATTTTCCATATATTTTCCGGGATTTTCTGATCTTCACGAATTTTGCCTCCAAACAGTGCCTTTTCCATTAGAATCCTGACTTCAGTGGTCCATCCTCCAAAAGTCATCAACCATGCAAAAATAGATGGAATAACATAAGTATCATCTCTTAATATGAAATATATCAATGAGTAACAGTAAAATATGATATATAACAGTGACGCAAAATGGACGTATCAACTCCCCTCAAGCTTAGACTTCGCTTGTCCCCAAGCGAAAACTGAGCTCAATAAACATGACCTCTGGTTTATGGAGTGAAGTGTCGACAAAAGAATATGGACAAGAAGCATCACAATCATCAATACATAAATCATAATAGAAGACAACTCACTATTATATAACCTAACTTGCAATGAGTAAAGGAAACACAATAAAGATACACAAAGTAAATCATAATTGGTAATAGCAAACTTTGTTCTTGGTCAAAGAATAGTTAAAAATTTGCAGGAGTTCAAGCATAATGGATTTTCAGTGATAGCTTTCAAAGTAATATTC
The DNA here is from genome assembly GCA_023614405.1 of Avena insularis. NCBI lineage: Eukaryota > Viridiplantae > Streptophyta > Magnoliopsida > Poales > Poaceae > Avena > Avena insularis. Next base: position 163,640,584 of record CM042696.1, read on the forward strand.
ACTAAGATAAGAGTAGTGTGCAAAACAAGGAACATAATAAACATGATTGAATAAATCATCATATGAGTGATTGAAACACAACAACTCAAATACTTGCTTGAGATAGAAGGAATAGGTTTACTGACTCTACTAAAAAGTAAAAGATAGGCCTTTCACAGAGGGAAGCAGGGATTTCAAGTTTCATAAAGAGCTTCCAAAAATTATGGTACTTATTAGCTTTCAGCTCTCATTACCCCTATCATAAGCATCTTTAGGTGATTAAGGTTAAAGTGAACAATTATGAGGATATGCCTGACAAGTTATAAGATGAAAATATCATGCCCCTTGCTTACGAGTACCGAACCTCATGCTACTCAACTTTACTCACAAGTAAGTTCTTGTCATTGTAAGTACATGTGTATCATAGAGAACCGCCAATGGGGTACCCCTTGCCCTATGATACAGGAGCTTTCCCATATCAAAATGACAAGGCAACAGACAATGAGCATCTCAGCGATCCTTTTATTTCCTATTTGCATAGGTTTTTGTTTCCTATTTGCATAGGTTTTTTTGTTTCCTATTTGCATAGGTTTTTTTATTTCCTATTTGCATAGGGTTTATTTTTATTGAGGATGCTTCACAGATTGCTCACTATGGTTATGCTGCAAGTTTCCACCATGATTGGGCATGGCTTAGGCTAGCCGCCCAGGCATTTCTCTAACACATATACAAACTCCATGAGCTTTACAAGCTCCCCTTTCATTTCACACCGCTAGGATCCATAAGCAAAAGAACATGATATCAACTAAATAAAGTGCAATGTTGAAAGTGTTCCCCATGATAACATGGTTCTGCTAATCCACGACTTACAAAGCGCAAGCATATACGCAACATAGATGGGCACAATGGTTCAAGTTTATTAAGTGAAGAAAGTAAAGTGTGCCATCAAGTTCGTGAGAGCTTTAATCACTAATTTTCACATAACAAGTTTAATTTGGAAGGTAGATAAAAACATGAATTTACTTGGAATAGCAATAATGCTAATAGGTAGGTATGGTGGACACAAATGGCATAGGTTTGGTTTAAGGATTGGATGCACGAGAAGCATTCCCTCTCAGTACAGGTTTTTTGGCTAGCAAGGCTGGGTAGCAAGCATAAGAGTTGAAGGAAACTAATAAACATACAAGTGATAAAAAACAAACATCCAATCTTCCTTGGAAGCACAAAAGATCTTAACTAGAGAATACTAAGCTTATTATGAGCCAATCAAGAAAGAAAGATGATGAAATTATATTTCTTAAAAGTACTTTTCTCTTTTTCATTCAATTCTCAAATAGTGTTGCTACTGACCAGAGCCAGGTTTGCCAAAACCAACTAAATTTACTTAATGATCCCAAAGTGATACCAATACTAACAACAAGATCAATCATATAACAAAAATTGCAAACTAATATAAGATGTGCAAGAAGTAAATGATAGAACTTCTCATTAATATTCCATAACGGCAACTCACACCAAGGGATACATAGATATCTAACGAGAGGGGAGATACTTCCTCATTGCAAACCATCCTATATGATAACTTCTCTATTCATAATATGACTCTACTGAAAAGGTAAAAAGATAAAAGATAGTGATGTGATACCGCGACACTCCCCCAAGATTGGAACAAACCAAGGGGATGCCAAAACCTGATGATGAATTACTCCTTCGGTGGTGGTGGTGTTCTCTCGATGAGCTTTTCAATCAATTCCCTCAAATCTTCAATCTCGAAGGTGAGAGTACGAATCAACTCCAAATTGTGCTCAATGTGGTTCATGATCATGTCGGGCCGTGAATCCCAGCTCTTGCGATCCTTTCCCCACTCTTCCTCCTTGAAGTATTCTTTTCCTGCATGATTAGAACGAGGCATATCCCAATTGGAGGGTAATTTTTCCTTGGGCATATTTTGGAATTGTTGCTCATGAATAAGGGTATGGAACGAATTCTTGGTGCGTAGAGGAGGTGACCGTGAAGCCAAGCAATGATGCGGAACCTTCCCTCTAGTGGACATCCGTACAGTCCTTTTGAACTTGGCAGGATTTGCCACCACTCCAATGCTTGCAATGGTGGTGCTGGTGTGCGGATGCTGGTCTTCCTTTGCCTCCTCTTCAACTTTGCTCTCGATCTCCTCCTGCTGCTCAGAATCTTGGAGATCATCTTTCACAGGCTCCTTGCCCTTATCCTTGGCTGAGACCATCGTGCTTCTAAACTTGAGAACAGTTCCTGACAAAAATAGATCAAAGCGAAAACACGATGAGAACATGATACATGAACCTCGGGGGATCTAGGGGATTATATATTACAAAGTTTAACAACAAAAGGAAAGTACTGGGAGAAAATGGTCCGGAGACGGGCTCCGGCGTGGCCACATCCCCTGGTGGCGCGGCCAAGTGGGCCCATGCCACGGGGTGGTGTGAGCCACCCGGGCTCCGTTTCCGTCCCTCTTTCGACTCATTAATTCCCATGTTAGATAAAAACTGCAAAAATATAACTTGGAAAGTTTTTTGCGGACCTTTCATTACCAGAACTGTTACCTATTCGAAAACAGACTCTGAAGGTCTGTGAATTTGGTCTTTAATAAATTTTTCCGGAGTCACCACTTGAATAACATCAATATCTTCGTTGTAAGAATCTCCAGAAATATAGTGCTTGAGTCTTTGACCATTCACCACTTGTGTAGTGTTATCTTTTAAAGAAGAAATTTTTATTGCACCTAAACAATACACCTCTTCAATAACAAAAGGTCCTTCCCATTTTGAGAGTAGTTTTCCTGCAAAAAATCTGAGACGAGACCTATACAATAGAACCTTCTCACCGACATGGAACTCTCTCTTAATTATTCTCCTATCATGCCATCTTTTAACTTTTTCTTTAAGGAGTCTAGCATTTTCATATGCTTCACTCCTCCACTCGTCTAAAGAACTTAAGTCAAACAATCTCTTCTCTCCAGCAAGTTTGAAGTCTCTATTAAGTTCTTTCACTACCCAATAAGCTTTGTGTTCTAATTCTAAAGGCAGGTGACAAGCTTTCCCATAAACCATTTTGTAAGGAGACATTCCCATAGGATTTTTATAAGTAGTTCTATAAGCCCATAAAGCATCATTCAACTTTTTAGCCCAATTTTTTCTAGATCTATTAACAGTCTTTTGCAAGATGGATTTTATTTCTCTATTTGACAGTTCTACTTGCCCACTGTTTTGGGGATGATAAGCTGAAGCAATTCTATGATTAACATCATATTTAGCAAGGTCTTTCTAAAGGCACCATGAATGAAATGAGAACCTCCATCAGTCATAAGATACCTAGGCACTCCAAACCTAGGAAAGATAACATCCTTAAGCATTTTTAAAGAGGTCTCACCATCATCACTTTTCGTAGGTATGGCTTCTACCCACTTATTAACATAGTCAACAGCAACAAGAATATGAGTATACCCTTTTGAAGGGGGAAAAGGACCCATAAAGTCAAATCCCCAATAGTCAAATGGTTCGATAAAAAGAGAGTAATTCATAGGCATTTCGTTGCATCTAGAAATATTACCAACTCGTTGACATTCATCACATGATAAGACAAACTTTCTTACATCTTTAAAAAGGGTAGGCCAGTAAAAACCTGATTGTAGCACCTTTTGTGTGGTTCTATCTCCAGCATGATGTCCACCATAGGCACTACCATGAAATTTCCGCAATATCTCTTTTTGCTCATATTCCGGAACACACCTTTGCATAATACCATCCACTCCCTCTTTGTATAAATGTGGGTAATCCCAAAAATAATGCCTCAAATCATAAAATAATTTCCTTCTTTGCTGGGCTGTAAAAGTTGGAGGAAAATACTTGGAAACAATAAAGTTAGCATAATGAGCGTACCAAGGACTCGAGATTACCCCTATTGCAGCCAACTGTTCATTTGGAAAACTATCATTAACAGGCATATGATCAAAAGAAATGTTTTCCAATCGAGATAAATTATCAGCAATAGGATTTTCAGCACCTTTCCTATCTACAATATGTAGATCAAACTCTTGCAAAACCAACACCCATCTAATAAGCCTAGGCTTAGCATCTTTATTTGTCATAAGGTACTTAATAGCAGCATGATCAATATGAATGGTAACTTTTGAATCAACAATATGAGGTCTGAACTTATCATAGGCAAAGACAATAGCTAAGAACTCTTTTTCAGTAGTAGCGTAATTCTTTTGAGCAACGTCGAGAGTCTTACTAGCATAATGGATAACATTTAACTTTTTATCTATTTGTTGCCCAAGAACAGCACCTACAGCAAAATCACTAGCATCACACATGATTTCAAAGGGTAAATTCTAATCAGGTGGTTGGACAATAGGAGGAGTAGTTAAAGCTTTCTTTAGAGTTTCAAAAGCTTCCTTACAATCATCATCAAAAAGAAAAGGACGTATTTTTGGAGAAGATTAGTAAGGGGTTTTGATATCTTGGAGAAATCTTTAATAAACCTTCTATATAAACCAGCATGACCAAGGATACTACGAATACCTTTGACGTCTCTAGGAGAGGGCATTTTCTCAATTGCTTCAACTTTGGCTCTGTCAACTTCAATGCCTCTTTCGGAAATTTTATGTCCAAGGACAATTCCTTCATTAACCATGAAGTGGCATTTGTCCCAATTAAGAACAAGATTAGTTTCTTCACATCGCTGCAAGACTTTATCAAGGTTGTGCAGACAATTATCAAAAGAAGTTCCATAGACAAAAAAATCGTCCATGAATACTTCCACAATTTCCTCACAAAAACCATGAAAGATAGCAGACATGCATCTTTGAAAAGTAGCAGGAGCATTACACAAACCAAAAGTCATACACCTATAAGCATAGGTTCCATAAGGACACGTAAACGTAGTTTTTTCTTGATCTTGTTGTTTAACAGCAATTTGAGAGAACCCAGAGTATCCATCAAGAAAGCAAAAATGAGTCTTTTTAGACAACCTTTCTAACATTTGATCAATAAAAGGCAGTGGGTAATGATCTTTCTTAGTAACTTTGTTAACCTTTATGAAGTCAATGCACATCCTATAACCAACTACTACTCTTTGGGGGATAAGCTCATTATTCTCATTAGGCACAACAGTAATTCCTCCTTTCTTAGGGACACAATGAACATGACTAACCCATTCACTATCAGCAATAGGATAAATAATACCAGCATCAAAGAGTTTTAATACCTCATTTCTTACCACTTCCTTCATCTTAGGATTTAAACAGCGTTGATGTCCTACCACTGGTTTTGTATCGGGTTCTATATTGATAGCATGCTGACATATAGTAGGAGAAATCCCCTTTAAATCATCAATGGTATAGCCCATAGCTCCTCAGTGTTTCTTCAAGACTTCCAATAATCTTTCCTCTTCCTTTCCTGAAAGTTTAGAACTAATAATAACATGATATATTTTCTTATCATCGATGTAAGCATATTTAGGATCGTCAGGTAAACGTTTCAAATCGAAATCCGGATCCTTTTTAGGTGGTAATGTGGTACCCAAATCTTCCACAGGTAAGTTATGCTTAAGCATCTTGGGTTGACGATGGAGAATCTCGTAAATCTCATTTCTTTCTTCCATGAAGGTCTCGCTTTCGTGGTCTTCCATAAATTGCTGCAAAGCATTGTTAGGAGCAAGAGAAATAGAAGCAAGCTGTTCAACTCTAAAATCCTCATTAGGAAGTTCATTTTCATAAGGAACATTAGCAAATTTCAAAAAATTAAACTCATAAGATTCTCCATCAAATTTAGTTAAAATTTTCTCCCCTTACAGTCTATAATGGCTCCACAAGTGTTCAAGAAAGGTCTACCAAAAATGATAGGATAGGTTTTACTAGCAGCTGAACCAAGTACTAGAAAATCAACATGATATTTAATCTTACCACAAAGAACTTCCACATCTCTTACAATACCAATTGGAGAGATGGTCTCTCTATTGGCAAGGTGAATAACCACATTAATTTCTTCTAGTTCACAGGGACCAATTTCATGCATAATTTCTTTGTAAAGCTCATAAGGAATAGCACTTGAACTTTCACCAATGTCACATAAACCATAATAGCAATGATCACCAATTCTAACGAAAAGCACAGGGACACTAGCTTTTCTAGTTCTATTAGGATGTGAGACAATATTAGAGGCATCCTCACAGAAGATAATGTGTCCAGCTTCTACATTTTTAGTGACAAGGTCTTTCACAATTGCTACTGCAGGTTCAATGTTTATTTGTTCATCAGGCTTTCTAGCTCTCTTTGTACTTTTGTTAATTACACTAGTTATCATAGAATGCTCCTTTACCTTATCCGGGAAAGGTATTTTCTCAATATAAGGTTTAGGTAAAATACGATCAATAGTACAAACTTCAGTACTTCTAGCAGGAAAACAATCAACAATATCTTTATATGGTGCATGATACTTGTTCCATTCTTTTTTCGGAATTTCAATATAAGAGGCAAAAGCCTTAAAACAATTTGCAATAACTTGAGAATCAAGACCATAAGCATTACTAATATTATGAAAGTTATCAGTTCCCATAAAAGATTTAATGCATTCATAATCATAATTTATACCTGACTTTCTTCCTTTATCATTCTCCCATGCTTCAGCATTGTCTTGAATACGATCTAGAAGATCCCATTTAGCTTCTTCTTCCATGCGTGTAAATGATCCAGCACAAGAAGCATCCAATAGATCCTTATCATGAAGAGAAAGCCTTCCATAAAATTTATTGATAATAATATTGTTAGGGAGCTCATGAATAGTACATTTGAGCATTAGTAACTTCTATCTCCCCCAAGCTTGAGCTGTACTCTCTCCATCACGAGGCCAAAAGTTGTATATTTGATTCCGATCTTTATGAATCTCAATAGGAGGATAAAATTTTGAATAAAAGAGGGGTACAACTTCCTCCCATTCAAGAGATTGGCCATTCTTCAGCAGGTTGTACCATTCCTTAGCTCTTCCTTTCAGCGATAATGAGAATAACTTCTTCTTGACTTGATCTGTTGTAAAACCTGCACACTTGAAGAACCCGCATAATTCGTGTATAAAGAGCAAATGATCACCGGGATGGACAGTTCCATCTCCAAAATAGTAGTTATCCATAACACGATCAATAATTCTTGTAGGTATCTTAAATGGACCAGTTTCAGCAGGTGGAGGTTTATCTACTACCTTAGCAGTGGCAGTAGCATTACGAAATAAGAAACTAAGTGAATTATCCATATTGAAATAAAGTAACTAACATAAATACACAATACTCATAGTAGAAGTTTCCTTTACCAGTTCCACTCTCCTATAGCGCTTCACTTCTCGACAACGGCGCCAGAAAATAGTCTTGATGACCCACAAGTACAAGGGGTGTATCGCAGTATTTTTGATAAGTAAGAGTGTCGAACCCAACGAGGAGCAGAAGGTGTTGACGAGAGGCTTGGATCAGGAATTCTCTCTAAATACTTAGCAAACGGATTTTTAGGGGTTTTTGATAATACAGATAAATAAAGTACGAGTAAATAAAAGATAATAATAATAATTGCAGCAAGTGGCCTAATTCTTTCTTTAGCAAAGGACAAGCCGGTTGTATTACTTAAGATGACCAAACATTCTCGAGGACACATGGGAATACTGTCAAGTGCTTTTGCTTCATATAGTTGATTAATCTTCTCTAGTCGGATAAGTGTTGTGTGGGTGAACATGTGCTAATGTACTGACCTTCCTAGGACTAATACATACTTGTGATTATACCCTTGCAAGCATTCGCAACTACAAGAAAGTAATTAAGATAAAAATCTAACCACAGTCTTAAACTTTGAGATCCTACGCTCCCTTGCGCAAAGGTTTCCTAACGGGGGTTTAGGTTTCTGTCACTCCGGCAACCCCGTGATTAGTAGCCAAATACACAATGCATTCCCCTAGGACCATAAAGGTGAAGTACCATGTAGTTGATGTTCACATGAAACCACTAGAAGAATAACACCACAACTTAAATATCAAACTATTGAAGCTTTCTCAACACAACTCCACTACTAACAACATGACTTCTCCCATTTCCTCAAGAAATAAACGAACTACTCATGAGACATCATATGGATCAAGATCGGAGATGAAATAATGATAAGTAACAATCTGAACATGAACGATAATTCAATGGTTCCACTCAATAGCATCAACTACAACAAGTAATCAACACCGAGAAAGTTTCCCCTAAGAACTATGCAAATTTCAACCCAATTGTTACAGAGGTATGGAGTGGTGATGATGGTGCTGGTGGAGATGATGATGGAGATGATGGTGATGATGATCCCTATGAAGTCCAGCTTGATGGTGGTGTTGATGGCGACGATCTCCCCCCTCTGGGAAAGAATTTCCCCGCTAGATTTCTGCCTGTTGGAGAGCTCTTTCTCTCTCTATAGTTTTCCGCCCTGTACAGGCGGCGGAATCTTTCTGTGGTCGCTCCCCAAGTCTTAGGGTTTTGAGGAGATTATATACGTCGAAGGGCGATGCCATAGGTGGGCTAGGGTGGCCACAGCACCTGGTGGTGCGGCCAGGGCTGGCCCGCCCCAGGGGGTGTTGTGGGCCACCTGTGGCCCATCTCCACTTCCCCTTTTGGCTTCCATCGTCTTCTGGAAAAATAGGATTTTCCATATATTTTCCGGGATTTTCTGATCTTCACGAATTTCGCCTCCAAACAGTGCCTGTTTCATCAGAATCCTAACTTTAGTGGTCCATCCTCCAAAAGTCATCAACCATGCAAAAATAGATGAAATAACATAAGTATCATCTCTTAATATGAAATATATCAATGAATAACAGTAAAATATGATATAGAATAGTGATGCAAAATGGACGTATCGATCATCACCATGGGATGGCGGAGCACGAAAGGAGGAAGAGGCATCATCAAACTCCCAATTGCTATGCTTGAAGATCCATTGCTCTTCCGAAGTGGTGTTGTTCTCGGAGCCTTCGGAGATTGTCAACTGTTGGTCTTCCATCAATTCTTTCTGACGAGAAGCAGCTTTCTTGGCATAGACATGGGCTTCATACATGCGCTTCTGGTTGTCAACTTGGAGGAAAAACACCTTCTTGATCTTTGCTTCCATCTACTTCGCCCATGAGGGCAACACATGCTCGTGACGGGATACAACAAAGTCATGATCACGACCACTATCTTCATCAGCCAAGTCCGCTTCAACCACATTGCCATCTTCATCCACCTCTTAGTCGGCTGCATTGCAAGGTTTAGTGTCAACACCCGGATTTTCAAGTCTAGATGCCTGTTATGCCGTACATCGCAATCCTAGGATTACCATTTTTGCGAGACATAACAGAAGTGGTACCACAATACATCATCCATTACAAACCATAATAAGGTCTTACAAATAAAGGATCTCGTGATCCAGTCTTAATACAATCAAAGCAGCGAAAAATAAACGTAGTGGGGCTTCATCTTCATGATCACATGCAATGCTGACGATGGGAGATGATCCTAGTTGTCATAGACCTCCTGCTATCCATCTTCCGGGTAATCCTCCTCATAGTCTGGCCATGGGAATAGCTAGGGACAAATCCATGAGTACTCTTTAAGTACTCGCAAACTACCACTAGTGTAAGTATAAGTAAAACTAGTAGGAATCATAAGCTCTAGGTTTGTTTGCAAAAAGCCAGGTTTATTTCATAAAGCTTCAAGGGTAAAGACCTAATTTAGTTCTCTACATTACTTAAGTGGGAACTTAGATCTCATGTCCACAACTCTGTTGTGGTCAAGTCAAAGTCATCTTTCAAGTCACAAATCATTTTGAAAATATCTGACAACGGAACAGTATGGCCACTCCAACTGTCCATAACCGCAGACATGGTTATTCGAATAGTTTGACACTCTGCAGAGGTGGTACACTTTCACCACAAAATTTGATACATCCGTCTGGAATAACCCTGAATCATCATACTTGGTATGCAAATAATCAATCTTAACCTTTTAATTACACACCCTAGTATAGGCACCTCCCCTATGAGTTTGGCCTCCCAGCCATGGCCATCTGCCATCCTGGGTACTGCATAGATGGACATGTTGGGTTTGCAGCATAGAAAACAAAAAAATTCCTACGATGAGAACTATACGCCAAGATCTATCTACTAGATACAAGCAACGGGTGGATATACATCCATGGAGAACTTACCCTTGAAGACAACAAAGTTTTGTTAACGAGTAGGAACTCGTGGATGATGTAGTCGTAGGCTTGCCGATCTCAAGATCGTGTGGAAGTCCTAGCACCGCAAACTAGTAGCGCATCCGCACTCGCATAGACGTTCAGGCCACCAAACAACCTCCGCCTCCTCGCTCCAGCGATGTAGCGGAAGCAGCAACTCCTTCTAGACGAAATGCCACCGGGAACATGTATCTCGCTAATCCGAGACCATGGGGGAATAATTCTAGAGGGGGAGAGAGAGATCCTTCAAGTGGAGGTGTGTGGAAGAAGGGTGAGAGGGGTTGCCTTTTATAGGAGGAGGGGGTTGCCCCTCCCCATGGCCGGCGCCCCATGGGGGGTGAATCCTCACCTCCCCCATTCATGTGGTGGTAACTCCCTTCAGATTAAAATGCCCCTTCACATTCTATTTTAAAGTCTCCACTTTAAATGCATTAAATTTCTCCAAATTTAATGCTCTCTCATTTAATAAAACTCTTTTATTAAATTTATTCAGAATTTTGTTAATTACTTTAATTAAAAAACATTCACATAAAACCCCCTGCAACATTTCAATATAACATGCATAACCAATTTCTGCAATTTCACCTCGGTGTCTATTGAAATAATTCCAGCGCTTTGCAATTCATTCGTCTGAAACACATTTGCTCCAAATGGTGTTGGTGTCCCTTAAGTGTGTCACCCTACGGTTCATGAATAATGCAGACATGATCGAGACCCCTCTCAGATCAATAATTAGAAGCGGGACCTAGAGATCCATACTGACTCCTACACATTCTACGATGACTTCTGTGATCGTGAGAACCTTTAACATTAGTAACTAAATCCCTTTGTCTCGCGATATATTACATGTACGATATTCGATCATCGGTATCTCCATACCTAGTTTGATCTTGTTACTGACATGTACTCTTTTCTCGTTCCCGTGATATAACATTCTAGTGATCACATCACTTGCTTGCAAGCTATCTTAATGTGATATCACTGAGAGGGCCCAGAGTATATCTATCCGTCATTGGGATTGACAAATTCCACTCTTGATCCATGAGCCTCAACATGACATCTTCGGAGTATCTGAACCCACCTTTATAGTCACCCTTTTATGGTGTGGCGTTTGATGTTATCAAGTTACTCTTCGGATGTCAGCAATTAACATGATCTCATGGTCTAAGGATAAAGATTACTTCGTATGATGTTATAGCAATATAAACATAATGACTTTGATCGTAATGCTATACTTCGGATGAATGTTCATCACATCATTTCACAAATGTTGTGACCTTGTTATTAACAACATCCAATGTCCATGATCAGGAAACTTTGATCATCTTGTTAATCAACGAGCTAGTCTATAAGAGAGGCATAACTAGGAACCTTTTATTTGTTTATTAAACACACATGTATTGACGTTTCCTATCAATACAATTATAGCATGCAAAATAAACATCTATCATATACAAGGAATACATAATAACAACTTTATTATTGCCTCTCAGGGCATATTTCCTTCAGTCTCCCACTTGCACTAGAGACAATAATCTAGTTCACATAGTGATAAATCTAACACCCATGGAGTTCAGGTGTTGATCATGTTTTGCCCTAGGGAGAACTTTAGTCAACGGATCTGTACATTTAGGTCCGTGTGTACTTTATAAATCTTTATATCTCCATCCTTGACATGCTCGTGGATGGAGTGAAACCGGCGCTTAATATGCTTGGAATTCTTGTGAGACCTTGGTTCCTTGGCGTTGGCTATGGCTCCATTGTTCTCACAATAGATCACCATTGGGTCCAACGCACTAGGAACCACACCTAGTTCCGTTATGAACTCCTTCATCCAAACCGCTTCCTGTGCCGCTTCTGAAGCAGCAACATATTCCGCCTCCATCATTGATCCAGTCACCACAGGTTGTTTGGAACTCCTCCAACTAACTGCTACTCCGTTCAAGAGAAATACATATCCGGATTGAGACTTAGAGTCATCCGGATCGGTGTCAAAGCTAGCATCGACATAACACTTAGCGACTAGCTCTTCTTCACCTCCGTATACAAGAAACATATCCTTAGTTCTTCTTAAGTACTTAAGGATATTCTTGATCGCTATAAAGTGTTCCGAACCTGGATCAGATTGGTACCTACTAGTCAAACTAATAGCATGTGCCACATTTGGTCTTGTACATAGCATGGCATACAATATAGAGCCTATGGCTGAGGCATAGGGGATCTTATCCATTATCTCTCTTTCTTCCGCTGTAGCCGGACATTGAGTCTTACTCAATGTCTTGACTTGCAACATAGGTAAGAACCCCTTCTTACTTTCGTCCATTTTAAACTTCTTTAAAATCTTATCAAGGTATGTACTTTGCGATAGCCCTATTAGGCGTCTCAATCTATCTCTATAGATCTTTATGCCTAATATATATGACGCTTCACCAAGATCTTTCATAGAAAATTTGCTGTTTAGATAACTTTTAACACTGTTTAAAAGATCTATATCATTTCCAATCAATAATATGTCATCCACATATAATATCAAAAATTCCACATTACTCCCACTCGCTTTCTTGTAAATACAAGCCTCTCCATAAGTTTGGACAAATCCAAACTCTTTGATCACCTCATCAAAGCGGAGATTCCAACTCTAGGATGCTTGTTTCGGTCCATAGATGGATCGCTGAAGCTTGCATACCTTATCAACATCCTTAGGATCGACACAACCCTTAGGTTGTATCATATATAACTCTTCTTAAATATTACCATTGAGGAACGCGGTTTTGACATCCATCTGCCATATTTCATAATCAAAATATGCAGCAATTGCTAACATAATCCTAACCGACTTTAGCATCGTCACGGGAGAGAATGTCTCATCGTAGTCAACTCCTTGAATTTGTCGAAACCCCTTTGCGACAAGCCAAGCTTTATAGATGGTCACATTACCATCAGCATCAGTTTTTCATTTGAAAATCCATTTATTCTCAACGGCCTTTCGATCGTGAGGTAAGTCCACCAAGGTCCAAACCTCGTTTTCGTACATGGATTCCATCTCAGATTTCATGGCTTATAGCCATTTGTTGGAATCCGGGCTCATCATCACTTCTTCATACGTCGCAGGGTCATCTATTTCATCAATCATAAAATTCATAACAGGATTGCCATACAGTTCAGGAGCTGCACGTGTCCTGCTTGACCTGCGAGGTTCGGTAGTGTCCTCTTTCGGAGTTTCATGATCATTATCATTAGCTCTCTCTTCATCAGGTGAAGTCAACTCCGAAACAATTTTCGATGGTGCGCTACTCACCATTTCATGAACAGAAGGTTCAATAACCTCTTCGAGTTCTACCTTCCGACTACTCACACCTTTCGCGAGAAACTCCTTCTCAAGAAAGGATCCATTCTTGGCAACAAAAATCTTGCCCTCGGATCTGTGATAGAAGGTATACCCAATCGTTTCTTTAGGGTATCCTACGAAGACGCATTTTTCTGCTTTGGGTTCGAGTTTATCTAGCTGAAGTTTCTTCACATAAACATCGCATCCCCAAACTGTAAGAAATGACAACTTAGGTTTGTTTCCGAACTATAATTCATACGGTGTCATTTCAACGGGTTTAGACGGTGCCCGATTTAAAGTGAATGCAGCGGTTTCCAGTGCATAACCCCAAAATGACAATGGCAAGTCAGTCAGAGACATCATAGATCGAACCATATCCAATAGAGTACGATTACGACGTCCCGACACACCATTACGTTGTGGTGTTTTGGCAGGCATGAGTTGTGAAACTATTCCACACTCTTTCATTTGTGTGCTAAACTCGTAACTTAGATACTCACCTCGACAGTCAGACCGCAGAAATTTGATCTTTCTATTATGATGATTTTCACCTCTTTCTGAAATTCTTTGAACTTTTCAAAGGTTTCAGATTTGTGTTTCATCAAATAGATATATCCATATCTACTCAAATCATCCGTGAAAGTAACAAAATAACGATATCCACCTCGCGCCGACACACTCATTGGACCGCATACATCAGTATGTATGATTTCCAATAAATCTGTTGCCCGTTCCATTGAACCGGAAAACGGCGTTCTAGTCATCTTGGCCATAAGGCATGGCTCACATGTATCAAATGATTCAAAATCAAGTGATTCCAAAAGTCCATTAGAATGGAGTTTCTTCATGCGTTTAACGCCAATATGACCTAGACGGTAGTGCCACATATATGCAGATATATCATTACCAAGTTTAATCCTTTTAGCATCAACATTATGAATATGCGTAATACTACTATCGAGATCCAACAGAAATAAACCATTCATCACAGGTGCATGGCCATAAAATATATCATTCATATAAATCGAGCAACCATTGTTTTCAGATTTAAAGGAATAACCACTTCGCATCATACACGATCCAGATACAATGTTCATGCTCAGTGCAGGCACCAAATAACAATTATTTAGATTTATCACTAATCCCGACGGCATATGGAGAGGCAGCGTTCCGACGGCTATCACAGCAATTCTTGATCCATTGCCGACCCGCATCGTGACCTCATCCCTTGCTAGCTGTTGCTTGTTCCGCAGCCCCTGAATCGAGTTACATATATTAGCAACCGATCCTGTATCAAATACCCAGGTGCTACTGCGAGTACTCGTCAAGTACACATCAATAACATGTATATCACATATACCTTTGTTTGCCTTGCCAGCCTTCTTGTCCGCCAAATACTTGGGGCAGTTGCGCTTCCAATGGCTAGTCCCCTTGCAATAGTAGCACTCGGTATCAGACTTAGGGCCAGCTCAGGATTTCTTCTCAGGTGTGGCAACAGATTTTCCGCCCTTCTTTCCCTTCTTCTTGCCTTTCTTGTCTTTCTTGAAACTGGTGGTCTTATTGATCATCAACACTTGATGTTCTTTCCTAATCTCCACTTATGCAGTCTTAAGCATTGACAGAAGCTCGGGAAGAGACTTCTTCATGCCCTGCATGTTATAGTTCATCATGAAGTTCTTGTAGCTAGGTGGCAGAGATTGGAGAACACGATGTATGCCTTGGTCAATGGGAATTGTTATTCCCAAGGACACAAGCTTATCGGCGTACCCAGGCATTTTGACTACGTGCTCACTAACGAAGTTGTTCTCCTCCATCATGCAGCTAAAGAACTTTTCAGAAGCATTATAACTCTCTACAACAGCATGGGTATCGAAAATCATTTTCAATTCTCCCATGGTATCAAAAGCATTGCTATTTTCGAAATGCTTTCGAAGTTCTGGCTCTAGCCCATACAGTATGCCGCAATGAACTAAGTTGTGGTCCTCCTGACGAGTTATATAGACATTATTTTCCTTGTCAGGGGCATCAGGAGCTAGTGGGGGGCCTAGCGGCGCCTCTAGCACATATTGCTTTTGTGCAGCAGTGAGGAGAATTCCTCAAATTCATAGCCCAGTTGGTGAAGTTGCTACCATTCGCAGCAAGTTTCTCTTTCTCCATGAACACATTGGAATTAAAAGCAGGTGGTGCCATCTACAACAGAATTTGTAAAGTTTATTTAGACTAAGTTTATGATAGATTGAGTTCAACTAATCCAAATTACTAATGAACTCCCACTCAAAAACGACATCCCTCGTGTCCTTTTGGTGATTACATGGACCAAATCCACTACACCAAGTCCGATCATCACGTGAGTCGGTGTAGCTTCAAAGGCGAGCATCTATATGGGCATCATATCAACTATATGACTCATGCTTAACCTTTCGGTCCGTGTTCCGAGGCCATGTCTGGACATGCTAGGCTTGCCAAGTAAGAACCTTAGTATTCGCGTGTGTAAAACTGTCTTACACCCGTTGTATGAAAGCATAGAGTCGAGTACACCCGATCATCACGTGATGTCTCGAAACACGATCCATAGAACGGTGCATACTTAAGGAAGAACATATTTTATCTTGATATTTAAATGAGGGATCATCTTACAATGCTACTAAAAACGCCAAACTAGCAATATAAGATGCGAACATCTAATGTGTAAAGTGGGATGATATGGTCCATGCATTTGATCTCTATCATATGCATCGTGGTATGATCTTTATCATCCCTTTGTGTGTAAGGCCAAGGTCTGTGGAACATACACGTTAAGTGTGTTGTAAGAGTATCTACCATACATCTACTTACAACATTACCATATCAAGACACTAGCCCAACAACGATCTAAACTAGACACCTCTAATTTATCAATTGCAAGTTTTACGTGGCTTAGGGCTTTTAGAGATAGAACCGGTCTTACCTACGAACATGGAACCACAACGAGGATAACCAAGTTATTAGCAACTCGTTGTAAATCAGATATTGACTATAGTAGGAGAGACAGACTCCCGCCAGCCACTTATGCAAAACTAGTTGCATGTCAGTCGTGGAACCGGTCTGATGTGCGATGACATGTAAGGTTGGTCCGGGCCGCTTCATCCCACTATGCCACCAATATCCAAAATACATGAAAGATGCAATAACATGATCATCATCGCCCACATATAAATATATGTGTACTACCCGTGCAAAGCACCTACGCATAGATCAGGCTCTGATACCACTGTTGGGTTCGCAGCATAGAAAACAAAAAATTTCCTATGATGAGAACTATACGCCAAGATCTATCTACTAGATACAAGCAACAGGTGAATATACATCCATGGAGAACTTACCCTTGAAGACAACAAAGTTTTGTTAACGAGTAGGAACTCGTGGATGATGTAGTCGTACTGACATGGGTATGCCCAATAGGCACTCGACTACAGCCTACCTGGTGCGGCTCGATGGAAGGCGCACTCGATGATCTGCACAGGTCCATGATACCCATGACGGTTCGACTGATATGAATCCCATATGGACACCGACTCCCAACGTACAAGACAAGGAAAACTCAAGACTAGAGTTCTAATCTAACTTGTAACCAACTCGTATTGGTACCTGAGACCTAGCCTCCCCATATATAAAGGCTAGGAGGGTCCAACGAGAAGGCAATATCCTCTCCCCCAAATAGATAGATCTATGATCTTCCACGCTACGCCACAATAGATCTAGACATCGCGACTCCCCAAATAGATAGATCTACGATCTCCCACATCGACACATATGCCAGATCTAATCTGCGCATACACCGCCATCAGCGATATTGTAATCCTTCGTATCATCATCAATCAAGAGCAGACAAGCAGGATGTAGGGTCCTCTACGAGGCCTGAACCTGGGTAAACCTCGTGTCACCTGTGTGCTTGTTTGCTAGCCGTACCGAGATCTCCAGCGCTCCTCAATTCCTCGAACCTAAGTCCATAACAATGGGCATTGATGAGTTAAACCCTCGTTAATTGGCGCCGTCTGTGGGATTGGGAGTGTTGATGTTGCAATCTCGACGGCCCCATCATCAACTATCTACGATTCGTCGGTTTCTCGAGTCGGAGCCGCAAGACCAACATCAACAGCAACGTCTACTTCAATCTCGCACAAGTTGAGGAAAATCCATGCTACGTGCTCGCGGATCGTCATCACTGGCCCCTTGCTCGATCGGATCCACGCGAGATCAAAGATTTTTCGGCCAGCCGTCCTATGTCGAATCACGAGTTCAAGAAGAATTAGAGTCATGCAAGACTGCTGAGTCGTCTTGGAACGATTGCCGGTATACTTACCGGACGGTCATACATGACATGAAGTGACGACAAAATATGTCACCGACCGATCAACGGCCTATAAGCAATCTGCATGCTCCTATATTCGATGTTGTACTGCGCGTACGGCAAGCCAGTCTATCCCGATGACACACGACTTGCACGATTTTCACGACGAACAAGACACGCCAGATAGAAAACCAGGCCGCACATGTAGCTAGCTGACTCCAAATCAAGTTGATCTCAGATTGAACACATACTTGCATCAAGTCAGATCAAAGGAGCATACGTGCACTCGAGCGTAACACATCCATGCATCTGATTTTCTGATTTTCAACTGACAATCTCTCCAATACTCCTTATTTCTTACTATTATATTCTTCACGTGTACTAATTATTTGACATGTGTATTTTTGAGGTTAATTAATCAAATTGCAATGTGCAATCGATGGAACGGCGAGCATCAACGTCCGGCGTGCGCTCAACTCGTCGTTTAAGAGGCGCCGGGTCGACTCCATCCAACTACGTCAACTCTATGCCCAGAGGCTGCGCCGACTCCGCCGCACGATACAGAGCAAGCTTTGGCAGTCGCGACTCTACGGTCTTCGACCCCGACGACCTACTACAATCTTTGACTCCACCATGGGACCAGCTAAAGCGTCAACTACGTCCACCGCAAGACCCCCTGCCGCCATCGGCTGCAGCGACCCTCTACAATCTTCGATTGCGGTGACACGCTACAATCTTCGGTTATAGCAAACTACTGTCGCCATCGGCTTCGGAGACTCGCTGTCGTGTTGACTCTGATCCGCCGCATCGGCTCTCAAACGCCGCCTCGACAACATCGAATCTACACTCGGGGGCTCCGTTGACTCCGCCGCGAGGCCCGTTACCGCCTTCGGCTACGGTGACTCACTACGATCTCCGACTCTGCCCATCTACTGAGTCTTCGACTCCATCACGCGACTCGCTGCGGTCTTCAGCTGTGGTCTTCGGGTGAGGTGACCCGATACAGTCTTCGACTGCTGTGGCCCGTTACAGTCTTCATATACGGCAATTCGTCATCACCACGCGACTCTGATCTGCCGCGTTGACTACGTCCACCGCATGACTCACTGCCACGTCAACTCTAGTCTTCGACTCTAGTGATTCGCTATGATATTCGACTCGGGGGCTCCCTCCGCTTTGGCGACCTGCCGTGGTCTTCAGCTTCAAACGACCGGCTGCGGTATTCATATCGGGTGACTCGGGGGCTCCCTCGACTCCAGCGACCACGATCCGCTACAATCTTCAACTCCCGCGACCCGCCGATCGCATCGGATCTTGCGACTCGTTCATCACGACAACTATCAATAAAGCTAAGTTTCTCTCTACTTAGAACTGATTTCTTTCTTACTTTAAATCGCATTCGAAACACTCGGGGGCTGCGCCCTCTTCGAGTAACCTAATATGCCGTCGACTCCACGCACTCAAGGACCTCATACGCGATAGCCCGAGTAGCTGATTCTGCCTGACCGTCGAATCCTTGAACTCCGAGTGCCTCGGCAAGATACTGAGACTACGGGTAATCAGGCTACCGAAAAGGCCTAGCATACCGTGTAAAAGTGTTGACTCGATTGGCACCAGAATCTTACTTTACAAGTCGACAGACAAATATCCTTTACAAGATACAAGTACTTCACAATTCTTAATATTTTATACAGCTTATAAGGATGTCGACTGTGTCGAGCTATTCTACTGGGTCCTCCAACAGGAGTCGACAAACCAACTGGCTACGACATACACTCAAGACCCGAGTCGAGTATCTCCTCAGATGGTTGCATCGCTTGATGCTGCACACACGCGATGTTGGCCGTGCGTGACTGCGTCGAATCCATCCGCATCATCGACTCACCTGGCTAGAACTCCTGGATTCCCCTCGCATTATTTTCAACTGCGTCTACAAGATACAAGTCTCGAGTCTCTGCCCGAGTCTACGACTCCGCCAGACACTCGGGGGCTACTCCAAGCTGGAGCGCTGGTCGCGTATATACAAGATCCTCGAGTGACACGCTCTGACTCCTCACTCGAATCCACGATTCGACTAAGGACTCGGGGGCTACTCCCATAGGGAGCGCTGGCCGCGCACCCGAAGAAATTTGTGAACATATCCAAGCATCATAAAAACCCTTTCACTCGAATCTACGATTCGATTGTGGGCTTCGGGTTACTCTCATAGGGAGCGCTGAAGGCATATTCGACTGAAACAAGCAAACAAAAGACGACAGTAGTCGCAAAGGTTCTTTAGTCCCTACCTGAGTCTTCGACTCAACCAGGCACTCGGGGTCTACTCCCATAGGGAGCGCTGGTCGCGCATCCTATGATTATTTTTCCTTGTACATCGTACTGTGTGTTGATAACATCCACACTCGAATGCTATGGCAACTCCGCCTCATATTTTCCCTACAAAGAGATTACGTCTCCTGGGCCACCCGAATCATCTCCGCGATGACAAAAATTTCGGATGTCGCGCTTACAGCGTGAAGATAAGACCTGAATAAGGCCTGGCAACGCATCTGCTGCGCTCTACCAGAAATAATCCGTGCCTGCAGGTACGATGAAATAAGCCTTGACGGACGCGTCGAGTGCTCACACCCATACATTGGAATTCGACTCCTATAAGGCCTTCGCGGCATGAGTCGAATTACGCCAGCAATTTTCGAATTCGAGTCCGGGGACTCGAGTTTGAGTAGGTGGCATTGTTTTTACCCTAGAGCAATTAACTGGTCTCGATCCATCGAGCACACCAGGCACGTTTACCATGATCCCTATGAACTACTACAAATTCGACTGACTAGATGTACTTCCGGGTGAAGTGCTTGGCACTCGACACAATTGTCGACTCCGACATCCTAATGCAAAGATCAAGACTTCTGAGTCTCCATTCGAATCTACGATTCACATGGACACTCGGGGGCTACTGACATGGGTATGCCCAATAGGCACTCGACTACAGCCTACCTGGTGCGGCTCGATGGAAGGCGCACTCGACGACCTGCACAGGTCCATGACGCCCATGACGGTTTGACTGATATGAAGCCCATATGGACACCGACTCCCAACGTACAAGACAAGGAAAGCTCAAGACTAGAGTTCTAATCTAACTTGTAACCAACTCAGACAGGTACACGAGACCTAGCCTCCCCATATATAAAGGCTAGGAGGGTCCAACGAGAAGGCAATATCCTCTCCCCCAAATAGATAGATCTACGATCTCCCACGCTACGCCACAATAGATCTAGACATCACGACTCCCCAAATAGATAGATCTACGATCTCCCACATCGACACATATGCCAGATCTAATCTGCGCATACACCGCCATCGGTGACATTGTAATCCTTCGGATCATCCTCAATCAAGAGCAGACAAGCAGGATGTAGCGTCCTCTACGAGGCCTGAACCTGGGTAAACCTCGTGTCACCTGTGTGCTTGTTTGCTAGCCGTACCGAGATCTCCAGCGCTCCTCAATTCCTCGAACCTAAGTCCATAACAATGGGCATTGATGAGTTAAACCTGCGTCACGTACGCTTGCCAATCTCAAGATCGTGTGGAAGTCCTAGCGCCGCAAACCAGCAGCGCATCCGCACTCACACACATGTTCAGGCCACCGAACAACCTCCGCCTCCTTGCTTCAGCGATGCAAATGAAGCAGAACTCCTTCCGCATTTAAATGCCACCGGGAACATGTATCTCGCTAATTCGAGACCATGGGGGAATAATTCTAGAGGGGGGAGATCCTTCACGAGGAGGTGTGTGGAAGAAGGGTGAGAGGGGTGGCCTTTTATAGGAGGAGGGGGTGCCCCTCCCCATGGCTGGGGTGACTCCTCACCTCCCCATTCATGTGGTGGTAACTCCCTCCACATTAAAATGCCCCTTCACATTCTCTTTTAAAGTCTCCACTTTAAATGCATCAAATTTCTCCAAATTTAATGCTCTCTCATTTAATAAAACTCTTTTATTAAATTTATTTAGAATTTTGTTAATTACTTTATTTAACAAACATTCACATAAAACCCCCTGCAACATTTCAATATAACATGCAGAACCAATTTCTGCAATTTCATCCGAAACAGTTTCGGTGTCTATTGAAATAATTCCAGCGCTTTGTAATTCATTCGTCTGAAACACATTTGCTCCAAATGGTGTTGGTGTCCCTTAAGTGTGTCACCCTATGGTTCATGAATAATGCAGACATGATCGAGACCCCTCTCAGATCAATAATCAGAAGCGGGACCTGGAGATCCATACTGACTCCTACACATTCTACGATGACTTCTGTGATCGTGAGAACCTTTAACATTAGTAACTAAATCCCTTGGTCTCGCGATATATTACATGTCCGAGATTTGATCACCGGTATCTCCATACCTAGTTTGATCTTGTTACCAACATGTACCCTTTTCTTGTTCCCGTGATATAACATTCTAGTGATCACATCACTTGCTTGCAAGCTATCTTAATGTGATATCACCGAGAGGGCCTAGAGTATATCTATCCATCATTGGGATTGACAAATTCCACTCTTGATCCATGAGCCTCAACATGACATCTTTGGAGTATCTGAACCCACCTTTGTAGTCACCCTTTTACGGTGTGACGTTTGATGTTATCAAGTTACTCTTCGGATGTCAGCAATTAACATGATCTCATGGTCTAAGGATAAATATTACTTCGTATGATGTTATAGCAATATAAACATAATGACTTTGATCGTAATGCTATACTTCGGATGAATGTTCATCACATCATTTCACAAATGTTGTGACCTTGTTATTAACAACATCCAATGTCCATGATCAGGAAACTTTCATCATCTTGTTAATCAACGAGCTAGTCTATAAGAGAGGCATAACTAGGAACCTTTTATTTGTTTATTAAACACACATGTATTGACGTTTCCTATCAGTACAATTATAGCATAAAAAATAAACATCTATCATATACAAGGAATACATAATAATAAATTTATTATTGCCTCTCAGGACATATTTCCTTCAGTCTCCCACTTGCACTAGAGACAATAATCTAATTCACATAGTGATAAATCTAACACCCATGCACTCAAAGTGGTATAGTGGATAAGTTTGGCCAAAATGACCATTTGATCTTATGATCTATATTTGATTTTATTTTCATTTGATTCTGTTTGTAAGTTATCTAGATGATGTAATATTCATCTTTAAACCAATCCTTATCATTAGTAGAAATCAATCATGGTAATCTCAAGCATTCATACACTAATGAAAATCACACATGCACTCTTATTAAGTTTAATAATAAAAGTTTTTGTTAACCCTAAACTTGGGTGATTAGAGCTTGATAAGCTTGATTAATATTTTTGGGATGTTACATTTAGTGTGCTTCTTGATCAACAAGGCCTTGTGCTTCTTGATCAACAAGCCAGAGAGAAGAGAGGTTCCGAGAAACACGCTCGCTATTGGAGATGATAAGAGCCATGATGTACGGGGCAAAAGGAGGCACCCTCCGAGTGCAAGTAGCGACAACCATCTCATTCCATATGCAATCCATAACATCAAGGGCAACACCGGTGTCACGGTTGGAATAGGTGTGGAACATGATATCCACCAAAAAGCCATGAATCTTATCTTGGTTGCCCGCACGAGGAGCAACGGTCTCACGAAGGATGTGGTTCACAATATCATATGTGGGGAGAAGGTCCTTGATCTTACCAGCAACACCTCGACCTCGAATATAAATAGGAGAAATGACTTCCTTTTTCATGGGATGCTCATTATTGTGACAATGAAAGTCGCACGGGTGGTCAATGCCACGATCCTCATAGCCAAGAATGGCGCCAAACTCAACCAAGGTAGCCTTCCTCACAATTCCCTGAGTCATCCAAATGAAGGTCCTTGTGTGATTCTTCTTGAAGTGGACAGTGGCATAGAACTAAGCAATGAGAGAAGGATCATAATATTGCTGGAACTGCATGATGGGAAGCAAGCCAATATTGGTGCAAATCTCCTTAGCTTCCCCAAAGTAACCAAGCTGCTTGTTCACATAGGGCCATGTCAATCCATTTCTGAGCCACAACTATCTTGTCATTGTTCATTATGACCTCGTTGAACACACGCTCTTGAAACTCGGTGTAGAACAAGTTGTCTTCCCTATCATGGCCACGATTCATGCCATATGGATTCTCAGACCTCAAGGCAGCATAGTCAGCATCAGACAGATCACACAACAACTTTGGCCCTAATGGCCCAAAACTCTGGATCTTGGTGCGACTCGAAGATGGAGGAGGAGGAGGTGCCTCCCCACGGCCGGAAGACCGCTTGGAACCACCTCCACGACCACCCCGAGTAGTCTTCAACTTCATTCAAGCACTAGGATGAGGCAAGACCTCCTGTTCTAACTCTAACCCTTCCTCCTCAATCTCATGACGTGACTTGGAGAGCTTCCTAGCACCCCCAGAACCACTTGCACCTGTGAAAGCAATAGGAAGAATAGCAGGGAGATAAGGGCACAAGAACCCGAGGAAAATAAACCACATAGGAGTCAAGCCTTGGGAAAAAGTGAATTCAGCCTGGTCCGGTAGTACCAGAAACTGCGAGCGGTAGTACCGGAAAATTTCCCGATACTATCGGTCGGTCGGGAGCTCACATGAATCTGGTACAAGCGAACCACAAATCCATGGCACTAAGACCCCAAAACATGATTTCTACATGTATGGAGAGGATATAGGCAAGATACACGCAGTACAAACCCCTACACACAAGCTTATGGCCATGAATCGAGGAGATATAGACTCATGGGAAGAAGCAAGAATAGAAGGGGAGGGGCAGTTGTACCGGTGTCCATGGTGGTGGAGATGGAGGAGGAGCCCGCAAGGAGGCCGGATCCGGTGCAAATCCAGTGGAAGATGGTGACGGCGGACTCCGGTGGCGATTTTCCCTTTGGCGGCAGCGGCGGTAGGGTGAGAGGGAGTTGGGGGAAATGGGGCACAGGCGGTGCCTCACCCCCCGATCCACCCTTTAGCTGGAACACCGACCGGTAGTACTGGTGACCGGGACTACCGCGGAATGACCCGGTAGTACCGCACCGGAAACAGTTTCCAGGTATCAACCTAGGAACTGGTTTGGTCCGGTAGTACCGCGGTATGTCTGGTAGTATCGGTTGCACCAGAGGAAAAATACCAGATTTAGTGGGAGGGTTCTTGTGCGGAAGAGAAATGGCTTCAAGATAGAGATAAGGGGGCTTGGGTAGAGATTTCCAAACTAATATAGGGACTATTGCACTCTAAAAGAGGGGAAAACGCAAAAGACCCAAATGGGAGTGCAAGTCACAAAAACACGTAAACCAAGGGATGACAAACATGACGAACGCTCGACCTCTCAAAGAAGAGGGTGGTGGCCTAGGCCACCATGTATGAGTATACTTAGCTTGGTACCGCGAAGATGTATCTTGGGTCCATTACCAAAACTCATCATTGAAGCTCACATATCACATAATGATATTAAGAGAATGATTTTTGTCACTTTGGGCATAATGGGGGGAGGGATGGCCCAATGAATTATGACCACACTCCCCCTATGTCCATGCCTACATCTAGATGGAATAACATATGAATGCATGGGTATGGGTGCATGATCTCAAGCCACATTGCTCGAATCAATGATATGTAGCTCATGCCGTAAATCTCGGAATCTCTTCTCATCAAGGGGCTTGGTGAATAGATCCGCTAGATTCTTCTCGGTGCTCACAAATGAGAGGTCAATATCACCATTGTTCACATGCTCCCGGATGAAGTGGTGACGAATATCAATATGCTTCGTTCTTGTGTGTTGCACCGGGTTGTGGGCGATCTTGATGGCACTTTCATTATCACAAAGAAGAGGCACTTTGTCACACGTGACACTGTAATCCTTTAAAGTTTGCCTCATCCACAACAGTTGAGCGCAACAACTAGCGGCCGCAATATACTCAGCTTCGGCGGAGGACAAGGAGACACAATTTTGTTTCTTTGATGACCAACACACCAAGGACCTACGAAGGAATTGGCAAGCCCTAGAGGTTAATTTCCTTCCAACTTTGTCTCCTGACCAATCCGAATCCGTGAAACCATGAAGAACAAAGCTTGAGCCCTTGGGGTACCATAAGCCAAAGTTTGGGGTATCAACCAAATATCTAAAGATTCGCTTGACCGCCACAAGGTGGCTTTATTTTGGGGCGGCTTGAAACCATGCAAAAATACCCACACTTAACATGATATCCGGTCTAGATGCACAAAGATAAAGCAAAGAACCAATCATAGATCAATATACCTTTTGATCCACATCTTTACCCTTTCTATCAAGAGTGAGATCACACTTGAGAGGCATGGGAGTCTTGGCTCCATTCAAGTTCGTCAACTTGAATGTCTTGAGCATATCTTGAATGTACTTGGCTTGATTAATGAAGATACCTCCAATCAATTGCTTCACTTCAAATCCAAGGAAGAATTGCAATTCACCCATCATAGAGATTTCGAACTCATCGGTCATTAGCTTAGCAAAGACATCATTGAAGGCTTTGTTAGGAGAGCTAAATATAATATAATCAACATAAATTTGGCATATGAACAAGTTTCCTCCAACTCTCTTAGTAAAAAGAGTGGGGTCAATTAGCCCAACTTTGAAACCACGGTCTACCAACAACTTTCTAAGGTTCTCATACCATGCACGTGGGGCTTGCTTAAGACCATAGAGTGCCTTATCAAGTTTGTAGACATGGTTTGGAAACTTGGGGTCCTCAAAACCCGGAGGTTGCTTGACATACACCAACTCATTTAAGGGACCATTAAGAAATGCACTCTTAACATCCATTTGTTGTAACTTAAAGTTATGATGAGATGCATATGCAAGCAAGATACGAATGGATTCAAAACGGGAAACGGGGGCGAAAGTTTCACCGTAGTCGACTCCATCAACTTGGGAGAAGCCTTGAGCCACCAATCTTGCCTTGTTGCGAATAACCATCCCATTTGCATCTTGCTTGTTCTTGAAGATCCACTTTGTCCCGATGACATTACGACACTCCTTGGGTCTTTCCACCAATGATCATACTTTTTTGCGCTCGAAGTTGTGAAGTTCTTCATGCATGGACTCAAGCCAATCCGGGTCTTCGAGCGCTTCATACACCTTTTGGGGCTCTACATAAGAAATGAAACTATTGTGGCCAACAAAGTTAGCCACTTGGTTACGGGTAGAAATGCCCCTTTCAAGATCACCAACAACATTTTCAAGAGTAATTCCTTCATGGATGAGCTTGGCGATCCTTCTTGATTCACGACGTGCATGAGCTTCCTCAATGGATTCTTGAGAAGCTACTTGGTCATCACCACTATTTTGATCCTCGTCTTGACCTTGAATGGAGCTTGCTCCTCTCTTTGAGCTTGCTCGATATTTTGGCCTTGATCACCTTCATGAGCTTGACCTTGGTCATTATGGGGTGAAGAACACCCATCATTAGCTTGAGCTTGAGCTTGATCATGAGCTATCTCTTCAACATGGCATCTTGATGGCTATGGGGTTGATGTAGATCTTGAGTAGGTGAGGGCTCCACTTGATTAGAGCATTGTCCTTCTCCTTCCACCACAAGGGATTCCTCAATGGGGCGGAAAAATCCCACACCCATTATTCTTATGGCTCGAGGAGGAATTTTATCACCTACGTCACCAAGATCAATTTGCCCCACTTGGGCGCCATTATGCTCATCGAACTTCATATTAGAGGATACTATAACTTGTCTGGTGGACTTGTTATAGACCCTATAGGCGTGAGAGTCCGATGCATAGCCAAAAAAGATACCTTCAATAGTGCGAGTCTCGAACTTAGACAAACGGTTACCTATCTTGAGAATGTAGCACTTGCACCAGAACACTCGAAGATAGGAAATACTTGGCTTCTTGCCGGTGAGGATCTCATATGGAGTCATATCCAAATACTTGTGAAGATAAACCCGGTTGCCAATATGACAAGCGGTAGAGTTAGCTTCAGCCCAAAAGTTATTAGGAGACTTGAACTCCGCAATCTTGGTCCTTGCCATATACATAAGAGTCCGGTTCTTCCTTTCCGCCACACCATTTTGTTGATGGGTATAGGGAGCGGAATATTGATGCTTGATCCCCTCATCACCAAGAAACTGATCAAGGGTGTAGTTCTTGAACTCGGTCCCATTGTCACTTCTAATGGCCAAGATCTTCTTATTATGTTGACGTTGCACTTCATTGGCAAAATTGATGAAGGTTTGTTGAGTCTCACTCTTCTTCTTGAAGAAATATACCCATGTGTATCTTGAGTAGTCATCAATAATAACCAAACAATACTTCTTCCCCCAAGACTATCAAAGGATGGTGGACCAAAGAGGTCCATGTGAAGGAGCTCCAAGATCCCATCGGAGTAGATGGTTGTAGTTGGGCGGTGTGCCATCTCATGGAGCTTTCCTTCGATGCATGCCTACACACATGATCTTTGACAAAACGCATGTTATCTTTTAAACCAAGGATGTGGCCTCCCGTGTGGAGACTTTGCGAAGACCTCATGTTGACGTGAGCAAGATGGCGATGCCAAAGCCATCCCGCGACACCTTTATCCATTAGGCATGTCACGGATGGTGTGGGTTTCTTATCGATCTACCACATACAAACCGTTCTCGGCATACCCAACAAAGGCTATAGAGAGAGTATTGCTCCACATGAGAACCACAACCTTCGGGGTAAAATAGACATTAAAGCACATAAGCGTGAGTTCATGAACGGAAAGTAAATTGTATGAAAGGGTTTTGACAAGCATAATGTCCACAATGGATATATCTGGAATGACCACTACCTTACCCAAACCCAATACGTTAGACGTTGATCCATGTCCATAAGTGACACACATATTGGAAGTATTAGGTCTTGTTTCATCAAGCATCTCATTGCTTCCGGTCATATGACTTGTGGCACCACTATCAACCACCCATTTTCTCCCACCGTAAGCATAGCCCTACAAGATATTAATTCTTGGTTTTAGGTACCCATCGTTGAATGGGTCCTATTTTGTTAGTCACAAGAATCTTAGGAACCCAAATGGCCGAGTGGTAATCATCACCATAAGAGGTGCCTACATATTTAGCATAGACATGACCATCATAAGATTTCATAAGAACATAGGAAGGATCATATTTTCTCGCGAAATCATTGTGAGAGGGTTCATCTCCACCCTTATGAATACTTGGATCCTTCTCTTTTGCCATCTCCCCTCCTTCACAAAAGTAATCATTTTGGAAGGGGAGTGGTCAACGTCGTCTTCTTCTTCTTGCTCTTGTTCTTCTTCTTTGACTTGGATGCAAACCCAAGTCCTTCTTTGGCCACATTGTCCCTTTGATTGCTCAAAAGGTCATTGAGGCTTTTCTCGCCTCGTATGCACGAGACAAGGCCTTTCTCAATGGTAGCTTTCAACTTCTTGTTCTCCTCGAAAAGATCTCCATGCTCACAATAAGAGTTAGTAGAACGTGAAACACTACTAGACGACAAGGTTGAAACATTTTTTGTCACTTGAGTTTGAAGTTGCTCATGTGACTTTGAAAGAGTATAGAATTTGCTCAACAAGGCCTCATGTTCCTTCTTGAGTTGCTCCATTCCTTCCTTTAGTCTATCATGACCAACCCTAAACTCAAGTTTTTCCCTTTTAAGCACATTAGTTAAGGAAATGCACATGATCACATTCTTTAACAAGTTCAGAGTTATTCAAGTTAAAAGATTCTTCATGAGCAACATAGGTTTTTTCAATAGCAACACTTTTCTTTTGCTCTTCCTCAAGAGCATCATTTAAGGCGGCAATCTCCATGGTGGCCTCCCGAGCATGACCAAACATTTCCGAGATGAAATCATCCCTTTCATCAATGATGTCGCGAGCTTCACCTAGTTGACTCATCAAAGACTCAACACATATTTTAGCTTCACTCTAGGTAATTCAAGCAACTAGTGGACTCCACTATCTCCTTCTTAATCTTAAGACTCATCTCATCATCAAGTGTAGATGCATTAATAGTAGAGAGGATAGTGGATGGAGGGGTTACCATAGAGGCTTTATCCATAAGACATGTGGCCTTGGTGACGAGCTTGTCCTCATTGGGAGAGTCAAAGAGGGATGTTCGTGGAGAGGTTGAGGGAGTAGTAGTAGCCATGAGACATGTAGACTTAGATGCCCGTTGTTCTCATTGGGAGAATCGAAGAGAGACGTAGGTGAAGAGGTTGAGGTGGTAGTAGCGGAAGTGGTGGCAATTGTAGCAATAGCGGCCACACCAATAATCTCTCCATCATCTTCATCATCACTATTATTGTCATCATTCTCTTCATATTCTTCACGGGCCACCAACACATATTTTTGCGGCTCCTTCTTGTTTGGGAAGTTCTTGTTTCCAAAGTTCTTGTTTTGGACTTTCTTGACGAAGTCCTTGTTGGGAGTGGGCTTGAACTTAGATTTCAATATAAGTCTTCCACCATGGTCTTCTCTCTTCTCATATGGGCACTCGACGATGAAATGGTTGGTTTCTCCACAATTGTAACATGACCTCAACTTGGGTCTTGAGGTAGTTGTGGTAACCTTTGACAAATTGCCCTTTCCTTGGTTCTTCCAAAACCTTCTAGAAATTGCTCATGGAGAGCACACTTGATGTCTTGATCGTCACCTTCAATCTTCCCCAATGAGTCAACATCTTCTTCATAGACATGAGCCTTGGCCTTCAAAACAAGAGTGTGAGAGTCCATTCTCCGAGCAGGAGCAAGAGCATCATCGGCAGTCTTGTTCATGATTCCAAGAGCCACAAACTCATTCAACACTTCATGGGAGGACATGGCATAAAAGTTTGGTCTTGAGTGAATGTTGTTGGCCAACTCTCATTGGAAGGGCAATATGGCTTGCATGAACTTGCGCTTGATCCACTTGTCATCCACATCCCTACTACCATGGTCAATCATCCTAATTGAAAGAGTCGTGCCCCTTCGATAGAGATCTTCGGGAGTCTCATCCTCCTTCCCAACAAAAGCATCGGCTTCATAGTGCATTTCTTCAAACTTGGAGTTTTGAATGCTTTGATTGCCAAGATAGACACATTGAAGAGCATTCCAAGCTTCCTTGGCAGTGTCATAAGATTGAATGTGAGTCATTTGCTCATGAGTCAATGCATCTTGGAGGATTTCCATTGCGGTGGCATTGAGTTGATTGTTGATTTGCTCGGTGGGAGTCATGTGGATAGAAGCCGAACTCTACAACCTTCCAAAGATGAACACTAGAACTTTTGAAGTGAGAGCGCATGAGATATTGCCAATTGGCGAAATTAGATACATCAAGCTTAGGTGGTGGACCATGATGATTTATATGTGGCATAGGAAGAGAGGCATTGTTGTAACTAAGTGGTGGTGGCATGTTTCCCATGGGGTTGCCTTTAGCCTTATTGCCATCATCGCTATTGGAGGATTCCTTGTGAGGATCTTCCACCGGTTTTGAGCCACTTGATGGATCATAAATGGCGTCGGCAACTACAACTTCCTTTTTACCAAGATATAATTCAAGCAAGTCTTTCATTTCTTGACGAAGCGTATCCATGGATGCGGATAGCTCACTCTTAGAGATGGGTGTTACTTCGGAGGTGGTTTCATTTCCCCTAGAGTCACTCATACTTCTCTTAGGCGGTTAAGCCAAAAAGAGCACCTTGCTCTGCTACCAATTAAAAGATCAGTATAAGCGACTAGAGGTGGGGTGAATAGGCGCTACTCAAATTTTAACTGCTTTTCAAATTAAGGCTAAACACAAGATAAGTTCTCTAGATATGCACTAGGTGAGAGAACTTAAAAGACAAGCAAGCAAGTAAACAACAATAAGTAAAGGTTAAAGGATATAAGTAACCGAGAGTAGACACAGAGATGTTTTCCCGAAGTTACTTCCTTTTGAGGGAAAGTACATCTCCGTTGGAGGGGTGGGTGGTACTAAGACCACCAGTGCCACAGAAGGCCTCCCTCTATTCTCCCAAGCACCCGCCTCACGGCAAGCACCCGTTCCACTATGCGGTGACCTTGAAGGTGCCAACCGAAACCTTTACAAACTTGTTGAGTAGACCTCCACCACACTTGGAGTCTCCCAACACAATCCCGAAGGTTTACAACAAATTCCCGAGCTCCGAGACCGAACTCTTCCATCTAGGGTTCAAAGAACCCAAGAGTAACAAGATCCACAAAGAAAAACACGGGGGAATCAACTTTACTTTGGTGAAAACCTAGATCTAGACCTCCTCCATCAAACCCCAAAGAATCAAGGAAATTGGAGGGCTATGGAGGGAGATCTAGTAGAAATGAAGCTCAAGAACAATGGAGGAGAGAGATAAAAGAGTCAAGCTCCTCGGTGGAGAAGAAGGCTCTGTTTATACCCTCAAGAGGAATCTGCCCGTTGCAGCTAGGTGCCAACCGGTAGTACCGGTCCCAAGAGTGGTAGTACCGGATGAGGACGGTACTACCGGTCAGGTACCGGACCAGGTACCAGGCTGGCGCTAGCGTTGTGGCGTGGCTTCTGCCTCCCATGGTAGCAGTGGCTCGAGGATGCGGTGCTACCCCCAAGCGGTAGTACCGGGCACTAGAGAGGTACTGACGGACGAGGGCGGTGGTGCCGCTTAGTGGTACCGGGGAGAACAGAGGGGAGACACAACTCGCCAAGATGGTTCAGACTCCCGCGGTACCGCCAAGCAGTACTACGGGTTGCTGCACGGTAGTACCGGTTGGGAAATCCGGTACTATCGGACCGCACAGAAGCAAAGGCCACAACCACAAGGGCAGACACCTCCTGAGATCTCAACCAGAGGGAAGGCTTGAGGTTTTGCAAAACATTGTTGATTCCATCCAAACTTTCCAAAGCGGACCACCTCTTGATAGAGTTCCTACGACTCAAGCAAAAAGCCCTAGAAAAACTATATCTTGCGGAGAACTTTTAGAGGGGAACCGAATGCCTTTTCCTTCGTAAAACCTGAGACACACTTAGCAAACGATTAGTCCGACACATGTGTTGTCAACAAACATCAAAACCACTTAGGATAGGAAATGCCCTTTCAATGTATTTCACGTGGATCATGTGGAAGGTTGTTGATGTCATAAACCGATTGTGGCGGTGATGGTGGCATATCACTCAAAACTTCTTCAACTATACTCTTTTGCTCTTGAGTTTACTCTTCGGTCACAATTTCATCTTGTGAAGGTTTTGAAGCAACGACAACCTTTTTTGTTGTGTGTTTCTAAAAGAATGATCCAATGTCTCTACCTCTCTTCTTCATAACCGAGGAATTGAAAAATAAAACCATATAAGTACAAATGACTATTTGTGACACGTGAAATAAAACTCGTATGAGAATATAGTTCATAATCATGAGGATATAATATATTTACATAAATAAATAATATGTACAATCATCAATATATCATATATGTTCACAATTTATTTTATTTAAACTATTTAATCCTAAGGTAATGTATACGATGAATCAATAACTTAAACAAGATCAGCAATAGATAATTACCTTCGAACTGGTGTCATATTCAAATATCCTTATTTCGTAGGCTCGCGGTAGCCGGCGAAGTAGGAAATTGTTCGACCTCACGGCGTTGCGGGGAAGGCGAGCGGCATGCCGACATCCGGAAACCTCACGAGGTGACGTGCCGACATCCAAGTCAACGACGATAGTTCTCATCAGCTCCTCTCAAGTATTGTCCTCGAGTTCTGATCTGGTTGTGCGAGGTCTTGTGACGGAGTGACGGCCTAGTCCAAAAGCGATGGCGATTGGGGAGCCAACGACCGACAAGCGGCGACTGGCATATAGTCCACCATCCGCGCAGCGAGAGCAAGGCCCAAGATTGGATTGGATCAGTTAGTTCTATTTTCTCCAAGGCCACGCGCGCTCTCAGCTGACCGGTTTTGCAACAACGATCAAGGCCTTTTTTCCCAGCTAGCCTGCACGACACGTCAGCTGACCGGTTATGCAACGA
The DNA here is from genome assembly GCA_023614405.1 of Avena insularis. Lineage (NCBI taxonomy): Eukaryota > Viridiplantae > Streptophyta > Magnoliopsida > Poales > Poaceae > Avena > Avena insularis. Next base: position 163,674,530 of record CM042696.1, read on the forward strand.
TTGATCATAACTTTTTTTCCAACTAATATACGGTTAGCTCGCTCGGCCGCCCGACATACCCAGGGCCGGCTCTGACCCATGGCCAACCTAGGGCCCATGATCGCTGAAGCCCTTCCCTAGGAGCTGTTGTTTTGTGTTGTGCTGATTAAAACATTAGGTGCAAAAGGCCCAGCCGTATATATACCTCTAGTCTGTTCAACTGCCTCGCCGTGTTTTTCTAGTCCATTCGACTGCTTCAGACGCCTAGGGATTTCCAAGATTGCCGATTGGGCGTTTGGGAATTGATCAATTGAGTCGGGATGATTTCATCAGTGCCTCGCCAATCATGAAAGCATTGGGAATGCTGCATGTTAGTTTAGGTTTCTACCTTAATGTATTTAATTTCATTATAATTTTAGGTGTTACAATGCCTTAGGGTCCACCTTGTATACTTTCCACAAGGGCTCAGCAAAATATAAAGACGGCCCTGGACATACATTTAGGTCCTCCGCTGATTGTAATTAGTTATGCTTTTGTCCCGCCCTAGTGATTTTGCACTTCATTCAGCTGTCCAATCTTTTAGTTGCACTGCCTTATGGTTTTATCTTAAAATTTTAAACTAAAAAATGCCACACTAAAGTCACTAGAAACTACTCCCTCTGTTTCAAATTACTCCACGCACACGCTTACCTAGGTGGGTTAGTACTCTCTTATTTTTTATTCAAAAAATTCTTGGGATTTTTGGTATACGTAGGACATATTTTATACTATCTATTTCAAAAATCTCAGGATTTTTTTGAATAAAAAATGAGAGAGTACTAGTCCACCTACATAAGCGTGCCGGCGGAGTAATTTAAAACAGAGGGAGTACATGTCTCTGACATGGTAGGTTCGCAACCCACTTGGCATGCTGCACTTCAAATTTTTTTGAAAAAAGTGAAAAAAAAATCATAAAGATGCTTGTGCATCCACAAAATTTTACATAAAATGTTACAATGTTTGGGACATGGCGCTTTGGCTCCCAGGTTTAGATGGACCTATTATGAAAAATAATTTTTATATGAATTATAAAATGTTGAAAAAAATCTGAAACAAAATTCTGGATGTACATCTTGACATGCTATGTTCTCACACAAAGTATTTGCGGTGAAAACTTTTTTGTGGTATGTATAAAAAGACAAAAATATGTCTTGTGAAAAACTATTTTACAACATAGAAAATTGTCTTTTTTATACAAGACACATAAAATGTCTTTTCTTCATGAAACTTCGTATACGAACATAGAATATCAGCACGTACACCCGGCATTTTTTTCTGGATTTTTAAACATTTTGAAATACGTTATTTCAGCGGTGGGTGCATCTACATCTATGAGCCAAAGTGAATTTCCGCAATGTTTGGCTTAAGAATAAAGCGTGAATAGTTGTACTATTCACATACATTGTTCCTTTTTGCACATGTCACATAGCCATGCTTTGGATATTTTATACTCCCTCCGTTCAGAAATAAGTAACTTGCAGTTGTCAAGATTCACATGTATCTGTATATCAAAATATATTTAGATACATACGAAAATCTGAAAAATATAAGTCACTTATTTATGAAGAAGGGAGCAGATAACATAACCAAGTTCACGATTTTTTTCACAATCCTCGAAAACTTGGGAAGATGAAGTGGGACAATCTTTCCCTCCCAATTCTGGTTGTTTCCACGCATAAACAAATAGCGGACGACGTCGACGTCGAGAGAAGTGATAATATGCAATGGGCCTTCGGGATTCGCAGTGGCAACGGTATTGTCTCCTAATTGGTTGGACTCAGCCTAAGTCCAAAGGCTGAAGCCCAAAGACGCAGATGCTGTCCGATTCAGCTCAGAGAACCCTCGGTAGATCATTTGGGGCCGATACGAATGGCCCATAAACTTTCATGCCCTGAAATTTTCACTCAGGATCTGTTAGCTTTTTTTTTTGTCAGCTAATCAGACAGTCCCACTAGAAAAACTAATTAAACAGTCACTTCACGAGTAGAGATTTGGTTTACATGGTACAGTGATCCATTTAGAAAAAGAAAATTATATAGGAGTATCTAAGTTTTAAAACAAATCTGAAAATATCTACTCCATCCATTTCAAAATAAATGACTTGGATTTATCTAGATTCATACGGATCTACACACTAAAATGTGTGTTTGTAGTCGTAGCTAGGTAGTCCATTGACCTATATGTAATATTTATTACTTTTTTGTCTCTTTGTACTATTGTGGAAGATTATTGATAGAATGGTGAAATTTCGCTAAAAAAAATCTAGACAACCCAAATCATTTATTTTCGGACGAAAAAAATAGATGTGGTCAAATGATGTATCACACAAACCGAGCAAAATAGTACACGGACGTTCCGAAACCATTCATTATCGGCTTGGCAATGTTGCAACTAACTCTGATGGGCACCGCATATAGAATGCCGTCTAGAGAGAAACCTACTGTATATCCTTTTAACATGTAGTACTCCAGAGGAGACGGCGAGACTCACACATGCCTAATGCCATGACTTGGTAGGCGTACTTTGTGAGTCTGACCTGTGCTCGTGTGGATTTTTTTACTTCTACAATATGTTTCAACCTAATCCAAGATTAGCTTCTTATCATTAGTAAACTTAAGCATCTAAGCTCACTGATGCAGGTCTCCATGCTTTGATTAGTTGAAGACAATTCGTCAAAGCCCTTTATCCTCTTTTTTTCTTTTCGTCAAAGCCCTTTATCCTCTTTTTTTTTTTTTGGCCATTGCATGGCCTGCTTCATGCATGTACCTACCTACTTCGAGTCTTTGGTTAATGGGGTTTAGTAGTGAAAGGAATATATGTTGTCCAACCAATGCAGGCAACGATCTAGTTAATTATCATGAGTGTAATCAGAGGGAATAGATCATGCACGGCATCTACACGACAGGACGATGGAGACGGTGACATGATCGATCTGATCTGATCCGTGCCGGGGAGGACACGGCTGCACGTTTCGGTAATAGGAACGCGAGATGCGGTCCATGATCCGTCCCAAGCAAGTCAAAGTGGTCCGTCGATCAACATGCAAATACCATATGCAACTGGATGCGCAAAAGGTGGTATGCTGCCAGATTCAATGTACTACTACTTGCCTAGCAGCTGAAATTTCCCACTCCACCGGCACATAACCTCATAGCACCACCGGTTTCCATCGACGAAAGAAACTCGCTGAAAGATAGTTAAACGATATACCCTCTAGTCTAGAAAGTAAATTCTACCACTGTTTCTAAATATAAAATGTTTTTGGCAGCTCAAATTAGAAGTTCTACACTTAGAAACAATTTCCTCCGTCCCAAAATAAGTGACTTGGACTTGTCTAAATTTACACGTATCTACTCTCTCCGATCCAAATTAATGCTCTCATATTTGTTTAGATTCGGATGTATCTAGCACTAAACATGATTAGATATATTTGAATTTAGACAAATCTGAGAACATTAATATGGATCGGAGGGAGTACTAAAACATGTCTAAATATATTCTAGTCAAACCCAGGTTACTTATTTTAGGATGGAGTGAGTAATGGGATATAGTAGACATCTAGGCGAATACAGTTTAATAATTTGTATCATATTATTAGTTATTATTAATATTTTTAATAATTTCAGGCATTTTCTAACAATCTCTTCTTCTTTGGTTCTAACTCCATCGGGCAAAAAATAACTTATGGGATTCAAAAAAGGGCCAACGGGAGGTTAATAGGATGGAAATGAGGGCCCATGGTGTGGTCAGCCTAGTAGGCCATGCCACCCCACCTCGTTTCCACGTCGAAGCTCAGATGCCGTTGATCCATCGCTATTCTCTTTGTTTTGACCTAAAAACCCTCTATATATACCCCTGACTGTCTTTTTCGAGATGCACGGAGGCGGAATCGAAAACACAAAAATAGAAAGTCTACATTCTGTTGTCGGCAGGGATCGGAGGGAGAAACGCTGCCGGAATCGCCTCCGGTTGGCTCCACCCACCTCCGGCGTGGTCATCATCAACATCTACATCAACACCCTCTCCATCTCCCTATTGTAATATCTTGGCAAACATGATATGTGATGCAATCTATTTATTTTCTATAATCTATTGTGTCTCTATGTCTATGTTTGAGTAGTGATTTGTTCATGGCAATTGTGAAATAGTTCATCATTGGTTGCAGACAAGTATGTCATCTTCTATGATGGTATTATGTACTGATGTATGAGTGCACACATATGTTGTAGAATGCATAACATTGTCATCGATATATGTTGCTAGGAGGAGGGATGGCCAAAAACGATATTAGGATCAATCACTAGGGGTGTAATTGCACGGTTACACGAGTGCACCTATTTATGGCTCCTCTCTAGAAGAAACAATAGAATATTTTTATAAAAGATAGATGTGATGGTTAGGTGTGTTGATGCTAGACATTTTTCCTTAAATAACCCATTGTGCACTACTGTCTAGGGCTAGGGTTTTAATCATTGAGTTCTTTATGCTTCACGATATTTAGTACTTATGCATCTAGCTAGTATAAAACATGATGTCCTTCACTAATTGTGACAACCAAAACAAATGAAATAACAATTTACCAGAACACTTGCTCCCTTGAGTTACTTGCTTTCAGTTACCTATTTTTATCTTTACTTTTTTTTACTTTACTTGCACTAGTTTACTTTCTGTATTTACTTAGAAGTAACAATTTTCTAGTTAGAAGTAAAAAGTATCTGACACCTTCTAGTTCATTGCATTGCATGAAATGCCATATAAGTAGGTCATACGGCTTTAAAAAATAGATAGTTTACCTTCACCTCCTCGTGGTTTCGACACTCATATACTTATCAAATTGTGCTATAGTGATTCCCTCTCTTGGGGATTAACAGATGCCTACGAGCGCACACACCGCGACGCCCTACGGCAAACGATGGCAACTAGCTAGGGCCAATGTCGTGAGCTGTGATGCGATAAGTGTTGGAAATATGCCCTAGAGACAAATAATAATATAGATTATTGATATATTTCATTAAGTTCATAATAGGTTTTATATCATGCTATAACGGTATTGATAGGAACGTCAATACACGTGTGATATGCAAACCACCAAAGTCCCCAGTGATCCTCTAGACACGGGTTCATTGGTCAATCGATGATCGAGGTTTCCCGATCATGGACATTTATGTCAATTGACAATAGAGTCATTTCATTAAGTGAATGAAAGTGATGGACATACCTAACACAGGAATTTTAACACGATCAAGTCAAAAAGTTCACCGTTATGATGACTGGAAACATAGTAACCAATTTCTTAGACCGTGAGACCATATCAATCACTATCACCCGAGAATACTTAGATAGCATCAAATGTCACTCGGTGACACGGTGATCATAAAGGTGTGTTCAGGTATTCAGAGGGGCATGTAGAGGCATTATGTGTCAAGATCGGGATTTGTCCATTTGCGTGATGGAAAGATACTCTAGGCCCACTCGGAGACATGACATCCATAAAGCTGCAGCGTGTGACTAGGTCACGGGGATGTCATAGCTCGGAACGAGTAAAGTTATACTTGTTGGTAACGAGATTGAACACGGCATGGCGATGTCATTGATCGGATCTTGGATAAGTAAAGTATCGAAGTAACAAGGGAATTGGACACTATCTTTCACGGTTCAACGACGCAGATTCTCGTGGAATGCATAGGGGTCAACATGGCCATCTAGGTCCCTCTGATGATCACTTGTCCGAGAGAGATATCGACCATGTCTGGAGTGTTGCTGGACCGTAGGGTAACACGCTTAAGGGTTTGACAATGCTCGGAGATCGTTTTGGTATCATAGGAAAAGAGAAGGGAAAACCGGAAGGTTTCCAGGAAAGTCCGGCGAGTGTCCGGAGTTATCCAGAAAGAGTTCCTGTGCAACGGGGATTAAATAGTATGTAAATATATGTTAATTATTGAATTATACATGCATTTATATTTATTTAATAATTTCAATATGATTTAATGGGGCAACCCACCTAATGGGCCAATTCCCCGAGGGAAAGGGGCCCAAGAAGGGGTCCCCGCCCTAGGAGGGGCCTAGGAGGGGCTGGATGCCCTAGTGGGCTTGCTCCCCACGTGGGGCCTATGGTGGGGCTGGCCAGCGGTGCCTCCCCCCACATATCCCCTCTATTAGTCCCACCCCAGACTTAGAGGGAGGGAGTACCTCCCTTTCCCCTATATAAAGGATATAGACAAACCAATAATTTCTAAGCTTGAGGCTTCTCTCTGTTGGAAATATTCCCTAGAGACAAATAGTAATAAGGATTATTATCATATTTTATAAAGTTTATGATTAAGTTTTATATCATGCTATAACTGCACTGAAAGGAAACGTCATACACGTGTGATATATAAACAACCAGGAGTTCCCGGTGAAACTCTAGTCACTGGTTCATTGGTCAACAGATGATCAAGGTTTTCTGATCATGTGGCATTTATGCCAGTTAGAAATGGAGTCACCTCATTATGAGAATGAGATGATGAACTATACCCAACCTAATCATCGTGACCTGATCATGTCACGAAGTTCAAGTTACGATAATTAGAATAGACCTAGTGTACTATTTCTTATATCGTGAGGCCATATCAATCACTATTACCCGAGGGTACTTTGATAGCATCAAACATGAAACAGTTAAACGGTGATCATAAAGGTGTGTTCAAGTATTCGGAGGTACCGTTGAGGCAATATGCGTCAAGAGCGGGATTTGTCCATCCGCGTGACATCAAGATACTCAAGGGCCCACTCGAAGAAGTTATATCCAATAGCTACGCAGTGTGTGATTTGATCACGGGGATATCACTTGTAAAAACGAGTCAAGTTGCATTTGTCGGTAACGAGATTGAACACGACATGGTGATTCTACTGGTCAGATCTCGGACAATGCAAGTATCGAGAGATAAAAGGAATAAGACACGATGTTCATGGTTCAAACGATAAAAGATTTTGTGGAATGCATAGGGGTCACATGGCCATCCAGGTACCTCTATTGATCATTGGTGCGGGAGGGTCCCGACCATATCTAGAGTGTTCCTGAACCATGGGGTATCACTCTTAAGGGTTTAATGATGCTCGGAGAGTGTTTTTAGGATTGGAAGAATCACCGAAGAAGAGAGAAGGGAAAACCAGAAGGGTTCCAGGAAAGTCCGGAGTTGTCCGAAAGGAGTTCCGGTGCAACGGGGGATTGAATAATATGTAAATATATGTTAATTATTGAATTATATATGTATTTATATTTATTTCATATTTAAATATGATTTAATAGGGCAGCCCACCTAATCGGCCAAATCCCGGAGGGGAAAAGGCCCAAGAGGGGGTCGCATCCCTATGAGGGGCCAAGGGGATGGCCGGCAGCCCTAGTGGGCTTGCCCCCCACATGGGGGCCATGGTGGGGCTAGCCGGTGGCGCCTCCCCCCCACCTCCTCCCATGATTAATCCCACCCCGGTACTTTGAGGGAGGGAGTGCCTCCCTTCTCCTATATAAAGGAGGGCATATGGAGGGATTTAAACACGCTAATAAATCCTAAGCTTGAGGCTTATCCCTCCAAGTGCTCTCCTATCCCTCTCTCTCTTGCGAGTGCGGCCCCACTGTAAGGGTTGCGCAAACGAGAGTATTCTTCACTGCGGAGCGCCGTCGTGCTGCGGGATTCGAATCTAGGAGCTCTAACTCCGCAACTGCTGCTGGATCGGGGAAGCGAGAGTCATCGCCAGGCACCGGATGCATGTAACTCCCTGCGAGGTGCAACACTTGGGGCACTAGGAGTCGTTGGAGCCATAGGAGCTGTCAGGACTTCAACACGACCTTGAGGTCGGCTTCGGTTTGTCTACATCAACCACGCTCTCCCGAGCATTGATAATGCTTTTTGGTCTTCAAGGGTAAGTTCGTGAAAAGCCCCTCCCGTTACTGCATTACTAATAGATAGGTCCTGGCAACAGGGGTTCAGGGGCGTAGGGTAAAATTTATTGTTTTCATACGCGAACCCCTACAGTGGTATCCGAGCTAGATCTATGTGTAGTATTGCTAGTACGGGTAGAACACACGAGATGTAGCATGTGGGCGTTGATCTTTTATTTGTTACCCTCCCACGTGTACTTGTGTATACCGCAGTAATGCTTGATGAAGCGGCCCCCAACCGACTTTACATGTTCATTTGCGAGACTGGTCCACGCTTGACATATGGCTTGTACCGTATAAAGTGGCTTTGGGGGGTGTCTATCTCTCTCGCATTAGTTGGTATGCCATTTTCAACGAGGACCCCGAAAGGGGTGTAATATAGACAACTACTTGATCAACATTGTGGTGAAATTTTGTAGGTAAGAACGATTCTTGTGCGAAAGCCCATTCAGCTAGGTAAAACATGCAAAGATAAAGTAGAGGCGTCTAACTTTATTTTGCAGGGGGCGTTGCGATGTGATATGGTTGTGGCAAAGGTAAAGTAAGTTTACTTTATGTTTCTAAGTAGTAGTGGACGGTCACGGAAGTGACAGACTACCACGCCGGAAGGCACCGGTACCCTGGTGCCTACGGTGCCGGAAGCCTGGTGCCGGAATCCGGAGGCGCGGGATGAAGATCACAGCGTGAAGGACCATATCACATCAATCTTACATTCAATGTTTATTGTTTGTATATCTTATTGTGTGCTAGTATTAGATACTCGACGGTAGCCTAATAAGATGATCCCTAATGAAAATACCAATGAAAGTGTTCTCCCTTAGTGTGCACCACCAAGAAAGTTCTTCGGTATGAGGCAAGTTGTGACGATCTGGTGTCATACCTATCTACGTTCGCATATAGTGGGTGTAAGACATGTTGAACAACAAATACACTAAGGTTGAGTTGGCGATCCTAGCATGTGTAGACATGGCCTCAGAACACGGATGGTCCAAAGATCGAGCACGAGTCGCATGAATGATGTGATCGAAGCTTAGATGTCCACCTTTGCAACTAGGTCGCTGGCCGTGAGGGGGGGCGGTGTAGTGAATAGGGACCGTGTAATCACTAGAACCCTTCTAGGGATAGGATATTTTAGTGGAGTTATTATTTAACTCATATAATAATAAACTTAGTCTAAAATCCTTTTGCAATTATAAATGTAGAAAATGGTTCTCCCTAATGCTACCTTCCCTATTGATGATTGGTTAGCTGGAGAGAAGCTCAGGCTAGATGAATCCAACTTTTCTATGTGGGTTGCGCGTCTTCATGTTCTCCTTAGCGAGAATGACATGGTCGACTATATACTCGATGAGATGGATTTGGAGAAGCCTAGTGTCTATGAGACCACATCGCAGCGGGAAGACCTCTATTACCATCGCGAGATGTCCACCTTCATATTAGTGACGATGCGCTTTGGAATGGTGGATGAGCTATGGCTAGTCGTGGGTAATCTTGACCCTCGTACGGTAATGGTACAACTTAGGTCACATTTTGTGGAATAAGTGCGCTTATGGGAGCATGATATGATGGGAGATTTCCTCTCCATAAAGATGGAAGAGAACTCTTCACTTGACGACCACTTGGAGCGCATGCATGATGCATACATGAGGCTTGCATACGTCCTGGATAACTGGTTGACGGGCTCTTTTGCAAATGGCATTGTGCTGCGGTCGCTGCCACCAAGCTACCAAGCACATACCAGGACTTGCATTATGAGAGGCGATGCGGAAACACATGATTTCCACAGGTTCATATCGCATCTCAGGAATGTGAAGGTTGAACCCGTTGCCGGAGAGGTCATCGATGACAAAGGTATATATTTGATATACAATTTTATAAATGCGATAATCTTGCAAACACATATTGCAGTGTTAAAGTATTTGATACTTGTTCTGTTTTGGTGAAAACAAGTCCTTTTGCATGAGAGTTGCTTGCTGGAGAGGAGGTGACATTGCATGTTGATGGCGAGCATGATGATGATGGCCAATGACACTATCCCTCGACATTTATCACTTAGTTTATGGTTTTTAAGATGATCATTGTAATCGATAGATTGTGAACTTCTTTAGTGTGTCTCACACTTCATGAGACGGTTATTCATATGAGTTTGTAACAAACAGTTTTTCCACTTTTATGAATGATTTCTTTTTGTGTTCATATCTTGTTCGATTATGTGTGAATTATCCTGGTTATGAAACTAATTGATAATGCATGAACATTTGTAAAATATTGAAAATGCCTTGAAAATATCCAACTTAATGATATATTCATTTTGAATGAAACCATTCTTTAAATTCAAAGTTATGTTGATAATATGTGAAAGACATTCGATTTCTTGTCACATATGAATCATGCCCAAGTTCGGTGAAATAACTTAAACACCGTGCATTGCATGAATGCAAAGTGTTTGATGAATTGTTGAAAGTGAATGCATATTCAATGTATTGTATTTCAACAAAATGGTGATTATCATTATATGCTTGTTTAAATTTTGTAAAGAGTTTACGGAAAGAAACATGAGTATGAAACTATTTGATGTGATCAAAGTATTTCATCCTCCAAGGGTATTAAAGATAAACGAGAATCTAATTACTACGATTTGATCAATAGTAATGAAATCCAACATTATAAGTTTGACATAATGAAAGTGTGAAATGCAATGTGTTTGAAATGTCAAAATGCAAAGCATCACAATGTGATATTAGATATCAAGTGGGTGAATATATAGCGCTGAATAAATTGTTGTAGTGTAGATGTAAAGGCCATTAGTTAGAAATAGTTAGCACTCAATTAGTATATATATAGTGAACCATCAGAATTTCTGAGATTGACATCATATCTTGTATGGATTATCGTGAAAGTTTTGGAGTTATTCGATATCACCAAAACAATAACGAATAAGTCCTTGTAGAGTATTCATTGGTAACTTTGAATATGAGATCCATGGCTAGAACCAAAAGAAAGGCAAAACTATTGTTGCTTAAATTTTGGAGCATTCTCGAGAAAGTTTATGTTCTCGAATATAAAGCTTGTGAAAGATAGTGAAAACACGATGAGGATTCCAAACCCTGCGTTAGAGTGTTGAGAAGCACAATGGAAAGTGTTCCTGAATGATTCTCTTCATAAAGGAAAGAATCAATAATATTGATCATTGTGTTTTCCCCACTAGTGTTTTTACTACATATAGTAGGATTCAAAATGTACTCCACATCTTGTATGGATACATTTGTGAATCATTTGTCATATTACCGGAATATGACATACCTACTGATACATTGCAAATGTATCTATAATTTTTGATGTTCCATGCTTGGTTTTATCCACTTTCTTGTGTTTTGTCCACACTTTGGAGTACTTTTCATATGATTTCTTGGACTAACCTATTAACAAGAGCCACAGTGCTAGCTGCCTGTTTTCTGCTGTTTTTGGTTCCAGGAAAGTCAAAAAATGAATATTCTCAGAATTGGACGGGACAAAAGCCAAAGTGCCTATTTTTCCGGAAGTCATCAGATGCCAGAATACGAGACGGAGAAGGGCTAGGGGCCAGCCACACCACCTGGCCGCGCGGCCAGGCCTGGCCCATGCCAGGGGGTGGTCTGGCCGACCCCAGCACCCCCTCAGCCTCTCCTTCCGCCTATAAGATGCCCTCAGGAAAAAAAACCTAAGTACCCGATAAAAAAATCCACAAAAGAGTCTGTAGCCGTCATCATCTCCATCCCTAGATCGGTAGGGAACTGAAGCTCTTCCCGGCACCCTACCAGAGAGGGGAATTCACCCTGGAGGCCTTCTTCATCACCATGCAAGCCTCCGGTGTGATGCGTGATTAGTTCATCCTTGGACTACAGATCCATGTAGTAGCTAGATGACTGGTTCTCCTCCTTTGTGCTTTCATGTCTAGATCTTGTGAGCTCCGTTCATGATCAAGATCATCTATTTGTAATTCTGCATGTTGTGCTTGCGGGGATCCGATGGATATTGAGATGCTATTTCAGATTGATTATTGATTCTATCATGTCTTTGTTATTTGTGATCTTGCATGCTTTCTGTTGTTAGTAGCTATCTTGGCCAAGTAGATGCTAGCAACTCCAAGAGTTAGTATTTATGCTCGATAGTGGGTTCATGCCTCTGGTAATCTGGGGAAGTGACAGAAATCTCTAAGGTACTAGATGTGCTGTTGCTACTAGGGAGAAAACAACAATCCTTTGTTCATAGAACAATCGTATTGTTTACATTACACGCAATTCGTAAAGCAATCTGTTGCTTGCAACTTAATACTGGAGGGGGTTTGGATGATAACCTGAAGGTGGATTATTAGTCATAGATGCAGTTGGATGGCGGTCTATGTATAATGTTGTAATGCCCAATCAAGTCTCAAAGGAGTCAAGATGATTATTATATGCATGTATTGCTTTCTCGATGTTTGTCAATTGCCCCGCTGTAATTTGTTCACCCAACATGTTATCTATCTTAAGGAGAGCCACCTCTAGTGAACTATGGATCCCGGTCCTTTTCTTTACATACAATCTACAAACTGTTTACCGCTTTGTGTTTACTTTCTGTAAACTATTACTTCTTTCCATTCGATACGTTTAATCCTTTGTTTTTAGCAAAACACGTTGAGATTGACAACCTCATCGCAAGTTGGGGACAGAGTTCTGTGGTTGTGTTGTGCAGGTCTCCACGTTGCTACTAGCACCGGTAGTGCGCCCTACCAAGGCTCAGCTAGCAACACCTTTGGGGTGTTTCCTTTCTCCTACTGGTTCGATTAAACCTTGGTTTCATAACTGAGGGAAACTTGCTGCTATGCTCATCATACCTTCCTCTTGGGGTTCCCAACGAGCTCTACATCAACACTGAGCCATCAAGCATTTTTCTGGCGCTGTTGCCGGGGAGTCAAGGACATCTTCACAAGGGGAGTCCCACATAACCAATCTCTTGACTTTGTTATTTTTGTTTTGCTTAGTTTCTTTTTGCTTTGTTTGCTTGTTTCTTTATCAAAAACACAAAAAAATAGTTTTACTAGTTTGCTTTATTATTTGAAAACACAAAAAATGACTACTCTTGAAAACACTAAGTTGTGTGACTTCACTAGCACCAACAACAATGATTTTATGAGCACACCTATTGCTCCACATGTGCCTGAAGATACTTTCTTTGAGATAAAACCTGCTTTACTCAATCTTGTTATGAGAGAACAATTTTCTGGTATTGGTAATGAAGATGCTGCTATCCATCTAAATACCTTTGTTGAACTTTATGAGATGCAAAAGCATAGGGATGTAGATGGTGATATTATTAAGCTGAAATTGTTTCCTTTCTCTTTGAGAGGAAAAGCTAAAGAATGGTTGAATTCCTTAACCAGGAATAGTATTGATTCTTGGACTAAATGCAAAGATGCTTTTATTGGAAAATACTATCCTCCTGCTAAGACTATATCTATGAGAAGTGAAATAATGAAGTTTAAACAATCTGATAATGAACATGTTGCTCAAGCTTGGGAAAGAATGAAATCTTTGGTTAAGAATTGTCCCACTCATGGACTGACTGCTTGGATGATCATCCAAACTTTTTATGCAGGATTGAACTATTCTTCAAGGAACCTATTGGATTTTGCTGCTGGAGGTACCTTTATGACCATCACTTTGGGTGCTGCATCAAAGCTTCTGGACAATATGATGGTTAATTATTCTGAATGACATACTGAGAGAGCTCCACAAGGTAGCAAGGTAAATTCTGTTGAGGAAACTTCCTCCTTGAGTGATAAGATTGATATTATTATGTCTATGCTTGTTAATGGGAAAGCCCATATTGATCCAAATAATGTTCCTTTAGCCTCTTTGGTTGCTCAAGAAGAGCAAGTTGATGTGAACTTCATAAGAAATAACAATTTTGGCAATAATGCTTATAGGAATAATTTTGGTAACAACAATTATAAGCCATATCCTCCCAACAATGGTAATGCTTATGGAAATTCTTACAACAATAATAGGAGTGCTCCCTCTGAACTTGAAGTTATGCTTAAAGAGTTTATTAGTAAAAAAACTACTTTCAATAAAACTATTGAGGAAAAACTCTCTAATGCTGAAAGAAATATAGCATCTTTGGCTGAAGCTCAATCTTCTTTGAATAAAATGGCTGCTAAACCTGAAACTAATGATAATCCCTTTGCAGCTACTAATGCCATACAAGTAGAATTAATGAAAATGTTAGACTATTAGCTGAATTACATGCTAAGTGGGAAAGAGAAGATGAAATTGCTAGAAACATTAGTGTTTCTACTATCACCACCACTAGTGTTGAGGCTAGTAATAGTTCTACTAGTTTAGATGATAAAATTGATTTTGATCTTGATGGTTGCAATATCTCTGAAGTTATTAAGTTCCTACAAAAGCTTGCTAAAAGTCCTAATGCTAGTGCTATGAACATGGCCTTTACAAAACACATTACTGATGCTCTCATAAAGATTAAAGAAGAAAATATGAAACATAAAGCTTATATTCCTATAAAACAAGAAGATGCTTGGGAATCCATCATTAATATGAAAGTGAATGACTTTGATTTCAAAGCTTTATGTGATCTTTATAGTAGTGTTTCTATTATGCCTAGAAGGATTTATGATATGCTTGATTTGCCTCCACTTGAAGATTGTTATTTGAATGTCCCACTTGATGATAATGCTAAAAACAAACTCATTGGGAGTCTTAATGATGTTCTTATTATGGTCAACAATGCCTATGTCCCCGTTGATTTCTATGTTTTGGATGTTGAATACAATGCTTCTTGTCCTATTACTTTGGGAAGACCTTTTCTTAGAACTGTTGGTGCCATTATTGATATGAAGGAAGGCACCATTAAATATCAACTCCCACTCAAGAAAGGTATAGAACACTTCCCTAAGAAGAGAGAGAAGATTTCTTTTGCTTCGCCTATGAAAACAAAATTTGGTCTTAATGCTTCTTCATTTGAGAACACTTGATTCTTTCTTTGCTTCTTATGCCTAACTTAAAGGCGTTAAAGAAAAGTACTTATTGGGAGATAACCCAAAAGTTTTAGATGAGTCTTGGAAGTTATTACTTCAGTAATAACCACTCCTTATCCTTTTTATTTGCTTTTTGTGCCAAGAGTAACCTCTAATGAAAGAGAAGTAATGATTGGGAAAGTCGCTGTCCCGAAATAAATTTCTGTGCTTCACGTAAAAATTCGTGTAAAATCTCTGAACGTTTTTTTGAGGCACAATTTTTGTGCTTCTGCCCCAGGTTGTTATCTAAATTTCGTTAGTTCAACACTTTTTGATTTGAGCAACAGAAGGTCTTCGCAAAAATTCTTCTTTACCTGCTGGTCTGTTTTGACAGATTTCTGCCATTTTCTGCATTTGCTTCTTGTTGGTTCCCTTTTGAGTTCTTTTGGGGAATTGAGCTTTTTGAGGGAAGTGATACAGTAGCTAGTGTACTAATGGAAGTTTATTTGGTGTTGGAACTGAACCTTAAGACCTTTTATCTTGAGTACACTAATGTTGCTAATAAAGATTGTGTGAAGTTTTGTATGAAGGAAAAATTTCAGGTGTATGGAAGGAATGAGTAATGAGATGAAGGATGGACTAAAGCTCAAGCTTGGGGATGCCACGCGTGTCACCCCAAGAAATATCCAAGAAGTACAAGCGTCAAAGCTTGGGGATGTCCAAGGCATTCCCCTTCTTCATCAATAAAAATCCTAGGTTTCTTCCAAACGCTTCATTTTTATTGTTTCATGCACAGTTGTGTTGTTCTTGGAGCGTCTTCTTTTTCATTTTCGTTTTGGTTTTTCATTTGCTTTTGTTTGATTAGTTTGCTGAATAAATTGGTTGGACCCCCTCTTTCATACATTGGTTTGCAAATAGTTCGGTTTGGTTTGAAAAAGAGTAGGAAAGTTCATGCTTATGTGGTAAAAAGAGCTTGTTTTTTACTGTGGCCTATGCTCTGTCATGCCATGCTTGATATTGTTTTGGCTTTATGCTTAGTATTCTTTGCTGTAGCATGACTTGTCATAAACAATTGAGATTTCTTAATGTGCCTTGGATGAATCATGTGTTGTTTTAGCACATTAAAGCATAGTATAGTGGTATTCTCCTTTGATGCTTTATTTGGGTTGACTTGGCGCATGCTTACACCATGTTATGACTATCTCAAGTCACCATAGCCTTTATGATCCTTTAGTTTTCAACTTGTAGTATGAATTTATGCTTTGATCAATGATGTCTTGTCGCTCTGCATGATTATGGCCATTATTGCTCTCTTAGTTTGTTGCTCCTAGTCTTTTGCTAGCCTCCACAACCAAGTATGAGTTCCACTCATGCATCCAACTCCCTAAACCAAGTTATTCCAAAGAGTCCACCATACCTACCTAATAGCTTATGCTATTCCAAGTATATTCGTGCTTTTGTTTACCTTCCAAATTAAACTTGTTATGAGAAAACTAGTGATTAAAGCTCTCACGAACTTGATGGCACACTTTACTTTTTTGCACCTAATAAACTTGAACCATTGGGTCCTTCTTTGTTGCCTATATGCTTGCGCTTTATAAGTTGAAATTAGCAGAACCATGTTTCATGGGGAACGGTTTCAACATTGCACTTGTACTTTGTACCCTGTTGATATCATGTTCTTTTGCTTACGGATCCCGGCGGTGTGAAATAAAAGTGGAACTTGTAAGATCATGGAGTTTGTATGTCTGTTAGAGAAACACCAAGGCCGCTAGCCTAAGCCATGCCTAATCATGGTGGAAACTTGCAGCATCTCCATAATGAGCACTCTATGAAGCATCCTCAATAAAAACCTATGCAAATAGCAAATAAAAAGATCGCTGAGATGCTCATTGTCTGCTTGCCTTGTCATTTTGATTATGGGAAAGCTCATGTATCATGTGCAAGGGGTACCCCGTTGGTGGTTCTTTATGATACACATGTACTTACAATGACAAGAGCTTACTTGTGACTAAAGTTGAGTAGCATGAGGATCGGTCTTCGTAAGTAAGGGGCATGAGATTTCGGTTTATAACTTGTCAAGCATATCCTCTTAGTTGTGTCACTTTAACCTTAATCACCTTAAAGATGCTTATGATAGAGGCAATGAGAGCTGAAAGCTATAAGTACCATAATTTTTGGAAGCTCTTTATGAGACTTGAATCCCTACTTCCTTTTATAAAGGCCTTTCTTCCACCATTATATTGAGTCTCCACCTTCTACCTTTATGCACCTACTTTGAGAGCATAGTGGCCATTCTTAGTTCTATGTGCATTGTCCCAAGACTAGTTGATTGATGCATATCTTGATATTGCTTGTTTTAAACTATTTGTATCTAGTCAGTCTTATGAACTTTGAAGGTGTCCTATGCATTTATATTTGCTACTCTATGAGGGACAAGCTGAATACTATTATGCTATGTTTTCTTTATGTGAAACAAACAAACGTCTTGCAAAGCATTGTTATTCATGAATCTTTTGTTTGTGCCTTTTCATGTTGCATCATAGTTTCTTTGTCTTATTGCTAGAACTTTGTCTTTCATGTTATGATTGAAGTACTATGATCCCAACTTTGAATGTTTTACAAATAATTTGATCAAGTCTTTGATGGTGCATGTCACCTCAAAAATTATTCTTTCTTTTTATCACTTACCTACTCGAGGACGAGCAGGAGTTAAGCTTGGGGATGTTGATTCATTGCAAATGTATCTATAATTTTTGATGTTCCATGCTTGGTTTTATCCACTTTCTTGTGTTTTGTCCACACTTTGGAGTACTTTTCATATGATTTCTTGGACTAACCTATTAACAAGAGCCATAGTGCCAGCTGCCTGTTTTCTGCTGTTTTTGGTTCCAGGAAAGTCAGAAAATGAATATTATCGGAATTGGACGGGACAAAAGCCAAAGTGCCTATTTTTCAGAAGTCATCAGATGCCAGAATACGAGACGGAGAAGGGCTAGGGGCCAGCCACACCACCTAGCCGCACGGCCAGGCCTGGCCCATGCTAGGGGGTGGTCTGGTCGACCCCAGCACCCTCTCGGCCTCTCCTTCTGCCTATAAGATGCCCTCGGGACGAAAATCCTAAGTACCCGATAAAAAAAATCCACGAAAGAGTCTGTAGCCGCCGTCATCTCCATCCCTAGATCGGGAGGGATGCGAAGCTCTTCTCGGCACCCTGCCGGAGAGGGGAATTCACCCTGGAGGCCTTCTTCATCACCATGCAAGCCTCCGGTGTGATGCGTGAGTAGTTCATCCTTGGACTACGGATCCATGTAGTAGCTAGATGGCTGGTTCTCCTCCTTTGTGCTTTCATGTCTAGATCTTGTGATCTCCGTTCATGATCAAGATCATCTATTTGTAATTCTGCATGTTGTGTTTGCGGGGATCCGATGGATATTGAGATGCTATTTCAGATTGATTATTGATTCTATCATGTCTTTGTTATTTGTGATCTTGCATACTTTCCGTTGTTAGTAGCTATCTTGGCCAAGTAGATGCTAGCAACTCCAAGAGTTAGTATTTATGCTCGATAGTGGGTTCATGCCTCCGTAACTGGGAAGTGATAGAAATCTCTAAGGTACTAGATGTGCTGTTGCTACTAGGGAGAAAACAACAATCCTTTGTTCATAGAACAATCATATTGTTTACATTACACGCAATTCGTAAAGCAATAATCTGTTGCTTGCAACTTAATACTGGAGGGGGTTCGGGTGATAACCTGAAGGTGGATTATTAGTCATAGATGTAGTTGGATGGCAGTCTATGTATAATGTTGTAATGCCCAATCAAGTCTCAAAGGATTCAAGATGATTAATATATGCATGTATTGCTTTCTCGATGTTTGTCAATTGCCCCGCTATAATTTGTTCACCCAGCATGTTATCTATCTTAAGGAGAGCCACCTCTAGTGAACTATGGATCCCGGTCCTTTTCTTTACATATAATCTACAAACTGTTTACCGCTTTGTGTTTACTTTCTGCAAACTATTACTTCCTTCCATTCGATACGTTTAATCCTTTGTTTTCCGCAAAACACGGTGAGATTGACAACCTCATCGCAAGTTGGGGATAGAGTTCTGTGCTTGTGTTGTGCAGGTCTCCACGTTGCTACTAGCACCAGTAGTGCGCCCTGCCAAGGCTCAGCTAGCAACACATTTGGGGTGTTTCCTTGCTCCTACTGGTTCGATTAAACCTTGGTTTCATAACTGAGGGAAACTTGCTGCTGTGCTCATCATACCTTCCTCTTGGGGTTCCCAACGAGCTCTACATCAACACTGAGCCATCACCTACGAACTACTAAGGAAAGTAATGGTAAACTAAAATCATGAGAAATCCAAGAAGAAAAATTCACTTAAGATTAGAAAGCAATTCATTGCTGAATCTTAACAAGTAAAGGGGTTACTTGAATTTTCCAAACGACTACAAAGTCATGAAGAAAAAGGTGAATGATAAAAGCACGATTTTTCAGGAATAATGTATTGGACAAATTCAAGAGAATTCGATTCAGAAGTATTGAAAGTCTGGTGAATTTAATACTAGTAAGGTACTAGCATCTCATAATAAATCTCTCAGTTTGATGATTAATCAAATATTTTTGAAGTTATTCAAAATAGTGAGAGGATATGCAGTTTGCATGAAATTGAGTGGGAGCTATGAAAGTCTTCCTAAAACAATATGTGATTGGCATATTTTTGAGTGGGAGAAATATAAGTATCGAACTCAAATATGTTGGGAACATATTTTGAGTGGGAGCTTAAAGAATAATTCTTAAGTGTGTATACAACACATTAAGAATAAAAGCGCAATTACTGATAAATAAAGATTTATAGGGATTAGAAGTTGATAATAAGTATGTTACGATATTTTGTGGTATTCCTAAAAGGGATTCTAAAAGGATTTTGAGAAAAGGAATTGATTAGGACTGGTCCTTGGTCAACTCAAATTAGGATTAGCATTAAGTTTAACATCAATGGTTGAAAGAAAGAAAAGGATGATCGTCATCCACTATGTTGAGACATAGGTTCCATCCTAGAAACCATGATGACAACTTAACATAATATATATGATCCGAGAAGGAACATTTGAAAAGTGATTAAGTATGAATCATAGAATGTTGAGCTAAGTTTTGTCCGCAGTGTCTAATAGAGAACTACAGACATGTTTCCAAATCCATGAAGGATGACATATATTAAAAGCATAAAGGGTTATGTTATAAGGGAATGTGTTAACCTTAGAAGATTGGAAACTCCTGCATCGATAATACCGACTGAAGTCAAGTAGGAAGCGAGGTGATAAAACATCAAAAGTTCCACGAGATGCACTAGTGTATCGATGGTTACATTTATAATAATAGATAAGGGTACCATCTAAAGTGATACATACTGTTATGGCAGGACTAGTTCGTCTTTATGCGGAAGGTGTGTCCCAGGGCACTGTGCCCATGAGAAAGCTCGAAGTGGCTGATATAAAGTCACTATAGGCTCCTGGAAACTAACCTCATTCTGCTGCCATAACTACGATGCATACACAAAGATGTTATCATGAGATGATAAAGTATTGATGTCAATCAAGGTGACATTAGTAAGTTGCAAAGGATTCGGGACTGTAATGTACAGACCCAAGACTCAACCTCTTTCATGAGCAACCATGTTCAAGGTGTCGAGAAATATGATGCCAATGATTAAGGACAAATGCAGCTAGTTTATTTGTACTCTAGTGCAAGTGGGAGACTATTGGAAATATGCCCTAGAGACAAATTGTAATAAGGATTATTATCATATTTCATAAAGTTTATGTTTAAGTTTTATATCATGCTATAATTGTATTGAAAGGAAACATCAATACACATGTGATATATAAACAACGAGGAGTTCCCAGTGAAACTCTAGTCACTGGTTCATTGGTCAATAGATGATCAAGGTTTCCTGATCATGTGGCATTTATGCCAGTTGGAAATGGAGTCACCTCATTATGATAATGAGATGATGAACTATACCCAACCTAAGCATCATGACCCGATCATGTCATGAAGTTTAAGTTACGATAATTAGAATAGACCTAGTGTACTATTTCTTAGACCGTGAGGCCATATCAATCACTGTTACACGAGGGTACTTTGATAGCATCAAACATCACAGTTAAACGGTGATCATAAAGGTGTATTCAGATATTCGAAGGGACAATTGAGGCAATATGCATTAAGAGAAGGATTTATCCATCCGCGTGATGGAAAGATACTCAAGGGCCCACTCGAAGAAGTTATATCCAATAGTTGCACAACGTGTGATTTGATCACGGGGATATCACTTGTCGGAACGAGTCAGGTAGCATTTGTTGGTAACAAGATTTAACATGACATGGTGATGTCATTGATCAGATCTCGGACAATGCAGGTATCGAGAGACAAAAGGAATAAGACATGACATTCATGGTTCAAACGATGAAAGATTCCATGGAATGCATAGGGGTCACATGGCCATCCAGGTCCCTCTGTTGATCATTGGTGCGGGAGGGTCCCGACCATGTCTAGAGTGTTCCCAAACCGTGGGGTATCACGCTTAAGGGCTTGATGATGCTCAGAGAGTGTTTTTAGGATTGGAAGAATCGCCGAAGAAGAGAGAAGGGAAAACCGGAAGGGTTCCAGGAAAGTCTGGAGTTGTTCAAAAGGAGTTCCGGAGCAACGAGGGATTGAATAATATGTAAATATATGTTAATTATTAAATTATATATGTATTTATATTTATTTAATATGTAAATATGATTTATTGGGGCAACCCACCTAATGGGCCAAATCCTGGAGGGGAAAAGGCCCAAGAGGGGGCCGCATCCCTAGGAGGGGCCAAGGGGATGACCGGTGGCCCTAGTGGGCTTGCCCCCCACGTGGGGCCCATGGTGGGGCTGGCCGGCGGTGCCTCCCCCACCTCCTCCCATGATTAGTCCCACCCCGGGACTTTGAGGGAGGGAATGCCACCCCTCCCCCTATATAAAGGAGGGCATATGGAGGGATGTAAACATGCCAATAAACCCTAAGCTTGAGGCTTCTCCCTCCAAGTGCTCTCATATCCCTCTCTCTCTTGTGAGTGCAGCCCCGCTGTAAGGGCTGCGCGAACGAGAGTATTCTTCATCGCAGAGCGCCGTCGCGTTGCGGGATTCAGATCCAGGAGATCTACTTGGGGCACTAGGGGCATGATACATTGCAAATGTATCTTTAATTTTTGATGTTCCATGCTTGGTTTTATCCACTTTCTTGTGTTTCGTTCCAACTTTGGAGTACTTTTATTATGATTTCTTGGACTAACCTATTAACAAGAGCCACAAAGGCTACCGCCTGTTTTCTGCTGTTTTTGGTTCCAGGAAAGTCAGAAAATGAATATTCTCAGAATTGGACGGGACAAAAGCCAAAGTGCCTATTTTTCCGGAAGGGATCAAGTGACAGGATACGAGACGGAGAAGGGCTGGGGGCCAGCCACACCACCTGGCCGTGCGGCCAGGCATGGCCCGTGCCAGGGGGTGGTCTGGCCGACCCCAGCACCCCCTCGGCCTCTCCTTCCGCCTATAAGTTGCCCTCGGGACGGAAACCCTAAGTACCCGATCAAAAATCCATGAAAGAGTCTCAGTCACCGCCATCTCCATCCCTAGATTGGGAGGGATCAAGCTCTTCCCGCACCGCCAGAGAGGGGAATTCACCCTAGAGGCCTTCTTCATCACCATGCAAGCCTCCGGTGTGATGCGTGAGTAGTTCATCCTTGGACTACGGATCCATGTAGTAGCTAGATGGCTGGTTTCTCCTCCTTTGTGCTTTCATGTTTAGATCTTGTGAGTCTGCTCATGATCAAGATCATCTATTTGTAATCCATACATGTTGTGTTTGCGGGGATCCGATGGATATTGAGATGCTATTTCAGATTGATTATTGATTCTATCATGTCTTTGTTATTTGTGATCTTGCATGCTTTCCGTTGTTACTAGCTATCTTGGCCAAGTAGATGCTAGCAACTCCAAGAGTTAGTATTTATGCTCGATAGTGGGTTCATGCCTCCGTAACTGGGAAGTGATGTAAATCTCTAAGGTACTAGATGTCTGTTGCTACTAGGGAGAAAACAACGATCCTTTGTTCATAGAACAATTGTATTGTTTACCTTACATGCAGTTCAGAAGCAATAATCTGTTGCTTGCAACTTAATACTAGAGGGGGTTCAGATGATAACCTGAAGGTGGATTATTAGTCATAGATGCAGTTGGATGGCGGTCTATGTATTATGTTGTATTGCCCAATCAAGTCTCAAAGGAGTCAAGATGATTAGTATATGCATGTATTGCTTTCTCGGTGTTTGTCAATTGCCCCACTGTAATTTGTTCACCCAACATGTTATTTATCTAAGGAGAGCCACCTCTAGTGAACTATGGATCCCGGTCCTTCTTCTTTACATACAATCTACAACTGTTTACTGCTTTGTGTTTACTTTCTGCAAACTATTACGTCTTTCCATTCGATACGTTTAATCCTTTGTTTTCCGCAAAACACGGTGAGATTAACAACCTCATCGCAAGTTGGGGACAAAGTTCTGTGGTTGTGTTGTGCAGGTCTCCACGTTGCTACTAGCACCGGTAGTGCGCCCTGCCAAAGCTCAGCTAGTAACACCTTTGGGGTGTTTCCTTGCTCCTACTGGTTCGATTAAACCTTGGTTTCATAACTGAGGGAAAACTTGCTGCTGTGCTCATCATACCTTCCTCTTGGGGTTCCCAACAAACTCTACATCGATCGTCGAGCGCATCAGGGCACTAGGAGTCATTGGAGCCACATGAGCTGTCGGGACTTCAACACGACCTTGAGGTCAGCTTTGGTTCGTCTACATCAACCACGCTCTCCCAAGCGTTGACAACGCTTTTTTGGTCTTCAAGGGTAAGTTCGCGAAAAGCCCCTCCCGTTACTACATTACTAATAGATAGGTCCTGGAAACAGGGGTTCATGGGCGTAGGGTAAAATTTATTGTTTTCATATGCAAACCCCTACACTCTCTCCAAGTGCTCTCCTATCCCTCTCTCTTGTGAGTGTGGCCCTGCTATAAGGGCTGCGTGAACGAGAGTGTTCTTCACCGCGGAGCACCGTCACGCTGCAAGGATTCCGGATCAAGGAGATCTACTTCCGCAACCTCTGCTGGATCCGGGATCGGGAGTCGTCGTCAAACACCGTATGTGAGTGACTCCCCACGAGGCACTACACTAGTGGTGCTCAAGTCGTTCGAGTCGTCAAGTCATTGGAGCTGGTGGAACCATCCACGACCTCGAGGTTGGAGTCGGTACGACTACATGAACCACGTTCTCCTAAACATTGACAGGCTTTTCGGTGTTCAAGTGTAAGTTTCGAAAATCCCCTCCCGTTACTGCATTACTAATAGATAGATTCTGGCATTAGGGTTATGTGCGTAGGAAAAATTAATGTTTTCAGGCGCTAAACCCCTTCAGTGGTATCAGAGCTAGATCTATGCGCAGTATTGCTAGTACGGGTAGAACACACGAGTTGTAGCGTGTGGGCGTGGATCTTATAATTGTTACCCTCCCACGTGTACTTGTGACCAAAGTAATGCTTGATGAAGCAGCCCCCAACCTACTTTACGCGTTCATTCGCGAGACTGGTCCATGCTTGACATACGGCTTGTACCGTATAAAGTGGCTTTGGGGGTGTCAGCCTCTCCCACATTAGTTGGTATGCCATTTGCAACGGAGGGCCCCAAAAGGTGTGTAGCGTAGACAAATATTTGATCCACATTGTGGTTCAAGTTCGTAGGTAAGAAACGGTTGTTGTGTGAAAGCCCTAGCAGCCACGTAAAACATGCAAAGATAAAGTAGAGGTGTCTAACTTTGTTTGAAGGGGCGTTGTGATGTGATATGGTAGTAGTCAAGGTAAAGTATTTTACTTTCTATTGCTAAGTAGTAGTAATGGTCATTGTAATGGTGGACTACAACACCGAAGGCGCCGGAACCCTAGCGCCGTATCCGGAGACGCGAGATGGAGATCACCGCGCGAAGGACCATATCGCATCGCATTTACATTCAATTCTTATTGATTGTGGCATCTTATTGTGTGCTAGTATTAGATACTCGCGGTAGCATTAATAGGATGATCCCTTAATACAATACCAAATTTGTGTTCTCCCTTAGTGTGCACCACCAAGAAAGTTCTCCGATATGAGGCAGGCCATGAAGATTGGGTGTCATACATATCTACGTTCGCATACGGTAGGTGTAAGCCATGTTGCACATCGAATATATGTAAGGTTGAATTGGCGAGCCTAGCATGTGTAGACATGGCCTCGGAACACAGATGGTCAAAAGATCGAGCATGAGTCACATAATTGATGTGATTGACATTGGATAATGTCTACCTTTGCAGCTACGTTGTCGGCCGTGATGATCGGGGGTGACATAGTGAATTGGGATCGTGTAATCACTAAAACTTCTTTAGGGATGTTTGTTTTAGTGGGAGCTCATCTAATATAATGTGATTATAATTTGAACTCACATATTATGAACTTAGTCTTAATGTCTTTGCAAATACTTTTGTAGATCATGTCAAAGCCCAAGTCTCTGTTTAGTTTTGAGGGTTTCATGGAGAGTGAGAAACTCAAAGTAGATGGGTCCAACTTCATATATTGGTACCAACGCATGAGGAATCTCCTCATCTTCCACGATATCTTATCGGTGCTACGAGAACCATTGGAGATTTTCCCGTGGGCTTCACTGGACTGCCCGATGATCATGATTATCGTGCATGATGTGACGCCTTCATGACAGTCAAATACTCTATGGTTCATGTCATGGAGACTGTTCTGGGAGCACAATTCCATGAGATTGAGGCCTTCAGTTTGGCCAACAGACTTAATATGGTATTTCCATCTCAAGTCAGAACCATGGAGTTTGAGTACATGGATGATTTCCTGTCAAGAAAGATGAGGGAAAACACCAGTCTAGAAGACCACTTGGATATCATGGAAAGACATCATGAGTGCTTTGTGGACATCATGAACTACTGGTTGATCGACAAATTTGTGATAGATGTGGTGTTGTGCTCGCTACCCCATAGCTACAAAGATGTCGTCTTGAACTACCTCGTGGAAGGGAAAGAGTTTACCTTCCTTGAGTTCATGGCTCATCTGAGAACCCGGAATGTAGTGCCTGCTCCAGGAGCTGTTATCAATGGAAAAGGTATATATTTGATATACAAAGTTATAAATGTTTAATTTCAAACACTTATGGCAGTTTACCAAGTATTTGATGCTTGTACTGTTTTGTGAAAACAAGACCCGCTGCTTGAGAAGTGATTGAAGGAGTGGGCGCGAAAACGCGTGTTGATGGCAAGCAAGATGCCAATGACGCTCTCCTTCGGAAGTTATCATTTGGATTAGAAGTTTTGAATAAATTTGTAATCGATGAGAGTGAACTACATTAGTGTGTGTCTTGCATTTGTAAGACGGTTATTCATATGAATTCGAGACAAATCGGTTGTTTTATTCCTATGAGTAATATCTTTTATGTTCATGGTTCTGATTATGAATGGGTTATTCATATTATGATCTTGATGATAGAAATTTAAATGTTTGTAAATCATGCACATGCCAAAGGATATTCAAAACTCAATAATGACATCATTTTTGAATGACACTATTGTGTTAAGTCATAATGGTACATATGAAAGGATTCATAGGTGATGAAACCAAGGTCTTAAATATACTTGATCTTTTGACACATACAAACCATGCCCCTATTAGGAAAAATGACTAAAACTCCACATTCTAGTAAAACAGAGTGTGTGTTGAATAATTAGATGTCATACATGATGATATGTTGTATTGTTCAACAAATGATGGATATCATTATTTCATCAAACTTCATTGTGAATCTAAGCGAATAAATGTATTCGTTGAATGAGACACGCGTCTGAAACCATTTTTGATGAACAAAGAAATTCAGAATGAAGAAGAATATTGAATTAACAAGAATACGAGTCTTTATGATTTGATCAAAACGACAAGTATTGAGGTTGTGATTCAGGGATATAAGACTTGTGAAAAGTGTTCCACAAATTACAATATCAAGAATACGTAAATATGTTGACATGTATAAAGAATTGTAATCATACTGTATTAGATACTGTTTGCTGTAAAGTAATCTCTTATTGTGTTAGCGTTAGCATATTTAGAGAAGATAAATTAGAATATCAAACACTTACTTATTGTATAAAGAATCATCAAAGATTCGTGGAAACAACACCATAAGTGTATGGCACATTGTGGTTTCTAGAAATTCTAGAGTTATTTGATAACTCAGAATTAGAATGAATAAAACTTTGTAGTGTATTCCTAGGAAACTAAGAATACTCATTCCACAACTGCAACCAAAGGAGCAAAAGTTGTATTTCTCAAAGTGGTGATTTATCGAGAAGATTTCTCAACAAAAGAGTTGATGGATAAAGGTGAAAACTCAAATAAGGTTGAGAACCTTGCCTCCAAATGTTAGGGTAGTGCAACTGAATTGATTCCGGAAACAGGACTCTACACATAGAAACTAATGATAATGATTAAAAGTTCCAGTGGGAGCTTTTACTAAAAGAAAGTAGGATTCATGAATAAGTTCTGCCTCATTACAGAATTGAATTCATGATTCACTTGTCATGCTAATGGAACAATGTTATACCTACGAACTACAAAGAAGCGATGGTGAACCCAAGTACGAGAAATGACTTAGAGTCATGGAATCCTATACATTAAGTTACATTTAAGATGGTAAAGTAAAATGTTACTTGATCTTGTCAAAGTAAAGATGTTACTTGATCTTCCTAAAGGGACTACTAGGGTAAATGATCATGGGGAAAGGTCAAAAGTGTTTGTGCCTCCATGCCCAAGTTCATAGAATCTGTAGGAGAATCTCAAGGAAGAAATGAAACTTAAAGTAAGACATAAAGATTGATTTGTGTCAAGAAATTTCTTGAACAAATTCAAATGGTTGACTACAATGTGTAGCAATTCTTAAGTCGGATAAATGGAATCTCGTAGCTGGAATTCTTAATTTGATGAATGATCAAAGGATTTTGGGATTGTGCCCAGAATATTGAGAAGAACTGCATTTACAATAAACTGAGTGGGAGCTAAGAGAGTTTCATGCTCTTATATGTAACTAACATATTTGACTGGGAGCTTGATGAAGCATTCACATATGTGATTGACATATTGTGAATGGTATTTTTGGTATTAGTAGATATTAGAGAATATTAAGTAGATGAAGTTGAGCAAACATTGAACATTGAAATTTATTAAGATAGATTGATATGTTTAATTGCATTAATTCAGAATGTTTTCCTGGATTGGATTCTGAAAGAAGTTTGGAATGGATCAAGTTAAGAAGGAAGTTCTTACTTGTCTAACTAGGTGAAGCATTTAGATTGTCTTAGTACGATGATGGTTAAAAGAAGGAAAAGATGTGTAACATTTACTATGCCTAAGTCATAGGTTCCATCTTGTAAAACCATGTCGTATACTCGACATAATATGACCCAAGTTCTTAACGGGAAGAACATGTTCTGAAGTGATCTCCGAGAGAATCACCGAACAAGGAGTTAAGTATTGTCTTTAGTGTCTAGAGAGAATTGAAGGTATACATCTAATCTATAAAGGATTGTGAACTTGATTGTAAAAGGGTTACGCTAGGAAGTTGTACCCAACCTAGATGATTGGAATTCTCACAACATTGAGTGCCTTAAAATAAGAGAAGCATGGTTAGACATCAAAGTGACATTTAGTGCACTATCAATTAGATTTACATTGACAAAGAAGTATATGAATACTTCAAAGGTAAAATATATAATGTTATGGCTGGGGAAGTCCATATTCCCACAGAGTGTGTTCCCAATGCTCATGACAATAAAAACGTTATCTTTTGATTGACTAATCAGATGTCATGGTAGAAGGAACAAAAACAACACTCTGATGCCAAAGCATAAATATTTATACCACAGGGTTATCATGTGATGATAAAGGGAAATGTCAAATTAGGTGACATTAACAAAATCGCAAAGACATACAGATCTGTATAGTACAGTCCATAGATGAAACCTCTTCCATGAGAAAGCATGATCAGAACACCAAAAGGGTTATGGTGTAATGATTTGTTCAAATGTAGCTAGTTTATTTGTACTCTAGTGCAAGTGGGAGACTATTGGAAATATGCCCTAGAGACAAATAATAATATAGATTATTGACATATTTCATTAAGTTCATAATAGGTTTTATATCATGCTATAACTGTATTGATAGGAACATCAATACATGTGTGATATGCAAACCACCAAAGTCCCCAGTGATCCTCTAGACACTGGTTCATTGGTCAATCGATGATCGAGGTTTCCTGATCATGGACATTTATGTCAATGATAATGGGGTCATTTCATTAAGTGAATGAAAGTGATGGATATACCCAACACAGGAATTGTAACAGGATCAAGTCACAAAGTTCACCGTTACAATGACTGAAAACATAGTAACCAATTCCTTAGACCGTGAGACCATATCAATCACTGTCACCCAAGAATACTTAGATAGCATCAAATGTCACTCGATGACACGGTGATCATAAAGGTGTGTTAAAGTATTCGAAGGGGAATGTAGAGGCATTATGTGTCAAGAGCGGGATTTGTCCATCCACATGACGGAAAGATACTCTGGGCCTACTCGGAGACATGACATCCATAAAGCTACAACGTGTGACTAGGTCACAGGGATGTCATAGCTCAGAAGGAGTAAAGTTATACTTTTCGGTAACGAGATTGAACACGGCATGGTAATGGCATTGATTGGATCTTGGATAAGTAAAGTATCGAAGTAACAAGGGAATTGGACACTATATTTCACGATCCAATGACGCAGATTCTCGTGGAATGCATAGGGGTCAACATGGCCATCCAGGTCCCTCTGATGATCATTGGTCCGAGAGAGATCTCGACCATGTCTAGAGTGTTCCCGAACCATAGGGTGACACTCTTAAGGGTTTGACAATGCTCATAGATCGTTTTGGTATCGTAGGAATCACCGAAGAAAAGAGAAGGGAAAACAAGAAGTGTTCCGGGAAAGTCCGACGGGTGTCGGGAGTTGTCCGGAAAGAGTTCTGGTGCCACAGGGATTAAATAGTATGTAAATATATGCTAATTATTTAATTATACTTGTATTTATATTTATTTAATAATTTAAATATGATTTAATGGGGTAACCCACCTAATGGGCCAATTCTCGGAGGGGAAAAGGGCCCAAGAGGGGGCCGTCGCCCTAGGAGGGGCCTAGGAGGGGCCGACTGCCCTAGTGGACTTGCTCCCCATGTGGGGCCCATGGTGGGGCTGGCCGGCAGCGCCTCCCCCACCTCTCCCCTTGATTAGTCCCACCCCGGGACTTTGAGGGAGGGGGTACCTACCTTTCCTTTCCCTTTCCCCTATATAAAGGAGGGCATATGGAGGGATTTAGACACACCAATAAATCCTAAGCTTGAGGCTTCTCTCTCCAAGTGCTCTCCTCTCCCTCTCACTCTTGTGAGAGCGGCCCCGTTGTAAGGGTTGCGCGAACGAGAGTGTTCTTCACCACGGAGCGCCATCGCGCTGCGAGGATTCCGGATCTAGGATATCTACTTCCGCAACCTCTGTTGGATCAGGGATCATGAGTCGTCATCAAACACCATATGTGTGTGACTCCCCACGAGGCACTACATGCTCAAGTCATTTGAGTCGTCAAGTCATTGGATCTGGTGGACCTGGAGCTGGTGGATCCATCCACGACCTTGAGGTCGGCGTCGATACGACTACATCAACCACATTCTCCTAAACACTGACAAGGCTTTTCGGTCTTCAACGGTAAGTTTTGAAAAGCCCCTCCCATTACTGCATTACTAATAGATAGATCCTGGCATTAGGGTTATGTGCGTAGCAAAAAATATTGTTTTCAGGCGCTAAACCCCTTCAATAAGAGGTTCTAAAAATTCATATGCTCACCCCTTTGATGGTAAAGTGGTTGATGATGATCATCGATTCTGGTGATATAGAACTCCTCGACTCGATCCCTTCCTCCAGAGTGATGCAAACACCACCGCCGAGCTCCAGAGCTTCCCTATTCGTCACGTGATGAATGATATCGATGGCTATTTGAGAAATTCCCCTACACTAACAATGGTGTTATTGAGGATGGACTAGAGAGATTGGGAGTTTGAGAGCAAGGTTCTTGGGTTTCCTAGTGAAGCTACCAGGATTTTTATAGACAAAGGCGAAGTTGGCAGTGATTACATGTCTACGGGAATAGCCAAGATGTATCGGTGATGGCGGTGGCGACCTAGGGCATTAATAGTGATGCTACAAGTGGCGGTGATGCAAGGGTTCTTTGGTGTGGCTTTGAGCTTGTCGCTAGAATCCGGCGTGGTCTAGGGAAAATATCTAGTGATACCACACCTTATGTGATATCATGATACCACTTCTCAAATTTAAAATTTATAAGTGCGAAAAAATTGAAAGAAATTTGTGGGTGTTAATAAAATTTGTGTATACAATCCCTAAAATATGCACAGAGAATTTTTTTTGCTATGTGAATAGTGCCATTTTATGTTTTTGTCTTTTTGTGATAGCGAGCTTGTTGGATTTACCTTTTTTTCTCTGCGCGTGTTTTGAATTTTGTTCTGCAAATGTTAGGGATTGTAACACACAACTTGTGAACATCAAAAAAATTTATTTTATTTTTTTAAACTTACAGATTTGAATTATAAAGAGTGGTATCACTTATGGTGTGGCTAGATATTTACCTGTGGCAGTAGAATCGGTTCCATCGGTAAGGTTGGTTTCACAGTGGAGAAGAGGAAGACAAAGACTACCTCCTCAAGTGGGCCCCACACGTAAGTGGGACGAGATGGTAAGTTGGGTTGGGCTAGTGTGGGCTGGTTTTGCGGTATTACGGTGCAGACTGAGGGAATAGGCTGCGGTCCAACTCCGATCTGATTCTTTTTCTTATTTCCTTTTCCATTTTTGATTTCTATTTTGTTTTGTATTTCTTTTTAAATTTATGTTTGGAATTTTTGTTTGAATTCATGTTTCAAATTTGTTCTGGAAAGTTTTATTATTTGAAATCCTTAGAGAACAATTGATGGTCATTTCAAAAATAGTTGCATATTTTTTAAATAAGTTTGTATATTTGTCCATTAGGTTTTTAGAGAAAGTATAAATAATAATTAGGTTTTATTAATTGAGATAAATTCTTTTCATTTAAAATGTTTTGTGGGATGAAGGATAATTTCCATGATAGAGTCAAGATAATTTATAGGCATTTGAGGTCTTCTATTTTGAGTAGTTTTAGAAGGTACGGTCATGTCATGTATTATTAAAGATTTTGATGTTTTGTTTAAGATAAGAATTTGTGACTTTAATTATTTGTACCATTGGACAAGATTACCCTTGTCCGTTGAAGCATTTTAGGAGAACAAGTTGGTTTCTCGGATTTTGCAGGAGACAACACTCGACCCCCTTACTATAGATCGCTGATCTTTTGTTTGGGGTGAGAAGTATACCTCTTCCAGGTTCTATAAATTTACGTTTGAGAAGCTTCCAAAAGATTTGGCGCTAAATGCGATATGGAAGTCTAAGGCACCGCCAAAACTGAAGGTTTTCTCTTGGCTGGTATTCCTTGTTCGTCTAAATACCAGGGATCTTATGCTCCGCAAAAATTGGCATTTAGATTCTGGCTAGAATGTGTATTGTGTGCAGTAGCGATGTTTGAATCTCGGAATCATCTATTCTTTGAGTGTGCTTTTGCTGAGAGCTATTGGACGGTGTTAAATATCCAGTGGGATTTGTATCTCCCTTTGCCTGATCGTTTAGTGGCAGCTAGACAAAATTTTGCAGGACCTTGCTCCATGGAAGTCGTTGCTTGTGCTTCTTGGAATATTTGGCGTATGCGGAATGATCTAATCTTTAAAGAGTTACTAGGCACCCTCAATCGTTGGAAAATTGGTTCAAAATGATCTCTTTTTGCACCATTACAGAGTGAAGTCATCTCTAGTTCAACTCCTTATTGAATGGTTGCTTTCTATATTTGTATAATGTATATTGGGTTTCTTAGACATTTCTTCCCCCTTTATATAGTTCTCTTTTTGTTTGAGTTGTACTCTTTTCCTATATCAATATAAAATTCACACCGTAGGGGCTTCCCCTACGATAAAGTTGTAAAAATAGAGTTAGCTTTGGTTTGAACAAAAAGAGAAGATCCAAATTATCATTTGGGAAATGGCTTTCTTGACTTTAGTACCTCACCTATAGATTGAGTCTTAGACATCTCAACATAATAGTAGAATTTAGTGTTACGAGAATAGATAAGAGTTTCATATATCACCATAGGGATATTAATAGAATTGATTCACAAGGGTGTAAGGTATTGATCATCTCAAGACAATTCTTGGATTCAGGTGTGATACTTTTACCCTTATAAAAACATTGATCATTTTAATATAAGGCTTAATGAAGGTTTATGCATTAGAATAGATAAGATTTGATATCAGATACTTGTGTTTCACTACTTTTTTGTCTGCGACCTATCATATCTCAAGGATCGAAAATAGGATATGGTTTTATTAAGAATTTAGTTTAATATTTGTTTGCTTAGGGTTGAGATCCACTAGCTAGACTTTACTACTCTTCGAATCACTAATGCTAGGCCTCACATCATGTGATACTTTTACTAGATCATTTAATCACTTATATCCTCCATATTCCTAAGCATATCCCAGTCATGAGAATCTTACCTTTTCTACTAATTACCTTCCATTATTCTCTTTCTACTCTCATCAATAAAAAATAGAAAACTTGTCACTAAGGTTTTACATAATATATTTGTAAAAGACCACTTTCATCTCTTTAGATATTCCTAGTAGATCTGGATCTCTTAGAGTAGTGTGTTCTAAATCTATTGGAAACCTTCTAGATATTCCATGATCAAATATATCACCAATATTTCTCATATAGATCCATTTACTACAATCCAATACTATACCTCAAATGGTAACTACTAACTCTAAGATGGTTGAAAAATCGAGATGTCGCCAAGAGGGGGGTGAATAGGCATTTTAAAAAGTTACTATAGATTTGGCTGGAAAGAATGCAGAACTACTTGTTTACTTTTAAAGCAAAAAACATAAATGCTTTATGATCAACTAAGTGCACCAACAATGTGTTCTAAAAGGATGATCACAAGGAAACTAGTAAGCACATGATATATGATAAAATTAACAACACAAGATATCACCTTAGCATATGCATAACATTAAGCACAAAGGCTATCACAAGATAAAGTACAGATGAAGAAACTCGGGTCTAGAGATAACCGAGGCACACAGAGACAAAGATGTATCCCGGTATTCGCTTCCTCGAAAGGAACGTATGTAACCATTGGATATGTGCACGAACCACGAATTTTCCCGAATGCCACACATGTCATCTTATTATCCTTGAGCCCCACGAAGATAGGGATCCTTTACTATGTCTAGCCTTTCCTCCAACCCTAGAGATGGCAACCTCCACAACCACATCACAAATATCACGAAGGGGAAAGTCCGACCTTCTTCACAATATTCCACGAAGAGGTCACTATGGCATCAACCTCCAAGCCAACTAGGAGGTCAGCCTCAGAGACTAATAAGCTGAAGGTCTTCCAGTCAAACAAATCGAATGGAGATCTGCACACTTATGCAAGAATTCAGAGCAATAACACCCCAAAAAGTGCTCAAATCATCCACTCTCAAATCCCACCAAATCAACAAGTTCTACGGAGGAATTAGAGAGGAAGAAACAATGGAGGAGGTTAACCAATGCCTCCAAGATCTAGATCCAATGGATTCCCCTCACCTAGGGAAGGAATTGATTGGTGGAGATTGTAGATCTAGATCTCCTCTACCAATGCCCTAAAAGGATGCAAGAATCATTAGACAAATTGGGAGGATTCAAGCTTTTGGAGGTCAACAATGGTAGTCAAAAATATGCTCAAGAACCCTATAAAATCATGGGGATGAAGGCCCCTTTTATAAGAGGGGATTTATATTTTCAAGCCCTTCCATCATTAGTTGTACTCAGTTTTGTCCAACCTCTAAACGTTTCCTCACTTTCCCCTCATTCTTGTCTCAAACCCTCACAAATGCTCGGAGGGAGGGTTGCCATTGGGTCAAAGGCATTGATTGTTACATACTGACAGTGGGGCCGTGTAGGGCAGGGTTGTCCCTTGACCTTTATGTGTTGACAAGTAGGACCGCCTAGAGACACGTCATACTATCCATATGTCGCTCACCCAAATCATTTGACCATTCTTGCTGATGAGTGGGTCGCTTTATTTCCTGATTGTGTGGCTAATGTAGCCAATGACAAATGGGTTCATAATTTGCGGTTGGCACAACTAATGACATATGGGGTCGTGATGTGGGGCCAACGTAGCGAATGATAGATGTGATCGTGGTGTGGGGATAGAGCACCTACTCCCCAGAAATTGGCAGGTGGGGTTGCATATGGCACGTGCGGTCGGCTCTCTCTCTAGAGTAACACTACACATACGGAAATGTTTCTACAAAATTAATTTACGGAGTCACACAGAGGAAGGTTAGAGGCATTGCATGCCTAAATTCATGGGTGGTGGGTAGGGCTTAGCAAATCACAAAAGGTGCATATGGTCCTGTAGGAAATAATCCGTAAATCTAGATTTTCCGCTCTAATTAGGCATCGGACGACCGCTCCCATCCCCAAGCATCTCCTACCCCACCCACAGACAGAGCAACCATTGTCAGTGCTTCCTCACATCACCGGCTCCGTCCTCCATCGCTAACCGACGGACGACGGAGCTGCTCCTAAACTACGGATCTACCAGAGTGTTTTCTATGCACGCATTGTATGTCGAAGCACTACCCACCACAGGCAGATCCACCACCCATGACCATGGGATTTGTTCTGCCTTCGTAGACCGATGAACGGCCGCGCCAATTTCTAGCATTTCCTGGTAAGCTCTTTGCTTCTGCCCCACCCACCCTAATCGATGCGGTTCTCGTAATTTCCTCAAGATTGCACTGTGGATTTGTCCTCAATGTCTGCTCGTAGTAGGTACAATGGAAAGGTTGTTTCTGCTCTTCGTACTACCGTTAAATTTGAAGTACCACCATTTCCTAGATTAGTGATCTCAATTGGATTTTTGTTGGGATTGTTACAGCTTGCCATGCAAGACGATGATACATGGTATATTGCATACCAAGATGAATCAACCCAGTAGTTTAGCCAGAAGATGGATTTGGAGGATATGGTGGCCAATTTAGGTGATGAATTAGCCTGTGAAAACCTATTGATCTGCAAGCTGAAGTGTATTCTCCAGGTAGAAAATAAGAATCCAGAGCTTAGTCACAAGGATAAGTTGACACTTGAGACTAATCTTTGTGTTCAATCAAGTGGTATAATATCTAAAACAGGATAAAGCAAGAGTGATACGGGAACTTCACCTAAAGGGAGAGGATAAAAGTAGATTCATGTGGGTAGTTTTCATAGTTGTTATCCCTGTCCTAGAAGTTATGTGGTTTTGGTAAAGTGTGGCACGTGTAATGATTATTCCCTCTGTTTCAAAATATAAGATGTTTTAGCTTTGTGAAAGAAGTGTATCTAGACATCTTCTAGTGTGTAGATTCATCTAGGTTTGGAATGAAACTAAACACTAAAAGAGTCTAGATACACTCCTTTCACAAAACTAAAACATCTTATATTTTGAAACGGAGGGAGTAGTTGAATAGGAAGATACTTTAGAGAGTATAATTGTTATTCAATGGATGGTTGTGATCTCATGTTTAATACTTTTCTATAATTTGGACCTGATTCTAATTGGGTAGATGTTGATGGTACCAAACAATCCCACTAGATTGGTACAAGTACATGCATCAACATGTTCAAGATAACATATTTAGAAACAAAGCTAATAGAGCGAATACTAGAAGACATTTAAGTACAAAACAAGCCCACTAGATTGGAACAAGTATTTGCATCAACATGTTCAAGATAGCAGCTTCAGAAACAAATCTAATAGAGCAACTACTAGAAGGCATTTAAGTACAAAATAATCCTACTAGATTGGAACAAGTACTTGCATCAACATGTTCAAGATAACAACTTCAGAAACAAATCTAATAGCGATTACTAGAAGATATTTAAGTACAAAACAAGCCCACTGGATTGAAACAAGTACTTGCATCAGCATGTTCAAGATAGCAGCTTCAAAAACAAAGGTAATAGAGTGGCTGCTAGAAGGCATTTAAGTACAAATGCTTCTTTGTCTAATTTCCTCTGCTTAACTCTAAACTAGTTAATAGTATTACAATTGTCAAAATATAGTAGATGGATTTTCCTATCCTTCTGCATCAACAAATATTCATTCTAAGCATTATTCTAGTGCAACTCTTGATTCGTTGCTTTATAGGTGTCTAATTCAGTAACAAGTGCATCCTTTTATGTCTTCAGCCGATGCACCATGTCACTCAAATCAATCAAGTGTTGCTCCAAGAACATAGGAACTTCTAGCTCGAACAATTTGAAGAAGTGGCATCCACCAACCTACAAAGTCAAACATAAATCAGTGTCAAAATCAACCACTTTGGCATTTCTGTGGCCACAAACATGTTGAAAAATTGTAAAAAGATCACTCGAGCTCTTGTGCAGCAAAAATATCACCTCCCTGGGTTCTCATCTCTCCAAGAAATCCAACGGGAAGCCTTTTGTTTGCATCAACATAGCATTGCCTGAGAATATTGCAGTGGCCTATCTCTGTAGACAATCATAGTGGCCGACGAGTCACCATTTTTGCAACAACTAGCATTGCTACTGGCAGAGATACCGCTTGTACAACTAGCCATGTCCTATCTCCAAGAAAGCAGGAAGTAATTATATCACGAGAGAGGATCTTACGAGCTGCAACTAGAGCATTTGGAGATTTGACAAATGAGGGGATTACCTGCGAGGAGTGGAGCTAGAGGCCTTGAGAGAGGAAGATGCACCACCACATGTAGTTCTGCTGCCACACACAAATCCACACCGCCACACACCATCAGTGCTAAGAGTTAGGAGAAAGATCTGTCGAAGTTGATGCATCGCCACTAGAGAATGGGAGGAAGATGTAGCCGAGCTCGATGGAGTAGGGATGTCCTCTTCGTACAGGCACAAGCGTGGGGAGGACGCGACTGACATGGTTGGTGTGTGCGGGATAACTGGGTAGGTGCGAGAGAGAGGGATAGAGAGATATCCAGCCCGTCGGATAATAAGGATCCAATGATGCGTAGCCATGATTCGTGTGACATACATCTCGACCAATCAGGGTGCAATAGCCAAAGTGAGAGCAATTTTGAGCTACTTTGAGGGTTTGAGACAAGATAGAGGGGAAAGTGAGGAGAAGTTTAGAGGAGGGGAAACTGAGTACAAATAAGGAAAAAAGGGCACACAATTATAAAAGTGAGTAAGGGAATTCATATTTTGGCACTTAAAAAAGAGAAAATGTGTGGCTAACATGATATTGTTCGCAATTCAAAGATACACAAGTGTGGCAAATTTGGCCTCATTCAGACAAATAATGCTTTGGAAAGGGTTTTTGGGTACAGGTTGAGTTGAAAGCCATGCATCTTCATAGCTAATAGCTCATTTTGAGAAGGGGTTTTGGGAAAACTTCAATATCCCATGTTTTTTATTTTTTTCCTAGGTTGTAGGTAACTGATATAGGTATGATTACTCAGATGCTTATGATTTGCAACCCTATACTGGGTAAAAGGCTTCCGGCCCATGAAGATTTCAGATGATAGCCCAAGGAAGCAACCGGCAAAGACTTTGATTGTATTAGGAAAGAATCTCTGAATCGACAATGTGTTGGTATTGTAATCACGCATATGTAAAACCTATCCGCATACAGCTTTGAGACCCGGCCTATTATATATAGGACGGGAGAAGCCCGAGCGAGGGTACTGAAAACTCCCAGACAACTTGTAACAGTGCGATTCCTAAATATTCAGGCGACTTTGACTCCATTGTTTTCCTGATATCCGACGAAATCCAGCGTTCTCTTTTCCACGAAATCCTAAGTCCTTCACCATGGACATTGCCGAGGTTACCCCTCGTCAGTAACATAACAAGATTCCATGCGAAGGTGCCACTACGTTTTAATGTTGTTTGAATTAGGTGTGCCTAAAATTAACCATAACCCTAACAAAATTAGTATAACTTCTCTAAAATATATGGAATACCTAGCAATGTTTTTTTCTCAACCCCAGGGTGGTAAATACCTAGGAAGTGGCCTATTATTTGTGTACCATAGAGTGTTATGCTTTAGGGGTGCGGTTTTGGTTGTTCCTTCACAAAAAAACCTAGCTTAGACACTTAGAAAATGAAAAAAAAAAATTCCTTACAAGAAAATCCATCTTGGCATACATCATATTGGGGCTCATTCTAAGGTACACACGTGTACCAAATTTTTTCTCATTTCGACAAGGTTTTCAATGGTTTAAGCCATGACTTAGATAAACCCCATGGATAACCCTGTTGACTCAATCCGTCCAGGAAAAAATTGAGCAGTGCTAAGCAACTAGGGGCATGACCATAGAAAACTTGCAATAAAACACATTGACAATGACATCAAATTCAACATACAAACTTGTCGCCCTAGTTCAAATTCAATACAAACATTGAAAATACTTCAAATTCAACATTCAAACTTCTCACACCAGTTCAAATTCAACATACAAATTACAAAGTTCAAAATCAAATTTCATTCAAATTTTTGATTCAGATCTTTATCTTGGTCCTGGTGTTTTTCACTGGGTTCACCATCTTGCTTTGGGTGATCCTAGATGGGATAATCTCGGAGTCCACCATTAACTTCTTCTTTTTGTTCTTCTTCACTTTGAGTTGTGGCGATGGAGGTGTCGACGTGATGACCAACTGACGATCAGATGTGGGTTGAATAGAAGAAACTTGTGCTCTAGTCACTATACCCCTTCGGGTGAATGTTAACTTATTGTCCATGGATAAACACTCTCGAACAAAGCCTCTACTTTTTCTTGGTACATGGCATGTTCATCTGCTTAAACTCCTCTGCATTTTCTTCAATCTCTGCAGTTGGTTCAATATGATCATCCCTTACTTCAATATGATATGTATCTCATTCTTCATGATCATCCATTACTTTAGTCTCACTGACATGGGTATGACTACTCGGGTTCTTATAATTAGTTACCCCGGTTACATAATGGCTCATGGCCCAGGAAGCCCAAGAAAAAGGCCCACGAAGCATCCGACGGGAAGCATAGCTTGCTAGATAAGGAAATAGAAACTGATATTGTATTAGTGTTGTAATTGTAAGATTGTAACCTATCAGTATACGACCTCGGGACCCATCCTATTATATATAGGATGGGAGGAGCCAATGGAGGTGCACCGAAAAAAATCCTTGAGCAATCTGTAATCGATTTGATCATAAGCAATCAGATGACTTCGACTCCCTTGTTTGTCTGATCAGCCGACGAAATCCCTAGCGTTTTCTTTTCCACGAAACCCTAAGTCCATAACCATGGGAATTTCCGAGGTTACCCCTGGTCACTCACCTACATCTCTTTCTTCATCTACATCCATTGCTTAAAGGTCTTCAAACTCTTCATTTTCTTCTCTGGCATGATCAACTTCACCAAAAGTTGCGGGCACTACATTTTAACAAAGCCTAGCAATGTGCCCTGGGATCCCATAGTGTTTGCATTTGTGTTGTCTATGTGGTGCACCACCCTCTGCGCTAGCTCTAA
This sequence comes from Avena insularis, assembly GCA_023614405.1. NCBI lineage: Eukaryota > Viridiplantae > Streptophyta > Magnoliopsida > Poales > Poaceae > Avena > Avena insularis. Next base: position 163,715,362 of record CM042696.1, read on the forward strand.
TCCTATTCTTTATTAGCCTACCTAGTGGTATAGTTAAAACTGTAGCATGTAGCTTGAAGTTTGGATCGACTATGGTCCATTGGTATTTTCCCAACCAGGAGCATTCTGAGCATATGTTGCCCTAAATTTGGCAACAAAGAAATACTTTGAAACATACTGACATGGGTATACTCTACAGGTACTCGAGCTTGGTATATACGGTCTGCATACGTATAGACCCACGGTGTCGCCAAGGACCAAACGAAGGATTCGAGTAATCTACGGACTCTCGATTGCTTGAAGAACAAGAACAAGCTAAAGATAGAAAGTTTAAAGGGGAAAACCCTAACTTGTAACCGACTCGACCTGCTACCCAAGACCTAGCCTATCTATATAAAGGCTAGGAGGGGGCGGCGAGGAGAACACATGCAACCCTAGTTTCCACAACCCTCGCCAGATTGCATCTGCGCACCATTGTAACTTTCGATTCCTTCGATAATTCCACGAGCAGACAAGCAGGAGTAGGGACCTCTACGAGGCCTAAACCTGGGTAAATCTTTGTCCCCCGTGTGCTTGTCTGTTAGCCGATAGATGTCTCCAGCGCTCCCTCCTTCTCCAAAACGCAAGTCCATAACAATGGGCATTGACGAGTTAAACCCTCGTCAATTGGCGTCCGTCAGGAATTAGAGTGCGATGTTGCTTCGGCCCCATCAATTGTGATCTACAACTCCGCAACAGCGGAGATTCGCCAGCTCTTTGGTGCGTTCGACTTCACCGTCCACACGCCGGCCACTCGCCCGTCTTTCGGGAGCTTCTGCTTCCAAGTTGGTCAGATGGGCATGCTTCGCATGCCTGATCAGTCGACAGCACCGGCGATTGCCCCAACATTGTGGTTTCCTCCGTCGATCGGCACCTCGCCGAAGCTCAATGCCCGACAACATCGAGAACACTGCAAGAATAACAGTCGCGACTCGATCTGAGCGATTCTTATCAAGATGGAACCTACGGTTCCGGATCTAAGAGTTGTGGAAGCAGCAGCTTCCCCAATCACTTCATGTGCGCCGCCATCAATGCAGGCGACACCTCTGCCAACCGCGACAACAACGGCAATCGCGGCAACGGAACCGACCCGCCTAACGGCGGCAACGGCGGTAACGGTGGCAATCGCGTCCCCGTTGACAACGGAGGGGCAGTCGAACCTCCAACCATAGTAAACGAGCAAACCGGCGAACGCGTCGTAATCAAGCTCAACGAGCAAGAATGGGCTCGCTGCCGCGAGGCCCTGCGAGGCACCCCTCTACCCTTCGGATCCCCGCAGGAACTGCTGATGGGTTATCACTGGCTCCTGAAGGAAGAATTCAAGTGCCAAGTACAAATAATCGTGCAACTTGAGGCGCGCAAAAAGGCGGCAGACGAGTCGAAGTGAGTTGCCTTGGACTCTCCTCCTACGGAGGATCCTCCTCAAAGGGCAACGAGCACCTCGCCAAGAAGAGGCAGTCTCGGATGGCCCACCTCACCGAGCAGGAACGTATAGAGGCCGCAAAGGTCCTCGACTTCGGCTCTATGACAGTCGACACCAGGGGCAATATGGTCCCCAAAACGCCATAGGCTTCGGTGATAGCGGCCACCATGTACCTCTTGAACAACTAACCACCAGCTGGAGACCCCCGAGCCGCCATGCACCAATCTATGATTGCGGGCTTGGGATTAATCGAGGCCTCCCTCGACAAGGAACCGACACCGGAGCCAAAGAAGGGCAAAGCGCTAGCAAAGCGTTACTCCTCGCCCTCATCCAGCGATGACAGCCATGACTTGTCTTGACGTCGCCGCTCACGACAACACGACCATGACTACGACGCATGTGATGACATCACCCAGCGCAAGATCGACAAATCAAGAGCACGACGTGCTCGGTCAACTGACTCAGAAGAGCAGGATGTGGAGCTCTGCGGCGCCAGATGCTTCAGCAGATCCATTAGGCAGAAGCGAATGCCTAAAGGGTTCAAACTCCCGTCGGAGAACCGGAAGTTTGACGGTCTACAGGATCCCAAGATCTGGCTGGAGGACCACATCTCCTCCATCAGACTCCATGGAGGCAGTCGAAGCACTGCCCGAGCATGGCTCAATAACCTCCCACGCGGATCCATTCGCAGTTGGGATGAGCTGGTTTACAGCTTCGTGCGCAACTTTAAGGGCACATACAAATGGCCCGCATCAATCGAAGAGCTGAGATGATGCCAGCAAAGATCTGGCGAATCGTTGCGCTCCTACATCCAAAGGTGGTCCATCATCAAGAACTCCGCGGAGAACATCTCGGAGGATCACGCGATTGACGCATTCAACGGTGGCGTCCACCGTTTAGAACTCAGAGAGGAGCTGGGCCGCTCAAAGCCCAAGACCATCGACCACCTGATGGAGATCACGAATCGGTGGGCCGATGGAGAAGACTCGATAAATAATCGTGTTCACTCCGACGAGGAGGCGGATCTCGAGCGCAGACGTGATCGCCGAGGCAAGCGTCGCATGCGCATTTACGACGACCGCGACGACGTCAACATGGTCGCGGCTGGCTACGCCGAAAGACGCGACGAGAACCGCAACAGTGGATACCGTAGCGGCGGATACCGCGACTCCGGGAAAACCACGCAAGTATGGCAACGCCGCACTCACGACGAGGCACCCACGAGCTCCATTGAGGACAAACTGTCCGGGCCATGTACGGTGCACTTCTACATCGACAAGCATGATGGCAAGAAGAAGTCCATCCACCTCCTCAAGGATTGCCACGAGTTCCTCAAGCTACATGAGGGACTGGTTCGGATGAACTGCAATGCAGTCGAAAGAGGCTACGGAGCCGCTCCAGGCGCCGTGGCACATGGCGCACCGCCACCACCACCACCACCTGGGCCACCCCCGAACGGAGCCGCACTAGACCAGCACCACGGAGGCGAACCGTACCCACGGGCCATGGGAACCATGATGATCCAAAAGGGACGCCCCTCCAACAGGGTGCAGAAGGCCATCACTCGCCAAGTCAACTTGGCCACGCACTCGCCACCATCCACCAATGAGTACCTCAGTGGAAGCGAGCCATGCATCACCTTCGACAAGCGTGACCACCCGCCTCAGATACCCCGTCCAGGTCATTGCCCCCTCGTACTCGAGGCGCAAATTGGAGGCTTCGACATGAGTCGCATCTTCATGGATGGCAGAAGCGGCATCAAGCTCATATTCATGAGTACCTTGCCAGCAATGAGAATCCCTCTAACCTGCCTAGAGGCATCAGACACAATGTTCCACGGCATCGTCCCAGGGAAAGGCGCATACCCCCTGGGAAAAATCAACCTCGACATCATCTTCGGCACGCCGAAGAACTTCCGGCGCAAGCGCATCGATTTTGAAGTCGTCGACTGGCCCTCACAATACCACTGCATCTCGGCGTCGCTGCTCGCTTAGGTTCATGGCAGTGCCCCACTATGCCTACCTGCAGATGAAAATGCCAGGTCCCAATGGCGTCATCACGATCAACGGGAGCTTTGAACGATCTGACAGTTGTGACAGGGAATTCAACAGAATCTCCCAGTGCTTCGGCATGCAGGAGGAACTCGCGAGATTGAAGGAGACGACAGATAACAGCCTGCCTCCCCTGAGCAGGCCAAGCTCACTTGATATCTCCTTCGACTCATCTGTGCACACAAAGAAGGTGCAGGTCCACCCATCGGATCCCGCCAAGACAGCCCTCATCGCTAACAACTTGAGTCCCGCATAGGAACTCACGCTCGTCGAATTCCTCCGTGAGAACTAGGAAATTTTTGCCTGGTGTCCTGCGGACATGCCAGGAGTTCCCAGGGAATTCGCCGAGCACGCACTCAACATCAACCCCGATGCAAGGCCAGGCAAGCAAACAATCAGGCGACTATCTGAGCCACGAGCGCAGGCAGTCAGAATGGAGATAAACAGACTACTCGAGGCCAAGTTCATACGCGAGATCAAGGAAAGCACTTGGCTCGCCAACACGGTGCTGGTACCAAAAAAGGACACGGATATCCTACGGATGTGCGTAGACTTCACTTCTCTGAACAAGCACTGCCCAAAGGATCACTTCTCGCTGCCACGGATCGATCAGATCATCGACTCCACCGCGGGATGCGAGTGCCTCTGCTTCCTCGACGCCTACTCAGGCTATAATCAAATTCGAATGGAGGAGGAAAATCAAGAGAAAACAACGTTTACAACGCCCTTCGGCGTATTCTGCTACAACACAATTCCCTTCGGGCTAAAAAACGCGGAAGCCACCTACCAGCGGTGCATGTAGGCTTGCCTCAAGGAACAACTGGGTCGCAACATCCAAATCTATGTCGACGACATAGTAATCAAGACCAAGGAAGAAGCCTCTCTAATCGATGATTTGCGCGAAACCTTCGCCAACCTCGACCGCTACCGGATCAAGCTCAGTCCGGACAAATGCGCCTTCGGCGTACCATCTAGGCAGCTGCTCGGGTATCTCATCTCCGCGAGGGGAATCGAGGAAAACCCGAAGAAGATAAAAGCCATGCTGGCCATGGAGAAGCCGAAGAACATAAGAGGCGTCCAACAACTGGCCGGACGAATCGCGACCCTCAGTCGATTTATCAGTCGGATGGGTGAAAAGGCACTGTCCTTCTACCAGCTCCTCCGCAAAGCTGAAAAAATCGAGTGGACCAATGAAGCGCAAGAAGCTTTCAAAGATCTCAAGCGCCTGCTATCCACTTCGCTAGTGCTGGTGACTCCACGAGAAAGGGAACCACTGTTGCTGTACATCTCCTCCACCAACCAGGTGGTCAGCATAGTGCTTGTCGTCGAGCGAGCTGAGGAAAAGAGGGTTCACGGCGTACAACGCCCAGTCTACTACCTTAGCGAGGTCCTCACGCCAACAAAATAGCGGTACCCTCACTACCAGAAGCTGGCGTACGGTGTCTTTATGACCGCCCGACGACTACACCACTACTTCCAGGAGCACCCAATCGTGGTAGTCAACGACGCCCCGCTGGGACATATCCTCAATAACCCCGACGCCATGGGGCGAGTCGCGCTTTGGAGAATAGAGCTGTCTCCACGAGACATCACATACGAAAAGCGCGACGCAATCAAGTCGCAAGTTCTCCCTGACTTCCTCACGCCCAGCTGCGCCACCTCGCCAAGTAGATACTGCTCTCGGGCGGCGGATTTTTCCGCCTTCGACTTCCACATGTCCACATTACCGTGGAGCACGGACAACTCACGCTCCAGCTGCTTCATGCGATCACGCAGTCGCGAAAGCAAGGACAACTCATCTACCCGGGAGCGTGATGGTGCCACGGTATCATGAAGAGTTGGAGAGTCCTGGTCCCCTCACAGGATCACTTTATGTACCCTACCACAAGTCAAGATAGAAGCAAATAAGACTACCAAATCATCACAACGACAAAAGGGTCAGATGCATTCAAGACCAGCATAAGTATCAGCAGATACACTCGCCAGCAGGCATGTTCTTAAACAAAAGGACATAAACTAATCAACTATTACAAAGCTAACTAAGGAGCAGCTGGCTTCTTCGACTTCGATGGCTTCGGGGGATTCATCAAGTCCGTGGCAGTATCAGATGCCACTGACTTTCCGCTAGCCCCTGAGGCCGAAGCTTTCGCCGCCTTCTTGGCACGTTGGAGCTCCTCAGAATACTTTGCAATGGTATTTATCAAGTGATGCCCATATTTGCCACAGGCAGTCGCGAAAGGAGTGAAGACTACCTGCTGACCGTCCGCGCCAATAGGCATCGCCTTCGACACCGCGGAAGGATCGATCTTTTTATTCTTTTCATTATTTCGACTCCATGGGCCTGCACCATGGTGAGTGACATGGTCGCGCCAGCCGCGCGGAGTGAGTTCTTGTAGATGGAAGGCACACCCCCGGCGAGTGACTCTACCAGCTCGTCCATATTATCGATCAGCTCTGCCTTAGGCATCAACTCCTCCCGGAGGCGACTGAGGGCGACCTTGGCCTTGGAAAGGGTATCCTGGACGGCGGCGCTACGGTCCTCGACTGCGGACACCGCACCCGCCAGAGCGTCATCACGACAAAGGGCCTACGGGTCAAAGCTCAAATTGCCAGCATCTATACATAAACCCACACATGGGCCAAAACATTAGCACCACCAGCAAAAACATTCGAAGCAAAGAAGGATAACAATATCCACAAGCAAAATACTCGAGAGAGCCTTGGCGATTGAGAACAGTTGTTCTTCGAACAACTTTTCCCTGGCCGCAAAGGAAGCACGCAGATCCTCTTCACGCTTCTGCGCCTCGTCACGCACTGCGATTGCCTCGTCGCGACCCTTCACAGCCGTGGCAAGTGTCTTCTCCATGGTGGCGGCGTTGCGCAATAAGGCATTATGTTCAGCTACAAGACAAGCAAAAGTTGATCATCAGTCGACTATATCAAAAGGAGCAGACGAAGGAGAATAAAGTGTAGAATACTCACTTTCAACCACACGGTGACGCGTCTCCAGCATTGCATGCTGGCCATCGCCATCACCTGTTCTGCCAAGTGCGCAGCTTCCTTCACAAGGAGCTGTAGCACAACCAAGGAATCAGCAGAGGCAACAGACAACATCGACTGCAAACTAAAACGAAGAAAAGCTATACTTACATGGTCCTCCAGCGACTCCGAATATGTCTGTTGTGCCGTCACCCGGGCAACCATTCGATGCTCCCCTACATGGGGAGAACTGGAAGAGTTGTGCCCGGAGTGGGCCGCCACCGAAGGGGAAGGAGCGCGCTCGACCTCTTCCTTGGCCTTCGAGGTTGCGACTCCCGATTCCTTTAAAAATTGGACGTCGCCAGAAGATGACGACGCCTCTTGACTGCGAGATAATGACCATATCAACAAAATGGCAAACCCAGAGACAAGCCAAAAGGAAGCAAACAGAGAAGAACAAGTGAACTAGAAAGCTTACCAGTCAAACTTGTCAAAGTCAAACTCCACCGACTCCGACGAAGACTCCTTGGGCAATCGCATCTTCTTGCGAGAAGATGGTGCCACAGCCCTCACAGGAACGTCAGGAATTGGCGACTCTGCACCAACGCCCGTGCCTTCCGGAGTCGAAGGATACGACGCGTCGGAGTCCTTGCTGCGCGAACGCTTGCGAGTATCCGGACTATCGAACTCGGGGGCTTCCTCCTCCACATCAGAAGGGACAGTCGACTCAGACTCATCCTCTTCCAAGGCTTCGCAAGGAATAATCCCCTCAGGGAGAGGGGGCATACAAGGCGACACCACCCAATCCTGCATACAGACAACAAAAATCAGCAAAAATCAAGTAAGCAACAGAAGAGCAATCGACAAAAATAAGCTACCGCGTAGCACAACTAACCTCAGGAGGAGGATTCGAAGCATCAAAGGGAGGAACAACTGGTTCAATGGGAAGCACATCCTTACCGGTGTACTTCGTGACCAGTCGAACCCTCTTGTCCACCTCACTCGCAGACATGCCATCGGCAGACACGTGAGTGGGATCATCAGCGCCAGCCTATTTAAACATGGGGTGGACTCTGGCTTGCAGGGGCTGGACGTGACGGTGCAGCCAAGTTCGGATGAGAGCGCAGCCTCCCTCCTCTTTACCTATGTGACTCTCGAGGTCGCAGACGTGTTGATACAGCACGTCTGTCTCCGCGAGCTCGCCAGGCATGACTACGTTCTTCCAGGAGCGCATCCTCCTGCACGGAGTCGTGGGATCGAAGGGCGTGAGTCCAAAGTGCTCATCTTTGGCCTTCTGATTGCGGACGTAGAACCATTTGTCCCTCCACCCTTGGACGGACGTCGTGAGCTTGATGTCGAAGTAGGTGGCGGATGGGTCGACGTGGATTCCGCAACCACCTACATCGTAAACTAAAGAGCCAGATGCAGACTGGCGCTTCAATTTGAAGATGCGCTTGAAAAGGCCAAAGTGTGGCTCGATTCCGAGCCAGCACTCGCAGAGTGTGATGAAGCAAGAGATGTGGAGGATCGAATTTGGGGACAGCTAATGGAGCTGGAGCCCGTAGAAACAAAGAAGACCCCTAAAAAAGGGGTGAAGAGGCAAGGAAAGACCACGAGTGATGCATGCAAGAAACGTCACTCGAAAACCAGTGGGAGGAGCAGGAATGGTCTCACCGCTAGGGACGCGCGCATCGGCGACTGCCGCGGACAGCACTCCGTCTTGGCGAATAAGACAAAGATTAGACGCCTTGATGATGGAAGGACGCCACGCACCATTCGTGATGTGGGTGCCCGCGACCTTTTTCTTCCCGCCGGCGGCGGTGTTGGTGCCCGCAGCGGCGGAGCCGCCCTTCTTCTTTGCCACGGCAACAGTGGCCGCGGAATCAGTGGTAGTGCCTCCTTTCTTCTTCCCCATTGCACGACGGTGATGTGAGCGAAGAAAGTAGCTCGGGAACAAGCGGAGCTGGTCCGGCGTTGTGCAGGAAACGGGCACAGGAAAAAGCAGAGGAGTAGCAGCAATGGCGATGGCAGCAAGGAAGAATGAGCACAGATGGGAAAATTACCGCCGTAGCGCCGCTACTTAACCCCTGGAAGATGCAATCCAACGGCTCAGAAAAACCCTATTGGACGCGTGGCACGCATCGTGTTGGACACGTGGAGAAAGGGAAGTGCGAACCGTCCCTCCACTACTCCCATTACGCACGGGAATCGAGGAGGCGCATTTAAAATAAAGATTTCGCACGCCCAGTCAAATCAAAGTCAGGAAGTGGGACCCACTGCTCGTCACGTCCCGTCAAACTCGCTCACGCGGGAAACTGAGGTCATACAAGCGTCAGCACTGACGCCATCAAAGATACGGAGCAAAAAACTTCGACTACTTTAGTCCTTGCTGAAGTCTTCGACTCTACCAAGCACTCGGGGGCTACTCCCATAGGGAGCACTGGCCGCGCACCCTACGATTTTCTTTTTGCAGGAATAAGGACAATAAAAAGGCAAACCCAACCACTCGAAATACGATTCGATTATGGACATGGGTTACTCCCATAGGGAGCGCCGGAAACAAATTCGACTCAACCAAGCACATCAGTCGCAAAATGATTCTTTAGTCCCTGCCTGAGTCTTCGACTCAACCTGGCACTCGGGGGCTACTCCCATAGGGAGCGCTGGTCGCGCACCCTATGATTATTTATGCAAAAACTGTGTGTCGATAACATCCACACTCGAAACTCATGGCGACACCGCCTCATAATTTTCCCTACAAACAGACTGCATCTCCTGGGTCACCCGAATCGTCTCCGCGATGATAAAATTCGGATGCCGCGCTTACAGCGTGAAGGTAAGACCTGAATAAGGCCTGGCAACGCATTTAGCTGCGCACTACCAGAAATATATCCGTGCCTACAGGTACGATGAACATGCCTTGACGGACGCGTCGAGTGCTCACACCCATATAACTGGAATTCGACTCCTGTAAGACCTCCGCGGCTTGAGTCGAATTACACCAGCACTTTTCCGGATTCGAGTCCGGGGACTCGAGTTCGAGTAGATTGTGTTGTTTCACCCTAAGGTGGTTAACTGATACTGATACTTTGGTTACAAGGCACGCATATCGACAATCCCTATGACACAAATAAAAGCAGTCAAAATATATACTCATTCAGGCACTCGAAAGACTTCAAAAGTCCCCAGTCGAATCTGCGATTCCACTAGACACTCGGGGGATACTGACATGGGTATACTCTACAGGTACTCGAGCTTGGTATATACGGTCTGAATACGTATAGGTCCACGGTGTCGCCAAGGCCCAAACGAAGGATTCGAGTAATCTGTGGACTCTCGATTGCTTGAAGAACAAGAAGAAGCTAAAGATAGAAAGTTTAAAGGGGAAAACCCTAACTTGTAACCGACTCGACCTACTACCCGAGACCTAGCCTATCTATATAAAGGCTAGGAGGGGGCGGCGAGGAGAACACACGCAACCCTAGTTTCCACAACCCTCGCCAGATTGCATCTGTGCACCATTGTAACTTTCGATTCCTTCGATAATTCCACGAGTAGACAAGCAGGAGTAGGGACCTCTATGAGGCCTGAACCTGGGTAAATCTTTGTCCCCCGTGTGCTTGTCTGTTAGCCGATAGATTTCTCCAGCGCTCCCTCCTTCTCCAAAACCCAAGTCCATAACAATGGGCATTGATGAGTTAAACCCTCATCACATATTGATCTATTTCACCTTCTTCCCCGCTATAACACACATGGAAACAATGCATGTATGTAGGATTTCCCACGGAGTTTTCATTGCCTACAACTGCATGTCCTCTCAACCAAACTCACTAGATACCTACATTTTCTATTTTTTATTTCCCCCATAACACACATGAAAACAATGCATGTATGCAGGGCTTCCCATAGAGTTTTCATTTCCTACAACTACATGTCCTCTCAACCAAACTCACTGGATACCTACATTCCCTATTATTTACTTTTAGTGCATGTTACCCCAGCCTCCATTCCTCCTCTAATGCATTTCATATTCAATTCTCCTGTCCTTGCATGCAATGACTTAATAAAATATGGGAGGATGAGATGGCCAACATATCGTGTTTCTGCAATTCTTTGACAAAAATTGATCTTTATCATGATTATCTGCCTAATCTTATCAAATATTTGCCACAATATAAGCCCTTTCAATAACTTGAACTTTGCATTGAAACTCTCTACAAGGTTACTGACATGGGTATGCCCAATAGGCACTCGACTACAGCCTACCCGGTGCGGCTCGACAGAAGGTCCACTCGACGAATTGCCAAGGTCCATGACGCCTATGACGGTTCGAGTGGTATGAAGCCCATATGGACACGGACTCCTAAACGCACAAGACAAGGAAGTCTCAATACTAGAGTTTGAATCTAACTTGTAACCAACTCGTATTGGTACCTGACACCTAGCCTCCCCATATATAAAGGCTAGGAGGGTCCAACGAGGAGGACACGCTACGGCATAATAGATCTAGACATCGCGACTCCTACAATAGATCGCCACAATAGACAATAGATCTAGACATCAATATATCGCATAGACATACGTCAGATCCAATATGCGCATCCACCACCATCAGCGACATTGTAATCCTCCGAATCATCATCAATCAAGAGCAGACAAGCAGGAGTAGGGTCCTCTACGAGGCCTGAACCTGGGTAAACCTCGCGTCCATGTGTGCTTGTTTGCTAGCCAATCGAGACTTCCAGCGCTCCCTCCTTCTCCAAAACTCAAGTTCATAACAATGAGCATTGATGAGTTAAACCCTCGTCAATTGGCGCCGTCTGTGGGAACCGGGAGCGTTGATGTTGCGATCTCGACGGCCCCATTACCAGCGATCTACGATTCGTCGTCTACTTGGAAGCCAGATCTAATTTGGCTCTATCATCATCAACATCGTCCAGATCGGATTACATCCGGTCGATTCATCCGCGTCCGCGTCGGCAAGCTCAGCTTCATCATCAACAAATCATCCATGCATCGTCCCGTTTTTGCCGTGAGCGTGTGGCCGATTCATCGTCGAGCATATTCTGAGGTCAATGAAAGGCGACATGTGCGTTAACAACCAAAGGGATCAAGTGCCGCTCACGCAAAGGAAGCCAGATGGAATCGGCTGATCGATTTCTTGATATCAGTTTAATTCTAAGACAAATCGAAAAGAAAAGGAGGTAATTATTTCACCGCCACGTGAAGGTCTTCGACTGGTTTTGATCCGGATACGGAGGCACTATAAACGATTTCTGTTTAGGTGCTCACGTCAACGAATCGTGGGCAAGTAGAAGACCAAAAATTAATAGTTTTTGCTACTCCACGTCAAGAGATCAACTCCTATTCTCCGCGGACTCGGTCACATCCCAAGGAACTATACCAAACGCACAAGAGCATCAGCTGCCTCCATCACGTGCACCTACAGCCAAAGGCCAAATAAAAAAAGAAGACAAGAAGAATTGACGAATTGTTCGAATACGGCAGCTCCAGAGCACAAGATGTGGGACGTATGGAGAATCAGCGACCCAACGCCTCCTAGCCCGGTTACACGCAACATATCAGATTCATCCATATAATAGTGTTCACGGATTCGCTGCCACGCGACGCGACTTCATGTCCGCTGAGCCACTCGCCGCCGCATCGACTCCCTCCAAACAAAAATCCGACGACCTCGACTACATGTCCGCCGCATTGATTCTACGCCTAGGGGCTCCACGACTCCGGCGCGTGACTCGGGGGCTCCATGGGCTCCGGCGACCCACTGCCGCCATCAGCTCCGATGACCTACCGCGGTCTTTGATTGTGGCGGCCCACTACAATCTTCGGTTGCGATAATTCGCTACCGCCATCGGCATCGGTGACCCGGTGCGGTCTTCGACTCTAGATATCCACTGCAATCTTTAGCTCAAGGGACTCGGGGGCTCCCTCCTCTACGGCAACTCGCCGCGTCCTTCGACTCCAGCGACCTTTCTGCGGTCTTCGAGTGTGGTGACCCGAGACGGCATTCGACTGATGTGGCCCGTTACAGTCTTCGGATGCGGCAATTCGTCATCACCACACGATTTCGATCCGCCGTGTCGACTACGTCCGCCGCGTGACCCACTGCTATGTCAACTACATGACCGCTTCACAACTTTCGACCGCCACGTTGACTACTCATCCGGTGTCGGTCTCGCGACCTGCTGCAGTCTTCAACTAAAGCGATTCGCTACGATCTTCGAATCCAACGACTCGGGGGATCCCTCTGCTTCGGCGACCCGCCATGGTCTTCAACTTCAACGATCGGCTGCGGTCTTCATATCGGGTGACTCATGGGCTCCCTCGACTCCCACGACCACGAGCCGCTACAATCTTCGACTCCCGCGACCCGTCGATCGCATCGGATCTTGCGACTCGTTCACCACGACAACTACCAATAAAGCTAAGTTTTCTCTCTACTTAGAGATGATTTCTTTTAATTCGTACTCGATACACTCGGGGGTTGCGCCCTCTTCGAGTAACCTAATGTGCCGTCGACTCCGCGCACTCGAGCACCTCATACGCGATAGCCCGAGTAGCTGATTCTGCCTAATCGTTGAATCCTTGAACTCCGAGTACCTCGGCAAGGTATTGAGACTAAGGGTAATCAGGCTAACGAAAAGGTCTAGCATACAGTGCAAAAGTGTTGACTCGATTGGCACCAGAATCTTACTTTACAAGTCGACAGGCAAATATTCTTTACAAGATACAAGTACTTCACGATTCTTAATATTTTCTACAGCTTCTAAGGATGTCGACTGTGTCGAGCTATTCTATCGGGTCCTCCAACAGGAGTCGACAAAACAATTGGCTACGCCATATACTCAAGACTCGAGTCGAGTTCCTCCTCGGATGGTTGCATCGCTTGATGCTACAAAGATGTGAAACTGGACACGCACCCGACAGAAGACGCAACATCGACTCCATCCGCATCGTCGACTCACCCGGCTAATCGCCGCATGACTTTGACTACATCATCGACTCTTGGCTCCTTATGCGTGAGACACTGACTCGATGCACTTCTGGGTCAGTGGTTTCTCCTCGCGTGATTCTCGACTACGTCTACAAGATACAATACTCGAGTCTCTGCCCGAGTCTACGACTCCGCCAGACACTCGGGGGCTACTCCAAACTGGAGCGCTAGTCGCGCATATACAAGATCCTCGAGTGACACGCTCTGAATCCTCACTCGAATCCATGATTCGACTAAGGACTCGGGGGCTACTCCCATAGGGAGCGCTGGTCGTGCACCTGAAGAAATTTGTGAAGATATCCAAGCATTATGAAAACCCTTCACTCGAATCTACGATTCGATTGTGGACTTCGGGTTACTCCCATAGGGAGCGCTGAAAGCATATTCGACTGAAACAAGCAAAAGACGGCAGCAGTCGCAAAATACTTATAGTCCCCACTCAAGTCTATGACTCGAATAGGCACTCAGGGGCTACTCCCATAGGGAGCGCTGGTCGCGCACCCTATGATTATTTTTCCTTGTACATCGTACTGTGTGTCGATAACATCCACACTTGAATTCTATGGCGACTCCGCCTTATATTTTCCCTGCAAAGAGATTATGTCTCCTGGGCCACCCGAATCATCTCCGTGATGACAAAAAATTCGGATGCCGCGCTTATAGCGTGAAGATAAGACCTGAATAAGGCCTGGCAACGCATCTGCTGCGCTCTACCAGAAATGATCCGTACCTACAGGTACGATGAATAAGCCTTGATAGACGCGTCGAGTGCTCACATTTACACACTGGGATTCGTCTCTATAAGACCTCCATGGCCTGAGTCGAATTACACCAGCACGTTTCCGAATTCGAGTCCGGGGACTCGAGTTTGAGTAGGTAGCGTTATTTTTTGCCCTAGAGCAATTAAATGGTCCTGATCCGTCGAGCGCACCAGGCATGTTTTACCATCATCCCTATGAACTACTACAAATTCGACTGACCCGATGAATTTTCGGGCAAGTGCTTCGCACTCGACACAATTGTTGACTCCGACATCCTAATGGAAAGATCAAGACTTCCGAGTCTCCATCCGAATCTATGATTCACATGGACACTCGGGGGCTACTGACATGGGTATGCCCAATAGGCACTCGACTACAGCCTACCCGGTGCGGCTCGACGGAAGGTCCACTCGACGAATTGCCAAGGTCCATGACGTCTATGACGGTTCGAGTGGTATGAAGCCCATATGGACACAGACTCCCAAACGCACAAGACAAGGAAGTCTCAATACTAGAGTTTGAATCTAACTTGTAACCAACTCGTATTGGTACCTGAGACCTAGCCTCCCCATATATAAAGGCTAGGAGGGTCCAACGAGGAGGACACGCTACGGCACAATAGATCTAGACATCACGACTCCTACAATAGATCGGCATAATAGACAATAGATCTAGACATCAATCTATCGCATAGACATACGTCAGATCCAATATGCGCATCCACCGCCATCGGCGACATTGTAATCCTAGCAGACAAGAAGGAGTAGGGTCCTCTATGAGGCCTGAACCTGGGTAAACCTCGCATCCATGTGTTCTTGTTTGCTAGCCGATCGAGACTTCCAGCGCTCCCTCCTTTTCCAAAACCCAAGTCCATAAGAATGGGAATTGATGAGTTAAACCCTCGCCAGTTACTGATTACATAGTCTATCTTGCAAATTTAATTGAATTGGCTTCTTGACCACACATTTCCATGATGTGCATCCATGTACCCCTTCACCCTAGATGTGCTGCATACACCACTCTCAAATGATGCTCATGCTTCCTCAAGCTGCATGTGTATGAAGTTGGCCATAGGTTCTCAGTATAAAATTTAACCTTGAATTTCTTTGTAAAATTTTTCACTAAGTGTTGCATACATTCCCTATGCTCCACTCTAGGGAATACTGCTTCTACTATACTCTCCAAATCTTTGCAAGCATCTGAGTGGATAGCCAGTCTAGGTGGATGACCTAAATGTAGGAGATATTCCCTAGAGGCAAATAATAAAGATGTTTATTGTCATATGTCTGATGTTCATAATAAGTTTTATACCAAGTTATAGCTATATTAAGCAGAAACATTAGTACACGTGTGGTATACAAAAAAAAGTCCCTAGTAACCTCTAGTCGACTACTTCATTGATCAACCTCTAGTCGACTACTTCATTGGTCATCTCATTGGATGAATGATGTTATGGATACACACCCAACCATAGTATTGCAATGAGATATGGTTACAAAGTTCAACATTGTGATATCTAGTAAAACATTATAACCCATTCCTTTGATCGTGAGATACGGGGATAGGGGTTTATCCACCATATGCACATCGTCGTGCTACTGGAATCTCTGTCCGAATCAATCTTCTTCCGCTGCTTCGCTAAACCGAAGCCTAGGAGACGTCTCTACACCGGATGCATGTAGAACTGCGGAGGTGCTCCTATTTGTGGCACTCATCGCTTGTAGGCCTGCACGACCTTGAGGTCGATATCGCCGTACGACTATATCATCAACATTCATTGGAATGTAATGCTTTTCGGTCTTCAAAGGTATGAACACCTAATCCCTCTACTACCTTACATTATAATAGAGTAGATCTTGGATATATCATTCTCATTACTAGGATTTTTTTGTTTTCTGCTACCGATCCCTTCACTATAAGGTCACACAATTTCTGCAAAAACCAAGCACAACTTTCCTCTGACTCAACCTCCAATACTCCATAAGCAATAGGGAATAGCCAATTGTGTCCATCAACTACACTAGCAACAACTAGTTGTCCTTTATATCTTCCATTAAGATATGTTGCATACACATCCAAATAAGGCTTGCAACCATCCAGAAACCCTTTCCAATGATCTTTGAAACAAACAAAAGCCCTTCTAAAGAATTCCTTCTCCATTGTCTTCCCTCTTATTTTGTACTGAACTGTATGCTTGTATATCTCTACAACATTGACTAGACTAGAAATCTCCACTTCGGTTTGAAGGTGTAAACCAAGTGAAAGCTAGCATTCCATGGACCATTGATCCTGTCAAGAGCCATTTCCTTTCTATAGAACATCCTCATGTAAGGTATGTTAATCTGGTACTTCTCGAAAATCTTATCCTTGAGTGTTTATGGACCAAGTGATGGGTTTTCTCTAAGCCAATCCATGATTGCATCTGTAACCCACCATGTATTTGCTAGCTTTGTTTCGGCCTTTCCCCTTTGGGTGGACAAGTGTGCCTATGTAAGTTAATTTTTTCTGAAACATAATGAAAATCGGAAACAATGATGTCAGGTCTAGTTAAGAAACTTTACATAATGATCTAAAATACACAATTGGTTGTAATACCTGAATCAATCTGATCTTGAGCATAGTGGATACATGCATCCTCCACCTACACCTCTCATATGGACACTCAACAATGAACCTTTTTGGCTCACTATTAACAATTACATAATCATTTTGAGTGAAAATGCATTATATAGTAAGTGCATTACGATGTCTAGCATCGATTCAAATACGGTGTCTGGAGTAAGCTTAGGATTTTCCATGTTCCACTCAATTGATGCCATGTCCTCGCCATTTGTAGCTGGATGTCATTGTTCTCCTCTCTCTCTCTTCATCATAAGTGTCATAAAATCTAGCAGGGAAGCTCATTTCCTTCATGTATCCATCCTCCATTGCTTGCTGACTGAGTCTATCTACCAATTCAGGAAACATCAACACATCCTCATCATCCAGATGAGGAACTTCCTTACTAGGCTCTGCATCTTCCTCCAGATATGCGGCAGGAGCGGTCATGCTTACACTGGCAGTGGGTATAGTTGGTACTGTTGTGGTCCTACAAGGAGCGCGGTGGCGCACACTATTAGTAGAGATAGTAGAGACACATGATGTCTAAACACCTAATGATGCTCAAGTGCTAGAGATGCCTTAGCACTCTTTCCCTTGTCCCCTGCTTTACGTGGCTTGAGCACATCGATATTAATTTTACTGAAATATCTACCAACATTCAGAGCAAAAATTATTCCCTGATGATCGTCGCAAGTTAGTAAGAGCAATCTTTTCTCGGTAATGTTGAAATAGTGCATATCAACTGAATCGTCCGGGCTCTAGGGGTATTGAGAACAAAGACGTTATCACAATTATTAGAATGAAATGGATGTTTCAACCACCACTGGGAAGAAAATTCCATTCAAAATGATGGGATTTATGTTGGGTTCGCAGCATAGAAAACAAAAAATTCGTACGATGGGAACTATTATACGCCAAGGTCTATCTATTAGATACAAGCAACGAGTGGATATACATCCATAGAGAACATACCCTCGAAGACAACAAAGCTTTGTTAACGATATATAACTCGTGGATGATGTAGTCCTACACTTGCCGATCTCAAGATCATGATGAAGTCCAGCAAGTCTAGCAGGTCCAGCTCCAACACGTCCATCAGATCCAGCTCCAGCAAGTCCAACACCACCAAGTCCAGCACCGCAAAGCAGCGGTGCATCCGTGATCGTACACACGTCCAGTACCCCGACAACCTCCATCCCTCGCTCTAGCAAAGCAGCGGAAGCAGCAACTCCTTTCCAGATAAAGCCACTTGGAGCATGTATCTCGCTAATCCGAGACCATGGGGAATAACTAGAGGGGGAGAGAGATCCATCACGAGGTGTGACAGTGGAGGAGGAGGAGGTGCTCCTTATATAGGGGAGGGGGCAGCCCAAGGGGCATGGCACTGGCCATGGTGGGTGCCCCCACCTCTCCCTCATTCATGTGTGTGGAGCTCCCACTCGCATAAACACACACCTCCACTCATGTCCACTCACATGCATTAAATTTCCACCAAATTTAATACAAGCTCTCATTAAATAAAACTATTTTTATTTATTTTATTCAGAATTTTGTTAATTACTTTAATTAACAAATATTCACATAAAACCCCTGCAACATTTCAATATCACATGCATAACTAGTTTCTGCAATTTCACCCGAAACAACTCCGGTTTCCATCGAAATGATTCCAGCACTTTCTTCAATCTTTATCTGAAATATATTTGCTCCAAATGGTGTCAGTATCCCTTAAGTGTGTCACCCTACGGTTCGCGAATAATGCAGACATGATCGAGACCCCTCTCTGATCAATAATCAGCAGCGGGACCTGGAGATCCATACTGACTCCCACACATTCAACAATGACTCTTGTGATCGTGTGAACCTTTAATATCGTAACTAAATACCTTTATCTCACGATATATTACATGTCCGAGATTCGATCGTTGGTATCTCAATACCTAGTTTTATATCGTTACTGACATGCACTCTTTTCTTGTTCCCGTGATATAACATTCTAGTGATCACATCACTTGCTTGCAAGCTATTTCAATGTGATATCACCGAGAGGGCCCCGAGTATATCTATCCATCATCGGGATGGACAAATCCCACTCTTGATCCATGAGCCTCTATATAACACCTTCGTAGCATTGAAGCCACCTTTATAGTCACCCTGTTACGGTGTGACGTTTGATGTTATCAAGATACTCTTCTGGTGTTAGTGATTAACATGATCTCATTGTCCAAGGACTAGGATTACTTCGTATGATGTTATAGCAATATAAACATAATGACTTTGATCGTAATGCTATACCTCGGATGAATTTTCATCACATCATTCCACCAATGTCGTGACCTCATTATTAACAACGTCCAATGTCCATGATTAGGAAACCTTGATCATCTTGTTAATTAATGAGCTAGTTTATATGAGAGGTATTACTAGGAACTTTGTATTTTTTATTAAACACACATGTATTAACGTTTCCAATTAATACAATTATAGCATGCAAAATAAAAAATTATCATAAACATAGAATAAGATAATAACCAATTTATTATTGCCTCTCGGGCATATTCCCTTCAATTTACATCCATGATGTATGCTAGTATCCAGTCTAACCACCAACCGAAATACAAGCGATGGATCAATCCTATTCGAAAATCAAGGCCGAGAAAATTTAGTTAGATGGGCAGCGATTCACACGCTCAATGGCTAAATACTGCCTATTCTCGAGTTACATCATAAATCTGAAGGGAAACGACACTTACCTAGATGGATTCCATGAGTTTGATCCCTCCGATTCGAGCTAATCTCCTCCATGAGCAATGGCCTTAGTCGGCTCGCTAGTCGGCATTGGTTTGTGTCCCACGACGCGTGGGTAGATCTGGCGGAGGTGGAGGTGGTGTGGGCGCCTTGGCACGGGGCCAGACCAGGGGTGGGGAACAACATAAGGTCAGAGGGCATGATAGTGGCGGTGGAAGGGTCAATGCAGGAGACGCTTAGGTTGGGGAATGATTTGATCGAGAGAGAGAGAAGCTGGTCTGACATGTCTCTAGGTGGCCCCACTCGTCAGCATACAACGGTCAAGGGACAACCCTGCCCTACGAGGCCCCACCCATCATCATATAATGGTTAAGGCCTTTGACCCAACGACAACCCTCTATCCAAGCGTCTGTGAGGGTTTGAGATAAGAGAGAGTTGAAAAGTGAGGAAAACTTTAGAGGCTGGGGAAAACTAAGTAATGCTAATGAAGGAGAATAACAAAAATGCAAATCCCTTATAAGAAACCTAAAATATGGGCATTAGGGAAAAACTAGGCATTCTGGTCTCAAGTCGGTCCTAGTACCAGTCAGACCGGACCATCCCAGTTGTCTAGACTGAGGACCAGAACAAACCGGGACATCCACTAGAAATAGGATTAGTCCGGGTGGGTGCTTGTAGCAGTATACCAACCGGAAGAACCTTGTCCCGGTGACAAGCCTAGTGACACCCGTTCCATAGTTGGCAGAAAACTACACTTGAAGAAGTTATATATTTTGCATCAAGACTCCGATTTTATAAAAATTGATTTTTCCAAAGTTAAGAACAAGCTCTATCTAATGATGAGTACAAAACCTAGGAAATATCAAGAGATAAAATACCAAGAATGGATAGGTGTGAAGCCTCCCTAAATGATGAACTGTTAAACCCTCCAAACTCCAAAATACAATATAAGATGTACACGAATTCTGAATTATGTCTTTGATGAACTTGGAGTTTTTGAAAAGCTAGCATCAAGCTCAAGAACCTCTCACAAAGAAACACCAAGAAGTGACATAAATAGGTATATGCAAAGTATGGAAATGGTTAAGCTCCTCTTGATGTGATCAAGTTACTCAAATCGAAAGCCCCTCTTGATAGTGCTACTATCTGTCCTATAACTCGGTCTCCCAACAAACACCTTGAGATTGGTAAAAGGAAAAATTATCAAGGCTATACCTCTTCCTTGCGCATCCTTCTTGATCTTGATGTTAATGCTCTATGCTTTAATCAAGTCAGAATGCTTGACATGGTCATTGTTGTTTGGTGAAGACTCACAATTTTATCCCCGATAAACCACTATGGGATAGCTTCATTAAATCACGTCTTCACATGTCCGTTATAAAATGGACGACAAGTTTCAATCATATGATATTATTGAGATGCTCATCTGGAACTTGTTCTTATCAACCTTGATGATTATCACCACTTGATGTCATCCTATAATGGGATATATGAAATCTTAATTTTGATTCATGCCCATGGAAAGATACCTACCCCCCACATAGAAACATAAGACACATATATCATGGGTTAGTGCATAGAGTATATTTGACAAATCTTACCATACCTAGATATCACTTGATCCCGCATGGTACATTTTTTATGCTTTGTGTGTTGGCCAACTTAAATCTACACTTTGCTCTTCGACTTGGTCAACCTTGTAGCTTCTAATGCTCTATCAGAATCTCTTCAGGTACATAAATATTTCTTCAATTGATTGCATGATCTAAGTCTTGGTCAACCATAGCTCAGCTCATAAGTCTATCATGACTCAACTTAGAGCCGTATCTTCGAATTAAAATCTCAAGATCTTGATACTCCATGGATTAACACATAAGTTAGATCATGGCTTCCTTTGAGTTCCACATAACTCCATATTCTTTAGCTTCTTACTAATCATATTGATTTCATCTCTTTTAATCTAGGTGCCAATACTCAAGGAATATATTTATCGTCATGGCTTACAACCTTTAATCCAACACATGCATGGACTTCAAGCATTACCTATGGAAGACTCCTTCATATAATACTCAATGAAAACATTAGTCCATAGGGATTGTCATAAATTACCAAAATCACACTTAGGAGCAATATTCCCTTACAATGGGTTACCTTCCAAAGTAGTTGGTTATTCTTGTAACATTATCTTTAAAAAATATTGGCTAGGACTTCCCAAATCCTAAGTGCTCAAGAGGCTTGATGCTCTTATAGTGGGTTCTGCTTCTTCTAGTAGAAGATTAGTACTTCTAAAGCCTTTGTGACATTCCTTATTACTACATTCCACATTATTATTGAATATATTAGTGATAAATTAGACAAGCACATAAGGAAATTGCCTTCACAAAGAAAAAGGGAAAAAGTGGAACAATCACATGATTAAATGGAAAAGGACATGTGAATCTAAGAAGAAAGGGGTTTGGGTGTTAAAGATCTCAGAGAAAATATTGTTTTGTTAGTGAACTGGTGGTGAAAATAAGATACGTAGAAGGTTATTTAGAATCAAATAGTGTTACAATTCATTATTTTCACAATCATATCGTGGCTTTTGTGAAAACTATATTTAGATGATTTCTCCTTTTGGAAAATATTTTGAAAGTAAAAGATATTTTACTTTGTTGGTAGAAAGATAATTTTTAACATTGGTTGTATGATTAGACTTCAAAAAAGTGTTTAAATGGATTATATCCCCTATGTGAGAAACATTCCCTTTACCTTTTGACATTTCATGGGATCAAGATTGTACCTTCGAACATTTTGTTGATGGGGACTTTAATATGCCCTTCAAATGAAGACTTTAGGAGAGTTATCAAGTCTGGAATTGACAAGGGGTAACCTCAGCAATGTCCATGGTGAAGGACTTAGGGTTTCGCGGAAAAGAGAATGCTGGGGATTTCGTCGGATGTCAGGAAAACGATGGAGTTAAAGTCGCCTGAATATTGGGAAATTGCACTATTACAAGTTGCCTAGAAGATTTTCGATACCCTCGCTTGAGCTTCTCCCGTCCTATATATAATAGGCCAGGTCTCAAAGTTGTATGCGGATAGGTTTTACATACGCGTGATTACAATACCAACGCAATGCCGGTTCATAGTCTCTTTCCTAATACAATCAAAGTCTTTGCCGGTTGCTTCCTTGGGCTATCATCTGAAATCTTCATGGGCCGGAAGCCTTTTACCAAGTATAGGGTAGTAAATCATAAGCATCTGAGTAATCATACCTATGTTAGTAGCCTCCGAGCCTCTACTTGAACCGCAGTTTCAGGTTGAGTCTCAAAGTTTATTTTTCCTTCTTTTCCTTTATTTCTATTTCTTTATTCTTTTTTATTTTTCATAGGGATTTGATACAACGAGTCTGATGCTTCTGATGGATCGGAAATCATTTAATTGCTCCTAGGCAAAAACAAGGTTGTCTTACATCAAATTCAAGTCCCTAGTCCTGAACTCAGAATTTACTACCAGCGAATTCAGTTCGGGCCGGTAAGGTCTTATCGAATACTAAACTCCAACTTCTATTTTATCGGGTACCCAACGCGTCTGTCGGGATTTTTCATCGTATCGTTGATACGGATATTTTACTGGCAGAGCGCATTCTTGTACGATTACCAGGCCACATAGAACGAATCCTAGGGTCTTACCTTCATGTTTCTGAACATGGCATTCTGATTTTTGTCGCGTTTGAGCGCGATCCGAGATTTTTTGGTTTTTTGGCGGTTGGCCTGCTGGGCTACCAATATTTCTGACTTTTATCAGATAGTTTTAATGCTTTATGCCAGCTCCCGATGGGAGTAATCTCTTTGAGGATACCTTTTTAAGGATACATTGATGTAAAACTCATAGGTATTTTCAATCATGAATATTTATGTTTTAATCATACACAATTGGTTTTCTATTGGGTGCGCGCCAGCGCTCCCGATGGGAGTAGCCCCCAAGGCTATGTTCGGATACCTGTATCTGGACATAGGCTCATAGTTGTTGTTAGCTTGATGGAAAACATAGATCTTTTTTAACAGATATAAATAATAAAGAGCTTAAGGTACGAAAAACTTATCTCTCTATACACAAGGCGAAAAACCGATGATACATTATTTTTTGGGCGGATAGCACCTAGCAGTTGGCCTGGATATTCTGGCTTAAGAAGCCGAACCATAAATCTTATCGTATTGTAAGTAATCTTATGCGTAAAAGTGTCGTAGCTGCGCTATATTCCATGGATTGGAGTAATTGACTCCTGTCTTCTTATCTTGTAATCGATATGCTCCTCCAGGAATAACTTCTATGACGACGTATGGTCCTTCCCATGGCGATTCTAACTTTCGGTGGTCATCTTGCTTGAGGCGAAGAACTAGGTGCCCTACTGCGAAGGACCTAGGCCGCAATCGTCGGCTGTGATAATTGCGCAAGTTTTGCTGGTACATAGTTGCTCTTTGTAGGGCTTCATCTCGAGCTTCATCAAGTGCATCCACATCATCTTCGAGTGCTTCTTTGATTCCTCTTCATCGTATGCATCTACTCTTGGGGATTCATGTGACACATCAACAGGAAGCATGGCTTCTGTGTCGTAGACCAGAAAGAAAGGTGTCTCTTGTGTCGAATTATTTGGGGTTGTACGTAAACTCCATAAGGCAGATGGTAATTCATCAACCCATGCTCCTTTTGCTCTATCAAGTGGTGCTAGTAGTCTTTTCTTGAGTCCATCAGTAACTAGTCCATTGGCTTTTCTACTTGTCCATTTGTTTGCGGGTGAGCTACCGATGCATAGCTTACTTTGATACCCATCTCCTGGCAGTACTCCTTGAACTCATTGGAAGTGAAGTTGGTCC
Organism: Avena insularis; assembly: GCA_023614405.1. Taxonomy (NCBI): domain Eukaryota; kingdom Viridiplantae; phylum Streptophyta; class Magnoliopsida; order Poales; family Poaceae; genus Avena; species Avena insularis. The sequence continues at coordinate 163,739,816 of CM042696.1, forward strand.
CATTTTCTATGATGATGCTGTTCGGTACGCCGAACCAAAATACTATGGATTTAATGAAATTCACAGCCGAAGTTCCGTCTTGGGTGGTTACAGGCATTGCTTCGATCCATTTAGTAAATTTGTCGCTGCTACTAGTAGAAAGACGTGTCCTCCTGGTGATGATTTGTGAAGTTTTCCCACCATATCGAGTCCCCACTGAGCGAAGGGCCAAGCCAGAGGTATAGGATTTAACTCAGCGGCGGGTTCCTTAGGCTTTGTTGCGAACCGTTGACATGCCTCACATGTTCTGACGATATCTTTTGCATCTTGAACTGCAGTGAGCCAGTAAAATCCTGCCCCGAATGCTTTGGCAGCAATTGCTCAGCTACTAGCATGATGACCACAAACTCCTTCATGTATATCTTTGAGTATGGTTTTTCCTTCTTCGGGTGTCACGCATCGCTGCAACACACCCGAAATACTTCTTTTATACAACTCCCCTTTGATTATTCTGAAGGCCTTCGATCTTCAGGTGATTCGCCGGGCTTCTATCACATCTTCGGGTAGTTCTCCCTTAGCCATATATGCTATATACGACTGCATCCAGGTAGGTTCAATTAGCATGACCTCTCCAATTTCCTGGTCTTCTTCTTTGATGGCCTCTTCTATATTCTTGGTCAGCGATGGAGCCCCCGAGTCTTTTTGCGGGTGTTTCTTTTTTCCCGTTTTTGGTGCTATGACCTTGGAGACTCTTTTTGCTTTGATCGATCACTCTGTTATTTCTTCCGAAAAAACCCCAGGTGGCACTGGTAAGCACAAGGATCTGATGTTTTCTAGATTGTCCGCTTCTTCATTGCTTGCTCTTCACGGTACTTCGCATCCATCAAATTGAGCTTCCATAACACCATATAGATCGTGGTAAGCAATCATATTATCGCTGACGGCGTCGCACTTGTTCATTGCTTGCTGTGCCACAAGATTGGAATCTCCAAAGATTTTGAGGCGAGTTGCACCACAAGCTTTGGCCATTCGCATGCCGTGCAACAAGGCCTCGTATTCAGCTTCCTTATTGGATGCGTTTGCAAAGCTCATCTGAAGTATATAGCGTATTTTGTCGCCTTGTGGTGATACTAGTATGACTCCTGCCCCTGCTCCTTCCATTCTTTTTGATCCATCGAAGTACATTGTCCAGGCACTAGAAAGGTCAGGTGGACCCGCACATTGCAACTCTATCGATTCTGTGATGAAATCTGGCAAAACTTGTGACTTGATTGCCTTGCGCTTCTCATACATGATGTCTCGAGGGGATAATTCGATTCCCCATAGAGAGACATGCCCAGTTGCTTATGGATTGTTGAGGATGTTTGACAAAGGTGCTTCATTAACCACTATGATCGGATGTTCCAAAAAATAATGGCGTAGTTTACGTGTTGTCATAAATACCTCATATGCTAGTTTTTGGTAATGTGGGTACCTTTGTTTGGATGGCGATAAGACCTCGCTCAGGAAATAGACTGGCCTATGTACACCATGGGTTTTCCCTTCTTCGGGTCGCTCCACGACCAAGACCGTGCTTACTACCTGATTTATGGCAGCGATATAAAGCAGTAAAGGCCCTTTCTCTTTTGGCGACAAGACGACAGGAGATGTCGAAATTTTCCTTTTAAGATCTTCAAAGGAGCGCTGATCTTCTTCCGTCCATTCAAATTTCTCCAATTTCCCGATGAGGGCGTAAAATGGCAATGCTTTTCTCCTAATCTTGCAATGAAACGACTCAGTGCCGCTACTCGCCCCGCCAGCTACTGTACGCCACATAGATTTGTTGGCTTTTTCATTGTTAAAATTGCTTGTATTTTCTCGGGATTAGCCTCGATTCCTCTTGCTAATACCAAATATCCGAGGAGTTGCCCTACCGGGACTCCAAAGGAACATTTTTCGGGTTCAGTTTAATGCTAAACTTGTCGAGATTTGCGAATGTTTCATCGAGGTCCTTGATGAGTGTAGATCCTTGTCTTGTTGTAACTATAACGTCATCGATATATACTTATACGTTTGTGCCTATTTGGCTTCCCAAACATTTCTACATCATCCTCTAATATGTTGCTCTGGCGTTCTTGAGGCCAAAGGGCATTGTTGTGTAACAGAATACACCATAGGGCGTGATAAATGTCGTTTTCTTCTGATCTTCCTCCTTCATCCTAATCTGGTGGTATCCTGAGTAAGCATCCAAGAAAGAAAGACGTTCGCATCCCGCGGTTGTATCGATTATTTGGTCGATTCGCGGTAATGGGAAGTGATATTTTGGACAATGTTTGTTCAGTGCAGTAAAGTCGATGCACATCGGAAGTTTTGTAGTATTTTTCTTTGGAACGCATACTCGGTTTGTGACCCACTCTGCTTTTGTTAGTTCTTTGATAAAGTTGGCGATAGTAAGGCGATAGAGCTCCTTTCCAATGGCTTTATGCTTTGGTTCTGCGAAGCAACGAAGCGGTTGTTTTACTGGCTTCGCCTTTGGATCCAAATTTAATGCGTACTTAGCGAGTTCCCTGGGAATTCCCGATAAGTCAGAAGGTAGCCATGCGAAGATCTCCCAGTACTCACGGAGGAACTCAATGATCGCGCTTTCCTATGCGGGACCAAGATTGGAAGCCACGAATGTTGTTTTCGTCAGGTCGACGGGGTGGATCTGTACTTCTTTTGTGTCCTTTGCAGTGTCAAAAGCCTGATCGGGATTGACACGCGCTACTTCCAGTGGTTCTGCAATTGCTGAAGTTTTTAGTTGTTCGAACTCCGTTGCCATCCCAAAAGATTCAGAAATTTTGTTGAACTCCTGATCACAATTGTCGGCACATGTGAAGCTTCCTTTTACCGTGATGATTCCTTTTGGTGCTGGCCTTTTCCGTATTAGGTACGCATAATGCGGAACTACCATGAACCATGCAAAAGCTGGTCGTCCCAGGATTGCATGATATTGTGACTGCCAGTCCATGACTTTGAATTCGAGTTTTTCTCGCCTGAAATTTACTTTGGAACCAAAAACAACATTAAGAAATACTTTTGCTAAAGGATTTTTGGCTTTACCTGGTACTATTCCATGAAAAGATGTTTCTATTGGTGCAAGATTGTCCAGGGGGTAGCCCATTGTTCTTAGCGTTTTTGCGTAGATCAGATTTATGCTGCTTTCTGCGTCCATGAAGACCTTGCTCATATCGAACCTGCCAATTTGTGCTTCGACTATTAAGGCTGAGTGACCCGGTCGTGGGACCCAAAGCGGGTGATCAACTCTGCTGAATGTGATTTCTTGCTCTGACTAGTGGAGATATTCGGGTGTGGTTGATGTTGCTGTTTCCGCCATATTGATTTGTCTTGTGATGAGATTCTGGGTTCTGTTGGATGGACGCCTTTTCTGAATCATGGACATCGCCCCTTTTAACCTAGGGTATTCACCGTTTTGATTAGTTCTGTTTTGTGGTAGCACTACTGGTGATGGTGGTGGTGGTGGTGCGCCGATGGCTAATGTGCCAGGCGCAGATGTGTATCCTCGGTTTGTTGCTTCAGTTGCTTTTGCATTACATAGCTCCTGCATCTTCAAGAATGTTCGGCAATCTTTCATGAGATGGTTAGATTGTCGTCTGCCTGCTGAGTCGACATAAAAGTGCATATTACAGGGTCCTTCCAGCATTTGCATTGCGGACATGGGTGGGTCTCGAGCTCTTGGATGGTACCGCTATGTTGACTGGCTTCCTCCGACGTCGTCCCTATTTTGGCGGTATCCGCCGTTGCAGTCGTTGCTTCTGTTGTTACCTTCGCCCGAAAAAACGGTTATGATGTAACTTGGTCCCATGTTTCCATCGTTTTTCCTTCTTCTTCTATCGTTGTCGTGTTTATACCTGTTTTTTTCGGGTGATCGCATACGCTTATTATGCAGCGCGTCTTCTCCATCAGCCCAGCGATTTGCTATTTCCATTAATTGTGAGATTGTTTTGGGTTTAACCCGTCCTAGCTCTTCTATGAATTCTCGGCTACAGAGGCCGTCGTTGAAGGCATCGATGGCCCTTTCGTCGGATATAGACTCAGCTGAGTTTTTTATGATATTCTATCGTTGGATGAATGCTCTTATTGATTCCCTAGATTTTTGTTTGCATGCCCGCATCTGCTCCAAGGATGCAGGTCGTTTAAACGTGGATTGGAAGTGCCGGATGAACTTATCTTCCAGGTCGTTCCAACTACCAATGGAATTTTCGGGTAGCTTTCCGAGCCATGATCTTACGACACCGGTGAGGTGTAGTTGTAAGCTTTGCATCGCGGTAGCTATGGAGCCACCTTGTAGCTTGATAGTGGCCAAATAATCTGCTAACCATACTTCGGGTTCTTGGAGTCCATCGTACTTTTGGCGGTCGTGCGGAAGTTTGAAGTCCTTGGGTACTGAGGTTTTGCGAATCCTCTGAGTGAAACAACTGGCCCCGCATAGCTCGTAATCGTCTTTGTTGTATTCATCATGGTATCGTCGGCTGCGGTTTTCATCTCTTGATCCATCGTTCTTGTGTTGCGTGTGGTCATTTCTTGTGTTGCTTCGCGGCTTGGGTCCTATGAGGTGTGCCTGGTGTGGCGATCGAGATCATTGAGTGTGTCCCACTTGTCGAGGGCTGCTGCGACAGCGTGGGGATCTATTGAGCTGTCGCGTGGTTCCTTACTCTGCCTCCGCGAGAGAGGCTGCCACCATGCCAAGGTTCATCAGGGCGGAGCGGTGGAGGGACACATGGGGGTCATCAGGTGCAGGCTAGGTTGTGAGCAGATATGTTTGCGTGGCCACAATGGCTGCATGGGCCGTTTTTGCCTTGATGTTTCCTGCTTGGTCAATCGACATGAACGATATATCAAGATCACGAATGAGTCCGCTTCTTTCTTCTTCGGGGATATTCTGCAGTCGAGATGTTCCCCTTCTTGGCGGTGCTCCTCCTGTTATACTCCCTGATCCTCGGGTAGAGCTTAACTATTCCCATCGTAAGCTAGATTCATCGGCTAATCTCTTTCTTTCGTCGAGTTGCCTCTGCATCCTGAGAAGGTCTCTCTTCTTGTGATGAAGCAGATACTGGTATGCTAATAGATCCTCATGTGAAGCGTCCGCTGTCATCGGAACTGCTCCCGAAATTGCTTCCCTTGCTTTTTGCCATGCCGATGCTGGTAGTCGAAGAGTTCGCCTCTCTCCTCCATGCAGTTCTCCGCCTTTTCCTCGGACTATGTGGTTATCCGCCGTTTCTCCTCCATTTCCGTGGTCCCCTTCATTGCTATGATTTCCTGCATTGTCATCCGATAAAATATCATTGGGGTCGAGGATAGGGTTACCGTTAGAGTCGCGTGGTGTTGAGGTGTTCCCATTGACCATGCACACTTGGTGGAGTGTTATACGTGGGCCGATGACGTTGTCTTCTGCCCCAAAGGGTGTACTGGTAATATTCTGAGATTGTAGTTCTAGGTAGATCTTTGCCATCCTTTTTTTTGAAGTCGATGTTTTCGCTGCTTTCTTCGGGTTCTGAATTTGCCGGGTTTGCTTCGCGTGGTGGAATTGGTTGAGGACTTGATCCAAGGCAGAGATTGTCATAGAGACCATCAAGGTCCCCCAGATCTGTCTCAATTTGCTCGTTTTCCTTGCCTGCTTTGACTTGTCATGTGGCGTCCATGGAGGACCCGACGGAAGATGCTGGTACCGCCGTAGCCGTAGGTCTTTCCACCGACGGTTCTGATGTGATCAGGGCCAAAGGGTGTGATTCTTGCGGGTCTTCTATTTGGAAGTGGAAGCTTCTGATGATTAGATCGGATCCGCTGTTGAAATCAACGGGTACCAATACAGGGGTGGGCGGGTGTGGATCTTCTTTTGTCGAGTTGATGCTTGGTAGAGAGCAGTCCGCCGAATCCATGGTTCCAGCGTTCAGGTTTCCCACAGACGGCGCCAATTGACGAGGGGTAATGTAACACTACAGTACTGAAAAGACTGTAGCTTCTACGCAACATGCCAATCCCTGGATCGGTTCATTGGCTTACATAGAACATAGATGAAATAACAAAGTAATAATCCGTGTATCATAAATGACGAAGATCCAGAAGATTCAATTATTACAAAAATTCGCTTAGCTCGAAGGCTAGCTTACACATTATTCAAGTAGCAACACAAATAAAGGTACTACTCCATCTTCAAATTGCCCATGAGGGAACAAGTGTCGAGTGGAGTATCACGACCTATTTCAATCACTCGGAATCGGTATAACCTGCAACATGAAACGTAGCACCCCCGAAGGGTCAATACATGGAATGTATGGCAAGTAGCGCTAAGGTAAGAAGACAATGCACCTAGCATCTACATGCTTATTTGGCTAGTGGAGCTTTGGCTAGCTTGCACTTTTCAAACACATTGATCCTACTTTCGTAAACCATTTAATTCACATCAACCCATTAAGTTCACCCATCAAGTTTTAGTAATTAGGAAATAAGGATGAGTGAGAATATGTCATAGTCTTAAGATCATGAAACTCAATCGTCCGTAACCGGGGACACGACTAAGTACTTAGGTTTTACACCCTGCAGGGGTTTGTACACTTTACCCATGTGACCTGGCCGACCCGGCTCGTACCACCACACTCATATTGTGTGATGATAGGGAGAAGTCCAAGATGGGACCTTTCGGGAAGTAGATCACCAAACCCCACTGCGCACCGGTCCCAACCTATCATTCACTACATCTCTGGCTACGCTGGGTTCGGATCACCACGACCTACTAAGTCCAACCAGCCACCCATTCTTACTGGCACATGGTTGCACACGTAATCTACCATAACAAGGAGAACCAATCCTTCTCAGTACCCTGGGCGGCATTCCCCACCATTATCCACACTCCGTTGACCATCCAACCATTCCGCCCAGGTAGTTCATTAACATTAAGTTGTTTTAGTTTGAAGCAAACACAACTCCACCATAGTGTGATCCCTTTTCCCCCGTCTTCACAGCAGGTCTAAGCACATCTACTGAGCGGGGCTCAACTACAAGGAATTCCTACCACAATATATAGGATATAGCATAGCATAGTAGTTCCTACACAATAACTACAGAAATACACTACACATGAATAAGAGAAAATAGTAGGACAATGGTATGAACAAAATAGCATCTACTTGCCTTGGCGGTAGGAGTCAAGGGTACAATCCTCGCAGAAACAAGCGTTGCACTCGTCACAATCTACACGATACAAAACAACACATAAACAACAAACACAATCATAATCAAGTTCACAAATGCAAGCATGATAGCTTAACAAGGTTTTCAGTAACCTCTCAGTGTTCTCTGATGTTTACTACTACTGCATGATGCATGGAAAATCTTAAATGCAATGAAAACAAGACTATGCAATTTGTGAACCCAATTAATAGACTTTTAGGCAAAACACTAAACTTATATAGTAAACAGGGTTGTAAGACCTTGGCAAAAATACTACTGTGTAGGTAACGTGATTTAAAACTAGGGGCAATTGGAATCACGCGAAAAGGCGTTACAGAACTTTTTCTACAATTTTTATAGTGTTTTAAGCCTTTTCAAAGTCTCAAGGAAATGCATACACTAAACCTGCAATATTATTTTATAAACAAAATCTACACAATTTTTAGAATCCAACGGCATATTATTTGTAATTTTTGGCCCAGTAGATCTTTTTCTATGAATTTTTGAAGTTGGACAAATTTTCTGGAAAATAATTAATCTCTAAAATACGACGGGGGGAATATTCCGGGAATATTCCCCGCTGACGGGTGGGTCCCAGTCGACCGGCGGTTGACTGGTCAGCGCGGTCAGGCCACAGTCAGCGGCCGATCTGGGCCGTTTGTGGCCGATTCGACGGCCGGAAACGGTCGCTGTGGACTCATTGGCGGTGGTCGGCGTGGAAGGCGGTGGCGGCTCTGGCGAGGTGTTCCGGCAGCGGCGGCGGTCTTCCGGCGACCTACAGGCAGGGAAAAGGAGGTGAGACGGCGGCAGCTAGGCGGCAGGGCGAAAGGGAGGCTCGGGGGCGGCGGCGCGGCCTCACCGGCGTTAATGGCGGCGGCGGCGGCGAACTCCGGCGAGAGATTCGGTGGGTTCGGCGGTGCTTCGGAGGGTTTCGAGAGGGGGAAAAACGCGGGGTGGCGGCGGCTTTAAGGGGAGGTGGCGGAGAAAGCGGAGGCGGAACAAATCCCGCGGAAAACAGAGTTCCGGTGAGCCTCGGCGTCCGTGCTCGTGTCGAGCACGATCCTCGGCAGTATGTGGTGAGTGGGCGGCGGCGGGCGGGCTACAGCGCACGCCTTGTAACGGTTATCCGATTCTTGGCAGGCGGCTCCGGGTGGGTCGCTGGGCCGCGGTGGGCTGGCGGGCGGCTGGCCGACGCGGTTCCTTTTTTGAACAAGAATCTGAATCGTCAATCTGCGGCTTGAAATTTTTCTGCACTTCTGAAATTTGGCCATAACTTTTGATCCAGGACCCCGATTTGGGTGAAACAAAGTTCTACGGATTCGTATTGACGAACTCTATGCATCTACGCATCTGGAATACCCAAAAAGTATCATTCTAGCAGATAAAAGGCAAAAGCCCTAGTAATCTCATATAAGAGATGGAAAGACAAATAAGTAGTGCTTTGGCCAAAAGCCTTTAAAAATGAATTTTTGCAAATATGATCATGAATGCAACGACATGTATGTATGCAGTGCCAAATCTAGAATTTGGGATGTGACAAGACTAACCCCTTTGAGATGAATCTCGTCCTCGAGATTCGATGTGGCTAGCAAATAGGTGTGGGTGGTCCTCTCGGAGGTCATCCTCTCGCTCCCAGGTGGCTTCCTCTTCGGTGTGATGGCTCCATTGTACCTTGCAAAACCTGATCGTCTTGCTGCGTGTAAATCTCTCCGCTGTTTCCAAGATCTTGACCGGTTTCTCCTCATAGGTCAAGTCGTTCTCCAGCTAAACCTCTTCAAGCGACACGGTGTCTCTCAATGGTGTATCCATCATCTCCGGATGGCACTTCTTCAGCTGAGACACATGGAACATGTCGTGAACAGTGGATAGAACCTCTGGCATCTGCAGCTGGTACGCAACCTCTCCTTTGAGTGCTAGGATCTTGTAGGGCCCTATAAACCGAGGAGCCAACTTGCCCTTAATCCCAAATCGCTTAATTCCACGCAGAGGCGAAACTCTGAGGTAGGCTCGATCTCCAATCTCATACACCACCTCCTTGCACTTAGCATCAGCATAGCTCTTCTGCCTTGACTGTGCTACCTTCAGCCTATCTCGAATCAAACTGACCTTCTCCTTAGCATCCTTGATCAAATCAGGTCCAAACAACTGACACTCACCTACACCATCCCACAGCAATGGTGTTCTGCACCTCCTACCATATAGTGAAGGAAATATGCCCTGAGAGGCAATAATAAAGTTGTTATTATGTATTCCTTGTATATGATAGATGTTTATTTTGCATGCTATAATTGTATTGATAGGAAACATCAATACATGTGTGTTCAATAAACAAAAAGGGTTCCTAGTTATGCCTCTCTTATAGACTAGCTTGTTGATTAACAAGATGATCAAAGTTTCCTGATCATGGATATTGGATGTTGTTAATAACAAGGTCACAGCATTTGTGAAATGATGTGATGAACATTCATCCGAAGTATAGCATTACGATCAAGTCATTATGTTTATATTGCTATAACATCATACAAAGTAGTCTTAGTCCTTAGACCATGAGATCATGTTAATTGCTAACACCAGAAGAGTATCTTGATAACATCAAACGTCACACCATAACAGGGTGACCATAAAGATGGGTTCAGTGCTATGAAGGTGTTATGTTGAGGCTCATGGATCAAGAGTGGAATTTTTCAATCCCGATGATGGATAGATATACTCTAGGCCCTCTTGGTGATATCACATTAAGATAGCTTGCAAGCAAGTGATGTCATCACTAGAATGTTATATCACGGGAACGAGAAAAGAGTGCATGTCGGTAACAAGATCAAACTAGGTATTTGGATAGCGATGATCGAATCTCGGACATGTATTATATCATGAGACAAAGGGATTAAATTTCTGACGTTAAAGGTTCTCACGATCACAGAAGTCATCGTTGAATATGCAGGAGTCAGTATGGATCTCAAGGTCCCACTTCTGATTATTGATCTGAGAGGAGTCTCAATCATGTCTGCATTATTCGCGAACCGTAGGGTGACACACTTAAGGGTTACCGGACACCATTTAGGAGCACATATGTTCCAGACAAAAGGTTTGCAAAGCACAGGAAATGTTTCGATAGAAACAGGAATTGTTTCGATAGAAACCAGAATTGTTTCAGGTGAAATTGCAGAAAGTGGTTCTGCATGTGATATTGAAATGTTGCAAGGGGTTTTATGTGAATGTTTGTTAATTAAAGTAATTAACAAAATTCTGAATAAAATAAATAAAAGAGTTTTATTAATTGAGAGTTGCATTTAATTTGGTGGAAATTAAATACATGAGAGTGGGATTTTGGGTGGAGGCCATGTTTATGTGAGTGGAGGTTCACCACATGAATGAAGGAGGGGAGGAGTCCCCCCCCCTCATGTGCCGGCTATGGGAGGGGAGGGGTATCCCTCCCTCCTATATAAATCCCCCCTCTCCCCTCTCACAAACTACACCTCCCCGTGAAGGATCTCTCTTCCCCTCTAGATATTCTTCCATGGTCTCGGATTAGCGAGATACATGTTCCCGGTGGCCTTGTGTCTGGAAGGAGTTGCTGCTTCCGCTGATTCACTGGAGCGAGGAGGTGGAGGTTGTCCGGTGGCTTGAACGTGTGTGCGAGGACGGATGCGCTGCTGATTTGCGGCGCTCGGACTTCCACATGATCTTGAGATCGGCAAGCGTACGACTACATCAACCACGAGTTCCTACTCGTTAATAAAACTCGTTGTCTTCGAGGGTAAGTTCTCCATGGATGTATGTCCACCCGTTGCTCTGTATATCTAGTAGATAGATCTTGGTGTATAGTTCTCATCATAGGAAATTTTTTGTTTTCTATGCTGCGGACCCAACAGTGGTATCAGAGCCTGATCTATGCGTAGGTGCTTTGCACGGGTAGTACACATATGTTTATATGTGGGCGATGATGATCATGTTATTGCATCTTCTATGTACTTCGGATATTGGTGGCATAGTGGGATGAAGCAGCCCAGACCAACCTTACATGTCATCGTACATGAGACCGGTTCCACGACTAACATGCAACTAGTTTTGCATAAGTGGCTAGCGGGTATCTGTCTCTCCTACTATAGTCAATATCTGATTTACAATGAGTTGCTAATAACTTGGTTATCCTTGTTGTGGTTCATGTTCGTAGGTAAGACCGGTTCTATCTCCGAAAGCCCTAAGCCACGTAAAACTTGCAATTGATAAATTAGAGGCGTCTAGTTTAGATCGTTGCTAGGCTAGTGTCTTGATATGGTATTGTTGTAAGTAGATGTATGATAGATACTCTTACAACTCACTTAACGTGTAAGTTCCATAGACCTTGGCCTTACACACAAAGGAATGATAGAGATCATACCACGATGCAAATGATAGAGATCAAATGCATGGACCATATCACCTCACTTCACACATTAGATGTTAGCATCTTATATTGCTAGTTTGGCGCTTTTGGTAGCATTATAAGATGATCCCTCATTTAGATATCAATATAAAATGTGTTCTTCCTTAAGTATGCACCGTTTTGTGGATCGTGTTTTGAGGCATCACGTGATGATCGGGTGTTCTCGACTCTACGCTTTCATACAACGGGTGTAAGACAGTTTTACACACGCGAATACTAAGGTTCTTACTTGGCGAGCCTAGCATGTACAGACATGGCCTCGGAACACGGACCGAAAGGTTAAGCATGAGTCATATAGTTGATATGATGCCCATATAGATGCTCGCCTTTGAAGCTACACCGACTCACGTGATGATCGGACTTGGTGTAGTGGATTTGGTTCATGTAATCACCAAAAGGACACGAGGGATGTCGTTTTTCAGTGGGAGTTCATTAGTAATTTGGATTAGTTGAACTCAATCTATCATAAACTTAGTCTAAATATATTTTACAAATTCTATTGTAGATGGCACCACCTGCTTTTAATTTCAATGTGTTCATGGAGAAAGAGAAGCTTGCTGCGAATGGTAGCAACTTCACCAACTGGGCTATGAATTTGAGGATTCTCCTCACTGCTGCACAAAAGCAATATGTGCTAGAGGCGCCGCTAGGACCCCCACCATCTCCTGATGCCCCTGACGAGGAAAAGAACGTCTATATAGCTCGTCAGGAGGACCACAACTTAGTTCATTGCGGCATACTGTATGGGCTAGAGCCAGAACTTCGAAAATGTTTCGAAAATGGCAATGCCTTTGATACCATGGGAGAATTGAAAATGATTTTCGATACCCATGCTGTCATAGAGAGTTATAATGCTTCTGAAAAGTTCTTTAGCTGCATGATGGAAGAGAACAGCTCCGTTAGTGAGCACGTACTCAAAATGTCTGGGTACGCCGATAAGCTTGTGTCCTTGGGAATAACGATTCCCATTGACTTAGGCATACATCGTGTTCTCCAATCTCTGCCACCTAGCTACAAGAACTTCGTGATGAACTATAATATGCAGGGCATGAAGAAGTCTCTTCTCGAGCTTCTGTTAATGCTTAAGACTGCAGAAGTGGAGACTAGGAAAGAACATCAAGTGTTGATGATCAATAAGACCACCGGTTTCAAGAAGGACAAGAAAGGAAAGTAGAAGGGAAAGAAGGACGGCAAATCTGTTGCCGCGCCTGAAAAGAAACCCCGAGCTGGCCCTAAGTCTGACACCGAGTGCTACTATTGCAAGGGGACTGGCCATTGGAAGCACAACTGCCCAAGTATTTGGCGGACAAGAAGGCCGGCAAGGCAAACAAAGTTATATGTGATATACATGTTATTGATGTATACTTGACTAGTACTCGCAGTAGCACCTGGGTATTTGATACGAGATCGGTTGCTAATAAATGTAACTTGGTTCAGGGGCTGCGGAACAAGCGACAACTAGCAAGGGATGAGGTCACGATGTGGGTCGACAATGGATCAAGAGTTGATGTGATCGCCGTCGGAACGCTGCCTCTCCATATGCCGTCGGGATTAGTTATAAACCTGAATAATTGTTATTTGGTGCCTGCACTGAGCATGAACATAGTATCCAGATCGTGTTTGATGCAAAGTGGTTATTCGTTAAGTCTGAAAACAATGGTTGTTCGATTTATATGAATAATATCTTTTATGGTCATGCACTTGTGTTGAATGGTTTATTTCTGTTGGATCTCGATAGTAGTATTGCACATATTCATAATGTTGATTCTAAAAGTATTAAACTTGATAATGATATATCTGCATATATGTGGCACTGCCGTCTAGGTCATATTGGCATTAAACGCATGAAGAAACTCCATTCTGATGGACTTTTGGAATCACTTGATTTTGAATCATTTGATACATGTGAGCCATGCCTTATGGGCAAGATGACTAGAACGCCGTTTTCCGGTTCAATGGAACAGGCGATGATTTATTGGAAATCATACATACCGATGTGTGTGGACCAATGAGTGTGTCGGCGCGAGGTGGATATCGTTATTTTGTTACCTTCACGGATGATTTGAGTAGATACGGGTATATCTATTTGATGAAACATAAGTCTGAAACCTTTGAAAAGTTCAAAGAATTTCAGAATGAAGTGGAAAATCATCGTAACAGAAAGATCAAATTTCTGCGGTCCGACCGTGGACAAGAGTATCTTAGTTACGAGTTTAGCACACATATGAAATACTGTGGAATAGTTTCACAACTCACGCCTGTCGGAATACCACAACGTAATGGTGTGTCAGAACGTCGTAATCGTAATTTATTGGATATGGTTTGATCTATGATGTCTCTGACTGACTTGCCACTGTCATTTTGGGGTTATGCACTGGAAACCGCTGCATTCACTTTAAATAGGGCACCATCTAAATCCTTTGAAAAGACACCGTATGAATTATGGTTTGGAAAAAAACCTAAGCTGTCATTTCTTAAAGTTTGGGGATGCGATGTTTATGTGAAGAAACTTCAATCGGATAAACTCGAACCCAAAGCGGAAAAATGCGTCTTCATAGGATACCCTAAGGAAACGATTGGGTATACCTTCTATCACAGATCCGAGGGCAAGGTCTTTGTTGCCAAGAATGGATCCTTTCTTGAGAAGGAGTTTCTCGCGAAAGGTGTGAGTAGTCGGAAGGTAGAACTCAAAGAGGTTATTGAACCTTCTCTTCATGAAATGGCGAGTAGCGCATCACCGGAAGTTGTTTCGGAGTTGACTTCACCTAATGAAGAGAGAGCTAATGATATTGATCATGAAACTCCGAAAGAGGACACTACCAAACCTCGCAGGTCAAGCAGGACACGTGCAGCTCCTGAAATGTACGGCAATCCTGTTATGAATTTCATGATTGATGAAATAGATGACCCTGCGACGTATGAAGAAGCGATGATGAGCCCTGATTCCAACAAATGGCTAGAAGCCATGAAATCCGAGATGGAATCCATGTACGAAAACCAGGTTTGGACCTTGGTGGACTTACCTCACGATCGAAAGGCCGTTGAGAATAAATGGATTTGCAAAAGAAAAACTGATGCTGATGGTAATGTAACCATCTATAAGGCTCGACTTGTCGCAAAGGGGTTTCGACAAATTCAAGGAGTTGACTACGATGAGACATTCTCTCCCGTAGCGATGCTTAAGTCGGTTAGGATTATGTTAGCAATTGCTGCATATTTCGATTATGAAATATGGCAGATGGATGTCAAAACTGCGTTCCTCAATGGTAATATGGAAGAAGAGTTGTATATGATACAACCTAAGGGTTTTGTCGGTCCTAAGGATGCTGATAAGGTGTGCAAACTTCATCGATCCATCTATGGACTGAAGCAAGCATCCCGGAGTTGGAATCTCCGCTTTGATGAGGTGATCAAAGAGTTTGGATTTGTCCAAACTTATGGAGAGGCTTGTATTTACAAGAAAGTGAGTGGGAGCAATGTGGCATTTCTGATATTATATGTGGATGACATATTATTGATTGGAAATGATATAGATCTTTTAAACAGTGTTAAAAGTTATCTAAACAGCAAATTTTCGATGAAGGACCTTGGTGAAGCTTCATATATATTAGGCATTAAAATCTATAGAGATAGATCAAGGCACCTAATTGGGCTATCGCAGAGTACATACCTTGATAAGATATTAAAGAAGTTTAATATGGATGGAAGTAAGAAGGGGTACTTACCTATGTTGCAAGGCAAGACATTGAGTAAGACTCAAAGTCCGGCTACGGCAGAAGAAAGAGGGATAATGGATAAGATCCCCTATGCCTCAGCCATAGGCTCTATAATGTATGCCATGCTATGTACAAGACCGGATGTGGCACATGCTATTAGTTTGACTAGTAGGTACCAATCTGATCCGAGTTGAACCTTTGGATAGCGGTCAAGAATATCCTTAAGTACTTGAGAAGAACTAAGGATATGTTTCTTGTATCTGAAGGTGAAGAAGAGCTAGTCGCTAAGTGTTATGTCGATGCTAGCTTTGACACGATCCGGATGACTCTAAGTCTCAATCCGGATCGTATTTCTCTTGAGCGGAGCAGCGGTTAGTTGGAGGAGCTCCAAACAACTGTGGTGGCTGGATCAACGAATGGCGGAATATGTTCTTTGCTTGAGCGGTAGCGGGAAGCGGTTTGGATGAAAGAGTTCATAACGGAACTAGGTGTGGTTCCTAGTGTGTTGGAACCAATGGTGATCTATTGTGACAATAATGGAGCCATAGCCAACGCCAAGGAACCAAGGTCTCACAAGAATTCCAAGCATATTAAGCGCCGGTTTCACTCCATCCGCGAGCATGTCAAGGATGGAGATATAAAGATTTGTAAAGTGCACACAGACCGGAATGTAGAAGATCCGTTGACTAAAGTACTCCCTAGGGCAAAACATGATCAACACCAGAACTCCATGGGTGTTAGATTTATCACTATATAAACTAGATTATTTTCTCTAGTGCAAGTGGGAGACTGAAGGAAATATGCCCTGAGAGGCAATAGTAAAGTTGTTATTATGTATTCCTTGTATATGATAGATGTTTATTTTGCATGCTATAATTGTATTGATAGGAAACATCAATACATGTGTGTTTAATAAACAAAAAGGGTTCCTAGTTATGCCCCTCTTATAGACTAGCTTGTTGATTAACAAGATGATCAAAGTTTCCTGATCATGAACATTGGATGTTGTTAATAACAAGGTCACAGCATTTGTGAAATGATGTTATGAACATTCATCCGAAGTATAGCATTACAATCAAGTCATTATGTTTATATTGCTATAACATCATACAAAGTAGTCTTAGTCCTTATACCATGAGATCATGTTAATTGCTAACACCGGAAGAGTATCTTGATAACATCAAACATCACACCGTAACAGGGTGACCATAAAGGTGGGTTCAGTGCTATGAAGGTGTTATGTTGAGGTTCATGGATCAAGAGTGGAATTTGTCAATCCCGATGACGGATAGATATACTATGGGCCCTCTCGGTGATATCACATTAAGATAGCTTGCAAGCAAGTGATGTGATCACTAGAATGTTATATCACGGGAACGAGAAAAGAGTGCATGTCGGTAAGGAGATCAAACTAAGTATTTGGATACCGATGATCGAAAATCGGACATGTATTATATCATGAGACAAAGGGATTAAATTGCTGACGTTAAAGGTTCTCACGATCACAGAAGTCATCGTTGAATATGCAGGAGTCAGTATGGATCTCCAGGTCCTGCTTCTGATTATTGATCTGAGAGGAGTCTCAATCATGTCTGCATTAATCGCGAACCGTAGGGTGACACACTTAAGGGTTGCCGGACACCATTTAGGAGCACATATGTTCCAGACAAAAGGTTTGCAAAGCGCAGGAAATGTTTCGATAGAAACAAGAATTGTTTCGATAGAAACCAGAATTGTTTTGGGTGAAATTGCAGAAAGTGGTTCTGCATGTGATATTGAAATGTTGCAAGGGGTTTTATGTGAATGTTTGTTAATTAAAGTAATTAACAAAATTCTGAATAAAATGAATAAAAGAGTTTTATTAATTGAGAGTTGCATTTAATTTGGTGGAAATTAAATACATGTGAGTGGGATTTTGGGTGGAGGCCATGTTTATGTGAGTGGAGGTTCGCCACATGAATGAAGGAGGGGAGGAGTCCCCCCCTCATGCGCCGGCTATGGGAGGGGAGGGGTCTCCTTCCCTCCTATATAAAGCCCCCTCTCCCCTCTCACAAACTACACCTCCTCGTGAAGGATCTCTCTCCCCCTCTAGATATTCCCCCATGGTCTCGGATTAGTGAGATACATGTTCCTGGTGGCCTTGGAGTGCAGGAAGGTTCTTTGCTTCACTGATTCGCTGGAGCGAGGAGGTGGAGGTTGTCTGGTGGCTTGAACGTGTGTGCGAGGACGGATGCGCTGCTGATTTGCGGCGCTCGGACTTCCACACGATCTTGAGATCGGCAAGCGTACGACTACATCAACCACGAGTTCCTACTTGTTAACAAAACTCGTTATCTTCGAGGGTAAGTTCTCCATGGATGTATGTCCACCTGTTGCTCTGTATCTAGTAGATAGATCTTGGCGTATAGTTCTCATCGTAGGAATTTTTTTGTTTTCTATGCTGTGTACAGTACATCGAACGGTGACGTCTTGATGCTAGTCTGGTAGCTGTTGTTGTATGAAAACTCAACATAAGGCAAATTTCTCATCCCAGCTAGAGCCATGAGCTAGAGCGCATGCTCTCAACATATCCTCCAAAATCTTATTCACTCTCTCGGCTTGTCCATCCGTCTGGAGGTGGAAAGCTGTGCTAAATTCCAACCTCGTTCCCAATGACTCATGTAGCTGGCGCCAAAAGTGAGAGGTAAATTGGGTGCCTCTATCCGACACAATGCTCTTAGGAACTCCATGCAGGCACACAATTCTGTTCATGTAGATTTTGGCTAATTTAGCACTAGTGTAGGTGGTCTTCACGGGTATAAAGTGGGCTACCTTGGTTAAGTTCTCAACCACTACCCAAATAGAGTCGTATCCTGACCTCGTCCTAGGCAGTCCTGTGATAAAATCCATTCCAACTCTATCCCACTTCCAATCAGGTATCGACAATGGCTGTAGCAATCCCGCTGGCTTCTGGTGCTCAGCCTTTACTCTACTACACACATCACATAAGGCAATATACTCTGCGATATCTCCCTTCATATTAACCCACCAATACATTTCCTTCAAATCCATGTACATCTTTGTGTTACCAGGATGTATGGAGTATGGCGAGTCATGGGCTTCCTGGAAAATCAACTTCCTAATCCCCTGATCGTTGGGCACGCACAAACGATCTCCATACCATAGTGCTCCTTGTTCATCTTCGTGAAATCCTTCCGCCTTTCCCTTGGGTATGTTTTCCTTTACCCTCCTTAGTTCAATATCCTCCTTCTGAGCTTTACTAATTTTATCATAAAGTGTTCGCTTGATTTCCATTGCTGCTAAATATCCCTCAGATACTATCTCCAATCTGAGATCCTTGAATTGCTCACACAAATTCTTGGGTAGCTCTGCCACGGTCAAACCATTAGCATACACCTTGCGGCTTAGCGCATCTGCTACAACATTAGCCTTTCCGGGGTGATATTGCAGACTCATGTCATAATCCTTTATGAGCTCCAACCATCTTCTCTGCCTCATATTCAACTCCTTCTGTGTGAATATGTATTTCAAGCTCTTGTGGTCCGTGAATACATCGCAATGCTTGCCCATCAAATAGTGCCTACATACCTTGAGCGCATGCACAACTGATGCTAATTCCAAGTCATGCGTGGGGTAATTCCGCTCATGGTGTTTAAGTTGGCGTGAGGCGTAGGATACCACTCTCCCATCTTGCATCAACACACTTCCAAGTCCTTGACAAGATGCATCGCAATACACTTGGAAATCCTTCTGAATATCAGGCAAACACAAAATAGGTGCGGTCACCAAGCGTTGTTTCAGTTCCTGGAAACTAGCTTCACACTCTTCTGTCCACTCAAATCCTTTCTCCTTCTTTAATAACTCAGTCATTGGCTTCGAAACCTTGGAGAAGTTTTCTATGAACCTCCTATAGTATCCAGCAAGTCCCAAGAAACTTCGAATATCTCCCACATTCTTGGGTGACTCCCATTCCGTAACTGACGCCACCTTGCTTGGATCAACTGCAACTCCTTCACCTAACACTATGTGTCCTAGAAATCCCACAGTTTTCAACCAAAACTCGCACTTGCTAAACTTAGCATATAGCTTATGCTCTCTCAACTTCTCCATAATTAGGCGCAAATGCTTCTCATGCTCATTTTCATCTTTAGAATAAATCAATATGTCATCGATGAACACCACGACAAATTTATCCAAGTACTCCATGAATACCTTGTTCATCATGGTCATGAAATATGCCGGAGCATTCGTTAGTCCAAAAGACATAACCATATACTCATATAAACCATACCTAGTGGTGAAGGCGGTCTTTGGTATGTCCTGCTCACTGATCGAACAAGTCATTTATATTGGGTAGAGGATATTTATTTTTGATGGTAACCTCATTAAGCGAGCGATAGTCCACCACCAGCCTCTTACTACTATCCTCCTTCTCCACAAATAGAACAGGTGCACCCCAAGATGAAGAACTTGGTTGAATGAATCCCTTGTCCAACTGTTCTCTAAGTTGCTTCTTCAATTCCTTTAGCTCATCCACATCCATCTTGTACGGCCTCTTGGCTATCGGTCATGTTCCCGGCATCAAGTCAATAAGAAACTCCACGTCCCATGTTAGGTGGCATCCCTGGTAGTTCTTCCGAAAACACATCGGGGTACTCTCTCACTACGGGTACGGTGTCCATGCTAACCCCCTTAAGAGAGTTCACCTTAGTACCCTTAAGACGTGCTGCTGACTTGAACTTAATCTTTATGCCTTGTGGTGTCCTAAGAGAGATGGCACGTTGTCCACAATCTATCTGGCCATCATGCTCGGACAACCAATCCATGCCCAGTATTACATCTAGTCCTTGCGACTCCAAAACTACCAAATGTGCTAGAAAGCTGTGTGCTCCAATTCCTATGGTAAGATCACGGTATCCCTTACTAGCTAGTATCTCTCCTCCTGGTGAGCTCACTCTAATAGTCCCTTTTAGTGACTCAGTGGCTAACTTATGTCTATCCACAAATGCCCGTGATATGAATGAATGCGATGCACCAGTATCAAATAGAACAAGTGCAATATGGGAATCGATTGGAAACTTACCAATCACGAGATCCGGCTCATCACGGATTTCCTCCACATTCACATGGTTCACATTCGCCTTCTGGTTGGGTCCAAGCTTGGGTCCTACTCCCGTGTTCTTCTCCGGGCAGGTACTAGCATAATGGCCCAGCTTCTTGCACTTGTAGCACTCCACATTGCTGAGGTCCTTCTTGCTCACATAGTCATGTCCATTGTTCCTCCCAGAGTTGCCGTGGTGGCTCCTGTGACCATTATGGTGGCGGTCATTTCCTCCATGGTGGTGGTTGTCACTCCTGTGACCATCGTGGCGATGTCCATTGCTTCCACGGTGGCTGCGGTCATCTCCGTCATGCCTAGAATGTCTAGAGTGTCCATCATAAGAGATGCGGGCGCGGTGGTGTGATCCTGAGGAGTGATGGCTGTTCTTCCTCTTGCGTCGCTCCACCTGATGTTGTTTCCATTCCAGAATTCTGGCCTTGTCCATCAACTCCTGAAATGTCGGGCAATAAACCACAGATAGCTAAAATGAGAGCTCATCACTGAGACCATCCAGGAACCTCTCCCTCCTCTTGGCATCAGTGTCCACATCCTCAGGGGCGTAGCAAGAGAGATTGTTGAATTCCTCTATGTAATCCGCCACAGTGCGGTTTGTTTGGCGCAGGTTGCGGAATTCCTTCCTCTTCAGGCTCATAGTCCCGGCAGATACGTGGTTCGCCTTGAATCCTTCCTCAAACATAGCCCAAGTAACTATGTCCAGTGGGTGGGTGATCTGGAAAGCATCCCACCAAGAAGCAGCTGATCCTTCCAGCAAGTGAGCAGCAAACTTCACCTTTTCAGCATTAGTGCAGCCAACGGTCACCAAGTCCTTGTTCACAGAACGAAACCAGTCGAGAGCAACCATGGGCTCAGGTGCAGAGGAGAACTTAGCTGGCCTCAGCCTCAAGAACCTAGTGAGAGCATCCCCCTGCGGCTGATTGTTCCCGTTGTTGTTGTTGTTGTTGTTGTTGTTGTTGTTGTTGTTGTTGTTCTGAGTTGCCATGAACTGCGTCATCACTTGGGTCATCTGTGCTTGAGCGGCCATGAGCTGAGCCATCTCATCAGGTCGGCGACGAGACATCTGCGGTTCAGTACAGGTAAGATTAGAAAGAAGCAACTACAGATAAGTAACAGCCCGCTACCCATGCAACATGCTCAAAGCCACAACAAAGCATCCACAACAACCATAAGCAATCACCACATGAGCAATCACACACACAAACATTGTTCCAGGTTTTCCTTAACAGTATATAGCTACAAAATAATTTAAAAATGCTGGTAACAACATTTGACAAAGCAAAAAACAACAAAAATAAGCAAAACCAGAAATCTGGCAGAACAGTTCTGTCCTGTTCACGATTTTTTTTTGCCTGACTTAAAAGCGTCAGGAATTTTTGCTGATTTTTTTGCATATACTAAAGGTAATTACGCACAAGATTCCAATTTCTCAGATTTTTCGCAGTTACCAAAAAAAATGAAAAATCGATGCAATGATTCAGCAGATTCAGTAAAAACACGAATTTTACCCAAACTTGTCCAAAATCATTTAATAAATCTCACGAAAATTCCTGAAACTTCAAGGTACTTAATTGAGCAATCTAAACACGATAAGCTAATGGTGCATAAGTTTACATTGTTCGATGCCTAAGACTAACGAATTTCTCTAACAAAGACTAGTTCTGGAGGACCATCTCTAACTATTTGATGAACATGTTGCAATAGGTTCTGGAGTCCATGCGCTGACGCTTCGATCCTCGTGCATGCCACGGTGGTGGTGTGTACACATCTCCCGAGTCTTCTTCACTTGAGTCCTCGAATTCCACCTCTTCGGGGTCCTCCTCGCTTCCTTCAACATAAGCGTCCGCTGCATCTCCTCCATCATCGTCATCGCTTCCTTCATCATCGCTGCCTCCATCATCATCATTGTTACCTCCTCCACCATTGTTACCTTCATCTCCATTATCTGCATCATCGTCATCATCACTATCATCATCACCATCATTCTCATCATCGCCATTGCCATTATTTGGTGGAGGATTCTGCTGTGCTTGAAGGGCAGCAATCTGTGTAGCCATATCCACTATAGTTTGATCACGCTCAGCCACCACTTGATTCCTTTCCACAATGGTTTGGTTCAGCGCTGCAATCGTGGCATCCCTGCCAATGAGGGCTTGCTCCATTGTGTTCACAGCAGTGTGCAAGGTTTCCATCTCATACCCTTGCAAATGCATAGTGCCCTAAAAATAATCCAACTCCTCCTTTTGCTGCATCAACTTCTCTTCTCTCTCCCAAGCTTTAATCTCCATGTATTCTAATTGCTTCTCATGGAGTGGCATATTGTTCCGATTGCCTGTGGTAACCATCACGTTCCCATCCTCATTCTGACTCCCAAATGCAAGGAAAGGTGAACCTGCTGGCAGTCGGTGTCGGTGGAGATAGCACAGGCGTGATAGTGTCTCATGCATGGCCGACTCCACTCCTTGCTCCCAGGTAAGGTACTTCTTGGTGCGGTTCAGGTTCTCAACACCAGGCATGGTGGGATCTGCAAGAACAATAGCGGTGATCTCCTAGATGCGATCTCTAGGCACATAGGTGTTCATCCTCCTCCCTTTGAACATCGGCATTAGCATGCCTAGTGTCTGGCAAAGCTCCGCCAACTGTCTTGCGAAGGGTCTTGGTGACTGGAAATCAGCATACTCAACTCTGGTGGCATCTCCCATCTATCAGTTGCAAAGAGGAAAGAGTGATAACAACAAAGGAAAGGAATTTACCAGAATGAAAGGCATAAGAATAAAGACAAAATTTAAAATAGGCTTCAGTAAATATAAGGCTTCCTATTCCAATCCTAGGTCACGATCCTACAGTCAACACACTGCTCTGATACCATCTGTAACACTACAGTACTGAAAAGACTGTAGCTTCTACTCAACATGCCAATCCCTGGATCGGTTTATTGGATTACATAGAACATAGATGAAATAACAAAGTAATAATACGTGTATCATAAATAACGAAGATCCAGAAGATTCAATTATTACAAAAATTCGCTTAGCTCGAAGGCTAGCTTACACATTATTCAAGTAGCAACACAAATAAAGATACTACTCCATCTTCAAATTGCCCACGAGGGAACAAGTGTCGAGTGGAGTACCGCGACCTATTTCGATCACTCGGAATCAGTATAACCTGCAACATGAAACGTAGCAGCCCCGAAGGGTCAATACATGGAATGTATGGCAAGTAGCGCTAAGGTAAGAAGACAATGCACCTAGCATCTACATGCTTATTTGGATAGTGGAGCTTTGGCTAGCTTGCACTTTTCAAACACATTGATCCTACTTTCATAAACCATTTAATTCACATCAACCCATTAAGTTCACCCATTAAGTTTTAATAATTAGAAAATAAGGATGAGTGAGAATATGTCATAGTCTCAAGATCAAGCAACTCAATCGTCCGTAACCGAGGACACGGCTAAGTACTTAGTTTTTACACCCTGCAGGGGTTTGCACACTTTACCCATGTGACCTGGCCGACCCAGCTCGTACCACCATACTCATATTGTGTGATGATAGGGAGAAGTCCAAGATGGGACCTTTCGGGAAGTAGATCACCAAACCCCACTGCGCTCCGGTCCCAACCTATCATTTACTACATCTCTGGCTACGCTGGGTTCGGATCACCACGACCTACTAAGTCCAACCAGCCAACCATTCTTACTGGCACATGGTTGCACACGTAAGCTACCATAACAAGGAGAACCAATCCTTCTCAGTACCCTAGGCGGCATTCCCCACCATTATCCACACTACGTTGACCATCCAACCATTCCGCCCAGGTAGTTCATTAACATTAAGTTGTTTTAGTTTGAAGCAAACACAACTCCACCATAGTGTGATCCCTTTTCCCCTGTCTTCATAGCAGGTCTAAGCACATCTACTGAGCGGGGCTCAACTACAAGGAATTCCTACCACAATATATAGGATATAGCATAGCATAGTAGTACTACACAATAACTACAGAAATACACTACACATGCATAAGAGAAAATAGTAGGACAATGGTATGAACAAAATAACATCTACTTGCCTTGGCGGTAGGATTCGAGGGTACAATCCTCGCAGAAACAAGCGTTGCACTCGTCACAATCTACACGATACAAAACAACACATAAACAACAAACACAATCATAAGCAAGTGCACAAATGCATGCATGATAGCTTAACAAGGTTTTCAGTAAACTCTCGGTGTTCTCTCATGTTTACTACTACTGCATGATGCATGGAAAATCTTTAATGCAATGAAAACAAGACTATGCAATTTGTGAACCCAATTAATAGGCTTTTAGGAAAAACACTAAACTTCTACAGTAAACAGGGTTGTAAGACCTTGGCAAAAATACTACTGTGTAGGTAACATTATTTAAAACCAGGGGCAATTGGAATCACGCAAAAAGGGGTTATAGAACTTTTTCTACAATTTTTATAGTGTTTTAAGACTTTTCAAAGTCTCAAGGAAATGCATACACTAAACCTGCAATATTATTTTATAAACAAAATCTACACAATTTTGTGAATCCAATGACATATTATTTGCAATTTTTGGCCCAGTAGATCTTTTTCTATGAATTTTTGAAGTTAAACAAATTTTCTGGAAAATAATTAATCTCTGAAATTCGACGGGGGAATATTCCTGACGGGTGGGTCCCAGTCGACCGGGGTTGACTGGTCAGCGCGGTCAGGCCGCGGTCAGCGGCCGATCTGAGCCATTTGTGGCCGATCCGACGGCAGGGACGGTCGCTGCGGAATCACCGGCGATGGTCGGCGTGGAAGGCGGCGGCGGCTCCGGCGAGGTGTTCCGGCGGCGACGGCGGTCTCCCGGCGACCTGCAGGCGGGGAAAATGGAGGTGAGACGGCGGCGACTAGGCGGCAGGGCGAAAGGGAGGCTCGGGGGCGGCGGCGCGGCCTCACCAGCGTTAATGGCGGCGGCGGCGGCGAACTCCGGCGAGAGATTCGGCGGGTTCGGCGGCACTTCAGAGGGTTTCGAGAGGGGGAAAAACACGAGGTGGCGGCGGCTCTAAGGGGAGGTGGCGGAGAAAGCGGAGGCGGAACAAATCCCGTGGAAAACGGAGTTCCGGCGAGCCTCGGCGTCCGTGCTCGTGTCGAGCACGGTCTGCTCGACGGCTCTGGCTGGCAGGTCGGCCCGGGCGGCGGGGCGTTACGCTGTGCGATAGCAACTATCAACGGCTATCACCGCTGGTGGCTCCCGGGTGGGTCGCTGGGCCGCGGTGGGCTGGCGGGCGGCTGGCCGACGCGGTTCCTTTTTTTTTGAACAGTAACTGAAACTGACTGAACTGTTTGCAGTTTCTGAAATTTTTCTGCACTTCTAAAATTTGGCCATAACTTTTGATCCAGGACTTTGATTTGGGCGAAACAAAGTTCTACGGATTCGTATTGATGAACTCTACGCATCTATGCATCTGGAATGCCCAAAAAGTATCATTCTACCAGATGCAAGGCAAAAGCCCTAGTAATCTCATATAAGAGATGGAAAGACAAATAAGTAGTGCTTTGGCCAAAAGCCTTTAAAACTGAATTTTTGCAAATATGATCATGAATGCAATGACATGTATGTATGCAGTGCCAAATCTAGAATTTGGGATGTGACAGGTAACCTCGGCAATGTCCATGGTGAAGGACTTAGGGTTTCGCGAAAAGAGAACGCTAGGGATTTCGTCGGATGTCAAGAAAACGATGGAGTCAAAGTCGCCTGAATATTAGGAAATTGCACTATTACAAGTTGCCTGGAAGATTTTTGGTACCCTTGTTTGAACTTCTCCTGTCCTATATATAATAGGTCGGGTCTCAAAGCTGTATGCGGATAGATTTTACATGCGTGATTACAATACCAACGCAATATCGGTTCATAGTCTCTTTCCTAATATAATCAAAGTCTTTGTCGGTTGCTTCCTTGGGCTATCATCTGAAATCTTCATGGGCCGGAAGCCTTTTATCCAGTATAGGGTAGTAAATCATAAGCATCCGAGTAATCATACCTATGTCAGGAATAGAGTGATCAATGGTGTTATTTTGTTTGTTTTGAGTAATGCTTGTGATCGTGTTACTTCTGGTTTAAATCATAATGATATTTGCTCCAATAAATAAATGTACAATTGGCTAGAGTCTAATGCTTTTGGTTCTATCTATAAGTTTCTTTGGAAATCTATGTTTCCTCTTAAGATACATATTTTCAGGTGGAAAATGCTTCAGGATGTTGTGTTGGACTAGAAATCCTATTTTCTCTTTCAATGTTGGTTTGTAATATTCCGTACTTTCTGATACTTTTGGTAGTTTAGGGTTGTAGTGCTAATAAGACATTGCACCGTAGGATTGTTCGAGATTAAACATTCACATCGGTCTTGTGTTAGTGCCCTAACTCACTTTCTTTTTGTAACCCCTAGTTTTTTTATAAAACTATATGCATACGAACACGTCACCGAATACCCGCATCGTTGAGCAAGATGCGCAAGACGACATCTCCAAAGGAGTCTCGCTGAAAGCACGATACGCGATGAGATCTTTTGTAGACCTGAAACCCCACACGCGCGGGAGGCACCCTATCAGGGGACGCGGTGGCTATGGGATGCTCTAGGTCGATACCCTCGCCCTTAGGACCTCGTGGATTGTTTCTACCCTCCCACTTAAAGAACAACGAAAAACGAGGAGTCGGATAACAAGGAAGGAGACAAAAGTAGATGAACACGAAAAATATATATTGATTAGTTGAATTTGTGTTATTCAATGGACCAGTCTTTCTATACAAGAAAAGGCAAAAATTCACTTTCATAAACCAAATCCGTCCTAATTCAGATAGTGTGCCCCATATCTCAGCACTCCATGATATGTCCATGCAAAAGAGGAGGATCGTGGACAAAGTGCACAAAAAATGTGGACAATTCGCACTTTCTTCTGTCACGCAGCTTATTTCGCCTGGAGATGGGATTAAGGTGATCGTAGAAGATAAATTGATTGTCTCGACCACACACACATTTTATGTTGAACACTTCTCAATTAGAGGCCATCTGGAGGGCGGTTTGGTGCAAGAAAACACTGGTTGTCAATGCAAAGCAAGATCCTTTGTGTCATATCCTATGTTGTTCCACTTTTGTGTGCCAACAAAACCATACTAGTTATTTTCGTTGAATAATTATTAATAAAAGGGGTTAATCATGTTACTAGAAAATAAATAGATTTGAGACTAGGATCCTAGTGGGTTGGTTTGAAACCGTGCACACCTATCACTATACCATGCTTAAATGACTTAACCATCAACACCATTTCAAAATAAGGATAATAAATCACCGCACAATCCCCACACAAATCTGACCATCATATCTATAATGTAGATTTTTGGCTCCCTGATCTCTAGTAATCCCGTTGTCTTAAAAGATTCGAAAATCATATTTACAAGCTTTAGAAAATTGTGAAACAATCAATATGTAACAAAACGATGTATCCTACATACATGCAAAATGTCAATTTCAAATAATTTTTATTATGAGGCACACAAAAATAAATAAAAGTGTGGATATGAGTATGTATATTTTCAAATCTCCAAACTTTTACAGATTTTGTCATTTTTATGTAGCACAAATACAAGAATTTTGCATTGAGATTTGGATGCTGGTAGGATACATCATTGACTATATCCAGAATTATTTTAAGATTTTTTAAACTTGTGAATATTTTGTGTGTGTGTGTGTGGAGGGGGGGGGGGGGGGTAAACCCTTTTGCTAGCTCTCATTTAGCCGGGAAATACAATAGGGCTCGATCGAATGGTTGTAGGTTGTTTGTATTTATATTTTTAGTGGGGTACTAGATTGGAGAAGGACGAATGTATGTTGTATATCTACCTTTTTTGTTTGCTTTTATAAGATTATTATCTACTTGATTTTTATTTTGTTAAATTTATCTCGGCGTTCGATCAATATTTGTGCCGTCCGATCGTATGTCACTATAATTAAACTAATTGTTTTGTAAATGAGAAGAATCATGTTAATTGTTGTTTTTGTATATCACATGATGTCTCCCGGTGGATCGTGACGGTTTTGTATCGTCCTTTTTTGGAAGTGGTCGGTGGTCGACTTTTTTCCATTTGCAATTGCACATAGATATACGATTGCGTATATCTCTTGCATGTATGAACTTTTTTCATATGCAACAATGCAAAAGTTTGCAACAGCGCACATGTGTGCAATTTTTAATTTTATATAATCTTTTTTGTTTTATTCTTCCATGTTAATTTGTAATTGGGCTTGTAGATGTTTATTTTTTAGGTTGTTTTAGGCTTTCTAGTTTTCGCATGAAAAGCCACGTAGATTTTTCGAAATGGGGGATAAACACCCTGGCCTCTGCATCAATAGATGCACACATCCTGTTTTATTACTGAGTTTGTCTATCTCGTTATTACAAACTCACGGGTCGCTTAAAGTCGCCACGTGTATTAACCACATAAAAATGACAAGCAAACATATATTAAACATTATCCAATCTACTAATATGCCGCCAAGAAGTCCGGTTGTAGATATCCTGAGCAACCATCAGGAGCCTGTTGCCACCAGTAGCCATAGGTTCTCGCTGCTCCATAGGTAGTAGAACCGACCACTGCTGAATCCAATGCACAACCATATGTATAACCTGCAAAAATTTTGTTCCTGCAATCTTGTTAAAAATAATGTTATTCCTGCAATTCCAAATAGACCAACATAAAGCTGAAACTCCAATCTGAATTCGAGCCTTAACGATCTTATCAATACCATTCAACCAATTTCCAAACCAATTTCCAAACATATTGGTAACATTAGCTGGTGGCGGGATATTAAAAGCGAAATGAATAACACGCCAAACCATTTGCGCAAAAAGACAGGAAATAAATAAATCTCGGTTGATTGAGAGCTTGACACTTCTTTTTTTAAACGAAGAGATCACCGGAACTCGGGAGCCACAAACACTTTTCTGTCATATATATGGCTACTTTCATTTTGCGGTGCATAACCATAATTACTTGCCAGCACAAAAGTCATCGAGAAAGATAAATTGGAGGAGAGGTAACTCGATGACAAATCTAATTTCTCATGCACGCATCAATCATCAAAGTCACAATGTGTCATTTCATCAGGGTGGAAGGATGGCACTCCCCGCTCCATGGATGGAAGAGTAGGCGACAAATTCCTTGGAGTCGCAAGTTACTTTGCTTCTCCAAAACATCGGGAAAAGCCAACGGGTAACAGGACATGCTCCCTCTCCCCTTCTCCCTCCTCCAATCCCACTGGCCCGTTTCGGTTTGACCTGACCAACCGCCGCCCCTCCCACGTCGCCCATTCCTCCTCCGTTCCATCCCATTCCGTTCCTCGTCAACCGCTCATCTGCGCCGGCAGCGTCAGGCAACCACGACAACGCCGCACCGGAGTCACACAGCCAGACAGCCGGCCGGCGGTTTCCCAGACTGCCACCGCGCTAAAATAGTATGTCTCCTCTCTACTATATCTTCCTCCTCTGAATAAGTTCCATTTGGCATCTTTCCTCCCGCTTCCGGTTCCATAGAAGGAGAATCATCACCATTCAACAAGGTGAGAGAAGAGATTCTTTCTTCTTCTTCTCCTCCCATGGCTTCTCCTCTTTTGATGTAGTTTCTTTTATTTTCATATATGGTTATATCTAGTGATCTTGATCGCGGTTCGTATCTGTAGTACTTGGACTTGATCATCAGTTTGATCTTTCTCTACGTTCTCTGCTGTGCTTCATGGAGTCTCTACTACTTTTCATCATGGGCTAAAACGCTTGTCTTTGCACAAAAGTTTGAATTATTTCTTCCAAGTATTCAGGGATACTTAACAATTGATGATGTAGGCTAGCTTAATTCCTACTCCTATCTTGTCCCACAACATTGTGATGTTGTCATTTTGAACTCTTCCTGCACGCCCAAAATCAGGCCGTAATTTACCTTTTTTTAATACTAGTATATTGTACTTCTGTAGTATTTCCTTGGGAGCATCAGCCGCTGTTTTGGATGCTTCCAATGCCAATACGGCTGCCTCGGGGAATCAGTGTGGTCTCCTCCCTGCCTTCTTGGTTTTGGTGTCTTGCTAACTGGACAAACAAACAATTATACCAATCTGGAACTTTCTTATGGATTAAAATATGTTTCATGTTTTTGCTGCTTCTTGTTGTACACTTGTACCAAGCATTTGTTTTCTCAAAAGTTTTTGATTGTCATCCTTTTTTTACAGTTCCTAGAGCCTCCCGTGCCTTACCACTTGTTGGATGCTTCCAAAGAGCTGTTAAGCACAGCTCTATGTTGGAGTATCATGACAGCTTTGGTTTTGCGCTGGTTTGTTTATTCGGTTTGCCTGAAAACGGCTGGTCAAACTCCATACCTTGAGCTTCCCAACATAAATCTAGACTAGAACACCCCCAACACGCATACATAGTTACTTCCCTGTTTTCTTCGACGAGAAAAGGTGATATTTTGTCTCAGGGTACTCTATGTCAATTAGTAGGTACGTAGGATTTTGCCCGCATACGGTTTGGTAACTACTGCAAATACTCCGTATAAGATGAGACTTCCCTTGCAACAGTAATTTCGGTCTTGCGTAGAAACAAATATGTAAGCTAATGTGTTGACAATTGTAATGTAGTCGTGTCCATCCCCCATTGCTTTGAGGATTTCTGTGGTTCTGTTTCGTTATCATCGGTTTGTTGATTGTTTCTGAAAGTCCTTATTTTGGTAGCCTGACTGCGGCATCAGCAGTTGCATCGCCCCATTTGGAACTTCCAATAGCTGTTTTAAGTTTCTTCAGGTCAACTTCTACTATTCCATTGAATTGATTGCATCAAACAAGACTAGGACATTTCTTTCTTTCTTTCTTTCTTTCTTTCTTTCTTTCTTTCTTTCTTTCTTTCAAGGTATAGATTGTTCCTTTTTTATGAGGTGGGTCACACATGCTTTGCTATCGTCTGCGTGACTGCGACGCAAATTTTGTGGTACTTGTTCCATTTGGTGTTTTGTCTATGAATGCTCAAGTAATTGCCAACTTATTTTGTATTTTGAGGGAATGTTTTTTTTAAGTCAGTTCTTGCTTATCCTTTCTTTTCTGATAGGTTGGTCCTATTTAAGTAGTATACTCCTGTTTCTAGATGGACAGCTGGTTCCTTTCTTATTTAGTCTTAGAAAACTTTTGATAGCTGTGTTTCAGAAGAATCAGTCTTGTATTGTCTTCGCCATGGAAACAACGAAACTTCCGTCTTCCTGACTTGTTCTTGGAACACCTTTTTCAGGCACTAGATTACCTCTGCTAGCTGCTAGCCAAGAGCTTTGGCACAAGAGCCATTCATTTGATGCTGGAAGAAGAAGCTGAGCTCAGAAAATGGACCAGAAAACCAACAGGAGGAAGGTAACATGTTTTCTCATCCCTTGAGGCAAAGTCCCATTAATCTAGATAATTATTACTAAGTATAGCTTTTCTCCTTCCACAGTCTCCATTTGGAAGGATATCTGGTGTTAGGGGTAGGAATTCTTCATCGACGCACGGTCATGAGGGCTCTATCAACAACACAGGTAGGTTCTGAATATCATTACATTTTCGACAAAGCAAAGTCAAAATGTTTTTCTCCTTTTGTAATTCGCGATAAGAGCAAACCATTTCCATGCGTGATGTGGAAAGTTCAAGCTTGACCCTGATGTTCTGGGACATGGCTATCATGCCAAGTTCATCTTTGGTTAAGACTAAAATTTATCCAAAATGATAATATTGTGTGCAAGTGCTAAATTTTGTGAATGTTGGCATGTTTGCAGTTGGTTTCAAAGAGAGTCCAGAGGAGTTAGAGGTGGCTTCGCCGTCTGCATCATCATCATCCTTCTTCAAAAGTACAAGTCTCAAATTTAGCAGTTTCAGTTCACCTTCTTCAACCGGCAGTACGCATATCGAGGCCTTTAGGTGCACTCACTGGTTTTCAAACTACATTTTAGGCACCGCACTTGGCACACTTCATGTCACAGATAACCTCGTATTTCTCCGTGAAGCTCAAATTCAGATATATTTTCTCCTTGGGTGTTCTGCCTCTCACAGGGTATTTGCAGCAACATGGAACGTCGCCGGAAAAACACCAGACATGGAGCTGAATCTGAATGATTTCTTGCCTTCTGATGACGACTCAGACATTTATGTTCTAGGGTATGTTACAACATCAAACAGCATAATTTTGCATAATCTTCTACATCTCCTATCAGATGGGGAACACCATTGGACTTGAACAGGCTTGATTTGTGGCTACATCACTGTGAATGCATTAACACACGAGAAAAGAAAAAACATTGCCATTGTCAGTTCCCTCTGCACCACAAATAATTTCATCACATCTCATGTTGTTTTCTTGTGGGGTACTTTTGCTTGGAAGGTCCTATTCTTGTGAAAACTATGTTTCAACTAACACGCTAGTTGCCAACTCTGAATTCCTCCTTGAGATAACAAGTACACCTTGTAGTGTAACATGGGCACATGTCAAAATGTGAAATATTTTGGGAGATTTTGTTTCAAAAAAAATGAAGTTAGATTTTTCACATGGATAAAGTGCAGATCGCGTTGTCAGTATCAAGTGCAGTTAACCTCAATTACTTGGAATCTTGATTTCCTCTGTAATGTTTGATGCAGATTCCAGGAGGTGGTCCCTCTGAATGCCGGGAACGTGCTTGTCATCGAAGACAACGAGCCGGCGGCGAGATGGCTCGCACTCATAAACCAGGCGCTCAACAAGCCTTCGTCATCGTCGCCGTTGACGAGCCGCTCCTTCAGCCAGTCCGCCTCCCCCATCTCCGCACTCCACAAGGCGAGCTCCAGCCCGCTCGACCCTTCGCTGTTCCACAAGAACGGCTCCTCCCCGAGGGAGGTTCGCCGTGCCGCAATCACTCGCGGCCGTCAGCTCAAGTCATGCACTTGCCCCGCGGAGAAGCCACCCCGGAACCGGCCGAACAACAGATCGCCTTCATCGTGCCTGATGATGCGCTGCGGCAGCAGCAAAAACCAGCGCCGGAACGCTGCCGAGGGCGACACGACGACGTCAGACGAGGAGGACGCCGACGTCGTCGTCGACGAGGAGGCGGCGTCGTCTTCCATGGTGTCCGATGCCACGCTGCTGCTGCGGCCGGCGGCGGCGGCAAGCCTGCAGGGGAGGTACTGCCTGGTGGCGTGCAAGCAGATGGTGGGTCTCTTCACGACGGTGTGGGCACGGCGGGAGCTGGTGGCGCACATCAGCCACGTCCGGCTCAGCTGCGTCGGCTGCGGCATCATGGGCCGCCTGGGCAACAAAGGGTGCATCTCCGTCAGCATGTCGCTGCACCAGACGTCCCTCTGCTTCGTGTGCAGCCACCTCGCCTCTGGCGAGAAGGACGGCGACGAGATCCGCCGCAACTCCGACGTCGTCGAGATCCTCAAGAGCACGCAGTTCCGCCGCATCTGCAAGCGCTCCGGACGCTGCATCCCGGAGCGGATCCTTGACCACGAGTACATCACTGTCTGACAACCACTGGTTCCTGAATCGGGTTCCGCCATTAATTAACCTCGAGCAATTCATTGCTTTTTTTGCAGCCGTGTGATCTGGCTAGGGGACCTGAATTACAGGATCGGGATGAGCTACACGGAGGCGAAGAAGCTGGTCGAGGCTCGCGACTGGGCGGCGCTGTTCGAGAAGGACCAGCTCAAGACGGAGAGGGAGGGCGGCGTGTTCCGGGGGTGGAGCGAGGGCGTCATCTCCTTCGCGCCGACGTACAAGTACTCGTGGAACTCCGACAGCTACTACGCCGGCGAAGACGATGGCGGCGGCGGTGGCCCCGCTTCGAAGAAAAAGCCGAAACGGAGGACGCCGGCGTGGTGCGACCGGATCCTGTGGCGCGGGGACGGGATCGCGCAGGTGGCGTACGTCCGCGGGGAGTCCAAGTTCTCCGACCACCGCCCCGTGTGCGGCGCGTTCATCGTCGAGGTCGCCGTCCTCGACAGTGCCGCCAAGATGATCAAGATCGTCGCCGCGACGGCCAGCATGAAGGTCGGAGCGGAGGAGCTGCTCCTGCCCCGGCAATCGTAGCTAGCAGCGCGAGCGCGCGAGCGACCTGAGCGTGCATCCGCCATTGATCTGCTCAAGCTGGTGCCAAGAAAGAAGCACTCGTCGCATCTCGTTGCGCGGACGCCACTGATAATTTAGGAGATAGCTCGCGGCGTACCTGTCGTTCTGTTGCGCTCTCAAGAATTGATCAGTTCTGACGCCAAATGTTACAGCTAAATCGCTCCTCAGACACCAAATGTTGAAACCAAATCACTCAGCTCTAATCCTGCACCTCTGAAGTCTGCACTAAATGTATGTAAAGTAGTTCACAGAAAACTATCTGAAGGTAAAAACTAGGAAAAGGATACTATTACCCGGCGGTAAACTTGTATTCACAGTCAATGTTTTAAAAATTAAGATCATAATAAAAATTCAACGTGTTCGCAATAAATTTCGTACTCAACGTTATGGCAATCATCTTTCTCACATTTGACGTGTAAAGCAAAAGGCGAAAACGAAGAGCATCAAACTGGTGGGACTAAACGTTTCCGCTACTAATTTCGATATCAACATGCTCACAGTCCTCTCTTTCGCATTGGACGTGTAAAGCAAAAGATGCAACACGAAGAGCACTCTGAATGGCTTCTATCTCGACGCTTTCTTAATCCAACTGCTTCGGCTTGCAACGTTCACGCAGTCAAACTCGCATTCTACGTATTCAGAATCAACTTGTTCGCATCAAACTTTACAGCCAACGTCGGAACTATCTCATTGGCATTTAACATATCCGCAATAAACTTCACAGTCAACATTATCACAACTATTTTCGTTAGCATTGTACGTGTGAAAAAAAAGACAAAAAAGAAGAGCAAAAAAGGTAAAAAACAACAGAAAGAAAACAGAGTAGGCACCAAAAAAACTCAAAAAGAAACAAAAATAATACAAAAAAATGTACGGAGGAGGTCACTACCTTGCAACCTCCACCACCGGCGATGTAATCCAAACGAAATAAGTGAGACCAAGCCCAGCCTAAAAACATACAACCGCACAAAAGCACGGGAGGCTGGTGCCAGGTCAGGTTGCTTCGCCTCCCAAGTGTTGTGCCATACGTCGCCGTCGTTGAGTCTTCTGTTCATCCTGCCGTCTCCCAGCGGCGTCAGTTTGTTTCGCCTGACTGTCCTCACGGTACCTATGCCTGCGGATGACCATGGGGATATGGGGAAGCAGGTCGTACGGGGGGAAGAGAGGACCTCTAGCTAACTCAATGCATACGCAAATAACCGAGAGAACAGTTTTTATATCGGATGTGTCTCTCACCAAAAGCTCTCGTTAGCGGGACACACCACACGACCTCGTTGAGGGATAACGCTAAGAACTGAGCTAGCGGCCGCGAGAACCCTCTTACGGCTCGAGTCTGTGTTGTTAGTTTGGCTATGAACATGAACGCTCTCATCCATCAGAATGATTGTACGCGAGAAATGGCGTTGCCACATCTACCGTCTCGGCTTCTAGCTCGATAATGAACGGGACCCACGCCCGCGAGAAACCGCAATCGGCATGGACTTACGCCGCCATGTTGTTGGGTTCGTAGCATAGAAAACAAAAAAATTCTTACGATATGAAGATCTAAACACCAAGATCTATCTACGTAGGTACAATCAACGGGTGGATATACATCCATAGAGAACATACCCTTGAAGATCGACAAAGTATTGTTAACAAAATAGATTTACTGGTTGATATAGTCGTACACTTGCCGATCTCAAGATCGTGATGAAGTCCAGTGGTTCCAGCAGGTCCAGCACCAGCACGTCCAGCACTGCAAAGCAGCGATGCATCCGTGATCGCACACACGTCTGGTCCACCAAACAACCTCCGCCTCCTTGCTCCAGCGATGCAGTGGAAGCAGCAACTCCTTTTCAGATAAAGCCACCGAAATATGTATCTCGCTAATCTGAAACCATGGAAAATAATTTCTAGAGGGGGAAAGAGATCCTTTGCGAGGAGGTATGAGTGAGAAGGAGGGAGGAGGGGGCCTTTTATAGGAGGGGGCAGCCCTAAGGCCTTGGCCGGTGTCCAAGGTGGTGCCCTCACCTCTTCCTCCATTCATGTGAGTGGAGCTCCCACTCACACAAATGCCCCTCCTTTTTCTCCACTCAAAATCATTAAATTTCCACCAAATTTAATGCAATCTCTCATTTAATAAAACTCTTTTATTTATTTATTCAGAATTTTGTTAATTATTTTAATTAACAAACATTCACATAAAACCCCCTGCAACATTTCAATGTCACATGCAGAACCAGTTTCTGCAATTTCACCCAAAACAATTCTGGTTTCCATCAAAATGATTCCAGCGCTTTCTTAAATCTTTATCTGAAACATATTTGCTCCAAATTGTGCCGGTATCTCTTAAGTGTGTCACCCTACGGCTCGTGAATAATGCAAACATGATCGAGACCCCTCTCCGCTCAATAATCAGCAGTGGGACCTGGAGATCCGTACTGACTCCCACACATTCAACGATGACTCTAGTGATTGTGTAAACCTTTAACATTGTAACCAAATTCCTTTGTCCTGTGATATATTACATGTCTGAGATTCGATCATCTGTATCCCCATACCCACTTTGATCTTGTTACCAACATGCACTCTTTTCTCATTCCCGTGATATAACATTCTAGTGATGACATCACTTGCTTGTAAGCTATATCAATGTGATATAACCGAGAGGGCCCAGAGTATATCTATCCGTCATCGTGATGGACAAATCCTACTCTTGATCCATGAGCCTCAACATAAAACCTTCATAGTATCTGAACCCACCTTTATAGTCACCATGTTACGGTGTGACATTTGATGTTATCAAGTTACTCTTATAGTGTTAGCGATTGACATGATCTCATGGTCTAAGAACTAAGATTACTTCGTATGATGTTATAGCAATTTAAATACAATGACTTTGATCGTAATGATATACTTCGGATGAATGTTCATCACATCATTCATGTAACACCCCTAGTTTTATTAGTCTCTAATTAGGAAATGTTTGTGCATTCATGAGCATCATCATCCCTGCTAAATAAAAATGCATGCAAGGAAAACACTAAAGAAAAACCCTAAACCCTATTCTTACCCTCTCTCTTGAAAACCCTCTCAAATGTTTTTTATAATTTGAAAACCCAAAAATTTAAGGATCCCAAATTGACTACAAGGGCCCCACAGTATTTCACATATTTTACAAAGTTCTGGTATTTTGAAATAACTCAAAACTGGTTTGAATTTGGAAATACATAAAGGAAAAAAATTACAAAAAAATAGAACCCTAGCTCTATCTGGGCCGCAACCCATCTTTCCTCTCCCCTCTATCTGCCGCCCGCAGTAGCATAACGCAGCAGCCTGCAGCCCAGCATGGCCCACCCGTGGCCCAGTACCGATTTGGTTGTCTTTCTCTTTTCTTCCTCTTCTCACCGAAGGACAAGCAGCCTGGTGGAGCTTCTCCGGCCACCCGATGCTCCGCCCGTCGCTGTGATGCGCGCCGCCGCCTGCCATCACCTATAAGGACCATACCTCGCCGCAGGAAGAACCCTAGACGTGCCCACTTTCTATTCTCCTTCCTCTCGCATCGCAGCATCCCGAAACCGTAGCCCCCAGGAGCTTCGGTGCCCCGTCGTCTCTGGCCACCTCTCGCTGATATGAGCACACCAGAGTTACTGCCGTGGAGTCCAAGTTCTCTTGCCCCAATCAGCGCAAGCCGGGGAGCTCTTAATCGTTCCAATAGACCGCTTCTTCCCGAAGACCAACTGAACTCCGTCGCAACATCGTCGCCGCCTTCGACCTCCTCCGGCCAAATCGAACGCACCAACAGCATCACGGTGAGCCTCCGGTGCTCAGGCACCTCTTCATTTTCTTCCTCTCGCTCTATGTCGTCCTCCCCACAACCACCGCTGCTGTTTGTCGTTGTCGGCGAAGCTCCGGTGACCATTCGAGGGCGGCGCCACCACCGTTCGACTCCTCTCGATGCCTTCTATCCAACACCCCCACCCAGAGCCTCTCACGTGCCCTCAATTGCCTAGACCACTGATACGTTGTAAACGTATCTATAATTTTTTTATGTTCCATGCTTGTTTTATATCTACTTTCTTATGTTTTATTCACACATTGAGGTATTTTTATACACTTTCTGGAACTAACCTATTAACAAGATGCCACGGTGCCAGTTACCTATTTTCTGCTGTTTTTGGTTTCAGAAAAGCTGGAAAAGAAATATTCTCGAAATTGGATCGGACAAAAGTCAAAGTCGATATTTTACCGGAAGACTCACGGAGCCAGAAGATTAGACGGAGAGGGGCCAGGGGCTAGCCACACCATGTGGTGGCATGGGTCCCCCTGGTCGCGCCACCAGGTGGTGTGGGCCCCTGGTCCATCGTCTGACATCGCCCCTTAGCCTATAAAATCCCCCCGGGACGAAAACCCTAAGTACAAGATCAGAATTCCACGAAAAGTTCCGCAGCGCCGCCGCCACCGAAGGGGAGATTCAGGGGACAGAAGTCTCTGTTCCAGCACCCTGCCGGGACGGGGAAGTGCCCCCGGAGCCATCTCCATCGACTCCACCACCATCTCCATCGCCGTTGCTGACTCCCATGATGAGGAGGGAGTAGTTCTCTCTCGAGGCTAAGGGCTCTACAAGTAGCTATGTGTTCATCTCTCTCTCTATGCGTGATCTTATTAAGATCATGAGCTTTGTAATCTATAGATCTATTCTGCTACTCAAGTGCTTTAATTAATCTCTGCTTATCCCCACGTGTGTGAAGTTGATAGTGTGCACACCGTGTGGCACTTAGGCTAAGGTTATATAAATACTTATCATGAGTATAATTTGAGTTGGATGCCTCTATGAGATTGTGGTGTTTGTTGGAACTATCTAGCGCTCAAGGTGATAGTAAGGGGTTATCTAGATGGGGAATGCGAACTTTAAGGTGTGCTGTTATATCCCTATATCGTCCAACCGGAGAGTAGTTCAGGGTAGCATCATAAGAGAAGATATTTATATGAGAGTGTCCACTAGTGAAAGTATGATCCCTAGGCCTTGTTTCTAAGCATTGAAACACCGTTTACAATCAGTCATGTTACATGTTTGCTTGCTGCCACTCTTATTTCAGATTGCAATTACCACTTATAATCATCCATATTACTTGTATTTCACTATCTCTTCGCCGAACTAGTGCACCTATACACCTGACAAGTGTATTGGGTGTGTTGGAGGACACAAGAGACTTCTTGTATCTTGATTGCAGGGTTGCTTGGGAGGGATACCTTTAACCACTTCCTCCCCGAGTTCGATAAACCTTGGGTGATCCACTTAAGGGAAACTTGTTGTTGTTCTACAAACCTCTGCACTTGGAGGCCCAACATTGTCTATAAGAATAGAAGCGTGCATAGACATCAAGATATTTTCTGGCATCGTTACCGGGGAGGTAAGGTAAAAGGTACTCACATCCTCTGGCTACTAAGCTATCTTCTAGTACTATTGCTGGTGTGTGAGTGCTCGAAGTTATTTCCTTTAGATTCTGCAATTATATCTTTTTGTTTCTTGTTTTTATTTTCACTAGTAAGGCTTAATGGAAAACAACAACAAAATTAGAGAGCTTTATAGTATTTATCTTGAGTTAGGACATGAAGTGTTTGAAGAGAAAATTAGAAAACCTATGGAACTTTATTTGCATGCTAATAGCAATGTTATTAGTATGAATTATTTGAACACCATTATTGCTAATGCTATGGAAAAGTCTAAGCTTGCGGAAGCTGGTTTTGATGAGCATGATATTTTTAGTCCCCCAAGCACGGAGGAGAAAATTTACTTTGATGATACTATACCTCCGATATATGATGATTACAATGATGAATATGATATTTTCAGTCCACCTACTATTGAGGAGAAAATTAATTATGATTACAATATGCCTCCTATATTTGATGATTATGGTGATGACAATAATAATGATAGCTATTTTGTTGAATTTGCTCCCACTATGATTAATAAGAATGACTATTCTTATAGGGAGAGTAATATTGTTTTATGCATGTGGTTCATGATCAGAATGTTTTATGTGATAGTTATATTGTTAATTTTATTCATGATGCTACTAAAAGTTATTATGAGATAGGAAAACATGGTTTTATGTATCTCAACAATATTAAGTTCCCCCTCTTCATGTTGAAATTTTGAAGTTGCACTTGTTTTGCTTTCCTATGCTTGTTGCTTTGTGCTTTCATGACTTGTTTCTTTACAAGATTATTTTTCATAGGAAATGGGTTAGACTTAAATGTGTTCCATATTTGCTTCTTGATGCTCTCTTTTACTTCAATTCATATTTCTTATGTGAGCATCATTGAAATTATCGTGCCTGGCTCAAAGGCGTTAAAGAAAAGCACTTATTGGGAGATAACCCAAACTTCTATTCAGTAGGTTTTTTTCTGTTGAGTCTTGGATGTTATTGCCTCTATAATAACCTCTCCTTATCCTTTTTGTGTGATTTTTATACCAAGAATAACCTCTAATAAGAGAGAAATAATGCTTGGGAAAGTTGCTGTCCCGAAACAGATTTTTGTGCTTGGCTGTAAAAATTCGTGAAAAATATCTGTATGTCGGATTGAGCTGTAATTGTTTGTGCTTCTGCCCCAGGTTGTTATCCAACTTTCGTTAGTTTAACACTTTTCGATTTGAGCAACATAAGGTTTTCAAAAAAATTGGTTTTTTACCTGCTGGTCTGTTTTGACATATTTCTGCCATTTTGTTCATTTGCCTCGTAATCTCTTTCTCTTTGAGTTCTTGCCAAATTCTTGAACTTTTAAAAGAAATTGCTACAGTATCTTGTGTTTTCATAGAAGTTTTACTTATGTTGAAACTGAACCCAAAGACTTATTATCTTGAATACACTAATGTTGCTAATGAAGATTGTGTGAAGTTTTATATGAAGGAAATTTTAAAGTGTAGGGAAGAACAATGTGATAAGATGAAGTATGGACAAAAGCTCAAGCTTGGGGATACCACCCGTGTCACCCTAAGAAATATTCAAGAAGTACAAGCGTCAAACCTTGGGGATGCCCAAGACATCCCCTTCTTCATCGATAAAAATCTCAGGTTTCTTCCAAACACTTCATTTTAATTATTTTATGCACAATTGTATTGTTCTTGGAGCGTCTTTGTTTTTGTTT
This sequence comes from Avena insularis, assembly GCA_023614405.1. Taxonomy (NCBI): domain Eukaryota; kingdom Viridiplantae; phylum Streptophyta; class Magnoliopsida; order Poales; family Poaceae; genus Avena; species Avena insularis. The sequence goes on from CM042696.1 coordinate 163,781,555, forward strand.
TTAGTTTTCTTTTGCTTAGTTTGCTTAAATAAGTTGGTTGGATCCCAACACATTTATTTTGGAGAGAGACACACCCGTTATTCATTGCCTAGAACACTCTAGTTTTCACTCTTAATGTTCTACGAGTGTTCTCCTTTGCTAGCACTACGTTTAGCTTTAGTTTTCGATTGGTGTTGGAAAAGAGTAGGAAGTTTCATGCTTATAAGTGGTACAAAAGGAGCTTGTTTTGACTGTGGCCTAGACTTTATCATGGCATGTTTGATATTGATTTGGCTTTATGCTTAGTGATTATTGCTGTAGCATGACTTGTTATAAACAATTGAGATTGCTTAATGTGCCTTGAAAGAATCATGCGTTGTTTTAGCATATAAAAGCATAATATTGTGGTATTCTCCTTTGATGCTTTATTTGGGTTGACTTGGCGCATGCTCACACCATGTTAAGACTATACCAAGTCACCATAGCCTCTATGGTCATTTAGTTTTTGACTTGTAATATCACTTTATGCTTTAATTAATAATGTTTTATCTCTTCGCATGATTATAGTCATTATTGCTCTCTTAGTTGGTCGCTCCCAGTCTTTTGCTAGCCTCCAGATGTACCAAGTATGAGTTCCACTCATGCATCCAACTCCAAATAAAACCAAGTTATCCCAAAGAGTCCACCATACCTACCTATTAGCATTTGCTATTCCAAGTATATTCATGTTTCATCTACCTTCCGAATTAAACTTGTTATGTGAAAATTAGTGATTAAAGCTCTCACGAACTTGATGGCACACTTTACTTTTATTGCACTTAATAAACTTGAACCATTGTGCCCATCTATGTTGCGTATATGCTTGCATTTTGTAAGTTGTGGATTAGCAGAACCATGCTATCATGGGGAACGCTTTCAACATTGCACTTTATTTAGTTGATATCATGATTCTTTTGCTTATGGATCCCGGCGGTGTGAAGCCTAGGCGGCTGGTTTAATCCATGCCTAATCATGGTGGAAACCTGCAGCGTAACCATAGTGAGCAATCTATGAAGCATCCTCTATATAAAAAAAGAAGCCTATGCAAATAGGAAATAAAAAAAGAGAAAAAAAAGAAAAAAAGCCTGTGCAAATAGGAAATAAAAGGATTGCTGAGATGCTCATTGTCTGCTTGCCTTGTCATATTGATATGGGGAATCTTCCATATCATCGGGCAAGGGGTACCCCATTGGCAGTTCTCTATGATACACATGTACTTACAATGACAAGAACTTACTTGTGACTAAACTTGAGTAGCACGAGGAATGGTACTCGTAAGTAAGGGGCATGAGATTTTTAGCTTATAACTTGTCAAGCATATCCTCATATTTGTTCACTTTAACCTTAATCACCTCAATATGCTTATGATAGGGGCAATGAGAGCTGAAAGCTAATAAGTACCATAATTTTTGGAAGCTCTTTATAAGACTTGAATCCCTGCTTCCTTCTACGAAGGCCTTTCTTTTACTTTTATGTTGAGTCTCCATCTTCTATCTTTATGCACCTATTGAGAGAGCATGGTGGCCATTCTTAGTTTAATGTGCATTGTCCCAAAACTTGTTGATTGATTCATAACTTTGATGTTGCTTGTTCTTAAACTATTTGTATCTAGTCACCCTTATGAACTTTGAAGGTGTCTTATGCATTTATGTTTTGCTACACTATGAGGGACAAGCTGAATACCATTCTCAATATGTTTTCTATATGTGAAACAAACAAACGTCTTTTAAAGCATTGTTATTCATGAATCGTTTGTTTGTACCTCTTCATGTTACAACATAGTTGCTATGTCTTATTGTTAGAACTATATCTTTCATGCTATGTTAGAGTACTATGATCCCAGCTACCAATGTTTTACAAATACCTTGATCAAGATTGTGATGGTGCATGTCACCTTAAAAATTATTCCTTTTTATCACTTACCTACTCGAGGACGAGCAGGAGTTAAGCTTGGGGATGTTGATACATTGTAAACGTATCTATAATTTTTTGATGTTCCATGCTTGTTTTATATCTACTTTCTTATGTTTTGTTCACACTTTGAGGTATTTTTATACACTTTCTGGAACTAACCTATTAATAAGATGCCACGGTGCCAGTTGCCTGTTTTCTGCTGTTTTTGGTTTCAGAAAAACTGGAAAAGAAATATTCTCGGATCCAGAAGACTCACGGATCCAGAAGATGAGACGGAGAGGGGCCAGGGGCTAGCCACACCATGTGGTGGCGCGGGTCCCTCTGGACACGCCACCAGGTGGTGTGGGCCCCTGGTCCACCCTCTGACATCGCCCCTTCACCTATAAAATCCCTCCAGGATGAAAACCCTAAGTACAAGATCAGAATTCCATGAAAAGTTCCGCAGCGCCGCCGCCACCGAAGAGGAGATTCGGGAGACAGAAGTCTCTGTTCTGCCACCATGCCGGGACGGGGAAGTGCCCCCGAATCCATATCCATCGACTCCATCACCATCTCCATCGCCATTGCTGACTCCCATGATGAGGAGGGAGTAGTTCTCTCTCGAGGCTAAGGGCTCTACACGTAGCTATGTGTTCATCCCTCTCTCTATGCGTGATCTTATTGAGATCATGAGCTTTGTAATCTATAGATCTATTCTGCTACTCAAGTGCTTTAATTAATCTCTGCTTATCCCCACGTGTGTGAAGTTGACAGTGTGCACATTGTGTGGCACTTAGGCTAAGGTTATATAAATACTTATTATGAGTATAATTTGAGTTGGATGTCTCTATGAGATTGTGGTGTTTGTTGGAACCATCTAGCGCTCAAGGTGATAGTGAGGGGTTATCTAGATGGGGAATGCGAACTTTAAGGTGTGTTGTTATAGCCCTACATCGTCCAACCGGATAGTAGTTCAGGGTAGCATCATAAAGAGAAGATATTTATATGAGAGTGTCCACTAGTGAAAGCATGATCTCTAGGCCTTGTTTCTAAGCATTGAAACACCATTTACAATCAGTCATGTTACATGTTTGCTTACTGCCACTCTTATTTCAGATTGCAATTACCACTTATAATCATCCATATTACTTGTATTTCACTATCTCTTCGCCGAACTAGTGCACCTATACACCTGACAAGTGTATTGGGGACACAAGAGACTTCTTATATCTTGATTGTAGGGTTGCTTGAGAGAGATATCTTTGACCACTTTCTCTCTGAGTTCGATAAACCTTGGGTGATCCACTTAAGAGAAACTTGCTGCTGTACTACAAACCTCTGCACTTGGAGGCCCAACATTGTCTACAAGAATAGAAGCGTGCGAAGACATCAACCACCTCGAACTGGGGGCAGCTCCGTTGCTGACGTCAGCATGACGTCAGCATGGCGTCATATCCCCTTTTCTTTTTATTTAAAATATTTTACATAAATATTTTCTAAAAATCATAAAAGTCTGACATGTGGGTCCAAGGTGGAAAATAATTTATAATACTCCAAAATTGTTTAATTGTTTTAAAATAATTTAAAAATGGATTAAAATTGGGAAAAATCATAACTAATTCATTTTAAATCAGAAAAATTTGAATAATATATCAAAATGTTCAGAAAAATGATATCTACACAATAGAATCATAATCATGCATTGCTAAGCAACTTAAATGACAAGTTTAATTAGAAGAACTAAATGAACCCCCATAGGTGATTTCGAGGTTCCCCCTATTCTAGGGTTTGTACCCCTCGGACCCTGTTTAATTTGGAAAAGCATGACTTTAGGTTTCCTTTCAATACAATTTAACTTGCCATATCATCATATTTTCTTGAGCATTGCATTGATGCCATGTGTTGATTGTTGCTTTCCTTTCCGGTGTTTCTACTTCTTCTCGGTAGACCTCGGAGTTGATGTGAGCAATGAGCTCGAGTCCAAGATTGAAGACCAAGATCAACACAATCGAAGGGTATCGACGAACTATGCCAAGCAAATGAACCTGAAGTTCTATATATATCTGAGTATCAACAGGCAAAGGAAAGCATCGCCCCACACATGATATAATCCTATGCTTTCAAAGTATTTCATTCTTGCCATGTGCATACGATTCCAAAGTCTTTTATCGATAGATAGATTAATCCTATTTGATGCATGTTACCTTTGTAGCCTATACTCCCTAAACCACTTCTCCTAGCATTACTAGGGTTTGGCTTATGAGCTTCGCTAGAGCTATTTATGTTCGTTGTGCTTAGCCATGCTTAGCTATTACTGTTGGTCCATCTGGTTGATGAACCAGAGCTGCGAATGAACGTAGTTGGACATGATGACATGGTATGATCAGAGATGAAAGTTAAACATGCTAAGGATTGTATGGGAGGCCACAGTGGGTTGTGGTTTTTGCAGTCCCATACTTGCCACCACTAGGACCTGCGTTCTTACCTCTTGAACCAAGACGAGCGTACAGCCACACGGGGGCCTGGAAACCCCCTCGACCAACTAACTTGCTAAGTAGATTTCACTAATACGTTGTAAACATATCTATAATTTTTGATGTTCCATGCTTGTTTTATATCTACTTTCTTATGTTTTGTCCACACTTTGGAGTATTTTTACACATTTTCTAGAAGTAACCTATTAACAAGATGCCACAGTGCCAGTTGCCTGTTTTCTGCTGTTTTTTGTTGGGTTCGCAGCATAGAAAACAAAAAATTCCTATGATGGGAACTATATGCCAAGATCTATCTATTAGATACAAGCAACGGGTGGATATACATCCATAGAGAACTTACCCTCGAAGACAACAAAGCTTTGTTAACAAGTTGGAACTCGTGGATGATGTAGTCGTACACTTTCCAATCTCAAGATCGTGATGAAGTCCAGTAGCTCCAGCTCCAGCACGTCCATCAGATCCAGCTCCAGCAAGTTCAGCACCACCAAGTCCAGCATCGCAAAGCAGCGGTGCATCCGTGATCGCACACACGTCGGGTACCCCGACAACCTCCATCCCTCGCTCTAGCAAAGCAGCGGAAGCAGCAACTCCTTTCCAGATAAAGCCACCGGGAACATGTATCTCGTTAATCCGAGACCATGGGGAATAACTAGAGGGGGAGAGAGATCCTTCACGAGGAGGTGTGTTGTGAGGAGGAGAGGGGGTCCTTTTATAGGGAAGAGGGGGGAAACCAAGGACCATGGCATGGAAGCCATGGTGGTGCCCCCACCTCTTCCATCAGTCATGTGGTGGATGCTCCACTCACATAAATAAGCCTCCACTCACACTTCCACTCACATGCATTAAATTTCCACCAAATTTAATGCAAGCTCTCATTAAATAAAACTATTTTATTTATTTTATTCAGAATTTTGTTAATTACTTTAATTAACAAACATTCACATAAAAACCCTACAACATTTCAATATCACATGCAGAACCAGTTTCTGCAATTTCACCCGAAATAATTCCGGTTTCCATCGAAATGATTCCAGCGCTTTCTTAATCTTTATCTGAAACATATTTGCTCCTAAATGGTGTCGGTATCCCTTAAGTGTGTCACCCTATGGTTCGCGCATAATGCAGACATGATCGAGACCCCTCTCCGATCAATAATCAGCAGCAGGACCTGGAGATCCGTACTGACTCCCACATATTCAACGATGACCCTTGTGATCGTGTGAACCTTTAACGTCATAATTAAATCCCTTTGTCTCATGATATATTACATGTCCGAGATTCGATCATCAGTATCCAAATACCTAGTTTGATCTCATTACCGACATGCACTCTTTTCTTGTTCCTGTGATATAACATTCTAGTGATCACATCACTTGCTTGCAAGCTATTTCAATGTGATATCACCGAGAGGGCCCAGAGTATATCTATCCGTCATCGGGATGGACAAATCCCACTCTTGATCCATGAGCCTCAACATAACACCTTGGTAGCACTAAACCCACCTTTATAGTCACCCTGTTACAGTGTGATGTTTGATGTTATCAAGATAATCTTCCGATGTTAGTGATTAACATGATCTCATGGTCTAAGGACTAAGATTACTTCGTATGATGTTATAGCAATATAAACATAATGACTTTGATCGTAATGCTATACTTTGGATGAATGTTCATCACATCATTCCACCAATGTTGTGACCTCGTTATTAACAACATCCAATGTCCATGATCAGGAAACCTTGATCATCTTGTTAATCAACGAGCTAGTTTATATGAGAGGCATTACTAGGAACTTTATATTTTGTTTATTAAACAAACATGTATTAACGTTTCCAATTAATACAATTATAGCATGCAAAATAAACATTTATCATAAACAAAGAATAAGATAATAACCACTTTATTATTGCCTCTCGGGCATATTCCCTTCAGTCTCCCACTTGCACTAGAGTCAATAATCTAGTTTGAAAAACTTTGCGTATGGAACACCTATGGCTTTTTGGTGTTGCATATACGCGATTGCTAGTGGTTAACATAATCTCCGGATCTGACAGTTTCAGGTCCGTGTGTATTTGCATGTCTTTGTGTCTCTACGCATCACTCATTCTCAAATGAGATGGCATTGCATAAATTTGGTCCTTTGGTGAGACCTTTAGTTCCTTCGGGTTAAAATATGTTGATATTATTGTCATACAATATATCTTCATAGTATTAGCCCACTTTGAACCACACCTAGTTTGATAACAAACTACTTAACACAAATGCCCTCCTTTGCTGCTACTATAGTAGTCATATACTTAGCCTTTTGTTGCAGTATCCATCACAATGTCTCAACTTTGGAACTCATCCAAATCCATCATGGAACATCCTTTCCATTACATTGTGCCACCCATAGTCTAAATTGAGATAAATTTAATTTGTATCTTGTGACAAAACTAGTATCAATGTAACACTTTACAAAGAACTACCTTTAACTATTTGTCACTTATACATGATATATTCTTAGTTCTTCCAAAGCTCATAAGAATATCTTTACTATCGTCCAATGATCATCTTATGAATCATTCTGGTATGTGCTCATAACATTTAGAGCATAGGACATATCTGGATATATACATATCACGGTATAATCGATCAAAATATTCATGTGATTTTACTCACCAAGTGTCGAAACACGTGAATCTTGATACAATCCTTTCGATGCAGCAAGAACCTTTTTTGTTGTTTCCATATTGAACCCTTTCAATATCTCATATATGTACGTCTGGCATAACCATATTAGCGCCTCAATCTATCCATATAGACATTGATGCCAAATATTTCGGTTTTGCCCAAGTCTTTCATCGAAATCCTATTTTAATGAAATTCTTAACTTGTGTCAATAAAAGATACATCATTTCCAATCAACACCATGTCCTCTACATAATGTATTAGAAATATGTCTCAGCGCTCCCACTTAATTTCTTGCAAATGCAAGCATCTTCATCATCTTCAATGAAATTAAACTCTTTTAACATTTTCATCATGGTGAAGATTCCAACTACGTTATGCTCACTTCAACTATTGAAGTTTGCATGCCCTTTTAGCACCCTTTGAATTAACAAAGCCCTTCGAACCGTGTCATGTACACGTCCTAGGTAACCATTCTATTAGAAGAACCTTGTTTTGTTTATTCAACTACCATATACCAAATTATATGTAGTGGTTGCTACATTAATCCGTCAAGACTAAATATCGCTATGAAAGATCAAATCTTGTCATAGTCAACTCCTTGAACATTGCCGTAAAATTCTTTCCGACATGTCGACTATTTCATAGATGTTAAACATCCATGTCTATTTCTTTATAGATCCAAACATGACCGATAGGCTTCACGCCTTTCCGGAGGGTCTTCCAAGTTCAGAAACTTGATTTCTCGTGTATGGATACTATCACGGATTCTATGACTTCTTAGTCATTCTATGGAGTCAGGGACCATCATCACTTCTTTGCATGCAGTCGGTTCATCATTGTCAAAACAATAACGACTTCTCTTTCAAATCTTAGTATTTGATTCTTACCGACCCACATGGTTCAATAGGAACTCTAATCTCCAAGATCACACCCTTTGTAATCACGGGAGCCATGAGCATTGTGTCCGCCACTGGGACACTTTCCGGCGCTGCGCTACTTAGCACATATAGTTAAGGTTCAACAACCTTATCAAAGTTCTATTGTCCTCCACTTAACTTTTCACGAAAAATTCCTTCTCAAGAAACTTGACATTCCAAGCGACAAAATCTTTTGTCCTCGGTGTTATGGAGGAATTCCCAACAAATTCTTTAGGATAACCTACAAAGACGTGCTTATCCGACTTTGGTTGTAAACATTTTACTTATACATAGCATACCAAAATTTAAGAAAAGACAATTCGGATTTTATCCCAAACCATAACTCATATGGCGTCATTTCAACGGATCACGATGGTGCTCTTTTCAGTGTAAAAGTGGTAGTCTCTAAAGCTTTAATCCTTAAAACATAATGGAAGTTTTATAAATGACACCTTGATCTTACCATGTCAAACAAGGTTTGATTTGATCTCTCGAACATACCATACTCCTGTGGTTTATGGGAAATGCAAATTCATGGAACAATTCCTAAAATCATAGGTGTTTTTCTAAACCTATAACTCAAATATCTTCCTTTATGATCAAATCATAAAATATTTTATTTTCTTGTTACAATGATTTTTCACTTCATCTTGAAAGTCTTTGAACAATTTTCAAATGTTTCATACTTCTTCCTTATTAAGTAAATATATAGATATATTCACTCACATTTCTGGAGAAAGCATATGAAGCAAAAAGATCCATCGAATATGGCTACACATAATGGACTATATACATCAACATGCATAATATCTAATAAGTTAGTCATCTGTTCCTCTTTGGCCTATGGACGGAGTTTCAATTATCTTGAGGAAAGTTTCACAAGCGTCAATTGATCAAAATCAAAAGACTCCAAAACTCCATCAACATGGAGTTTCTTCATGTTTACTTTCCAATATAATTCAAACATCGATGTCACTTCATAAGTGATCTTCCAATCATTTGTCTTACGACTTTTTAGCAATAATGTTTATGGATGTGATTTCTCCAACTAGACTTGTAAAAGTTCATCCATCCATTATGGAATACGATAATTATTTGAACAACTAGTGTTCTCATAATACCAGAACAAATTAACAATTATTAAAACAAATCTTGAAGGCTAGGTTTGACGACAACAAAACACAATAACACTTTATTTGTTTTTGATGAACATCATCACTTATTCTCTTGCCAGTTACTTAGGCCGTTGCAGTTCATGAATTGTGTTGTTCTATATGACACTTCACACCAACCAATTTGGTATCCAATACCGATATCCAATACCTCAGAACCACATTGTTTAACAAGCAAGGAATACAGCCATAACATGTATATCTTCTATATACCTAAGTTGGACATCTCCAACCTTTTCTTTTCTGCCAAATATTTTATAGATTCTCTTTCAACAATTCCTTTTCTTTTAAAACAATCCATCAACATCAATAGTGGTGTCATTCACATGACACATAGTACAAAGTGTATATAGTCAAATACTAATACCTTTGGACTTGCACTTTGAAGTGGATCACCATCATCAAATGTTTGGTGTTCTTTCAAAAATCCATTCTTTAGTAATCTATTAGTGTAGTAAACATTTTACTTACATCTTCTATTCATCCTTATCATGACAACTTTCATGATCAAGCTACTATAGCCTATAAGGAAGAATCGCGAGTATAATGTTAGTTCCCAAAATCTTTTTGGGAGATCCGGATGCCTAGCATCTCCATCCTTCACAAATTCTCATACAATATGAGAACATGTATTTTGCTAAATTATACTCTATCATAATGCAACCAAAAACATTGTTTCAGATATCACAATATCTTACACACATGATGGTTTCTGAAACAATTTTTCAGCTCCTAGATAATCTTGATATTAAAACAACTTATTGAATATCAATAATCATGGAGGCAAACATGATACTTTAGATACTAACATTGGAATTCTTACTCTTGATTTAATACTACTTATTAAACTTCATGGAGTAAATAGAGTTTGCTGAAAGTTTGCAATAGAACTTCTAAACTTTAAATTGACATTCAAAACAATACGATACCAGTTTGTAAAGTAAATATCCAGAATTCTATAGTTCTATTATCTCAATTAAAACTAAGCATAAGGTAGTGAACATATGCCAATGACTACAACAAATTGTGCAAATTCACTTTGATTTAGTTTATGACAAATTGAGTTCGACTAATCCAAATTAGAAATGAACTCCCACTCAAAAATGACATCCCTCGTGCCTTTTTGGTGATTACATGAACCAAATCCACTACACCAAGTCCGATCATCACGTGAGTCGGTGTAGCTTCAAAGGTGAGCATCAATATGGGCATCACATCAATTATATGACTCATGCTTAACCTTTTGGTCCGTGTTCCGAGGCCATGTCTGTACATGCTAGGCTCGCCAAGTAAGAACCTTAGTTTTCGCGTGTGTAAAACTGTCTTACACTCGTTGTATGAAAGCGTAGAGTCGAGTACACCCGATCATCACGTGATGTCTCGAAACACGATCCATATAACGGTGCATACTTAAGGAAGAACACATTTTATCTTGATATTTAAATGAGGGATCATCTTACAATGCTACTAAAAGCGCCAAACTAGCAATATAAGATGCAAACATCTAATGTGTAAAGTGGGATGATATGGTCCATGCATTTGATATCTATCATATGCATCATGGTATGATCTCTATCATTCCTTTGTGTGTAAGGGCAAGGTCTATGGAACTTACACGTTAGGTGTGTTTTAAGAGTATCTATCATACATCTACTTACAACATAACCATATCATGACACTAGCCCAGCAATGATCTAAACTAGATGCCTCTAATTTATCCATTGCAAATTTTACGTGGCTTAGGGCTTTCGGAGATAGAACCGGTCTTACCTACGAACATGGAACCACAACGAGGATAACCAAGTTATTAGCAACTTGTTGTAAATCAGATATTGACTATAGTAGGAGAGACAGACACCCGCCAGCCACTTATGCAAAACTATTTGCATGTCAGTCGTGGAACCGGTCTCATGTGCGATGACATGTAAGGTTGGTCCAGGCCGCTTCATCCCACTATGCCACCAATATCCAAAATACATAGAAGATGAAATAACATGATCATCATCGCCCACATATAAACATATGTGTACTACCCGTGCAAAGCACCTACGCATAGATCAGGCTGATACCCTTTGTTGGGTTCATGACATAGAAAACAAAAAAAATCCTACGATGGGAACTATACGCCAAGATCTATCTATTAGATACAAGCAACGGGTGGATATACATCTATAGAGAACTTACCCTTGAAGACAACAAAACTTTGTTAACAAGTTGGAACTCGTGGATGATGTAGTCGTACACTTGCCGATCTCAAGATCGTGATGAAGTCCAGCAGGTCCAGCTCTAGCACGTCCATCAGATCCAGCTCCAGCAAGTTCAACACCACCAAGTCCAGCACCGCAAAGCAGCGGTGCATCCGTGATCACACACACGTCCGGTACCCCGATAACCTCCGTCCCTCGCTCCAGCAAAGCAGCAGAAGTAGCAACTCCTTTCTAGATAAAGCCATCGGGAACATGTATCTCGCTAATCCGAGACCATGGGGAATAACTAGAGGGGGAGAGAGATCCTTCACGAGGAGGTGTGTGTTATGAGGAGGAGAGGGGGCCTTTTATAGGGAAGAGGGGGGAAACCAAGGGCCTTGGCATGGCATCGATGGTGGTGCCCCCACCTCTTCCATCATTCATGTGGTGGATGCTCCACTCACATAAATAAGCCTCCACTCACACTTCCACTCACATGCATTAAATTTCCACCAAATTTAATGCAAGCTCTCATTAAATAAAACTATTTTATTTATTTTATTCAGAATTTTGTTAATTACTTTAATTAACAAACATTCACATAAAAACCCCTGCAACATTTCAATATCATATGCAGAACCAGTTTCTGCAATTTCACCCGAAACAATTCCGGTTTCCATCGAAATGATTCCAGCGCTTTATTAATCTTTATTTGAAACATATTTGCTCCTAAATGGTGTTGGTATCTCTTAAGTGTGTCACCCTATGGTTCGTGAATAAAGCAGACATGATCGAGACCCCTCTCCGATCAATAATCAGCAGCGGGACCTGGAGATCCATACTGACTCCCACATATTCAACGATGACCCTTGTGATCATGTGAACCTTTAACGTCATAATTAAATCCCTTTGTCTCATGATATATTACATGTCCGAGATTCGATCATCGGTATCCAAATACCTAGTTTGATCTCGTTACTGACATGCACTCTTTTCTTGTTCCTGTGATATAACATTCTAGTGATCACATCACTTGCTTGCAAGCTATTTCAATGTGATATCACTGAGAGGGCCCAGAGTATATCTATCCGTCATCGGGATGGACAAATCCCACTCTTGATCCATGAGCCACAACATAACACCTTGGTAGCACTGAACCCACCTTTATAGTCACCATGTTACGGTGTGACATTTGATGTTATCAAGATACTCTTCCGGTGTTAGTGATTAACATGGTCTCATGGTCTAAGGACTAAGATTACTTCGGATGATGTTATAGCAATATAAACATAATGACTTTGATCGTAATGCTATACTTCGGATGAATTTTCATCACATCATTCCACCAATGTTGTGACCTCGTTATTAACAACATCCAATGTCCATGATCAGGAAACCTTGATCATCTTGTTAATCAACGAGCTAGTTTATATGAGAGGCATTACTAGGAACTTTGTATTTTGTTTATTAAACACACATGTATTAATGTTTCTAATTAATACAATTATAGAATTGATGTCTACGCACTTCTATTCTTGTAGATAGTTGTTGGGCCTCCAAGTGCAGAGGTTTGTAGAACAGCAGCAAGTTTTCCCTTAAGTGGATTACCGAAGGTTTATTGAACTCAGGGAGGAAGTGGTCAAAGGTATTCCCTCTCAAGCAATCCTGCAATCAAGATACAAGAAGTCTCTTGTATCCCCAACACACCCAATACACTTGTCAGGTGTATAGGTGCACTAGTTCGGCAAAGAGATAGTGAAATACAAGTGGTATGGATAATTATAAGTGGTAACGATGATAGAAAATAGCTTGATGGCGTGGAAAAGACTAAAGGCAAACTGAAATAAAGATGGAAGCAAGCAAACATGTAATAGATCTAATAGCAAATGGTGTTTCAATGCTTAGAAACAAGGCCTAGGGATCATACTTTCACTAGTGAACACTCCCATCTGAATATCTTCTCTTTATGATACTACTCTTAACTACTCTCCGGTTGAACACTCTAATCGATGGTAGGGCTATAAGAGCACACCTCAAAGTTCATCTTTCCCATCTAGAAAACCCCACACTGTCACCTTGAGTACTAGATGAGTCCAACAAACACCGCAATTTCATAAAGACATTAACTCCAAATATAACTCATAACAAGTATTTGTAATCTCTAGCCTAAGTGCCACCATGGTGTGCACACTGTCACTTTCACACATGGGGAGAGCAGAGATCTATTAAAGCACTTGAGTAACAAGATAGATCTATAGATTACAAGCTCATGATCTCAATAATATCATGCATAGAGAGAGAGTGATGAACACATAGCTACCGGTAGAACCCTTAGCCTCGAGAGAGAACTACTCCCTCGTCATCATGGGAATCAGCAATGGTGATGGAGATGGTGGTGGAGATCGATGGAGATGGCTTCGGGGGCACTTCCCCGTCCCGGCAGGGTGCCAGAATAGAGACTTTCTGTCCCCCGAATCTCCCCTTCGGTGGCGGCCGTGCAGTGGGATTTTCGTGGATTTCTGATTGACGATTTAGGGTTTTTGCCTCGGGGGGAATATATAGGCGAAGGAGGCAAGGTTGGTGGCTGTCCAGGGGGCCCACACCATGCCCTGGCGCGGCCTAGGGCTGCCCACGCCTGGGGGTGTGGCCAGGCCCTGGCTCTCCTCCGTCTCGTATTATGGTTCCGTGAGTCTTCCGATAAAATAGGAACTTTGGCTTTTGTCCCGTCCAATTCCGAGAATATTCATTTTCTGACTTTCCTGGAACCAAAAACAGCAGAAAACAGACAACTAGCACTGTGGCATCTTGTTAATAGGTTAGTCCAAGAAATCATATGAGAAGTACTCCAAAGTGTGGACAAAACACAAGAAAGTAGATAAAACCAAGCATGGAACATCAAAAATTATAGATACATTTGCAATGTATCAACATCCCCAAGCTTAACTCCTGCTCGTCCTCGAGTAGGTAAGTGATAAATAGAAAGAATAATTTTTGAGGTGACATGCACCATCATAAACTTGATCAAAGAATTTGTAAAACATTGATAGCTGGGATCATAGTACTTCAATCATAACATGAAAGACAAAGTTCTAACAATAAGACATGGCAACTATGTTGCAACTTGAAACGACACAAACAAAAGATTCATGAATAACAATGCTTTGCAAGACGTTTGTTTGTTTCACATAAAGAAAACATAGCATAGTGGCATTCAGCTTGTCCCTCATAGAGTAGCAAACATAAATGCATAGGACACCTTCAGAGTTCATAAGAGTGACTAGATACAAATAGTTTAAAACAAGCAATACCAAAGCTATGCATCAATCAACAAGTCTTGGGACAATGCACATAGAACTAAGAATGGCCACTATGCTCTCAAAGTAGGTGCATAAAGGTAGAAGGTGGAGCTCAACATAAAAATAAAAGAAAGGCCTTCGTAGAAGGAAGCAGGGATTCAAGTCTTATAAAGAGCTTCCAAAAATTATGGTACTTATTAGCTTTCATCTCTCATTGCCCCTATCATAAGCATCTTGAAGTGATTAAGGTTAAAGTGAACAAACTATGGAGTATATGCTTGATGAAGTATAAGTTAGAAATCTCATGTCCCTTGTATCTGGTAGCTCCTCATGCTACTCAAGTTTAGTCACCGGTAAGTTCTTGTCATCGTAAGTACATGTGTATCATAGAGAACCGCCAACAGGGTACCCCTTGCCCGATGATACAGAAGAATCCCCATATCAAAATGACAAGGCAAGCAGACAACGAGCATCTCAGCAATCTTCTTATTTACCATGGGAATATGGTGCTTTTTTTCTCTCTTTCCTCTTTTCTCATATCTCTTTTTTCTTTTTTCTCTTTTTTATCAATATCTGACTCTTTTTTTATAAGAAGAATGCTTCATAGACAACTCATTATGGTTACGCTGCAGGTTTCCACCATGACGACATGGATTAGACCGGCGGCCCAGGCATTTCTCTAACACATATACATAACTCCATGGACTTACAAGCTCCCCTTTCATTTCACACCAACGACATCCATAGAAAAAAGAGCATGATATCAACTAGGTACAAAGTACAAGTGCAATGTTGAAAGCGTTCCCCATGACAACATGGTTCTGCTAATCCCCAACAAATAAGTGCAAGCATATACAACATAGACGACACAATGGTTCAAGTTTATTAAGGGCAAGAAAAGTAAAGTGTGCCATCAAGTTCGTGAGAGCTTTAATCACTAGTTTTCTCATAACAAGTTTAATTTGGAAGGTAGATAAAGCATGAATATACTTGGAATAGCATAAGCTAGTAGGTAGGTATGGTGGACTCTTTGGAATAACTTGGTTTAGGGAGTTGGATGCATGAGTGAAACTCATACTTGGTTGTGGAGGCTAGCAAAAGACTGGGAGCGACAAACTAAGAGAGCAATAATGGCCATAATCATGCAGAGCGCCAAAACATCATTGATAAAAGCATAAAGTGATATTACAAGTCGAAAACTAAAGGATCATCAAGGCTATGGTGACTTGGGATAGTCATAACATGGTGTGAGCATGTGCCAAGTCAACCCAAATAAAGCATCAAAGGAGAATACCACTATACTATGCTTTAATATGCTAAAACAACGCATGATTCATCCAAGGCACATTAAGCAATCTCAATTGTTTATAAAAAGTCCTGCTACAACAAAGAATACTATGCATAAAGCCAAAACAATGTTAAGCATGGCATGACAAAGCATAGGCCACAGTCAAAAACAAGCTCTCTTTACCACTTAAGCATGAACTTTTCCTACTCTTTTTCAATCCAAACCAAACTGTTTGAAAACCAATGCATGAAAGAGGGGGTCCAACCAATTTATTCAGCAAACTAAGTAAACCAAGCAAATGAAAAACCAAATTGAAAACAAAAAAGAAGATGCTCCAAGAACAACACAACTGTGCATGAAACAATAAAAATGAAGCGTTTGGAAGAAACCTGGGATTTTTAGTGATGAAGAGGGGGATGCCTTGGGCATCCCCAAGCTTTGACGCTTGTACTTCTTGGATATTTCTTGGGGTGACACTCCTGGCATCCCCAATCTTGAGCTTTAGTCCATCCTTCATCTCATTACTCGTTTCTTCCATACACCTGAAATTTTTTCCTTCATACAAAACTTCACACAATCTTTATTAGCAACATTAGTGCACTCAAGATAATAAGTCTTTAGGTTCAGTTACAACACCAATAAAACTTCCATTAAAACACTAGCTACTGTAGCACTTCCCTCAAAAAAGCTCAATTCCCCAAAAGAACTCAAAAAGGAACCAACAAGAAGCAAATGCAAATAATGGCAGAAATCTGTCAAAACAGACCAGCATGTAAAGACGAATTTTTTAGAAGACCTTCTATTGCTCAAATCTAAAAGTGTTGAACTAACGAAAGTTAGATAACAACCTGGAGCAGAAGCACAAAAATTCACGCCTCAAAAGGACGTACAGAGATTTTACACGAAGTTTTACAGCGAAGCACAAAAATCTGTTTCGGGACAGCAACTTTCCCAATCATTACTCCTCTCTCATTAGAGGTTACTCTTGGCACAAAAAGCAAATAAAAAGGATAAGGAGCGGTTATTACTGAGGTAATAACTTCCAAGACTCATCTAAAACTTTTGGGTTATCTCCCAGTAAGTACTTTTCTTTAACACCTTTAAGTTAGGCATGATAGTTTGAGAAGATGCTCACATAGGAAATATGAATTGAAGTAAAAAAGAGCATCAAGAAGCAAATTCAAAACACATTTAAGTCTAACCCACTTCCTATGCATAGGAATCTTGTAACGAAACAAGTCATGAAAGCACAAAGCAACAAGCATAGGAAAGCAAAACAAGTGCAACTTAAAAACTTTCAACATAAAGAGGGGAAACTTAATATTATTGAGATGCATAAAACCATGTTTCCCTCTGTCATAATAACTTTCAGTAGCATCATGAATAAAATTAACAATATAACTATCACATGAAACATTCTTATCATGAGCCACATGCATATAATCATTATTACTCTCCACATAAGCATAGTTATTCTTATTAATTGTAGTGGGAGCAAATTCAACAAAATAGCTATCATTATTATTCTCATCACCATAATCATCAAATATAGGAGGCATATTGTAATCATAATTAATTTTCTCCTCAATAGTAGGTGGACTGAAAATATCATACTCATCATTGGATTCATCATATATTGGATGTTTGGTATCATCATAAGCAATAGAATAGTTATCTTCCAAAGCCGGGGAACTAAAAAGATCATTTTCATAAAAACTAGCTTCCCCAAGCTTAGAATTTTCCATAACATTAGCAATAATGGTGTCCAAAGAATTCATACTAACAACATTGCTATTAGCATTCAAATAAAGTTCCATAGGTTTTTTAATTTTCTCTTCAAACACATCATGTCCTAACTCAAGATAAATACTATAAAGCTCTCTAATTTTGTTGTTGTTTTCCATTAAGCCTAACTAGTGAAAACAAGAAACAAAAAGACAAAATTGCAGAATCTAAAGAAAATAACTTCGAGCACTCACACCGAAGGATGAGAGTACCTTTTACCTTACCTCCCCGGCAACGGCGCCAGAAAATAGGCGTTTGCCGTGGGAGGTTCTTCTTCTTTAATCCTCCGGTGTGAATACCTTTTACCTTACCTCCTCGGCAACGGCGCCAGAAAATAGCTTGATGTCTACGCACTTCTATTCTTGTAGACAGTTGTTGGGCTTCCAAGTGCAGAGGTTTGTAGAACAGCAACAAGTTTTCCCTTAAGTGGATTACCCAAGGTTTATCGAACTCAGGGAGGAAGTGGTCAAAGGTATTCCCTCTCAAGCAATCCTGCAATCAAGATACAAGAAGTCTCTTGTGTCCCCAACACACCCAATACACTTGTCAGGTGTATAGGTGCACTAGTTCGGCGAAGAGATAGTGAAATACAAGTGGTATGGATAACTATAAGTGGTAACGATGATAGAAAATAGCTTGATGGCGTGGAAAAGACTAAAGGCAAACTGAAATAAAGATGGAAGCAAGCAAACATGTAATAGATCTAATAGCAAACGGTGTTTCAATGCTTAGAAACAAGGCCTAGGGATCATACTTTCACTAGTGAACACTCTCATATAAATATCTTCTCTTTATGATACTACTCTTAACTACTCTCCGGTTGAACACTCTAATCGATGGTAGGGCTATAACAGCACACCTCAAAGTTCATCTTTCCCATCTAGAAAACCCCACACTGTCACCTTGAGTACTAGATGAGTCCAACAAACACCGCAATTTCATAAAGACATTCAACTCCAAATATAACTCGTAACAAGTATTTGTAATCTCTAGCCTAAGTGCCACCATGGTGTGCACGCTGTCACTTTCACACATGGGGAGAGAAGAGATCTATTAAAGCACTTGAGTAGCAAGATAGATCTATAGATTACAAGCTCATGATCTCAATAAGATCATGCATAGAGAGAGAGATGAACACATAGCTACCAGTAGAACCCTTAGCCTCGAGAGAGAACTACTCCCTCCTCATCATGGGAATCAGCAATGGTGATGGAGATGGCGGTGGAGATCGATGGAGATGGCTTCGGGGGCACTTCCCTGTCCCGGCAGGGTGCCGGAACAGAGACTTTCTGTCCCCCGATTCTCCCCTTCGGTGGCGGCGGCGCAGCGGAACTTTTCGTGGATTTCTGATTGACGATTTAGGGTTTTTGCCTCACGGGAATATATAGGCGAAGGAGGCAAGGTCGGTGGCCGGCTAGGGGGCCCACACCATGCCCTGGCACGACCTAGGGCTGCCCGCGCCTGGGGGTGTGTGGCCAGGCCCTGGCCCTCCTCCGTCTCGTATTCTGGCTTCGTGAGTCTTCCGGTAAAATAGGAACTTTGGCTTTTGTCCCGTCCAATTCCTAGAATATTCATTTTCTGACTTTCCTGGAACCAAAAAACAGCAGAAAACAGGCAACTGGCACTGTGGCATCTTGTTAATAGGTTAGTCCGAGAAGTCATATGAAAAGTACTCCAAAGTGTGGACAAAACATAAGAAAGTAGATAAAACCAAGCATGGAACATCAAAAATTATAGATACATTTGCAATGTATCAAGCATGCAAAATAAACATTTATCATAAACAAGGAATAAGATAATAACCACTTTATTATTGCCTGTCGGGCATATTCCCTTAATTTTTGGTTTCAGAAAAGCTAGTAAGGAAATATTCTCGGAATTGGACCGGACAAAAGCCAAAGTCAATATTTTACCCGAAGCAACACATAGTCCGGAGGGGACACGAAGTGGCGCACCAGGGCGACCACACCTGGTGGCAGCGCGGCTTGGGGGGCGCTCCACTAGGGGGTGTGGGCCCCCTGGTGCTCCACCGACCTCGCCCCTTCGCCTATAAAATCCTCCAGAGAGGAAAACCCTAAGAACCCGAAAAAAATTCCACGAAAGAGTCTGTATCCGCCGTCATCTCCATCCCTAGATCGAGAGGGATCTGGAGCTCTTCCCGGCACCCTGTCGGAGGGGAGAGATCACCCTGGAGGCCTTCTTCATCACCATGTCTGCCTCCGGTGTGATGCGTGAGTAGTTCATCCCTGGACTACGGGTCCATGTAGTAGCTAGATGGTAGGTTCTGCTCCTTTGTGCTACCATGTTTAGATCTTGTAAGCTCCGCTCATGATCAAGATCATCTATTTGTAACCTTACATGTTGTGTTTGCGGGGATCCAATGGATATTGAGATGCTATTTCAGATTGATTATTGATTCTATCATGTCTATGTTATTTGTGATCTTGCATGCTTTCCGTTGTTAGTAGCTATCTTGGCCAAGTAGATGCTATCAACTCCAAGAGGGAGTATTTATGCTCGATAGTGGGTTCATGCCTATAGTAATCTAGGGAAGTGATAGAAATCTTGAAGGTACTAGATGTGATGTTGCATTAGGGAGAAAACAACAATCCTTTGTCCATGGGGCAATCGTATTGTTTACTTTACACACTTTGCTTAATGCAATTATCTGTTTCTTGCAACTTAATACTGGAGGGGGTTCAGATGATAACCTGAAGGTGGATTATTAGTCATAGATGCAGTTGGATTACGGTCTATGTATAATGTTGTAATGCCCAATCAAATCTCATAGTAGTCAAGCTGATTAGTATATGCATGTATGCTTTCTCGGTGTCTGTCAATTGCCCCGCTGTAATTTGTTCACCCAACATGTCATTTATCTTAAGGAGAATCACCTCTAGTGAACTATGGATCCCGGTCCATTATTTTACCATCAATCTACCATCTACTATTTACTGTTTACTGTTTACTTTCTGCAAGCAATTACTATCTTCCACACAATACGTTTAATCCTTTGTTTTCAGCAAAACCGGTGAGATTGACAACCTCACTGTAAGTTGGGGGCAAATTTCTATGGTTGTGTTGTGTAGGATTCCAAGTTGGAAACAACACCTTGGAAGTGTTTCCTTGCTCCTACTGGTTCGATAACCTTGGTTTCATAACTGAGGGAAAACTTGTTGTGGTGCTCATCGTACCTTCCTCTTGGGTTCCCCAATGAGCTCGATATATTTTGAGCCATCAAGCCTTTTTTCTGGTGCCGTTGTCGGGGAGTCAAGGATATCTCCACAAGGGGATTCCCTCATAACCAATCTCTTTACTTTGTTTTTTTGTTTTGCTTAGTTTATTTCTGCTTTGTTTGCTTGTTCCTTTTATCAAAAACACAAAATAATTATTTATACTAGTTTGCTTCTTTATATTAACAACACAAAAAAATGACTACTCTTGAAAATACTAAGTTATGTGATTTCACTAGCACCAACAACAATGATTTCATGTGCACACCTATTGCTCCACCTGTTCCTGAAGCTACTTTCTTTGAGATTAAACCTGCTTTGCTCAATCTGGTTATGAAAGAATAAATTTCTAGTGTTGGTACTGAAGATGCTACTGCTCACCTTAATAACTTTGTTGAACTTTGTGAGATGCAAAAACATAGGGATATAGATGGAGATATTATTAAGCTTAAATTGTTTCCTTTCTCCTTGAGAGGAAAAGCTAAAGAATGGTTGCTATCCCTAACAAGAAATAGTATTGATTCTTGGACTAAATGCAAAGATGCTTTTATTGGAAAATACTATCCTCCTGCTAAAATTATATCTATGAGAAGTGAATAATGAAATTTAAACAATCTGATAATGAAAATGTTGCTCAAGCTTGGGAAAGAATGAAATCTTTGGTAAAGAATTGTCCCACTCATGGACTGGCTGCTTGGATGATTATCCAAACCTTTTATGCAGGACTGAATTATTCTTCAAGAAATCTGCTGGATTCTGCTGCTGGAGGTACCTTTATGACCATTACTTTGGGTGCTGCAACAAAGCTTCTGGATAATATGATGGTTAACTATTATGGATGGCACACTGAGAGAGCTCCGCAAGGTAAGAAGGTAAATTCTATTGAAGAAACCTCCTCCTTGAGTGATAAAATTGATGTTATTATGTCTATGCTTGTTAATGGGAAAGCTCATATTGATCCAAATCATGTTCCCTTAGCCTCTTTGGTTGCTCAAGAAGAGAAAGTTGATGTGAACTTTATTAGAAATAACAATTTTAGCAACAATGCCTACAGGAATAATTTTGGTAATAATAATTATAGGCCATATCCTTCCAATAATGGTAATGCTTATGGAAATTCCTACAACAATAATAGAAGTGCACCCTCTAAACTTGAAGTCATGCTTAAATATTTCATTTGTAAACAAACTGCTTTCAATAAAACTATTGAGGAAAAACTCTATAATGATGAAAGACATATAGCATCATTGTCTAAAGCACAATCTTCTTTGAATAAAATGGCTGCTAAACCTAAAACTATTGAAAATCCCTTTGCTGCTACTAATGCCATACAAGTTAGAATTGATGAAAATGTTAGACTGTTAGCTGAATTGCATGCTAAGTGGGAAAGAGAAGATGAAATTGCTAGAAATATTAGTATTTGTACTATCACCACCACTAATGTTGATGCTAGCAAACCACATGAAGTCCCCATTCCTTCTGCAACAATGCCTAAAACCAATGGAACCTTTTCTAATAAAAATGATGAAATTCTTCGAAATATGGGAAACAATAGCTCTATTACCTTGGATGGTAATTATGATTTTGATCTTGATGGTTGCAATATCTCTGAAGTAATTATGTTCCTACAAAAGCTTGCTAAAAGTCCTAATGCTAGTGCTATGAATATGGCCTTTACAAAACACATTACTGATGCTCTCATAAAAACTAAATAAGAAAAGATGAAACATAAAGCTTCTATTCCTATGAAATTAGAAGATGGTTGGGAACTAATGTCTACGCACTTCTATTCTTGTATATAGTTGTTGGGCCTCCAAGTGCAGAGGTTTGTAGAACAGCTACAAGTTTCCCTTAAGTGGATTACCCAAGGTTTATCGAACTCAGGAAGTGGTCAAAGGTATCCCTCTCAAGCAACCCGGCAATCAAGATACAAGAAGTCTCTTGTGTCCCCAACACACCCAATACACTTGTCAGGTGTATAGGTGCACTAGTTCGGCGAAGAGATAGTAAAATACAAGTGGTATGGATAATTATAAGTGGTAACGGTGCCAGAAAATAGCTTGACGGGTAGGAAGAGACTAAAGGCAATCTGAAATAAAGATGGAAGCAAGCAAACATGTAACATATCTAGTTGCAAACGGTGTTTCAATGCTTAGAAACAAGGCCTAGGGATCATACTTTCACTAGTGAACACTCTCATATAAATATCTTCTCTTTATGATACTACTCTGAACTACTCTCCGGTTGGACACTCTAATCCATGGTAGGGCTATAACATCACTCCTCAAAGTTCGCTTTCCCCATCTAGATAACCCCACACTGTCACCTTGAGCACTAGATGGTTCCAACAAACACCAAAATTTCATAGAGACATCTAACTCCAAATATAACTCATAACAAGTATTTGTAATCTCTATCCTAAGTGCCACCATGGTGTGCACGCTATCACTTTCACACACGTGGGGAGAGCAGAGATATATTAAAGCACTTGAGTATCAAGGTAGATCTACTTGATTACAAAGATCATGATCACAATATGATCATGCATAGAGAGAGAGATGAACACATAGCTACCGGTAGAACCCTTAGCCACGAGGAAGAACTACTCCCTCATCATCATGGGAATCAGCAACGGCGATGGAGATGGTGGTGGAGATCGATGGAGATGGCTTCGGGGGCACTTCCCCGTCCCGGCAGGGTGCCGGAATAGAGACTTCCTGTCCCCTGAATCCCCCCTTCGGTGGTGGCGGCGCTACAGGACTTTTCGTGGCTGGAGGCTGTTCTATCTAGGGTTTATGCATCGGGAGGCATCTTATAGGCGAAGAGGCAAGGTCGATGGGCGGCCAGGGGGCCCACACCACCTGGTGGCGTGGCCAGGGCTAGCCCGTGCCACCATATGGTGTGCCCACCCTAGTGCCCTACTCCGTCTCTACTTCGTGTTTCTGTGTTGCTCCGGGAAAAATAGGCATATTGGCTTTTGTCCCATCCAATTCCGAGAATATTCATTTTCTGACTTTCTGGAACCAAAAACAGCAGAAAACAGGCAAATGGCACTATGGCATCTTGTAAATAGGTTAGTCCAAGAAAGTGTATAAAAATACTCCAAAGTATGGACAAAACATAAGAAAGTAGATATAAAACTAGCATGGAACATTAAAAATTATAGATACATTAGCAACATATCAGGAACCCATCATTAATATGAAAGTGAATGATTTTGATCTAAAAGCTTTATGTGATCTTGATAGTAGTGTTTCTATTATGCCTATAAGGATTTATGAAATGCTTGATTTGCCACCATTGGAAGATTGTTACTTAAATGTCCAACTTGATGATAATGCTAAAAAGAAACTCACGGGGAGTATTAATGATATTCTTATTATGGTTAACAATGCCTATGTTCCTGTTGATTTCTATTTTTTGGATGTTGAATGCAATGCTTCTTGTCCTATTATTTTGGGAAGAACTTTTCTTAGAATTGTTGGTGCCATTATTGATATGAAAGAAGGCACCATTAAATACCAATTCCCACTCAAGAAAGATATAGAACTTCCCTAAGAAGAGAGAGAATATTCCTTTTGCCTATCCTATTAAAACAAAATTTGCTCTTAATGCTTCTTCATTTGAGAATACTTGATTCTAACTTCTTATGCCTAGCTCAAAGGTGTTAAAGAAAAGCACTTATTGGGAGATAACCCAAATTTCTTTAGGAATCTTTTGTTGAGTCTTGAAAGTTATTTCTTCAGTAATAACCTCTCCTTATCATTTCTATGTGTTTTTTGTGCCAAGAGTAACCTGTAATTTTTTGTGCTTCTACCCCAGGGTGTTATCCAACTTTCGTTAGTTCAACACTTTGCGATTTGAGCAACAGAAGGTCTTCGAAAAAATTGGCTTTTACCCGCTGGTCTGTTTTGACAGATTTCTGCCATTATTTTCATTTGCCTTTTAATCTCTTTCTCTTTGAGTTCTTGCCAAAATTCTTGAACTTTTAAAAGAAAGTGCTACAGTAGCTTTTTTTAATGGAAGTTTTACTTGTGTTGGAACTGAACCTAAAGACTTATTATCTTGAGTACACTAATGTTGCTAATGAGGATTGTGTGAAGTTTTATATGAAGGAAATTTTAAAGTGTAGGGAAGAGTAATGTGATAAGATGAAGATGGACAAAAGCTCAAGCTTGGGGATGCCACCCGTGTCACCCCAAGAAATATTCAAGAAGTACAAGCGTCAAACCTTGGGGATGCCCAACGCATCCCCTTTTTCATCAATAAAAATCTCAGGTTTTCTTCCAAACACTTCATTTTTATTGTTTCATGCATAAATGTGTTGTTCTTGGAGCGTCTTCGTTTCGTTTTTAAGTTTTCATTTGCTTAGTTTTCTTTAATAAATTTCTTGGACCCCCGCATTCATACATAGTTTCAAATAGGTTGATTTGGATTAGAAAAGAGTAGGAAAGTTCATGCTTATAAGTGGTATAAAAGGAGCTTGTTTTTGATAGTGACTTAGACTTTATAATGTCATGCTTGATATTGTTTTGACTTTATGCTTAATGATTATTGTTGTAGCATGACTTGTTACAAACAATTGAGATTGCTTAATGTGCCTTGAAAGAATCATGCGTTGTTTTAGCGTATAAAAGCATAATATTGTGGTATTCTCCTTTGATGCTTTATTTGGGTTAACTTGGCGCATGCTCGCACCATGTTAAGCCAAAACCAAGTCACCATAGCCTCTATGATCGTTTAGTTTTCGACTTGTAATATCACTTTATGCTTTAATTAACAATGTTTTGTCACTTTGCATGATTATGGCCATTATTGCTCTCTTAGTTGGTCGCTCCTAGTCTTTTGCTAGCCTCCATACCAAGTATGGGTTCCACTCATGCATCCAACTCCAAATAAAACCAAGTTATTCCAAAGAGTCCACCATACCTACCTATTAGCATTTGCTATTCCAAGTATATTCATGTTTTTATCTACCTTCTAAATTAAACTTGTTATGTGAAAATTAGTGATTAAAGCTCTCACAAACTTGATGGAACACTTTACTTTCTTGCACTTAATAAGCTTGAACCATTGTGCCCATCTATGTTGCGTATATGCTTGCGCTTTATAAGTTGTGAGTTAGCAGAACCATGTTACCATGGGGAACGCTTTCAACATTGCACTTATTTAGTTGATATCATGATTCTTTTGCTTATGGATCCCGGCGGTGTGAAATAAAAGGGGAGCTTGTAAGCTCATGGAGTTTGTATATGTGTTAGAGAAACGCCCGTGCGGCTCGCCTAAGCCATGCCTAATCATGGTGGAAACTTGCAGCATAAACATAGTGAGCAATCTGTGAAGCATCCTTAATAAAAACATATGCAAATAGCAAATAAAAAGATCGCTGAGATGCTCATTGTCTGCTTGCCTTGTCATTTTGATATGGGAATGCTTCTGTATCATCGGGAAAGGGGTACCCCGTTGGCAGTTCTCTATGATACACATGTACTTACAATGACAAGAACTTACTCGTGACTAAAGTTGAGTAGCATGAGGTTCGGTACTCGTAAGCACGGGGCATGAGATTTTCAACTTATAACTTGTCAAGCATATCCTCACATTTGTTCACTTTAACCTTAATCACCTAAATATGATTATGATAGGGGCAATGAGAGCTGAAAGCTAATAAGTACCATAATTTTTGGAAGCTCTTTATGAGACTTGAATCCCAGATTCCTTCTATGAAGGACCTTTCTTTTACTTTTATGTTGAGTCTCCATCTTCTATCTTTATGCACCTATTGAGAGAGCATAGTGGTCATTCTTAATTTAATGTGCATTGTCCCAAAACTTGTTGATTGATCCATAACTTTGATATTGCTTGTTCTTAAACTATTTGTATCTAGTCACCCTTATGAACTTTGAAGGTGTCCTATGCATTTATGTTTTGCTACACTATGAGGGACAAGCTGAATACCATTCTCATTATGTTTTCCATATGTGAAACAAACAAACGTCTTTCAAAGCATTGTTATTCATGAATCTTTTGTTTGTACCTTTTCATGTTACAACATAGTTGCTATGTCTTATTGTTAGAACTATATCTTTCATGCTATGTAAAAGTACTATGATCCCAGCTATCAATGTTTTACAAATACTTTTATCAAGATTATGATGGTGCATGTCACCTCAAAAATTATTCTTTTTTATCACTTACCTACTCGAGGACGAGCAGGAGTTAAGCTTGGGGATGTTGATACGTTGTAAACGTATCTATAATTTTTGATGTTCCATGCTTGTTTTATATCTACTTTCTTATGTTTTGTCCACACTTTGGAGTATTTTTACACATTTTCTGGAACTAACCTATTAACAAGATGCCACAGTGCCAGTTGCCTATTTTCTGCTGTTTTTGGTTTCAGAAAAGCTAGTAAGGAAATTTTCTCGGAATTGGACCGGACAAAAGGCAAAGTCAATATTTTACCCAAAGCAACACAGAGTCCGGAGGGGAGACGAAGTGGTGCACCAGGGCGACCACACCATTGTGGCGGCACGGCCTGGGGGCCAGCCACCAGGGGTGTGGCCCCCCTGGTGCTCCAACGACCTTGCCCCTTCACCTATAAAATCCTCCTGGGACGAAAACCCTAAAGACCCGAAAAAAATCCAAGAAAGAGTCTGTAGCCGCTGTCATCTCCATCCCTAGATCGGGAGGGATCTGAAGCTCTTCCCGGCACCCTATAGGAGGGGAGAGATCACCCTGGAGGCTTTCTTCATCACCATGCCTGCCTCCGGTGTGATTCTTGAGTAGTTCATCCCTGGACTATGGGTCCATGTAGTAGCTATATGGTTGGTTCTCCTCCTTTGTGCTACCATGTTTAGATCTTGTGAGCTCCGTTCATGATCAAGATCATCTATTTGTAATCTTACATGTTGTGTTTGTGGGGATCCGATGGATATTGAGATGCTATTTCAGATTGATTATTGATTCTATCATGTCTATGTTATTTGTGATCTTCCATGCTTTCCATTGTTAGTAGCTATCTTGGCCAAGTAGATGCTAGCAACTCCAAGAGGGAGTATTTATGCTCGATAGTGGGTTCATGCCTCTTGTAATCTAGGGAAGTGATAGAAATCTCTAAGGTACTAGATGTGCTGTTGCTACTAGGGAGAAAACAGCAATCCTTTGTCCATGGGGCAATCGTATTGTTTACTTTACACACTTTGCTTAATGCAATTATCTGTTGCTTGAAACTTAATACTGGAAGGGGTTCGGATGATAACCTGAAGGTGGATTATTAGTTATAGATGCAGTTGGATTATGGTCTATGTATAATGTTGTAATGCCCAATCAAAACTCATAGGAGTCAAGATGATTAGTATATGCACGTATGCTTTTCGGTGTCTGTCAATTGCCCCGCTGTAATTTGTTTACCCAACATGTCATCTATCTTAAGGAGAATCACCTCTAGTGAACTATGGATCCCAGTCCATTCTTTTACCATCAATATACCATATACTATTTACTATTTACTGTTTACTTTCTGCAAGCAATTACTATCTTCCACACAATACGTTTAATCCTTTGTTTTCAGCAAAACCGATGAGATTGACAACCTCATTGTAAGTTGGGGGCAAAGTTCTATGGTTGTGTTGTGCGGGATTCCAAGTTGTAAACAACACCTTGGAGGTGTTTCCTTGCTCCTACTGGTTCGATAACCTTAGTTTCATAACTGAGGGAAAACTTGTTGTTGTGCTCATCATACCTTCCTCTTGGGGTTCCCCAACCAGCTCAATATATTTTGAGCCATTAGTCACATAGTTCGGGTGTTCCATTCGACATATGCATTATGGTTGTTCTTGAAGGCGGTGGAGGAGGTGCATTCATACAGGTAGGTAAGCGTGGCCGGGAACAGGAGAGGCACAACCTCCGTAATCTTGAACCCTGCGCATATCTCTAGGAACCGACTCCGGGACTTGACCCGTTAAGGCGGCATCTCCTTAGGGCGTGACTCATGGTCTCGCTGAAAGCAAGGTAAAGGTCATGGTCAACCACTCTCTGCCGGCCTTCCAAGGAAGAGGGCTAATCTTAAGTGGCATTAAGAATCGGTTGGTATGTGTGGGTAAAGTTGTGCACCCCTGCAGGGTAATAATCTTTTCGAAAAGCCGTGTCCACGGTTATGGATGACTTGGGAACAGATTCTAAGATCATAGAGAAGAATAACCTAATCGTAAAACTTGACAAGATATGTGAGGTGTGCTTAAGGATGCTTCCTCGGGGATTGAGGGGTGATCCTAGTTAGTAGGTTTATCTAATAAAGATTCGATGGATATCAAAAGAAGATCAAAGCTAGATATATCGTTTTTCTTATCCCCTTTTTAAAGGTTCTATTTAGACGAGCTTCTTCTCCCTCTTCTATAAAGAAAATTTGCTTTATGCAAAGTAACCCCACCAGCCATAAGTCTTGCGGAGTACACCATGTACTCAGCCTTGCTATGTTGATACTTTTGCAGCAGGTAAGTGTTACCATAGAAGATGAGTTTGTTACATCATCGACATCGACGAGTAGCTTGGGATTCCCGGTCAGCAGCCTGGAATCTATGGATTGGGACGTCATCGTTATGCTTCAGGCCTCTTAGGCCATTTGTGAAGTTTGCTATACTTAATAACATAATTTTCCTTCCGTTGTTTGATGTTTGTGGTTAGTGACCTCTGCTTGTAATAATTTGGTTCTTCGCTCAGTTATGAGCTTGCTATAATAACTTTTGTGTTGTAGGGTTATTGTAATGTTACCAACTCTTTCTTTGATGCTTCCAAGATTTAGGTTAGGCTTATATCAGACAGAGGTCTGGGATTTGTCTAGCCCTAATCCCGGGGGTGTCACAGGTTTTAGTATCAGAGCAATACCGACTGTAGGAAAACCTTTCTACTCGTCGATGTTGAGTCTAGTGTTTGTGAAAACTATCTGAAAGATGAAAAGTGTTTGTGAAAACTCTAGTATGCTTCTTTTTCTTCTTATCTAGTTTTGCTCTAACTCTGGGTCACCTTATCTTGTGTTGATTTTGAAAAAAGTTTCGCTATCTCGTCTCGTCTTTCAAAACTTAGGTGCCTTTTTGGCATGTCGTTTCTCAACCCGGTTACCTAGTGTTGAGTTCTCCAAAGTCAGTTGTGTGTGTGTGTTCCTTGTTACCCTTTGCTCTTATTTAGCAGAGAGATTCCTTTCTATCATGATCTCTATATCTTATGGGCCCACAACATTATGTTGATGGTTCCATAGTGAACTTTTCTAGGTCTCGATGTTTCCTTTCGCCTCACGTGCCTCCTTTTTGTTTGTTTGGGTACTTCAGAAGTTGTTTCTTCTCTTGGAAGCTACCTCGTGGTTACTACTGAAAGATCACGGATCTCGCCTAGAGGGGGGTGAATAGGCGATTAAAAACTTCTACGAGATGGGCTTAACAAAGGCGGAATAAAACTAGTGTTTTCTTTTGTTAAGCACAAAGCCTAGATATACTAAGGTTCACCTATGTGCACCAACAACTTATGCTAAGCAAGACAAGCAACAATATGATAACAATATAGATTACTTCAAGCATGATGGCTATCACAATGTAAAGTGCATATGTAAAGAGCTCGGGTATAGAGATAACCGAGGCACGCGGGGATGACAATGTTTTACCGAGTTCCTCCCAACAAGGGAGTACGTCTCGTTGGAGGGCTGGGCGGTACTAAGACCACCAACTACACAAGAGGCCTCACCCTATTCTCCCGAGCACCCACCACGCGGGCAAGCACCCGTTCCACTATGGGACACTTGAGGGTGGTCACCGAACCCATACAAGATTGGGGCTATCTCCACAACTTAATTGAAGGCTCCCAATAATCGCCACCAAGGCCTCAATCTTGGAGGAGCTTCACAACTTAATTGAAGACCCCAAGAACACGCCACAAAGGCCACACAACCGTCTAGGGTTCCAAGAACCCAAGAGGGACAAGCTTCAATGAATATCACCGAACAAATCCTCCAAAGAGAACACACACCGATGCACCTAATGCAAATGGAAAGAACACCACAAAGATGCTTCACAACTTCACTCTCAAATTGCAACAAGGCTACTAAAGCACTTGGGGGAATAAGAGAGGAAGAAAACAAGGAGAACACAAAATCCCCCAAGATCTAGATCCAAAGATTCACTCACAAAGAGGTGATATGGTTTGGTCAAAATATAGATCTAGATCTCCTCTATCTTCCCCTCAAATATTGACAAAAATCATTGGAGGGGGATTAAGAAATCAAGCTCAAAGATGTGAGTCAAATAGGCAAAAAGCTTGAGAAAGAATAGAGGAGGAATAAGAAGCAATCAAATAAAAAGGGAGAGAAGGGCTATTTATATGGGGGCTAAAAATCAGCCCATTGGGGGCCAGATCTGGACTGGGCCGGTAGTACCGGACTGGGCCGGTACTACCGCCCAGCCTCCCAGCAGCGCCTGGAACTGGCGAGCAGCAACAACGATCAATGGAGCGAAGGGGATCGGGTGAGCTAGCGAGGCGATGGGCGAGCGAGCGAGTTGGGCCGGGAGTGCACGCAGAGCGGCCCACGCGAAGCGGCGGCGGCAGGCAGTGGGAGCGAGGCGAGCTCGCGAGGCTGGAGCGAGAAACTGGGCCGACCAGTAGTACCGACCCACTCGGGCGGTACTACCGGGCCAGGACGGTTCCACCGGATGGCGCTACCGGGCTGAACAGAAGGAGGGCTGGGACAGATCAGTACCGCGCGGTACTGACCCCTATGGTACCGGTTGGGCCCAGAAAAAACTTTTTCTTTTTAAATAAAAGGCAAACTTCAAATATTTATAACTTGGGCTAGGAGACTCCGATTGACCCGAATTCAATTGCGTTGGAAAGAGGACAACAAGAGGGACCCAACTAATATTGGATATCACCAAGTGAGAGGGTATCAAGTAGTATAATGTGAGATACCTCACTTGGTGAGAATCTGGAAAACCACCAAGATCAAAATCGCAACAAGATATAAAAGAGGGATCTGATTTTGATGAACAAGAGCTTGTTATGAAGATTACCACAAGCTCTATATCCTCACATGGATAAGACAAATAAAAAAACCAAATACGATGATGCAAGTATGCAAAGGTTTGAGCTATCTCCGAACGATATGATCGAGTTACTCACTCGAGAGCCCCTCTTGTTAGTACGGCTATCTATCCTAAACCCGGTCTCTCAACTACCAACACGAGACCAGCAAAAGGGAAACCTATCAATAATACCTTTGCCTTGAGCATCCTTTGACCTTGTTTTCATTGATCTAGAATCACCGAGGATAGCAAACATCAAACATGAGATCTTCTAGAGATGACACATTTTGAGCTTGCACAACACATCTTCTTCTTCAATTCATCGACCTTGAAGCCAACACATGCTCCAAGCGATACCAATGGACAATTCCTACAAGTGCAACTCAATACACACATTAGTCCACAAATATTGTCATTAATTACCAAAACCACACATGGGGGCCCACATGCTCTTTCAACTACCTTGTAGTACCATTTGTACTACTAAGATAGTAGTTATTCAATTCTCGGGTATTAACCCTTGGACTTGAACCGAAGATCCCTGATTGTGCTGGATTCTGGTATTGAGAATCTTGTACACAAAGCTAATGTTTAACCCAAGATCCATTTTGATGATCCATGTTGTTAATGCTCAAACATTACCTCGGGATGGCTAGTACCTTCTACTATAGCCTTCAAGCTTGTGGTTATTGTCGTGATTAAATTATGACAAATAAAGGACTTCCCCTACCACATGCTATGGCAGATGTTCTGTAATGGGACCAAATAGATCACGAGAAGAGTACTCCTTGCGAGTCTCCCTTCTATACCCGTGACTCTGCCACACCTCCCTTTTCTGCATTAGTCCTCGGAAGATTGTCGACTTATGTATCCACATATTGAGATTCCATCCTGAGCATGTTCCTTTTCCCTTGTTGTTTTCTGAACTTTGTCTACCAGTTGGTAGCCAAGTAGTAAAAGTGTATCGGTGTCTTTCGATGCAAGATACTCTTGTGGTCCGTCAAGACAAACCATTTCAGAATATCAGGAGAAACAAACTCCAGAACTTCGTCATATCTAGGACCAGGTCAAAGTGTTGTAATCCACAGATTAAGAGGCTTGATTAGCTTATGTTCTATTCTACCTTAAAGTATCACACTCCTTTACACTAAGAGGTCATACTGAGTTTCATGACCCTCTTAATGAAGTGATGCTCTTACACATATTACCCACCCTTTATCTGAGCTTTCGTGGTCGTGAATGATGTGTGTGCGTAATAATGTGGCCATCTGAGATTCTTAGCAATCATTACTGCTTTGGACCTCAACAAGGACATTTGTGTCATTCTTAGTGTGATGGTTAACCTATCACTAAGCAAAGTTTGACTGTGCTACCAAGTCCGCTATTCTGGTACACTCTCCTTGGTCAAAGAGTTAGGCTCATGCCGAAGCTCTAAGACTAAGTCTTCTTCCCTTACCAAGCAAGTTCTCTCTTGAACTAAGTGACATATCGGTGGGTCGTGATATTCTGGTTGTCTTTCTAGAAGTATCGCCATGTCACCACATGACCGTGTTTGTCAAGTTCTTGAGCAAGCAAGTTACCTGAACTGCTTCCTTCTCCAAGGATCCGTACTGGATACCCCTGAACTAGTTGGTTGAGCTTAAACAACAACTTGGAGAGTTGTAAGACAAAAGTTCTATCAGACTTAGTTCATTCTTAAGGGATGTCTAGTTTTGTTCGTTTTGAAGAAAGATAGTATCTCCTTCATGGATATGTTATCTTCCCCGCCTTTGATTTGATTTGGGCTATCATCAAATCAAACTCAGTCCCAGGGACTATCCTGATGGTGTACTTACTCATGATGTTTCACCTAAGTACATCTTTATGTCCTTTGGTCTGACCAATGTTGTTGTTTTGTTCATACCACATGTGAGTCTACCTTCTTGGAGTATCATGATAAGTACGTTATTGAGCCCACCAATGACATCCTTATCTTCTCCATGTTAGACATGATTCATATGGTTGGAAACTTTTGAGAACCATCTTCGTGTCATCTTGAAGTATGTGTTCTGGATGTTAGAAGTAACCTTCTCCGGTTGACGTGTAATGGTTGAAAATTGTCGCCGTGAATTCGAGAAGAGTTATCTTTGTTTCCTCGGGAATCATTTCAAGCCAGTCAAGCATGCGTGAAGTATTCTTGATATGGTAGGTTGCTACCTTCTCATCTCGAGAAGATTCTCTAAGCACTCAAAGCCACTGATTGATTTGAAGGAAATATGCCCTGAGAGGCAATAATAAAGTTGTTATTATGTATTCCTTGTATATGATAGATGTTTATTTTGCATGCTATAATTGTATTGATAGGAAACGTCAATACATGTGTGTTTAATAAACAAAAAGGGTTCCTAGTTATGCCTCTCTTCCAGACTAGCTCGTTGATTAACAAGATGATCAAGGCTTCCTGATCATGGACATTGGATGTTGTTAATAACGAGGTCACATCATTTGTGAAATGATGTGATGAACATTCATCCGAAGTATAGCATTACGATCAAAGTCATTATATTTACATTGCTATAATATCATACAAAGTAATCTTAGTCCTTAGACCATGAGATCATGTTAATTGCTAACACTGGAAGAATATCTTGATAACATCAAACGTCACACCGTAACAGGGTGACTATAAAGGTGGGTTCAGTGCTACGAAGGTGTTATGTTGAGGCTCATGGATCAAGAGTGGAATTTGTCAATCCCAATGACGGATAGATATACTCTGGTCCCTCTCGGTGATATCACATTAAGATAGCTTGCAAGCAAGTGATGTGATCACTAGATGTTATATCACGGGAACGAGAAAAGAGTGCATGTCGGTAACGAGATCAAACTAGGTATTTGGATACTGATGATCGAATCTCAGACATGTATTATATCATGATACAAAGGGATTAAGTTACTACCGTTAAAGGTTCTCACGATCACAGAAGTCATCATTGAATGTGCAGGAGTCAGTATGGATCTCCAGGTCCCGCTTCTGATTATTGATCTGAGAGGAGTCTCAATCATGTCTGCATTATTCGCAAACCATAGGGTGACACACTTGAGGGTTGCCGGACACCATTTTGGAGCACATATGTTTTAGACGAAAGGATTGCAAAGCGCAGGAATTGTTTTGATAGAAACCGGAATTGTTTCGGGTGAAATTGTAGAAAGTGGTTCTGCATGTGATATTGAAATGTTGCAAGGGGTTTTATGTGAATGTTTGTTAATTAAACTAATTAACAAAATTCTGAATAAAATAAATAAAAGAGTTTTATTAATTGAGAGTTGTATTAAATTTGGTGCAAATTTAATGCATGTGAGTGGAATTTTGGGTGGAGCTTGAATTGATGTGAGTGGAGCTTCCACCACATGAATGAGGAAGAGGTGGGGGAACCCTCCTTGGCTGCCGGCCATGGTAGGGGAGGAGCCCCCCTCTCCTATAAAACTCCCCCTCTCCTCCCTCACAAAGCACACCTCCTCGTGAAGGATCTCTCTCCCCCTCTAGATATTCCCCCATGGTCTCGGATTAGCGAGATACATGTTCCCGGTGGCCTTGCGTCTAGAAGGAGTTGCTGCTTCCGCTGATTCGCTGGAGAGAGGAGGTTGTCCGGTGGCTTGAACATGTGTGCGAGGACGGATGCGCTGCTGATTTGCGGTGCTCGGACTTCCACACGATCTTGAGATCGGCAAGCGTACGACTACATCATCCACGAGTTCCAACTCGTTAACAAAACTCTATTGTCTTCGAGGTTAAGTTCTACATGGATGTATATCCACCCGTTGCTCTGTATCTAGTAGATAGATCTTGGCGTATAGTTCTCATCATAGGAAATTTTTTGTTTTCTATGCTACGAACCCAACATGATTTGCCATGGAAGAGAAGAAGTTCTACAAACTTCAGTATCCTCCTAAATGTCTCCCAACAACAAGGATTCAATTGTGTTTCGTTGCAAGCAATTCATGTAGGAGCAATTGTCTTTGATAACTTGCTAATACATGGGTTTTGCAATCTAGCTCATTCTTTTGGAGCTTGACATTGTAGTCCATATCTTGAGAATCTCGTAACTTTACCTCTGTGGTAAATGTTACAAAACTTTCTATTCGGAAATGCTGAGTCTAAAGTATCTTTCCACTTAACCAAATCTAAATCTCAAGCACATATGATGGTTGGTGATCATCAAGGTTTTTGACGTACGTCTCTTTGAAAATCCGGCAAGATTGATGTACTGGTTGACACAATTATCCGGAAGCCTATTGTCATACACTCTTGAATCAGCAATAACAACCACTCTTCCTGATTCTTCTTCTATGACTTAGTATAGGACTTGTGCTTATGGTTTCCTTTGTATCTGAAGTCTGGCCTTTACTTGATGTCCGCTTTCTCGAACATCAAGGAGAACATTTAAAGTAGTGTTGATAAATGTCTCTTTGTCGATCCTCCAAACCCTTTTATCTTGGCAAGCCTCTTGTTGTGCCAAGTAACTGAAGTCTGAGAATGAAGTTTTTTTTCCTCGTGTCATCAGGAATCTTCTTATATATTCATCTTAGTGGTGTGAAGTGATATCATGATCCCTGGCAAAGATTTTGATAGACCTGGATGAATACAGAGTTTCCTTCGGTCCCTCCAACTTGTTCGAAGAGCGACTATAATTCGGGTAATCAAAAGTTACTCTTGTTACATGTTCCTTGTGACTCTTACGAGTCCTTGCCACAAAACAACCTTTTATCTTAACCTCCTGTTGAACGAAGATTAACCCTTCTGTATCAAAAGTAGTTCAACAACTTGGTTCTCCGTATCTATGTTACCCTGGAAGCTCTACTTAAGCCATCTAGCAGAGTTTCATATCTCGAAGTCTGTGGCTGTGTTCTTTCCGTTGTATGCTCTCCTCTTCAGAATCTCAAACTCTTCTGAAGTTCCATGGTCTCAGTCCTTATGAAGACCAGCTATCTATACCCTGAAAACCATCTCCTCTTGTTTCCTCCGTTATCTTGACATGTTGCATGCTTGTTGGCTCCAGAGATGTTCATGAAGCATCTATCCATGAGCTGACCATGAGATACTCTGTTGTGGTTTCGTGTCATTCCCTCTCTTCTTTAGTGTGTGCAGCTACCTCAAATAAAATGAAGTGTTTCATTCATTCAATGATGGTGGCATGGATCAACCTCTTCAAGAAGATCGTCGAAGTTTAGTGTAACCCTGTTCCTTCTATCTTCCTACCTAGGAATCTCGGGACGAGATTCTATTAAGGGGGATAGAACTGTAACACCCCTAGTTTTATTAGTCTCTAATTAGGAAATGTTTGTGCATTCATGAGCATCATCATCCCTACTAAATATAAATGCATGCAAAGAAAACACTAAAGCAAAACCCTAAACCCAATTCTTCCCCTCTCTCTTGAAAACCCTCTCAAATGGTTTTGATAATTTGAAAACCCAAAAATTTAAGGAGCCCAAATTGACTACAAGGGCCCCACAGTATTTCACATATTTTACAAAGTTCTGGTATTTTGAAATAACTCAAAACTGGTTTGAATTTGGAAATACAAAAAGGAAAAATGTTTTATAGAAAAAAATAGAACCCTAGCTCTATCTGGGCCGCAACCCATATTTCCTCTCCTCTCTATCTACCGCCCGCAGCATCATAGCGCAGCAGCCTATAGACCAGCGCGGCCCACTCGTGGCCCGGTACCGGTTCGGTTGTCTTTCTCTTTTCTTCCTCTTCTCGCCGAAGGACAAGCAGCTCGGTGGAGATTCTCTAGCCACCTGATGCTCTGCCCATTGCTGTGATGCGTGATGCCGCCTGCCATCGCCTATAAGGACCACGCCTCGCTGCAGGAAGAACCCTAGACATGCCCACTTTCTCTTCTCCTTCCTCTCGCATCATAGCATCCCGAAATCCTAGCCCCCAGGAGCTTCGGTGCCCCGTCGTCTTTGGCCACCTCTCACTAATATGAGAACACCGGAGTGACCGCCGAGGAGTCCTAGTTCTCTTTCCCCAGTCAGCGCAAGACGGGGAGCTCTTAATCGTTCCAATCGACCGCTTCTTGCCGAAGACCGACCGAGCTCCACCGCGACATTGTCGTCGCCTCTGACCTCCTCCGGCCAAATTGACCCCACCAACAGCAGCACGGTGAGCCTCCAGTGCTCAGGCACCTCTTCGTTTTCTTCCTCTCGCTCTCTGTCATCCTCCCCACGACCACCTGCGAGTACCACCGCCGTTTGTTGTTGCCAGCAAAGCTCCGGTGACCATTCGAGGGCGGCGCCACCACCATTCGACTCCCCTCGACGCCCTCTATCCAACG
Source organism: Avena insularis (assembly GCA_023614405.1). Classification (NCBI taxonomy): domain Eukaryota; kingdom Viridiplantae; phylum Streptophyta; class Magnoliopsida; order Poales; family Poaceae; genus Avena; species Avena insularis. The sequence goes on from CM042696.1 coordinate 163,819,899, forward strand.
CCCCCACCCACAGCCTCTCGCGCGCCCTCAATCGCCTGTACCACCATCGAACTGGGGGCAGCTCCGTTGCTGACATCAACATGACGTCAGCATGGCGTCATATCCCCTTTTCTTTTTATTTAAATTGTTTTCTGTAAATATTAATATGACAGGTGGGCCCAGGTTGTCAGGTTTTTAATAATTTCCATAAATATTTTCTAAAAATAATAAAAGTCTGACATGTGGGTCCAAGGTGGAAAATAATTTATAATATTCCAAAATTGTTTAATTGTTTTAAAATAATTTAAAAATGGATTAAAATTGGGACAAATCATAACTAATTCATTTTATATCAGAAAAATATGAATAATATATCAAAATGTTCAGAAAAATGTGATCTACACAATAGACTCGTAATCATGCATTATTAAGCAGCTTAAATGCAAGTTTAATTAGAAGAAATAAATGAACCCCCGTAGGTGATTTCGAGGTTCCCCCTAATCTAGTGTTTGTACCCCTCGGACCCTGTTTAGTTTGGACAAGCATGACTTTAGGTTTCCTTACAATACAATTTAACTTGCCATATCATCTTCTTTGCTTGAGCATTGCATAAATGCCATGTGTTGATTGTTGCTTTCCTTTTCGGTGTTTCTACTTCTTCTCGGTAGACCTCGGAGTTGATGTGAGCAACGAGATCGAGTCCAAGATTGAAGACCAAGATCAACACAATCGAAGGGTATCGACAAACAATGCCAAGTAGATGAACCTGAAGTTCTATATATATCTGAGTATCAACAGGAAAAGGCAAGCATAGCCCCACACATGATATAATCCTATGCTTTCAAAGTATTTCATTCTTGCCATGTGTATACGATTCCAAAGTCTTTTATCGATATATAGATTAATCCTATTTGATGCATGTTACCTTTGTAGCCTATAATCCCTGATCCACTGCTCCTAGCATAACTAGGGTTTAGCTTATGAGCTTCGCTAGAGCTATTTATGTTCCTTGTGCTTAGCCATGCTTAGCTATTAACGTTGGTCCATCCGGTTGATGAACCAGAGCTGCGAATGAACCTAGTTGGACATGATGGCGTGGTATGATCAGAGATGAAAGTTAAACATGCTAAGGCTTGTACGGGAGGCCACGGTGGGTTGTGGTTTTTGTAGGCCCATACTTGCCACCACTAGGACCTGAGTTCTTGCCTCTTGAACCAAGATGAGCATACAACCACATGGGGGCCTAGAAACCCCCTCGACCAACTAACTTGCCTAGTAGATTCCATGAGTCACATATTTCGGGTGTTCCATTCGACATATGCATTCTAGTTGTTCTTGAAGGCGGTGGAGGAGGTGCATTCATATAGGTAGGTAAGCGTGGCCGAGAACAAGAGAGTCACCGCCTTGATAACCCACATGTATAGGGGCTCATGTGTAGCCTTTTCGATAAGTAAGAGTGTCGAACCCAACGAGGAGCTAAATGTAGGATAAATATTCTCTCAAGTTCTATCAACCACTGATACAACTCTATGCACACTAAACGTTTGCATTATCTAGAAAATAAAACTAGAGCAATAATACGAGTAATAGAGATAGCTTTGCATGATAATAAATAACAAGAAAGTAAAGCTAGTTGTTGCAGCAATAAAATACACTAAACTAACAGAACCATGAGTGTGGAATAGTGGTGGTAATTGTGGTGGATTTGTCCAAGTTTAAATAGCGAATAGATCAGGTTCATTGTCTTCGATGCAATTTTCTATGTGGGAGAGGCTAAATATACATGCGCTTCACTACTTGGAATTACATGTACTATATGATTGAATTGTTAGCAAACATCCGTAAGTACTAACAATGCATTAAGGTTTCCCCAACCATAGCCTTAAGTTTAATGGTCCTCTTATTCCCATACGTGCAACATTCCGTTCAAGGCCCTCGTGTTTCATCACTCGGCGAACTCCTCCTTCCTTTTACACATACTACAAACCCTATGATGTTTAGTCCAAGCGCACAAATATAATGGACACCAAAGGACTGTACCATATCAACATACAACTCTAATGAACCAAAGACGTTCAACCATTCAATCTAAGAACAAAGAAACTACACAAACATGACATAGATCATAGGATTATAACTTATAGCACCAAACACCATGTTTACATAGGACGGTACAGAGGTGTGTGGGAGCATGAACCACTGCATAGTAGGAGGATTAGGTGATGGAGATGGCGGTGAAGATGGTGAAGAGGGAGGCAGCGCGAGGACTCCTTCCCCTTCACCGGTATCATGGGGGAGCACCGCCCCTTAGCCCCCTGCCTTCATGGGCTGCAAATTCGTGGGTGGAGGTGTCTTGGGCGAATTAGGTTTCCTCCCTTTATATAGCTTCTCGGATTCCCATCACCACATCTTGGGCTGCAGTAAATCAGGCCTAGCAGGCCCGTCCGGACTCAGAATCAGCTAAATTTTATGTCTAGAACGTTTGGTGAAAATTTCCAACAACTTTGTAGTTGAAGAGTTTTCCGTTTGACGTCGTCTTCGACCCAAAACGTGACCATCTTCAAAAAGAGTTCTGAAATAGATTTCTGAAAAATCCCAATTTGACTCCAACAAGGTTTCCACTTGTATTCTTGGTAATTCCTACACATCAAAGTGTAAAACAAGAACATTGTGCACTTTTGCAACTATTAGTAGGTTAGTCCAAATAAATCATAAACTTTATACAAAAAGGAGTGTCAAAAGCATATTATTAGCATAAAACCATCAAAACTTATAGATATGTTATGGACGTATCAACATCCCCAAGCTTAGTTCCTGCTCGTCCTCGAGTAGGTTGATACATTGCAAATGTATCTATAATTTTTGATGTTCCATGCTTGGTTTTATCTACTTTCTTGTGTTTTGTCAATACTTTGGAGTACTTTTCATATGATTTCTTAGACTAACCTATTAACAAGAGCCACAGCACCAAATACTGCTTTTCGCTGTTTTTGGTTCGGAAAGTCGAAAATGAATATTCTCAGAATTGACAGGACAAAGCCAAATTTGCTATTTTACGGAAGTCATCTGGAGCGAATACGAGACGGAGAGGGCCGGGGCCTGGCCACACCACTGTCATGGCCAGGCCTGGTCCATGCCGGGGTGGTCCGCCGCCCGTGCACCCTCGGCCTCTCCTTCCGCCTATATATTGCCTCTGATACGGAAACCCTAAGGACCCGATAAAAAATCCACGAAGAGTCTCAGGCATTGTCATCTCCATCCCTAGATCGAGGGATCAAGCTCTTCCCGGCACCCATGGAGAGGAATTCACCACGAGGCCTTCTTCATCACCATGCAAGCCTCCGGTGTGATGCGTGAGTAGTTCATCCTTTGACTATGGATCCATGTAGTATCTAGATGGCTGGTTCTCCTCCTTTGTGCTTCCATGTCTAGATCTTGTGAGCTCCGTTCATGATCAAGATCATCTATTTGTAATTCTGCATGTTGTGTTTGCGGGGATCTGATGGATATTGAGATGCTATTTCAGATTGATTATTGATTCTATCATGTCTTTGTTATTTGTGATCTTGCATGCTTTCCGTTGTTAGTAGCTATCTTGGCCAAGTAGATGCTAGCAACTCCAAGAGTTAGTATTTATGCTCGATAGTCGGTTCATGCCTCTGGTAATCTGGGGAAGTGACAGAAATCTCTAAGGTACTAGATGTGATGTTGCCACTAGGGAGAAAACAACAATCCTTTGTTCATAGAACAATCGTATTGTTTACTTTACACGCAATTCGTAAAGCAATAATCTGTTGCTTGCAACTTAATACTGGAGGAGGTTCGGATGATAACCTGAAGGTGGATTATTAGTCATAGATGCAGTTGGATGACGGTCTATGTATAATGTTGTAATGCCCAATCAGGTCTCAAAGGAGTCAAGATGATTAGTATATGCTTGTATGGTTTCTCGATGTTTGTCAATGGCCCCGCTGTAATTTGTTCACCCAGCATGTTATCTATCTTAAGGAGAGCCACCTCTAGTGAACTATGGACCCCGGTCCTTTCTTTTACATTCAATCTACAATCATCTATTTACTGCTTTGTGTTTACTTTCTGCAAACTATTATTTTCTTCCATTCGATACGTTTAATCCTTTGTTTTCAGCAAAACCGATGAGATTGACAACCTCATCGCAAGTTGGGGACAGAGTTGCTGTTGGCACCGGTAGTGCGCCCTGCCAACATTCAGCTAGCAACACCTTTGGGGTGTTTCCTTGCTCCTACTGGATGGATAACCTTGGTTTCTTACTGAGGGAAACTTGTTGTTGTGCTCATCATACCTTCCTCTTGGGGTTCCCCAACAAGCTCGATATATTTTGGGCCATCATGGGTAAACGATAAAAACAATATAATTTTTGAGGTGACATGCAGACAACACAATCTTGATCATCATTATTGTAAAAGTGTTGATAGTTGAGATCAAAGGTACTCTAAACATGAACATGAAAGATAGAGTTCTAACAATATAGCAACTATGTTGTAACATGAAAAGGTACAAACAAAAGATCATGAATAACAATGCATTGAAAGACGTTTGTTTGTTTCACATATAGACAATATAATAAGAGTGGTATTCAGCTTGTCCCTCATGGTATAGCAAAACATAAATGCATAAGACACCTTCAAAGTTCATAAGGGTGACTAGATACAAATAGTTCAAGAATAAGCAATATCAAAGTTATGCATCAATCAACAAGTCTTGGAACAATGCACATTAAAGTTAGAATGACCACTATGCTCTCTTAATAGGTGCATAAAGATAGAAGATGGAGACTCAATATAAAAGTAAAAGAAAGGCCTTCATAGAAGGAAGCAGGGATTCAAGTCTCATAAAGAGCTTCCAAAAATTATGGTACTTATTAGCTTTCAGCTCTCATTGCCCCTATCATAAGCATCTTGAAGTGATTAAGGTTAAAGTGAACAAACTATGGAGTATATGCTTGACAAAGTGTAAGTTGGCAACCTCATGTCCCTTGAATACGAGGGCCGCTCCTCATGTTACTCAAGTTTAGTTACCGGTAAGTTCTTGTCATAGTAAAATACATGTGTATCATAGAGAACCGCCATCGGGGTACCCCTTGCCCGATGATACGGAAGAATCCCCATATCAAAATGACAAGGCAAGCAGACAATAAGCATCTCAATATCTTCTTATTTACCATGGGAAAGTGGTGTTTTTTTTCTCTCTTTCCTCTTTTCTCATCTCTTTTTTTCTCAATCTCAATCTCTTTTTTATAAGAAGAATGCTTCATAGATTGCTCATTATGGTTACGTTGTAGGTTTCCACCATGATTAGGCATGGATTAGACCAGCCGTGCAGGCGTTTCTCTAACACACATACATAACTCCATGGACTTACAATCTCCCCTTTCATTTCATACCGACGACATCCATAAACAAAAGAGCATGATTTAACTGGGTACAATGTACAAGTGCAATGTTGAAAGCGTTCTCCATGACAACATGGTTCTACTAATTCCCAATGTATAAGTTCAAGCATATACAACATAGATGACACAATGGTTCAAGTTTATTAGGGGCAAGAAAAGTAAAGTGTGACATCAAGTTCGTGAGAGCTTTAATCACTAATTTTCACATAACAAGTTTAATTTGAAAGGTAGATAAAAACATGAATATACTTGGAATAGCAAATGCTAATAGGTAGTTATGGTGGACTCTTTGAAATAACTTGGTTTTATTTGGAGTTGGATGCATGAGTGGAACTCATACTTGGTTATGGAGGCTAGCAAAAGACTGGGAGCGACCAACTAAGAGAGCAATAATGGCCATAATCATGCAAAGCGACAAAACATCATTAATTAAAGCATAAAGTGATATTACAAGTCGAAAACTAAAGATCATAGAGGCTATGGTGACTTGGGATAGTCTTAACATGGTGTGAGCATGCGCCAAGTCAACCCAAATAAAGCATCAAAGGAGAATACCACAATTTTATGCTTTAATATGCTAAAACAACGCATGATTCTTTCAAGGCACATTAAGCAATCCCAATTGTTGGTAACATGTCATGCTACAGCAAAAATCACTAAGCATAAAGTCAAAACAATACCAAGCATGACATGACAAAGCATAGGCCACAGTCAAAAACAAGCTCATTTTACCACTTAAGCATGAACTTTTCCTACTCTTTTCCAATCCAAACCAATCTTATTTGAAAACTAATGTATGAATGAGGGGGTCCAACCAATTTATTCAAGCAAACTAAGAAAACCAAGCAAACGAAAACGAAGACGCTCTAAGAACAACACAACTGTGCATGAAACAATAAAAATGAAGTGTTTGGAAGAACCTAAGATTTTTTTTGATGAAGAAGGGGATGCCAAGGCATCCCCAAGCTTTGACGCTTGTACTTCTTGGATATTTCTTGGGGTGACACGGGGTGGCATCCCCAAGCTTGAGCTTTATTCCATTCTTCATCTCATTACATCATTCTTTCCTTAACACCTGAAATTTTTCCATCATACAAAACTTCACATAATCTTCATTAGCAACATTAGTGTACTTAAGATAATAATTTGTTGGGTTAAGTATCAACACCATTAAAACACAAGATACTGTAGCACTTCCCTTAAAAAGCTCAATTCCCCAAAGAGAACCCAAAAAATAATCAACAAGAAGCAAATGCAAATAATGGCAGAAATCTGTCAAATCAGACCAGCTGATAGAAACCAATTTTTTAGAAGACCTTCTGTTGCTGAAATTGAAAAGTGTTAAACTAACGAAAGTTGGATAACAACCTAGGTCAGAAGCACAAAAAATTAAAGGTCAAACCGATGTACAGAGATTTTACACGAATTTTTACAGCAAAGCACAAAAATCTGTTCCGGGACAGCAACTTTCCCAAGCATTAATTCTCTCTCATTAGAGGTTACTCTTGGCACAAAAAGCAAATAAAAAGGATAAGGAGCGGTTGCTACAGAGGTAACAACTTACAAGACTCAAAGAAAACAAATGTAACTGGTGTTTGATACTAAGACAAATAAATAAAAAGATACAAACGCTCCAAATTTATTCAAGTTTCTATGCTGCTCAAAAAACAAAGTTTAAAGGTTTGCAAACTGAGGGGTTGTTGAAGAAACTTTTGGCCATTCTTCAATTTCTCTGTTTGGTGTTCCTTATTCTCTGTGAAAAAACTTCAACACAAAAACTTTCCCATTCTTTCCTATGGTTTCTAACTGAAAAGCTTCCATGGGAAGATTTATTTTGGTTTCATAGGCATGAACACAAGTGTTCAAGGTCGACCCCCACTTAACCATTACTCATCTTTCTAATCACTTTCCTTTTTAAAAAAGTTTTTAGGTAACAAGTACAACGAATTTTTTTTGTAATTCACATTCCCTATCCATACTAAGATAGAGAACAACTTAAAACTGAAAGTAAAAACTACTTAGAGATAAAACAAACAAGTGCACACAAGAATATTCACCCACACGCTATTGCTCCTCGGCAACGACACCAGAAAAGGTCTTGATGACCCACAAGTATAGGGGATCGTGTGTAGCCTTTTCGATAAGTAAGAGTGTCGAACCCAACGAGGAGCTAAAGGTAGTATAAATATTCTCTCAAGTTCTATCAACCACTGATACAACTCTACGCACACTAAACGTTTGCATTATCTACGAAATAAAACTAGAGCAACAATACGAGTAATAGATATAGCTTTGCATGATAATAATTAACAAGAAAGTAAAGCTAGTTGCTGCAGCAATAAAATACACTAAACTAACAGAACCATGAGTTTGGCATAGTGGTGGTAATTGTGGTTGCTTTGTCCAAGTTTAAATAGCGAATAGATCAGGTTCATTGTCTTCGATGTAATTTTCTATGTGGGAGAGGCTAAATATACATGCGCTTCACTACTTGGAATTACATGTACTATATGATTGGATTGTTAGCAAACATCCGTAAGTACTAATAATTTATTAAGGTTGGTCCTCTTACTCCCATACGTGCAACGTTCCGGTTCGCGTCCTCAGGTTTGTGACACTCTGGCAGAACTCCCCCTTCCTTTTACACATACTACAAACCCTATGATGTTTAATCCATGCGCGCACAAATATAATGGACACTAAAGGACTGTACCATATCAACATACAACTCTAATGAACCAAAGACGTTTAACCATTCAATCTAAGAATAAAGAAACTACGCAAACATGACATATATCATAGGATTATAACTTATAGCATCAAACACCATGTTTACATAGGACGGTACAGAGGTGTGTGGGAGGATGAACCACTGCATAGTAGGAGGATTAGGTGATGGAGATGGCAGTGAAGATGGTGAAGAGGGCGGTGGCGATGCTGGCGGTGGCGCGGGAGACTCCTTCCCCGCTGTTGGTATCATGGGGGAGCACCGCCCCTTATCCCCCTTCCTTCATGGCTTCTTGGGAGCCCTCCCCCATGGAGATGGGATCCATGGGGGAGGCAAAAACGTGGATTTGGCGGCTGCAAATTCGTGGGTGGAGGTGTCTTGGGTGAATTAGGTTTCCTCCCTTTATATAGCTTATCGGATTCCCGTCACCACATCTTAGGCTGCAGTAAATCAGGCGTAGCAGGCTCGTCCAGACTCGGAATCAGCTAAATTTTATGTCTAGAACGTTTGGTGAGAAATTTCCAACAACTTTGTAGTTGAAGAGTTTTCCGTTTGACGCTGTCTTCGACCTGAAATGTGACCATCTTCAAAAAGAGTTCTGAGATAGATTTCTGGAAAAATCCCAATTTGACTCCAACAAGGTTTCCACTTGTATTCTTGGTAATTCCTACACATCAAAGTGTAAAACAAGAACATTGTGCACTTTTGCAACTATTAGTAGGTTAGTCTAAATAAATCATAAACTTTATACAAAAAAGGAGTGTCAAAAATATATTATTAGCATAAAACCATCAAAAATTATATATACGTTATGGACGTATCAGGCCTCCGTAATCTTGAACCATGTGCACATCTCTAGGGACCAACTTCGAGACTTGACCCGTTATGGTGGCATCTCTTTAGGGCCTGACTCATGGTCTCGACAAAAGCAAGGTAAAGGTCATGGTCGACCACTCTCTGCCGGCCTTCCAAGGAAGAGGGCTAATCTTAAGTGGCATTAAGAATCGGTTGGTACGTGTAGGTAAAGTTGTGCACCCCTGCAGGGTAATAATCTTTTTGAAAAGTCGTGTCCACGGTTATGGACGACTTGAGAACGTATTCTAAGATCATAGAGAAGAATAACCTAATCGTAAAACTTGACAAGAGATGTGAGGTGTGCTTAAGGATGCTTCCTCGGGGATTGAGGGGGTGATCCTAGTTAGTAGGTTCAGCTAATAAAGATTCAGTAGATATCAAAAGAAGATCAAAGCTAGAGATATCATTTTTCTTATCCCCCTTTAAAGGTTCTATTTAGACGAGCTTATTCTCCCTCTTTTAGAAAGAAAGTTAGTTTTATACAAAGTAACCCCACCAGCCATAAGTCTTGCGGAGTACACCCTATACTCAGTCTTGCTATGTTGATACTTTTGCACCAGGTAAGTGTTACCATATAAGATGAGTTCATTACATCATCGATATCGACGAGTAGCTTGGGATTCCCGGTCGGCAGCCTGGAATCTATGGATTGGGACGTCATCATTACGCTTGAGGCCTCTTAGGCCATTTGTTAAGTTTGCTATACTTAATAGCATAATTTGCCTTCCGTTATTTGATGTTTATGGTCAGTGACCTCTGCTTGTAATAATTTGGTTCTTCGCTCAGTTATGAGTTTGTTGTAATAATTTTTGTGTCGTAGGGTGATACATCATAAATGTATCTATAATTTTTAATGCTCCATGCTTTTTTTATATCAACTTTCTTATGTTTTGTTCACACTCTGAGGTATTTTTATACATTTTCTAGAACTAACCTATTAACAAGATGCCACAGTGCTAGCTGCCTATTTTCTGCTGTTTTTGGTTTCAGAGAAGCTAGTAAAGAAATATTCTTGGAATTGGACGGGACGAAAGCCAAAGTCAATATTTTACCAGAAGGAACACGGAGTCCGAATGGCAGCTGAAGGGGGGCCACGAGGTGGCCACACCCTATGGCGGCGCGGCCAGGGGCACGCCACCAGGTGGTGTGGGCCCCTCGGGCCTCCATCAACCTTGCCCCTTCGCCTATAAAAGTACCCCCGGACGAAAATCCTAAGAACCCGATCAAAAATCCACGAAAGAGTCTATAGCCGCCGCCATCTCCATCCCTAGATCGGGGGGATCCGAAGCTCTTCCCGGCACCATACCGGAGGGGAGAGATCACCCTGGAGGCCTTCTTCATCACCATTCCAGCCTCCAGAGTGATGCGTGAGTAGTTCACCCTCAGACTATGGGTCCATACAATAGCTAGATGGTTGGTTATCCTCCTTTGTGTTATCATGTTTAGATCTTATGAGCTCCGTTCCTGATCAAGATCATCTATTTGTAATCCAACATGTTGTGTTTGCGGAGATCCGATGGATATTGAGATACTATGTCAGATTGATTATTGATTCTATCATGTCTATGTTATTTGTGATCTTGCATGCTCTCCGTTGTTAGTAACTATCTTGGCCAAGTAGATGCTTGCAACTCCAAGAGGGAGTATTTATGCTCGATAGTGGGTTCATGCCTCTAGTAATCTAGGGAAGTGAGAGAAATCTCTAAGGTTGTAGATGTGCTGTTGCTACTAGGGAGAAAACAACAATCCTTTGTCCATGGGGAAATCGTATTGTTTACTTTACACACTTTGCTTAATGCAATTATGGGTTGCTTGCAACTTAATACTGGAGGGGGTTCAGATGATAACCTGAAGGTGGATTATTAGTCATAGATGCAGTTGGATTACGGTCTATGTATTATGTTGTAATGCCCAATCAAATCTCGTAGGAGTCAAGATGTCTAGTATATGCATTGTTATGCTTTCTCAATCTGTCAATTTCCCCGTTGTAATTTGTTCACCCAACATGCTATTTATCTTAAGGAGAAACACCTCTAGTGAAATGTGGACCCCAGTCCACTCTTTTACCATTTATATACCATCTACTGTTTACTATTTACTTTCTGCAAGCAATTACTATCTTCCACACTATATGTTTAATCCTTTGTTTTCAGCAAAACCAGTGACAACCTCATTGTAAGTTGGGGCAAAGTTCTTTGGTTGTGTTGTGTAGGATTCCAAGTTGTTAGCCACACCTTGGAGTTGTTTCCTTACTCCTACTGGTTCGATAACTTTGGTTTCATAACTAAGGTAAAACTTGCAACTGTGCTCATCATACCTTCCTCTTGGGGTTCCCAACAAGCTCTACATATTTTGAGCCATCAAGCACTTTTTCTAGCGCCATTGCTAGGGAGTTAAGGACAGCTTCAATCTCTTCCTCCTCGTCAATCACTTTTCAGGGAGAAAGAAGATTCTTGCAAGGGGAGTCTCTCACAACCAATCTCTTTACTTTGTTTTTATTTTGCTTAGTTTATTTTGCTTGTTTCTTTTTATCCAAAACACACAAAAAATTAGTTGTATTGGTTTGCTTCTTTTTATCAAAAATACAAAAAAATTAGTTCTTAAAAAATATAGAATTTTTTTTACTTCAAGTTGCTTTTATGTCTAGCATTGCTCTAATCACTATGTCACCTAAGGAAATGATTTTTACTTTCAAACAGGGAATTGAAGAGAGTTTCAAAGAAGCTTGGTCTTGAATTTCTGAGTTACATGAAAAAATTGAACCTAAAATGACTCAAGGCTTATTTCTTAGCAGTTTCTACTTTGGTCTTGCCCTGTTTTATAGATATGCTTTGGATGTTGTAGTAGGAGGAGATTTCCTCCAGTGCAATGAGGGTGAAGCTTTTAATTCCATAAAAACGTTGGTTGCAACATATGACTTGCCTAGCAAATCTGATTCCTCATTTAGAAACATTATTACTAGATTAAACACTCTTGAGACCAACACAGCTAGTTTAAAAAAATGCTATAACATGCTTAGAGAGGATCATGAGTATGTTCCAATAAATTCTGAATCTTCAAAATGGCTTCTACAGCAAAAGTTGTTATAAATAATGAAACGTTTTATGCTCGTTCTGATATCATGTATGGATTCTGTCTTATGCCTAAAGATATCTATGAATCTTTGGAGACTTTCTGAAGGAGGAGAAGAAATATCTCTTACCAATAATGCCACAATATTACCCATTGGAATAGATGAAGGAGTGTTTACAAATATCCTAGGGAAAGTGGTGTCTACTGATTATCTTGTTATTGAATGTGTAGTAAAAGGACAAATTACACTTGGAAGATCCCTACTGAAACTCCTTGGAGCAATAATAGATGTGGGAAAAGGCATCATGCATTTTGCCTCTCCACCAAACAATCATATGTTCCCTAAAGATAAGAGTAAAGGTAAGAAAGGTAGGGGCAAGAAATTTGATCTTAATTCTTCTTCATTCGAAAATACTTGAATCTTGCTTCCTATGCCTAGCTGAAAGGCGTTAAAGAAAAGCACTATTGGGAGATAACCCAAATTATTTTTATTTTCAGTAAGTTTTTCTTTTGTTGAGTCTTGAAAGTTATTGCTTCAGTAATAACCTCTCCTTATATTTTTTGTGTGGTTTTTGTGCCAAGAATAACCTCTAATAAGAGAGAAGTAAGACTTGGGAAAGTTGTTGTCCCGAAACAGATTTTTTGTGCTTCACTATAAAAAATCACGAAAAATCCTTGTACGTTTGATTGAGCTGTAATTTTCTGTGCTTATGCCCCAGGTTATTATCTAACCTTAGTTATTTTATCGCTTTTAGATTTGAGCAACAGGAGGTCTTTGAAAAAATCAGTTTTTACCTATTGGTCTGTTTTGACAGATTTTTGTCATTATTTGCATTTACCTCTTAATCTCTTTCTCTTTGAGTTCTCTTTGATCACTTGAGCTTTTAGAAGGAATTGCTACAGTAGCTTGTGTTTTAGTGGAAGTTTTACTTGTGGTGAAACTAAACCCAAAGACTTATTATCTTGAATACACTATTGTTGCTAATGAAGATTGTGTGAAGTTTTGTATGAAGGAATTTTTCAAGTGTAGGGAAGAATAATGTGATGAGATGAAGTATGGACAAAAGCTCAAGCTTGGGGATGCCACCCGTGTCACCCCAAGAAATATTCAAGAAGTACAAGCGTCAAAGCTTGGGGATGCCCAAGGCATCCCCTTCTTCATCAATAAAAATCTCAGGTTTTCTTCCAAAACACTTCGTTTTTTATTGTTTCATGCACAATTGTGTTGTTCTTGGAGCGTCTTTGTTTTCGTTTTTCGTTTTTATTTTGTTTGGTTTGCTTAAATAAATTGGTTGGACCCCCACATTCATATATTGTTTCAAATAAGTTGATTATTGTTGGAAAAGAGTAGGAAGCTTCATGCTTATAAGTGGTACAAAAGGAGCTTGTTTTGACTGTGGCCTAGACTCTATCATGTCATGTTTGATGTTGCTTTGACCTTATTCTTAGTAATTATTTATGTAACATGACTTGTTCCAAACAATTGAGATTGCTTAATGTGCCTTGAAAGGATCATGTGTTGTTTTAGCATACAAAAGCATAATATTGTGGTATTCTCCTTTGATGCTTTATTTGGGTTGACTTGGCACATGCTTACACCATGTTAAGACTATGAACCAGTCACCTTAACCTCTATGATCATTTAGTTTTTGACTTGTAATATCACTTTATGCTTTAATTAATAATGTTTTGTCGCTTTGCATGATTATGGCCATTATTGCTCTCTTAGTTGGTCGCTCCCAGTCTTTTGCTAGCCTCCACCTGTACCAAGTATGAGTTCCACTCATGCATCCAACTTCCAAGAAAACCAAGTTATTCCAAAGAGTCCACTATAAATTCCTATGCATGGTGTGTTACACCATTCCACGTATATTCATGTTTTTATCTACCTTCCAAATTAAACTTGTTATGTGAAAATTAGTGACAAAAGCTCTCACAAACTTGATGGCAAACTTTATTTTCTTACACTTAATAAACTTGAACCATTGTGTCCATCTATGTTGCTTATATGCTTTCACTTTATAAGCTAGGAATTAGCAGAACCATGTTGTCATGGGGAACGCTTTCAACATTGCACTTATTATTCAGTTGATATCATGTTCTTTTGTTTATGGATCTCGAAGGTGTGAAATAAAAGGGGAGCTTGTAAGCTCATGGAGTTTGTATGTGTGTTATAGAAATGCCTGCGTGTTAATGTCTACGCACTTCTATTCTTGTAGACAGTTGTTAGGCCTCCAAGTGCAGAGGTTTGTAGAACAGCAGGAAGTTTCCCTTAAGTGGATTACCCAAGGTTTATCGAACTCGGGGAGGAAGTGGTCAAAGGTATCCCCTCTCAAGCAACCCTGCAATCAAGATACAAGAAGTCTCTTGTGTCCCCAACACACCCAATACACTTGTCAGGTGTATAGGTGCACTAGTTCGGCGAAGAGATAGTGAAATACAAGTGGTATGGATATAAGACAACGGTGCCAGAAAATAGCTTGATGGCGTGGAAGAGACTAAAGGCAAACTGAAATAAAGATGGAAAAGGGAGGTGTTTATACCTCCTATAGCAACAAGATTTATTAAAGCAATAAGTAACATTATAAGTAGAGCACACATTTCTAGCAATGGTATACAATTTATTATTTTGTTCCCATAAGGGTTTCCCTTTTTGTGACAAGCAATGTTCCTTATAATAATATTTTTGTTCTTCTGTGAACCCATCTTGCCATTTAGATTCAGTTTCAAAGAAACCAACCATTGATAGAAAGCATGATAAAGAAAGACAATAACAGACCAACGAAAATAACAACTATAGTAGGAACTATTTTTTTATATTTTTGATAAAAAGAACAAGCAAACAAAGCAGAAATAAACTAAGCAAAACAAAAAAAAACAAAGTAAAGAGATTGGTTGTGAGAGACTCCCCTTGTGAAGATGTCCTTGACTCCTCGGCAACGGTGCCAAAAAAAGTCCTTGATGGCCCAAAATATATCAAGCTCGTTGGGGAACCCCAAGAGGAAGGTATGATGAGCACAACAACAAGTTTTCCCTCAGTTATGAAACCAAGGTGTTGCTAGCTGGACTTTGGCAGGGCGCACTACTGGCGCCAGCAGCAACGTGGAAACCTGCACAACACAACCATAGAACTTTGCCCACAACTTACAGTGAGGTTGTCAATCTCACCGGTTTTGCTGAAAACAAAGGATTAACGTATTGTGTGGAAGAAAGTAATTGCTTGCAGAAAGTAAACAGAAAGTAGTAAACAGTTGTAGATTGATGGTAAAAGAAAGGATCGGGGTCCATAGTTCACTATTGGTGGCTCTCCTTAAGATATATGACATGTTGGGTGAACAAATTACAGCGGGGCAATTGGCAAACGTCGAGAAAGCAATATGCATATACTACTCATCTTGACTCCTTTGAGATTTGATTGGGCATTACAACATTATACATATGGGTCCATACAGTAGCTAGATGGTTGGTTCTCCTCCTTTGTGTTATCATGTTTAGATCTTGTGACCTCCGTTCATGATCAAGATCATCTATTTGTAATCCTACATGTTGTGTTTGCGGGGATCCAATGGATATGGAGATACTATGTCAGATTGATTATTTATTCTATCATGTCTATGTTATTTGTGATCTTGCATGCTCTCCGTTGTTAGTAACTATCTTGGCCAAGTAGATGCTTGCAACTCCAAGAGGGAGTATTTATGCTCGATAGTGGGTTCATGCCTCTAGTAACTGGGAAGTGATGTAAATCTAAGGTTGTAGATGTGTTGTTTCTACTAGGGAGAAAACAACAATCCTTTGTCCATGGGGCAATCATATTGTTTACTTTACACACTTTGCTCTATGCAATTATCTATTTCTTGCAATTTAATACTGGAGGGGTTCGGATGGTAACCTGAAGGTGGATTATTAGTCATAGATGCACTTGGATTACGGTCTATGTATTATGTTGTAATGCCCAATCAAATCTCATAGGAGTCAAGATGTCTAGTGTATGCATTGTTATGCTTTCTCAATCTGTCAATTGCCCCGCTGTAATTTGTTCATCCAACATGCTATTTATCTTAAGGAGAAACACCTCTAGTGAACTGTGGACCCCAGTCCATTCCTTTACCATTTATATACCATCTATTGTTTACCGTTTACTGTTTACTTTCTGCAAGCAATTACTATCTTCCACACTATATGTTTAATTTTTTGTTTTCAACAAAATCAGTGAGATTGACAACCTCATTGTAAGTTGGGGCAAAGTTCTGTGGTTGGGTTGTGCAGGATTCCAAGTTGTTAGCAACACCTTGGAGTTGTTTCCTTACTCCTACTTGTTTGATAACCTTGGTTTCATAACTGAGGGAAAACTTTCTACTCTGCTCATCATACCTTCCTCTTGGGGTTGCCAACGAGCTCTACATATTTTGAGCCATCATAGGGTCACTATAATGTTACCGACTCTTTCTCTGTATGCTTCCGAGATTTAGGTTAGGCTTATATCAGACACAAAGGTCTGGGATTTGTCTAGCCCTAATCTCGGGGGTGTCACTATTCACCAATGTTGTGACCTTGTTATTAACAACATCCAATGTCCATGATCAGGAAACCTTGATCATCTTGTTAATTAACGAGCTAGTTTATAAGAGAGGCATTACTAGGAACCATTTATTTGTTTATTAAACACACATGTATTAACGTTTCCAATTAATACAATTATAGCATGGAAAATAAACATTTATCATAAACAAGGAATAAGATAATAACCACTTTATTATTGCCTCTCAGGCATATTCCCTTCAGTCTCCCACTTGCACTAGAGTCAGTAATCTAGTCTGTAAACTTACGCATTCAACACCTATGGCTTTCTGGTGTTGTATATACGCGTTTACTAGTGGTTAACATAATCTTTGGATCTAACAATTTCAGGTCTGCGTGTATTTGCATGTCTTTGCGTCTCTATGCATCACTCATTCTCTAATGAGATGGCATTGTATAAATTTAGTCCTTTAGTGAGACCTTTAGTTCCTTTGGGTTAAAACATGTTGATATAATTGTCTCACAATATATCTTCATAGTACTAGCCCACTATGAACCACACATAGTTTGATAACAAACTTCTTAACCAAATTCCCTCCTTTGTTGCTACTATAGCAGTCATATACTTAGCCTTTTGTTGTAGTATCCGTCACAATGTATCAACTTTGGAACTCATCCAAATCCATCATGGAACCTACTTTCCATTACATTGTGCTACACATAATTTAAATTGAGATAATTTAATTTGTATCTTGTGACAAACTAGTATCAATGTAACACTTTACAATGAACCACTTTTAACTATTTGTCACTTATACATGATATATTCTTAGTTCTTCCAGAACTCATAATAATATCTTTACTATCATCCAGTGATCATCTTATGAATCATTCTGGTATATGCACATAATATTTAGAGCATAGGACATATCATGGTATATATTATTGATCAAAATATTTTTGTGATTTCGCTCACCAAGTGTCAAAACACTTGAATCTCGTTTCACTTACCAAGTGTCAATACACTTGAATCTTGATTCAACCCTTTCCATGCGGCAAGAACCTTTCCCGTCGTTTCCATATTGAACCCTTTCAATATCTCATATATGTATTTCTAGCACAGCCATATTAGCGTTTCAATCTATCCATATAGACATTGATGCCAAATATTCCAGTTTTGCCCAAGTCTTTCATCAAAATCTAATTTTAATGAAATTCTTAATCCGTGTCAATAAAAGATACATCATTTCCAATCAACAACATATCCTCTACATAATGTATTGGAAATTTGTCTCAGTGCTCCCACTTAATTTCTTGCAAATTCAAGAATCTTCATCGTCTCCGATGAAATTAAACTCTTTTTAACATTTTCATCATGGTGAAGATTCCAACTCCGCTATGCTCACTTCAACCATTGAAATTTGCATGCCTTTTTAGCATACTTTGATTTAACAAAACCCTTCAGACCATGTTATGTACATGTCCTAGGTAACCATTCTATTAGAAGAACATTGTTTTGTTTGTTCAACTACCATATACCAAATTATATGTAGTGGTTGCTACATTAATCCGTCAAGACTAAATATCGCTATGAAAGATCAAATCTTGTCATAGTCAACTCCTTAAACATTGTCGTAAACTCCTTTCTGACATGTCGACTATTTTATAGATGTCAAACATCCATGTCTATTTCTTTATAGATCCAAATACGACCGATAGGCTTCACGCCTTTCCGGAGGGTCTTCCAAGTTCAGAAACTTGATTTCTCGTGTATGGATACTATCACGGATTTTATGACTTCTAGCCATTTTATGGAGTCAGGGCCCATCATCGCTTCTTTGCATGCAGTCGTTTCATCATTGTCATAATAATAACGACTTCTATTTCAAATCTTACTATTTGATTCTTACCGACCCACACGGTTCAATAGGAACTCTAATCTCTGAGATCACAACCTTTGTAATCGCGGGAGCCATGAGCATTTTAGCCGCCTCCGGGACACTTTCCGGCACTATTCTACTTAGCACATGTTGCTTAGGTTCATCAACCTAATCAAAGTTCTATTGTCCTCCCACTTAACTTTTGTGAAAAATTCCTTCTTTAAGAAACTTCACGTTCCAAGCGACAAACTCTTTTGTCTTCGGTGTTATGAAGGAATACCCAACAAATTCTCTGGGATAACCTACAAAGACGTGCTTATCCGACTTTGGTTGTAAACATTTTACTTATGCATACCATACCAAAATTTAAGAAAAGACAACTCGGGTTTTATCCCAAACCATAACCTTTATGGTGTAATTTCAACGAATCATGATGGTGCTCTTTTCAGTGTAAACGTGGTAGTCTCTAAAGCTTTAATCCTTAAAACATAATGGCAGTTTTATAAATGACACCTTTGATCTTACCATGTAAAACAAGGTTCGATTTGATCTCTCGAACATACCATACTCCTATGGTTTATCAGGAAATGCAAATCCATGGAACAATTCCTCTAACCTTAGGTGTTTTGCTAAACACGTAACTGGTACATTGCAAATGTATCTATAATTTTTGATGTTCCATGCTTGGTTTAATCTACTTTCTTGTGTTTTGTCCACACTTTGGAGTACTTTTCATATGATTTCTTGGACTAACCTATTAATAAAACAAGGCAATTACCTATTTTCTGCTGTTTTTGGTTCCAGGAAAGTCAGAAAATGAATATTCTCGGAATTGGACGGGACAAAAGCCAAAGTGCCTATTTTTCCGGAAGACATCAGATGCCAGAATACGAGACGGAGAAGGGCTAGGGGCACACACCACACGGCGCGTGGCGTGGCAGGCCTGGCCCAGCGCCAGGTGGTCCGCCGACCCCAACACCCCCTCGGCCTCTCCTTCCGCCTATATATTGCCCTTGGGACGAAAACCCTAAGTATCCAATCAAAATCCACGAAAAGAGTTCAGAGCCATCCGTCATCTCCATCCCTAGATCGGGAGGATCAAAGCTCTTCCGGCACCCTGCGGAGAGGGAATTCACCACCGAGGCCTTCTTCATCATCATGCAAGCCTCCGGTGTGATGCGTGAGTAGTTCATATCTGGACTACGGGTCCATGTAGTAACTAGATGGCTGGTTCTCCTCCTTTGTGCTTTCATGTCTAGATCTTGTGAGCTCCGTTCATGATCAAGATCATCTATTTGTAATTCTGCATGTTGTGTTTACGGGGATCCGATGGATATTGAGATGCTATTTCAGATTGATTATTGATTCTATCATGTCTTTGTTATTTGTGATCTTGCATGCTTTCCGTTGTTAGTAGCTATCTTGGCCAAGTAGATGCTAGCAACTCCAAGAGTTAGTATTTATGCTCGATAGTGGGTTCATGCCTCTGGTAATCTGGGGAAGTGACAGAAATCTCTAAGGTACTAGATGTTCTGTTGCTACTAGGGAGAAAACATCAATCCTTTGTTCATAGAACAATCGTATTGTTTACTTTACATGCAATTCGTAAATCAATAATCTGTTGCTTGCAACTTAATACTGGAGGGGGTTCGGATGATAACCTGAAGGTGGATTATTAGTCATAGATGCAGTTGGATGGCGGTCTATGTATAATGTTGTAATGCCCAATCAAGTCTCAAAGGAGTCAAGATGATTAGTATATGCATGTATTGCTTTCTCGATGTTTGTCAATTGCCCCGGTGTAATTTGTTCACCCAACATGTTATCCATCTTAAGGAGAGCCACCTCTAGTGAACTATGGATCCCAGTCCTTTCTTTTACATACAATCTACAAACTGTTTACTGCTTTGTGTTTACTTTCTTCAAACTATTACTTCCTTCCATTCAATACGTTTAATCCTTTGTTTTCAGCAAAACCGGTGAGATTGACAACCTTATCGCAAGTTGGGGACAAAGTTCTGTGGTTGTGTTGTGCAGGTCTCCACGTTGCTACTAGCACCGGTAGTGCGCCTCGCCAAAGGCTCGATTAGCAACACCTTTGGGGTGTTTCCTTGCTCCTACTGGTTCGATTAAACCTTGGTTTCATAACTGAGGGAAACTTGCTGCTATGCTCATCATACCTTCCTCTTGGGGTTCCCAACGGCTCTACATCAACACTAAGCCATCAAGCACTTTTCTGGCGACGTTGCCGGGGAGTCAAGGACATCTTCACAAGGGGAGTCCCTCGTAACCAATATCTTTACTTTGTTATTTTTGTTTTGCTTTGTTTGCTTGTTTCTTTATCAAAAACACACAAAAAATAGTTTTACTAGATTGCTTTCTTATTTGAAAACACACAAAAATGACTACTCTTGAAAACACTAAATTGTGTGACTTCACTTGCACCAACAACAATGATTTTATGAGCACACCTATTGCTCCACATGTGCCTGAAGGTACTTTCTTTGAGATAAAACATGCTTTACTCAATCTTGTTATGAGAGAACAATTTTCTGGTATTGGTAATGAAGATGTTGCTGCCCATCTAAATAACTTTGTTGAACTTTGTGAGATGCAAAAGCATAGGGATATAGATGGTGATATTATTAAGCTGAAATTGTTTTGTTTCTCTTTGAGAGGAAAAGCTAAAGAATGGTTGAATTCCTTAACTAGGAATAGTATTGATTCTTGGACTAAGTGCAAAGATGCTTTCATTGGAAAATACTATCCTCCTGCTAAGATTATATCTATGAGAAGTGAAATAATGAAGTTTAAACAATCTGATAATGAACATGTTGCTCAAGCTTGGGAAAGAATGAAATCTTTGGTAAAGAATTGTCCCACTCATGGACTGACTGCTTGGATGATTTTCCAAACTTTTTATGCAGGATTGAACTATTCTTCAAGGAACCTATTGGATTCTGCTGCTAGAGGTACCTTTATGACCATTAATTTGGGTGCTGCAACAAAGCTTCTGCATAATATGATGGTTAACTACTCCGAATGGCATACTGAAAGAGCTCCAGAAGGTAAGAAGGTAAATTATGTTGAGGAAACCTCCTCCTTGAGTGATAAGATTGATATTATTATGTCTATGCTTGTTAATGGGAAAGCCCATATTGAGCAAAATAATGTTCCCTTAGCCTCTTTGGTTTCTCAAGAAGAGCAAGTTGATGTGAAATTTATAAGAAATAACAATTTTAGCAACAATGCTTATAGGAATAATTTTGGTAACAACAATTATAAGCCATATCCTCCCAACAATGGTAATGCTTATGGAAATTCCTACAACAATAATAGGAGTGCACCCTCTGAACTTGAAGTTATGCTTAAAGACTTTATTAGTAAACAAACTATTTTCAATAAAACTATTGAGGAAAAACTCTCTAATGCTGAAAGAAATATAGCATCTTTGGCTGAAGCTCAATCTTCTTTGAATAAAATGGCTGCTAAACCTAAAACTAATGATAATCCCTTTGCAGCTACTAATGCTATACAAGTAAAAATTGATGAAAATGTTAGAATATTAGCTGAATTACATGCTAAGTGGGAAAGAGAAGATGAAATTTCTAGAAACATTAGTGTTTCTACTATCACCACCACTAGTGTTGAGGCTAGTAATAGTTCTACTACTTTAGATGATAAATTTGATTTTGATCTTGATTGTTGCAATATCTATGAAGTTATTAAGTTCCTACAAAAGCTTGCTAAAAGTCCTAATGCTAGTGCTATGAACATGGCCTTTACAAAACACATTACTGATGCTCTCATAAAGATTAAAGAAGAAAAGATGAAACATAAATCTTCTATTCCTATAAAACAAGAAGATGGTTGGGAACCCATCATTAATATGAAAGTGAATGACTTTGATTTCAAAGATTTATGTGATCTGGATAGTAGTGTTTCTATTATGCCTAGAAGGATTTATGATATGTTTGATTTGCCTCCACTTGAAGATTGTTATTTGAATGTCCCACTTGATGATAATGCTAAAAAGAAACTCATGGGGAATATTAATGATGTTCTTATTATGGTTAACAATGCCTATGTCCCCGTTCATTTCTATGTTTTGGATGTTGAATACAATGCTTCTTGTCCTATTACTTTGGGAAGACCTTTTCTTAGAACTGTTGGTGCCATTATTGGTGTTCTAATGGAAGTTTATTTGGTGTTGGAACTGAACCTTAAGACCTTTTATCTTGAGTACACTAATGTTGCTAATAAAGATTATGTGAAGTTTTGTATGAAGGAAAAATTTCAGGTGTATGGAAGGAATGAGTAATGAGATGAAGGATGGACTAAAGCTCAAGCTTGGGGATGCCACGTGTGTCACCCCAACAAATATCCAAGAAGTACAAGCATCAAAGCTTGGGGATGCCCAAGGCATTCCCCTTCTTCATCAATAAAAATCCTAGGTTTCTTCCAAACGCTTCATTTTTATTGTTTCATGCACAGTTGTGTTGTTCTTGGAGCGTCTTATTTTTTGTTTTCGTTTTGGTTTTTTGTTTGCTTGGTTTGATTAGTTTGCTGAATAAATTGGTTGGACCCCCTCTTTCATACATTGGTTTTCAAATAGTTTGGTTTGGTTTGGAAAAGAGTGGGAAAGTTCATGCTTATGTGATAAAAGGAGCTTGTTTTTGACTGTGGCCTATGCTTTGTCATGCCATGCTTGATATTGTTTTGGCTTTATGCTTAGTATTCTTTGATGTAGCATGACTTGTTATAAACAATTGAGATTGCTTAATGTGCCTTGGATGAATCATGTGTTGTTTTAGCATATTAAAGCATAGTATAGTGGTATTCTCCTTTGATGCCTTATTTGGGTTGACTTGGCACATGCTCACACCATGTTATGACTATCTCAAGTCACCATAGCCTTTATGATCCTTTAGTTTTCAAATTGTAGTATCACTTTATGCTTTGATCAATGATGTTTTGTCGCTCTGCATGATTATGGCCATTATTGCTCTCTTAGTTTGTCGCTCCCAGTCTTTTGCTAGCCTCCACAACCAAGTATGAGTCCTACTCATGCATCCCACTTCCTAAACCAAGTTATTCCAAAGAGTCCACCATACCTACCTACTAGCTTATGCTATTCCAAGTATATTCATGTTTTTGTTTACCTTCCAAATTAAACTTGTTATGAGAAAACTAGTGATTAAAGCTCTCACGAACTTGATCGCACACTTTACCTTTTTGCATCTAATAAACTTGAACCATTGGGTCCTTCTTTGTTGCGTATATCTTGCACTTTATAAGTTGAAATTAGCAGAACCATGTATCATGGGGAACGCTTTCAACATTGCACTTGTACTTTGTACCTCGTTGATATCATGTTATTTTGCTTATTGATCCCGGCGGTGTGAAATAAAAGTGGAACTTGTAAGATTATGGAGTTTGTATGTGTGTTAGAGAAACGCTTGGGACGCTAGCCTAAGCCATGACTAATCATGGTGGAAACTTGCAGCATCACCATAATGAGCACTCTATGAAGCATCCTCAATAAAAACCTATGCAAATAGCAAATAAAAAGATCGCTGAGATGCTCATTGTCTGCTTGCCTTGTCATTTTGATTTTGGGAAAGCTCCTGTATCATGTGAAAGGGGTACCCCATTGGTGGTTCTTAATGATACACATATACTTACAATGACAAGAGCTTACTCGTAACTGAAGTTGAGTAGCATGAGGATCGGTCTTCGTAAGTAAGGGGCATGAGATTTCGGTTTATAACTTGTCAAGCATATCCTCTTAGTTGTGTCACCTTAACCTTAATCACCTTCAAGATGCTTATGATAGGGGCAATGAGAGGTGAAAGCTACAAGTACCATAATTTTTGGAAGCTCTTTATGAGACTTGAATCCCTACTTCCTTTTACAAAAGGCCTTTCTTCCACCATTATATTGAGTCTCCACCTTCTATCTTTATGCACTACTTTGGGAGCATAGTGGCCATTCTTAGTTCTATGTGCATTGTCCCAAGACTAGTTGATTGATGCATAACTTGTTATTGCTTGTTTGAAACTATTGTATGTAGTCACT
This sequence comes from Avena insularis, assembly GCA_023614405.1. NCBI lineage: Eukaryota > Viridiplantae > Streptophyta > Magnoliopsida > Poales > Poaceae > Avena > Avena insularis. Next base: position 163,844,443 of record CM042696.1, read on the forward strand.
CTTATGAACTTTGAAGGTGTCCCATGCATTTATATTTGCTACTCTATTGAGGGACAAGCTGAATACTTTTATGCTATTTTTTCTTTACGTGAAACAAACAAACGTCTTGCAAAGCATGTTATTCATGAATCCCTGCCTGCAGGAGTTAAGCTTGGGGATGTTGATACATTGCAAATGTATCTATAATTTTTGATGTTCCATGCTTGGTTTTATCCACTTTCTTGTGTTTTGTTCCATCTTTGGAGTACTTTTATTATGATTTCTTGGACTAACCTATTAACAAGAGCCATAGTGCCAGCTGCCTGTTTTCTGCTGTTTTTGGTTCCAGGAAAGTCAGAAAACGAATATTCTCGGAATTGGACGGGACAAAAGCCAACGTGCCTATTTTTCCAGAAGGGATCAAGTGCCGATCACGAGACGAGAAGGCTGGGGATCGGCCACACCACCTGGTCACGGCCAGTTCGCCCGTGCTGTGGGTGGTCTAGCCGACCCCAAGACCTCGGCCTCTCCTTCCGCCTATAAGTTGCCCTCGGACGGAAACCCTAAGTACCCGATCAAAATCCACGAAAGAGTCTCAGAGTCATGTCATCTCCATCCCTAGATCGGGAGGATCTAGCTCTTCCCAGACCGCCAGAGGGGAATTCACCCTGGAGGCCTTCTTCATCATCATGGAAGCCTCTGGTGTGATGCGTGAGTAGTTCATCTCTGGACTACGGGTCCATGTAGTAGCTAGATGGCTGGTTCTCCTCCTTTGTGCTTTCATGTCTACATCCTGTGAGCTCCGTTCCTGATCAAGATCATCTATTTGTAATTCTGCATGTTGTGTTTGCGGGGATCCGATGGATATTGAGATGCTATTTCAGATTGATTATTGATTCTATCATGTCTTTGTTATTTGTGATCTTGCATGCTTTCCGTTGTTAGTAGCTATCTTGGCCAAGTAGATGCTAGCAACTCCAAGAGTTAGTATTTATGCTCGATAGTGGGTTCATGCCTCTAGTAATCTGGGGAAGTGACAGAAATCTCTAAGGTACTAGATGTGCTGTTGCTACTAGGGAGAAAACAACGATCCTTTGTTCATAGAACAATTGTATTGTTTACCTTACATGCAGTTCGTAAAGCAATAATCTGTTGCTTGCAACTTAATACTAGAGGGGGTTCAGATGATAACCTGAAGGTGGATTATTAGTCATAGATGCAGTTGGATGGCGGTCTATGTATTATGTTGTATTGCCCAATCAAGTCTCAAAGGAGTCAAGATGATTAGTATATGCATGTATTGCTTTCTCGGTGTTTGTCAATTGCCCCGCTGTAATTTGTTCACCCAGCATGTTATTTATCTAAGGAGAGCCACCTCTAGTGAACTATGGATCCCGGTCCTTCTTCTTTACATACAATCTACAACTGTTTACTGCTTTGTGTTTACTTTCTGCAAAATATTACGTCTTTCCATTCGATACGTTTAATCCTTTGTTTTCCGCAAAACACGGTGAGATTAACAACCTCATCGCAAGTTGGGGACAAAGTTCTGTGGTTGTGTTGTGCAGGTCTCCATGTTGCTACTAGCACCGGTAGTGCGCCCTGCCAAAGCTCAGCTAGTAACACCTTTGGGGTGTTTCCTTGCTCCTACTGGTTCGATTAAACCTTGGTTTCATAACTGAGGGAAAACTTGCTGCTGTGCTCATCATACCTTCCTCTTGGGGTTCCCAACGAGCTCTACATCGATCGTCGAGCGCATCAGGGCACTAGGAGTCATTGGAGCCACATGAGTTGTCGGGACTTCAACACGACCTTGAGGTCGGCTTTGGTTCGTCTACATCAACCACGCTCTCCCAAGCGTTGTCATTTTGATTATGGGATAGCTCCTGTATCATGTGCAAGGGGTACCCCATTGGCAGTTCTTTATGATACATATGTACTTACAATGACAAGAGCTTACTTGTGACTAAAGTTGAGTAGCATGAGGTTCGGTCTTCGTAAGTAAGGGGCATGAGATTTCGGTTTATAACTTGTCAAGCATACCCTCTTAGTTGTGTCACTTTAACCTTAATCATCTTCAAGATGCTTATGATAGGGGCAACAAGAGCTAAAAGCTATAAGTACCATAATTTTTGGAAGCTCTTTATGATACTTGAATCCCTGCTTCCTTTTATAAAGGCCTTTCTTCCACCATTATATTGAGTCTCCACCTTCTATCTTTATGCACCTACTCTGAGAGCATAGTGGCCATTCTTAGTTCTATGTGCATTGTCCCAAGACTAGTTGATTGATGCATATCTTGATATTGCTTGTTTTAAACTATTTGTATCTAGTCACTCTTATGAACTTTGAAGGTGTCTATGCATTTATATTTTCTACTCTATGAGGGACAAGTTGAATACTATTATGCTATGTTTTCTTTATGTGAAACAAACAAACGTCTTGCAAAGCATTGTAATTCATGAATCTTTTGTTTGTGCCTTTTCATGTTGCATCATAGTTTCTTTGTCTTATTGCTAGAACTTTGTCTTTCATGTTATGATTGAAGTACTATGATCCCAGCTTCGAATGTTTTACAAATACTTTGATCGAGTCATTGATGGTGCATGTCACCTCAAAAAATTATTCTTTCTTTTTATCACTTACCTACTCGAGGACGAGCAGGACTTAAGCTTGGGGATGTTGATACATTGCAAATGTATCTATAATTTTTGATGTTCCATTCTTGGTTTTATCTACTTTCTTGTGTTTTGTCCTCACTTTGGAGTAATTTTCATATGATTTCTTGGACTAACCTATTAACAAGAGCCACCGTGTGAGCTGCCTGTTTTCTGTTATTTTTGGTTCCAGGAAAGTCAGAAAATGAATATTCTCGGAATTGGATGGGACAAAAGCCAAAGTGCCTATTTTTCTGGAAGACATCAGATGCCAGAATACGAGACGGAGAAGGGATGGGTGCCGGCCACACCACCGGCCACAGGCTGGCCAGGCCAGGGGTGGTCTGGCCGACCCCAACACCCCCTCGGCCCCTCCTTCCGCCTATATATTGCCCTCGGGATGAAAACCCTAAGTACCCGATCAAAAGTCGACGAAAGAGTCTGTAGCTGCCGTCATCTCCATCCCTAGATCAGGAGGGATCTAAAGCTCTTCCCGGCACCCTGCCAGAGAGGGGAATTCACCCTGGAGGCCTTCTTCATCATCATGGAAGCCTCTGGTGTGATGCGTGAGTAGTTCATCTCTGGACTACGGGTCCATGTAGTAGCTAGATGGCTGGTTCTCCTCCTTTGTGCTTTCATGTCTACATCCTGTGAGCTCCGTTCCTGATCAAGATCATCTATTTGTAATTCTGCATGTTGTGTTTGCGGGGATCCGATGGATATTGAGATGTTATTTCAGATTGATTATTGATTCTATCATGTCTTTGTTATTTGTGATCTTGCATGCTTTCCGTTGTTAGTAGATATCTTGGCCAAGTAGATGCTAGCAACTCCAAGAGTTAGTATTTATGCTCGATAGTGGGTTCATGCCTCTGGTAATCTGGGGAAGTGACAGAAATCTCTAAGGTACTAGATGTTTTGTTGCTACTAGGGAGAAAACAACAATCCTTTGTTCATAGAACAATCGTATTGTTTACTTTACACGCAATTCATAAAGCAATAATCTGTTGCTTGCAACTTAATACTAGAGGGGGTTCGGATGATAACCTGAAGGTGGATTATTAGTCATAGATGCACTTGGATGGCGGTCTATGTATAATGTTGTAATGCCTAATCAAGTCTCAAAGGAGTCAAGATGATTAGTATATGCATGTATTTCTTTCTCGATGTTTACCAATTGCCCCGCTATAATTTGTTCACCCAGCATGTTATCTATCTTAAGGAGAGCCACCTCTAGTGAACTATGGATCCTGTTCCTTTCTTTTACATACAATCTACAAACTGTTTACTGCTTTGTGTTTACTTTCTTCAAACTATTACTTCCTTCCATTCGATACGTTTAATCCTTTGTTTTCAGCAAAACCGGTGAGATTGACAACCTCATCGCAAGTTGAGGACAAAGTTCTGTGGTTGTGTTGTGCAGGTCTCCATGTTGCTACTAGCACCGGTAGTGCGCCCTGCCAAGGCCTAGTTAGCAACACCTTTGGGGTGTTTCCTTGCTCCTACTGGTTCGATTAAACCTTGGTTTCATAACTGAGGGAAACTTGCTGCTGTGCTCATCATACCTTCCTCTTGGGGTTCCCAACGATCTCTACATCAACACCGAGCCATCAGTAACTCAAATATTATCCTTTATGATCGAATCATAAATTCTTCATTTTCTCGTTATAATGATTTTCCACTTCATTTTGAAAGTCTTTGAACAATTTTCAAATCTTGCATACTTCTTCCTTATTAAGTAAATATACAGATATATTCACTCAATTTTTTGGAGAAAGCATATGAAGTCGAAAGATCCACCGCACATGGCTACATATAATGGACTATATACATCAATATGCATAATTTCCAATAAGTTAGTCACCCGTTCCCTTTTGGCCTATGAACGGAGTTTTAATTATCTCGAGGAAAGTATCACAAACGTCAATTGATCAAAATCAAAGACTCCAAAAATCCATCAACATGGAGTTTCTTCATGTTTTCTTTCCAATATATTTAAACAGCGATGTCACTTCATAAGTGATCTTTCAATCGTCTGTCTTGCGACATTTTAACATTAGTTTTATGGACGTGATTTATCCAACTAGACTTGTAAAAGTTCATCCATCTTCTATGGAATATGGTAATTATTTGAACAACCATTGTTCTCATAATATTAGAACAAAATAACAATTATTTAAACAAATCTTGAAGGCCAGATTTGATGTCAATGATGAACACAATAACACTTTATTTGTTTTCGATGAACATCATCACATATTCTCTTGCTAGTTACTTAGGCCATTGTTGTTCATGAATTGCATTGTTTTGTATGACATTTCATACCAACCAATTCGGTATCCAATACCCAAGAACCACATTGTTTAACAAGAAAAGAATACAACCATAACATGTATATCATCTATATACCTTAGTTGGATTTTTTCAGTCTTTTCATTTCCGCCAAATATTTTATAGATTCTCTTTTAGTATTTCCTTTTCTTTTAAAAGAAATTATCAACATCAACAGTGGGGCCATAGATATGACACATAGTCGAAAGTGTGTATAGTAAAATACTAATACCTTCGGACTTGTACTTTGAATTTGATCACCATCATCAAATGTTTGGCGTTCTTTCAAAAATTCATTCTTTAGTAATCTATTAGTGTAGTAAACATTTTACCTACATCTTATATTCATCCTTATCATGACAACTTTCATGATCAAGCTACTATAGCCTATAAGGATGAACCGTGAGTATAATGTCAGTTTCCAAAACCTTTTTGGGAGATTAGAATGTCTAGCGTCTCCAACCTTCACAAATTCTTATACAATATGAGAACGTGTATTTTGCCAAATTATACTCTATCATATTGCAACCATAAACATTATTTCAGATATCACAATATCTTCAACACATGATGGTTTCTGAAACAATTCTTTCACCTCCCATATAACCTTGATATTAAAACAATATTTGAATATCAAGAATCATGGAGGCAAACATGATACTTTAGATACTAACACTGGAATTGTTACTCTTGGTCTAATACTACTTATTAAACTTCATGGAGTAAATAGAGTTTGCTAAAAGTTTGCAATAGGATTTCAAAACTTTAAATTGACATTCAAAACAATACGATACCAGTTTGTAAAGTAGATATCCAAAATTCTATAGTTCTATTATCTCAATTAAAACTAAGCGCAAGGTAGTAAAAAGATGCTAATGACTACAACAAATTATGCAAATTCACTTTGATTTTAGTTTATGATAAATTGAGTTTGACTAATTGATACGTCCATTTTGCATCACTATTCTATGTCTTAATTCACTATTATTCATTGATATATTTCGTATTGAGAGGTGATACTTATGTTATTTCATCTATTTTTGCATGGTTGATGACTTTTGGAGCATAGACCGCTGCAGTCAGGATTCTGATGGAAAAGGTGCTGTTTGGAGGCAAAATTCGCGAAGATCGGAAAATCCGGGAAAATATACGGAAAATCCTACTTTTCCAGGAGACTCAGGATGCCAGAAGATGGAGTGGAGGTGGGCCACAGGGGGCCCACACCACCCCATGGCGCCGGTAGGCCTAGGCCGCGCCAGGGAGTGGTGTGGCCTCCCTGGCCCACTCCAGCCTCTCCCCTCTGGCTTATATCATCCCCACCAAACCCTAAGACTCAAAGAGCAACCACAGAAAGATTTTGCCGCCTCTACGGGGCGGAAAACACCAAGAGAGAAAGATCTCTCTGGCAGACAGATTTCTGCCAGGGGAATTCCTTCCCGGAGAGGGGAGATCATCGCCATCAAGACCACCATCAAGCTGGATTTCATCGGTATCTGTTGGAGATATGCCCAAGAGGCAATAATAAAAGTGGTTATTATTATATCTTTGTGTTTATGATGAATGTTTACATCCCATGCTATAATTGTATTATAAGGAAACACTGATACATGTGTGTTTTGTAAACATAAAAGAGTCCCTAGTAAGCCTCTTGTTGAACTAGCTTGTTGGTTAATTGATGATCATGGTTTCCTGATCATGGACATTGGATGTCATTAATAACAAGGTTATATCATTAGGAGAATGATGTGATGGACACACACCCATAGTAAGCGTAGCATAAGATCAAGTCATTTAGTTCGTATTGCTATAAGCTTTCAAATGCATAGTAACCTAATCCTTCGACCATGAGGTTATGTTAATCACCATCACCGGATGGGTACTTTGATGACATCAAACACCGCTTCGTAACTGGGTGGTTATAAAGGTGTCATTGGGTATTCTAAAAGTATGTGTTGAAGCACATGGACCAAGATTGAGATTTGTCCATCCATATGATGGATAGATATGCTCTGGGCCCTCTCGGTGGAATGTCATCTAGTTAGCTTGCACGAATGTCATCTAGTTAGCTTCCAAGCATGTGACTAGGTCACAAGGGATGACATAACATGGAACGAGTAAAGAGTACTTATCAGTGACGAGGTAGAACTAGGTATGGAGATACCGACGATCAAACCTCGGATAAGTAGAATATCGCGTGACAAAGGGAATTGGTTTCGTATGTTAATGATTCTATTGATCACGAAGTCATTGTTGAGTATGTGGGAGCCATTATGGATCTCCAGATCCCGCTGATGGTTATTGATCGGAGAGGTGTCTCCATCATGTCTGCATAATCACGAACCCTAGGGTGACACACTTAAGGTTCAAAGTTATTTTAAGTAGATATGGAATATGCGTTGGAGAACGAATGTTGTTCGGAGTCTCGGATTGGATCCAGGACATCACGAGGAGATCCGGAATTGTCCAGAGAATAAGATTCATATATTGGGGATCATTTTCTAAGTTAGGAAATGTTCCGGAGTGTTTGTATGGAGATTCTAGAAGGTTTCGAAATGTTCTGGAAGGTTCTAGAAGTTTTCTTGGAGTTTGCTTGAAAACCAAGAAAGTATCAAGGAGTCTTTGTGGGGCAAGAAACGGATTCGTGGGGGAAGAGGATTCCTCCCCCCTCCCAATCCATGCCAGGAGGAGGAGTCCTACTAGGACTCCCCCTCCCATGGCGCCTCCCTCCTTTAAATAGAGGGGAGGGGGCGCCACCCCCTTGACCTCTACCATAACAAACCCTAACCGCCACCTCTCTCCTCCTCCTTCGCTCTGCTCCGGCCTAGGCAAAGCCCTGCAGAATTCTCTACTCCACCACCACCACACTGTCGTGCTGCTGGGATTCCGTGGAGAAGATCTACTACCTCCGCTGCTCGCTGGAACGGGGAGAGGAAGGTCTGCCGACTACTGCGTGTGACCGATCATGAAGCGCTGCCGGAACGTGGCGCCGGAAGGATCGTCCACACGATCTTGAGATCGGCAAGTGATCGACTACATCAACCCCGAGATCTAATCTCGTAACGCTTTCAGATCTACGAGGGTTAGTACAGATCTATCTCGTTGCACATGTCTAATAGATTAGATCTTGGCTTTATCTAGATTAGATCTGGGTTTTGTTCGTTCTTGCGGTAGAATTTTTTTGTTTTCCATGCTACGAACCCTTCAGTGGTATCAGAGCCGTATCTATGCATAGATTTGTTGCACGAGTAGAACACAATGGTTTTGTGGGCGTTGGTGCTCGTGCCGTCTTTTGCTTTGTGTACTTTGCATCTTGCGGTATGGTGGGATGAAGCGGCTCGGGCTAACCTTACATGTCATCACACATGAGACTTGCTCCATGCTTGACGTGTAACTTGCTTTGCACAAGTGGCTTTGCGGGTGTCTGTCTCTCCCATCATAGTATAGATCCAATCTACACTTTTCACTTGATAGCACTTGTATCAACGTTGTGGTTCAGTTTCGTAGGTAAGATCCGTTCTTATTCGAAAGCCCCAAACCACGTAAAACATGCAAAGAAAATTAGAGGCGTCTAACTTGTTTTTGCAGGGGTTTTGTGATGTGATATGGCCATCATGTGATTGTGGTTATATTTGATGTATGCAATGATCCTTGTTGTAATATGGCACCGCGAGAACTAATGGTTGTCCTTTAATTCTGTTAAGACCTGCGTGTCTATTCATCTTGTAATAGCTTTATTCCAAATAGTTGTAATAGTTGCTGGTGATGATGGACAACCATGAAGCGGCGCCACTGACCTTGACGCAATGCTGGTGATGATGGAGATCATGTCCGTGCTTTGGAGATGGAGATCAAAGGCATAAGAAGAAAGGGCCATATCACACTAATTATGAATTGCCTGTGATGTTAATCCTTTATGCATCTTGTATTGCTTAGATCACGACGGTAGCATTATAAGATGATCCCTCTCACTAAATATCAAGTAATAAAAGTGTTCGTCCTTAGTTGGCACCGTTGCTAAGACTCGTCGTCTCGAAGCATCTCGTGATGATCGGATGTGATAGATTCTACGTGTGCATACAACGGGTGCAAGCCAGATTTGCACATGCGGAAACTAAGGTTAATCTTGACGAGCCTAGCATGTACAGACATGGTCTCGGAACACGGAATACCGAAAGGTAGAGCACGAGTCATATAAGTGATATGATGAACATGAAGATTGTTCGCCGATGAAACTACATCCTCTCTCGTGAAGATCGGACTTGGTGTAGTGGACTTGGTTCGTGTAATCACTAAGACAATGTGAGGGATGTTGTTTTGAGTGGGAGTTCACCTAGTTAATTTAAGAATTAAAATTGAACTCAATTTATCATAAACTTAGTCTAAACTACTTGCAAATTTGTGGTAGATTATGGCGAATCTCTCCATCAATTTCAATGCGTTCCTAGAGAAAGAAAAGCTTAAGAACAATGGAAGCAACTTCACGGACTGGCTCCGTGGTCTGAAGATTGTCCTTAGGGCTGGTCAGATGACCTATGTGCTCAAAGCACCGCTGGGTGACCCACCTGCAGATGATGCCACCGATGACGTAAAGAATGTTTACGCCACTCGGAAAAATCATTACTCCACAGTTCAGTGTGCCATCCTATATGGTTTAGAAATGGAGCTCCAGAAGCGTTTTGAGCACCACGACCCGTTCGAGATCATTAAGGAGCTCAAGCTCATTTTTGAGACTCACGCGGCCGTGGAGAGCTATGAGGCCTCCGAGAAGTTCTTTACCTGCAAGATGGAAGAGGGAAGCTCCGTTAGCGAGCACGTGCTCACCATGTATGGGCACGCAAACAAGCTCCAAGAGTTGGGGATAACGATTCCTAATGAGTTAGGGATTCACCGTGTCCTCCAATCACTACCACCGAGTTATAAGAACTTTGTGATGAACTACAATATACCTTTGCATGAACAAGGCGTTGCTGAACTATCGTCCATGCTGAAAACTGCTGAAGTGGAGATCAAGAAGGAGCACCAAGTGTTGATGGTCAATAAGACCACCAATTTCAAGAAACAGGGCAAGCCTAAGAAAAAGGGCAACTTCAAGAAGGACGGCAAGAAAGGTGCCGCACCTGCTAAGAAGCCCAAGGCTGGTCCTAAACCTGAAACTGAATGCTTCTACTGCAAGGGTGATGGTCACTGGAAGCGTAACTGCCCCAAGTACCTAGCGGATCTGAAGAACGGCAACATCAAGAAGAAAGGTATATTCGATATACATGTTATTGATGTGTATCTTACTAGTAATCGTAGTAGTGCCTGGGTATTTGATACTGGTTCGGTTGCTCATATTTGTAACTCGAAACAGGAGCTGCAGAATAAACGAAGACTGGCAAGAGACAAGGTGACGATGCGCGTTGGAAATGGCTCCAAGGTTGATGTGATCGCCGTCGGCACGCTCCCTCTACATCTACCTTCGGGATTAGTTTTAAATTTAAATAATTTTTATTTGGTGCCTGCGTTAAGCATGAACATTATATCTGGATCTTGTTTATTGCAAGACGGTTACTCTTTTAAGTCTGAGAATAAAGGTTGTTCGATTTATATGAGTAATATATTTTATGGTGGTGCACCTGAGATGAATGGTTTATTCTTATTGAATCTCGATAGTAGTGATACACATGTTCACAACATAGATGCTAAACGAATAAAATTGAATGATAATTCTACATACATGTGGCACTATCGTCTTGGTCACATTGGAGTGAAGCGTATGATGAAACTCCATTCTGATGGACTTCTTGAATCACTTGATTTTGAATCACTTGAAAGATGCGAAGCATGTCTAATGGGAAAAATGAATAAGACTCCATTCTCTGGGATAATGGAGCGAGCTATAGACTTATTGGAAATAATACATACCGATGTGTGCGGTCCAATGAGTGTAGCGTCGCGTGGTGGATATCGTTATGTTCTCACTTTCACGGATGACTTAAGTAGATATGGGTATGTCTACTTTATGAAACATAAGTCCGAAACTTTCGAGAAGTTTAAGGAATTTCAAAGTGAAGTGGAAAATCATCGTAACAAGAAGATTAAGTTTCTGCGTTCTGACCGTGGAGGTGAATATCTAAGTTATGAGTTTGGCATGCATTTAAAGAAATGTGGAATACTTTCGCAGTTGACACCGCCGGGAACACCACAGCGTAATGGTGTGTCCGAACATCGTAATTGAACTCTCTTAGATATGGTTCGGTCTATGATGTCTCTTACAGATTTACCGCTATCATTTTGGGGCTATGCATTAGAGACAGCCGCATTCACTTTAAATAGGGCACCATCTAAATCTGTTGAAACGACACCGTACGAATTGTGGTTTGGTAAGAAACCTAAGTTGTCGTTCCTTAAAGTTTGGGGTTGCAAAGCGTATGTAAAGAAGTTACGGCCTGATAAGCTTGAACCCAAAGCGGAGAAATGCGTCTTCATAGGATACCCTAAAGAAACGGTTGGGTATACCTTCTATCATAGATCCGAAGGCAAAGTTTTCGTTGCCAAGAATGGATCCTTTCTTGAGAAGGAGTTTCTCTTGAAAGAAGTGACTAGAAGGAAAGTAGAACTCGACGAGGTTATTGAACCTTCTCTCGGAATTGAGAGTAGCGTAGCACCAGAAGATGTTTTTGTGCCGCCTACACCAATTGGAGAGGAAGCTAATGATGGTGATCATGAAACTTCGAACGAAGTTACTGCAGAACCTCGCAGGTCAACGAGGGTTTGTACCACTCCAGATTGGTATGACTCTGCCTTGAACGTCATGTTGGTGGACGACACTGATGACCCTGCGACGTATGAAGAAGCTATGGTGAGCCCAGATTCCGACAAATGGCTAGAAGCCATGAAATCCGAAATGGGATCCATGTACGAAAACCAAGTATGGACTTTGGTGGACTTACCGGATGGCCGTAAGGCTGTCGAGAACAAATGGATTTTCAAAAGAAAAACAGATGCTGATGGTAATGTTACCGTCTATAAAGCTCGACTTGTCGCGAAAGGGTTCCGACAAATTCAAGGAGTTGACTACGATGAGACTTTCTCACCAGTAGCAAAGCTAAAGTCTGTGAGGATTTTGTTAGCAATTGCTGCTTATTTCGATTATGAGATTTGGCAGATGGATGTCAAAATGGCGTTCCTTAATGGTGACATTGAGGAAGAGTTGTATATGGTACAACCCAAGGGTTTTGTCGATCCTAGTGATGCTGACAAGGTATGCAAACTTCAGCGCTCCATTTATGGACTGAAGCAAGCATCCCAGAGTTGGAATCAACGTTTTGATAAAGTAATCAAAAACTTTGGATTTGTACAAACTTATGGAGAAGCTTGTATTTACAAGAAAGTGAGTGGGAGCTCTGTAGCATTCCTAGTACTATATGTAGATGACATATTGTTGATTGGGAATGATATAGAACTTCTTAATAGCGTCAAAACCTATTTGAATAATAATTTTTCAATGAAGGATCTTGGCGAAGCGTCATATATTCTAGGCATCAAGATTTATAGAGATAGATCAAGACGCCTAATAGCGCTTTCACAAAGTACACTTAGACAAAGTTCTAAAGAAGTTTAGAATGGAAGAGAGCAAGAAAGGGTCCGTGCCCATGTTGTCAGGTAAGACCTTGAGTAAAACTCAAAGTTGGGCTACGGCAGAAGATAGAGAAAAGATGAATAATATTCCCTATGCCTCGGCCATAGGTTCTATCATGTATGCCATGCTGTGTACAAGACTGGATATAGCACATGCTGTTAGTTTGACTAGCAGATATCAAAGTGATCCTGGAATGGAACACTGGACAGCGGTCAAGAATATCCTAAAGTACCTGAATAGGACTAAGGATATGGTTCTTTCTTATGGAGGTGATGAACAGCTTGTTGTAAACGGTTACATTGATGCTAGTTGGAACACCGTTCCAGATGACTCGAAGTCACAGTCTGGATACGTATTTATTTTGAATGGTGCTACAGTGAGCTGGAGGAGTGCCAAGCAAAGCGTTGTGGCGAAATCTTCAACTGAATCGGAATACATAGTTGCTTCGGAGGCTGCACAAGAAGCCATATGGATGAAGGAGTTCATTACTGAACTTGGCGTGGTTCCCAGTGTGTTGGACCCGATGGCCATCTACTGTGTCAACACAGGTGCCATAGCTAATGCACAGGAGCCAAGGTCACATAGTAAGCTGAAGCACATCAAGCTACGTTTCCATGCTATTCGCGAGTATGTCCGAGATGGTGACATAAAGATTTGCAAAGTACACACTGATCTGAATGTGGCAGATCCGTTGACTAAACCTCTCCCTAGAGCAAAGCATGACCAACACCGAGCATGCATGGGTGTTAGGTATATTACCATGTAATCTAGATTATTGACTCTAGTGCAAGTGGGAGACTGTTGGAGATATGCCCAAGAGGCAATAATAAAAGTGGTTATTATTATATCTTTGTGTTTATGATGAATGTTTACATCCCATGCTATAATTGTATTATAAGGAAACACTGATACATGTGTGTTTTGTAAACATAAAAGAGTCCCTAGTAAGCCTCTTGTTGAACTAGCTTGTTGGTTAATTGATGATCATGGTTTCCTGATCATGGACATTGGATGTCATTAATAACAAGGTTATATCATTAGGAGAATGATGTGATGGACACACACCCATAGTAAGCGTAGCATAAGATCAAGTCATTTAGGTCGTATTGCTATAAGCTTTCAAATGCATAGTAACCTAATCCTTCGACCATGAGGTTATGTTAATCACCATCACCGGATGGGTACTTTGATGACATCAAACACCGCTTCGTAACTGGGTGGTTATAAAGGTGTCATTGGGTATTCTGAAAGTATGTGTTGAAGCGCATGGACCAAGATTGGGATTTGTCCATCCATATGACGGATAGATATGCTCTGGGCCCTCTCGGTGGAATGTCATCTAGTTAGCTTGCAAGCATGTGACTAGGTCACAAGGGATGACATAACATGGAGCAGTAAAGAGTACTTATCGATGTGAAGTAGAACTAGGTATGGAGATACCGACGATCAAACCTCAGATAAGTAGAATATCGCGTGACAAAGGGAATTGGTTTCGTATGTTAATGATTCTATCGATCACGAAGTCATCGTTGAGTATGTGGGAGCCATTATGGATCTCCAGATCCTGCTGATGGTTATTGATCGGAGAGGTGTCTCCATCATGTCTGCATATTCACGAACCGTAGGGTGACACACTTAAGGTTCGAAGTTGTTTTAAGTAGATATGGAATATGCGTTGGAGACCGAATGTTGTTCGGAGTCTCGGATTGGATCCAGGACATCACGAGGAGATCCGAAATTGTCCGGAGAATAAGATTCATATATTGGGGATCATTTTCTAAGTTAGGAAATGTTCCGGAGTGTTTGTATGGAGATTCTAGAAGGTTTCGGAATGTTCTGGAAGGTTCTAGAAGTTTTCTTAGAGTTTGCTTGAAAACCAAGAAAGGATCAAGGAGTCTTTGCGGGGCAAGACACGGATTTGTGGGGGAGGAGGATTCCTCCCCCCTCCCAATCCGCCAGCCAAGGAGGGAGGGGAGTCCTACTAGGACTCCCCCTCCCATGGCGCCTCCCTCCTTTAAATAGAGGGGAGGGGCGCCACCCCCTTGACCTCTACCATAACAAACCCTAGTCGCCGCCTCTCTCCTCCTCCTTCGCTTTGCTCCGGCTTAGGCGAAGCCCTGCAGAATTCTCTACTCCACCACCACCACACCGTCGTGCTGCTGGGATTCCGTGGAGAAGATCTACTACCTCCGCTGCTTTGGAACAGGAGAGGAAGGTCTGCTCACTCCGCACGTGTGACCGATCAAGGAAGCGCTGCAGAACGTGGGCGGAAGGATCGTCCACACGATCTTGAGATCGGCAAGTGATCGACTACATCAACCCCGAGATCTAATCTCGTAACGCTTTCGGATCTATGAGGGTTAGTACAGATCTATCTCGTTGCACATGTCTAATAGATTAGATCTTGGCTTTTATCTAGATTAGATCTGGGTTTTGTTCGTTCTTGCGGTAGAATTTTTTTGTTTTCCATGCTACGAACGCTTCAGTATCATCATCATAATCATCACCACCATCATCACCATCAGCACCCTCATCACCATCTCCATATTGATGTAACAATTGATTTGAATCTTGCATTAGTTCATAGGGGAAACTTTCCCGGTGTTGATTACTCCTTGTAGTTGATGCTATTGAGTGAACCGTTGAATTATTGTTTATGTTCAGATTGTTATACATCATTATTCCATCTCTGATCATGATCCATATGATGTCTTGTGAGTAGTTCTTTTTGTTCTTGAGGACATGGGATAACTCTTGTTGTTAGTAGTGGAGTTGCGTTGAGAAAGATTCAATAGATTGTTATTTAAGTTGTGGTGTACTTCTTCTAGTGGTGTCATGTGAACGTCGACTACATGTAACTTCACCTATATGGGCCTAGGGGAATGCATTGTGTATTTGGCTACTAATCGTAGGGGTTGACAGAGTGACAGAAACCTGAACCCCCGTTAGGATACCATTGCACAAGGGACGTAAGGGTCTTAGAATTTAAAGTTGTGGTTAGGTTTCTACCTTAATTACTTTCTTGTACTTACAGATGTTTGCAAGGGGTATAATCACAAGTATGTATTAGTCTTGGATGGGGCGGTACATTAGCACAGGTTCACCCACACAACACTTAGCAAGCTAAAGAAGATTAATCGACTATATAAAGCGAAAGCACTTGACAGTCTTCCCATGTGTCCTCGAGAATGTTTGGTCATCTATAGAAATACAACCGGCTTGTCCTTTGTTGCATAAAGGATTGGGCCACTTTCTGCATTGATTCTTACTGTCTTTCATTTACTCGTACTTTGTTTACTTGCTTTATCGAAAACCCCTAAAAATCCGTTTGCTAAGTATTTGCAGAGAATTCCTGATCCATACCACTAGCCAGCACCTTCTGCTCCTCGTTGGGTTCGACACTCTTACTTATCGAAAATACTACGATACACCCCGTATACTTGTGGGTCATCAAGACTATTTTTGGCACCGTTGCCGGGGAGTGAAGCGCTATTGGAGAGTGGAACTGGTAAAGGAAACTTCTACTATGAGTATTGTTTACTTCTGCTAGTTGCTTTATTTTTGTTATGGATAATTCGCTGAGTTTCTTATTTGGTAATGCTTCTACCACTGCTAAGGTAGTAGATAAGCCACCACCTGCTGAGAAAGATGTTTTCAAAATACCTACAAGAATTATTGATCGTGTTATGGATAACTACTATGTTGGGGATGGAACTGTCCATCCTGGTGATCATTTACTCTTTATACACGAATTATGCGGGTTGTTCAAGTGTACAGGTATTACTATAGATCAAGTTAAGAAGAAGTTATTCTCATTATCACTGAAAGGAAGAGCTGAGGAATGGTATAAGCTGCTGAAGAATGGTCAAGATCTAGAATGGGAGGAAATAGTGCCTCTCTTTTATTCAAAGTTTTATCCTCCTAGAGAGATTCATAAAGATCAGAATCAAATATACAACTTTTGGCCTCTTGATGGAGAGAGTACAGCTCAAGCTTGGGGGAGATTGAAGTTATTAATGCTCAAATGTCCCATTCATGAGCTCCCCAAAAATATTATTATCAACAACTTTTATGCAAGGCTCCCTCTACATGATAAAGATTTATTGGATGCTTCTTGTGCTGGATCATTCACTCGTATGGAAGAAGAAGCCAAATGGGACCTTCTGGATCGTATTCAAGACAATGTTGAAGCTTGGGAGAATGACAAAGGTAGAAAGTCAGGTATAAATTATGATTATGAATGCATTGAATCTTTTATGGGAACTGATGACTTTCAAAATATTAAAAATGCTTATGGTCTAGACTCTCAAGCTATTGCTTCTTATTTTAAGGCTTTTGCTTCTTATATTGAAGTGCCTAATAAGAAGTGGAATAAGTATGACGAACCTTATAGAGATGTTGCTAAGAGCGTTCCTACAAGAAATACTGAAGTTTATACTGCTAATCATGTTTTACCTGAACCTTATATTGAGAAAATGCCTTTTCCAGTTAAGGTAAAGGAACATTCTATGATAGCTAGTGTGGTTAATGAAAGTATGAATAAGGCTGTTGAACCTGATAAACAAATGGTTGATGAACCTATAATAGCAAGTGTGAAAGACTTTGTCACTAAGTATGACGAAGAGGGACACCCTATCCTTTGTAAGGATACCCCTAATATTGTTTCACATAGTAGTGTTATGAGAGCTAGTATTCCTGTGTTTTCTGTTAGAATAAGTGATCATTGCTATGATAGTCCTTGTGATAGTTATATTGTTAAGTTTATGCATGATACTGAAAGTTATTATGAGAGAGGGAAAAGTGTTTTTATGCATCTCAATAATATCAAGTTTCCTCGTTTTATGCTGAAAGTTTTTATGTTGCACTTCTTTTGCCTACTTATGCAAGTTGCCTCTGGTTTCAACAACTTGTTTGTTTACAAAATTCCCTTGCATAGGAAGTGGGTTAGACTTAAATGTGTGTGTTTCTGTTTCTTAATGCTCTCTTTCACTTCAATCCATATCCCTATGAGAGCTTCTTCAAAATTATCATGCCCATCTTAAAGGCTATAAAGAAAGAGCTTTATGGGAGACAACCCAATTTGTTTTTGCTTTCAGTTTGTTTTTGTTTCTTTGAGTCTTGGAAGTTATTACTTCAGTAATAACCGCTCCTTATCCGTTTTGTTTGGTTTTTGTGTCAAGATCAACCTCTAATGAGAGAGAAGTAAGATTTGGGGAAGTTGCTGTCCCGAAACAGATTTTTGTGCTTCACCGTAAAAAATCGTGAGAGACCTTTGTCGGTCGGATTGAGCTGTAATTTTTTGTGATTCTGCCCCAGGTTGTTATTTAACTTTCATTAGTTTTGCACTTTTTGATTGGAGCAACAGAAGAGTTTCTAAAAAATTGATCTTTACCTTCTGGCTTGTTTTGACAGATTTAGCCACTCTTGCATTTGCTTCTTTATTCGATTTCCTTTTTGAATTCTTTTTGGGTTTTCGGAAGGAGTTCCTTAAGTGGTTTATGTTTTGATGGTTTTCAGTTGAAGTTGGACTCAAAAGGTTCTATCACTTCACTTATACTAATGTTGCTAATAAGAACTGTGTGAAGTTTTGTGTGAAAGAAATTTCCAGGAAGTGGAGACAATGGTGTAATAAGGAAGAGAAGGGTTTTATGACTCAAGTAATAAGTGTATGAAGATGAAGATATCAATGATATTCAAGAGATGACTCTGAAAGAATCTACTAGATACCGAATTCAGAGACCTGCAGAGTCCGTTTCGAACTAAGTAACAGTTCTGGTAAGAAAAGTTCCGCGAAAATACAATCCAACTATATTTTTGTAGTTTTCAGTCAATAAGGAAAGTTACAAAGCGAAAGAGGGACGGAACCGGAGCCGGGTGGCCCACACCACCCCATGGCGCAGGCCCACCCCTGGCCGCGCCACCAGGTGGTGAGGCCACCCAGGACTCCGCCTCCGACTCGTTTTCTCCCAGTACCTTCCTTTTGATGTGAAACTTCGTAATATATAACCCCCCGGATCCCCCGAGGTCCGTATATCGTGTTTTTGTTTTGATCTGTTTCTGCCATGACATACTCTTTGAAAGCTTAGAAGCACAATGGTGTCCGCCAAGGATAAAGGGAGGGAGCCTATGGAGGAAGACCTCCAAGACCCCGGGAAGGAGAAGGAGATCAAGAGCAAAGGTGAAGAGGAGCAAGGACAACACCCGCACACCGGCACTACCATTGCAAGCATTGGAGTGGTGGAAAATCCAGCCATTGGAGGGAAGCCTCCTCATCACCGTTTAGATCCCTGGTCACTTCCTCCATGCATCAAGAATCCTTTCCATACCCTTATCCATGAGCATCAATACCAGAATATGCCCAAGGGGAAATTACCCTCCAATTGGGATTTGCCTCGTTCTAGCCATGCAGGAAAAGAAGAGTTCAAGGAGGAAGAGTGGGGAAAGAATAGCAAGAGCTGGAATTCTCAACACTACATGATCATGAGCCGCATTGAGCAAAATTCACAGCTGATTCGTAATCTCACCTTCGAGATTGAGGACTTGGGGAAACTGATCAAGGAGCTCATCAAAAGGACACCACCACCACCACCTAAGGAGTAATTCGTCATCAGGTTTGGCATCCCCTTGGTTTGTTCCAAGCTTGGGGGAGTGTCGTGGTATCATATCACTATCTTCTATCTTTTTACCTTATTAGTAGAGTCATATCATGAATAGAGGAGTTATTATGTAGTATGGTTTTCATTATGGAAGTGTCCCCTCTCTCGTTAGATATGTATCCCTTGGTGTGAGTTGCCGTTATGGAATATTAATGAGAAGTTCTATCATTCACTCTTTTGCATAGCTTATGTTAATTTTCAATTCGTGGTTATATGATTGATCTTGTTGTTAGTATTGGTATCACTCTAGGATCATTGAGTTAATTTAGTTGGTTTTGGCAAACCTGGCTCGGTTAGTAGCAACACCTTTTTTGAGAGTTGAAAAGAAAAAGATAGGAGTACTCTAAAGAAGAAAAATAATTTCATCATCTTTCTTTCTTGATTTGCTCATAAGTCTAGTATTCTCTAGTTAAGATATTTTGTGCTTCCAAGGAAGATTGCATGTTTGTATTTATTACTTATATGTTTGTATGTTTCCTTCAACTCTTGTACTTGCTACCCAGCCTTGCTAGCCAAAAACCTGTACTGAGAGGGAATTCTTCTCGTGCATCCACCTCCTTTAAACCAAAACCTTTGCCATTTGTGTCCACCATACCTACCTATTAGCATTATTGCTATTCCAAGTAAATTCTTGTTTTGTCTACCTCCAAAATTAAACTTGTTATGTGAAAATTAGTGATTAAAGCTCTCACGAACTTGATGGCACACTTTACTTTCTTGCATTTAATAAACTTGAACCATTGTGCTCACCTATGTTGCGTATATGCTTGCGCTTTGTAAGTTGTGAATTAGCAGAACCATGTTGTCATGGGGAACGCTTTCAACATTGCACTGGTACTTTGTACCAAGTTGATATCATGTTCTTTTGTCTATGGATGTCGTCGGTGTGAAATGAAAGGGGAGCTTGTAAGTCCATGGAGTTATGCATATGTGTTAGAGAAACTCCGTCATTGGTTCTAATCCATGCTGACATGGTGGAAACCTGCAGCGTAACCATAACGAGTATCTATGAAGCATTCTTCTTATAAAAAAGAGATAGAGATTGAGAAGAAAAAAGAGATATTATGAAAAGAGGAAAGAGAGAAAAAAGCACCATATTCCCATGGTAAATAAGAAGATTGCTGAGATACTTGTTGTCTGCTTGCCTTGTCATTTTGATATGGGGATTCTTCCCTATCATCGGGCAAGGGGTACCCCGTTGGCGGTTCTCAATGATACACATATGCTTACGATGACAAGAACTTACCGGTGACTAAACTTGAGTAGCATGAGGAGCGGCCCTCGTATTCAAGGGACATGAGATTCTCAACTTACAACTTGTCAATGCATATCCTCATATTTGATCACTTTAACCTTAATCACCTAAAGATGCCTATGATAGGGGCAATGAGAGCTGAAAGCTAGTAAGTATCATAATTTTTGGGAGCTATTTACGAGACTTGCAATCCTACTTCCCTCTGCGAAGGGCCTTTCTTTTACTTTGTAGTTGAGTCAGTAAACCTACTCCCTTCTATCTCAGCAAGTATTTTGAGTTGATGTGTTTCATTCATTCATATGGTGATTTATGCAATCATGTTTATTATGTTCCTTGTTTTGCACATTTGCTCTTATCTTGATGTTTACTACTTTGAAAGCTATCATTGAAAAAGCCAGCTATTTGTGAACTCCAGCAAATTATCAACTATTCTTCGACCAAGAGCTAAGTTTGCCATTACCAATTATGATTCACTTTATGTATCTTTATTGTGTTTCCTTTACTCATTGCAAGTTTAGTTATATAATAGTGAGTTGTCTTCTATTATGATCTATGTATTTGATGAATGTGATGCTTCTTGTCCGTATTCTTTTATCGACTCTTCACTCCATAAACCTGAGGTCATGTTTATTGAGCTCAGTTTTGCTTGGGGACAAGCAAAGTCTAAGCTTGGGGGGAGTTGATACGTCCATTTTGCATCACTATTCTATGTCTTAATTCACTATTATTCATTGATATATTTCGTATTGAGAGGTGATAATTATGTTATTTCATCTATTTTTGCATGGTTGATGACTTTTGGAGCATGGACCGCTGCAGTCAGGATTCTGATGGAAAAGGTGCTGTTTGGAGGCAAAATTCACAAGATCAGAAAATCTGGGAAAATATATGGAAAATCCTACTTTTCCAGAAGACTCAGGATGCCAGAAGATGGAGTGGAGGTGGGCCACAGGGGGCCCACACCACCCCATGGTGCGGGCAGGCCTAGGCCGCGCCAGGGAGTGGTGTGGCCGCCCTGGCCCACTCCAGCCTCTCCCCTCTGGCGTATATCATCCCCACGAAACCCTAAGACTCAGAGAGCGACCATAGAAATATTCCGCCGCCTCTGCGGGGCGGAAAACACCGAGAGAGAAAGATCTCTCTGGCAGACAGATTTCTGCCGGGGGAATTCCTTCCCGAAGAGGGGAGATCGTTGCCATCAACACCACCATCAAGCTGGACTTCATCGGGATCATCATCATCATCATCATCACCACCATCATCACCATCAGCACCCTCATCACCATCTCCATATTGCTGTAACAATTGAGTTGAATCTTGCATTAGTTCATAGGGGAAACTTTCCCAGTGTTGATTACTCCTTGTAGTTGATGCTATTGAGTGAACCGTTGAATTATTGTTTATGTTCAGATTGTTATACATCATTATTCTATCTCTGATCATGATCCATATGATGTCTTGTGAGTAGTTCGTTTTGTTCTTGAGGACATGGGAGAAGTCTTGTTGTTAGTAGTGGAGTTGCATTGAGAAAGATTCAATAGATTGTTATTTAAGTTGTGGTGTACTTCTTCTAGTGGTGTCATGTGAACGTCGACTACATGACACTTCACCTATATGGGCCTAGGGGAATGCATTGTGTATTTGGCTACTAATCGTAGGGGTTGACAGAAACCTGAACCCCCGTTAGGAAACCATTGCATAAGGGACGTAAGGGTCTTAGAGTTTAAAGCTGTGGTTAGGTTTCTACCTTAATTACTTTCTTGTACTTACGAATGTTTGCAAGGGGTATAATCACAAGTATGTATTAGTCTTGGATGGGGCGGTACATTAGCACAGGTTCACCCACAAAACACTTAGCAAGCTAAAGAAGATTAATCGACTATATGAAGCGAAAGCACTTGACAGTCTTCCCATGTGTCCTCGAGAACGTTTGGTCATCTATAGAAATACAACCGGCTTGTCCTTTGCTGCATAAAGGATTGGGCCACTTGCTGCATTCATTCTTACTGTTTTTCATTTACTCGTACTTTGTTTACTTGCTTTATCGAAAACCCCTAAAAATCCGTTTGCTAAGTATTTGCAGAGAATTCCTGATCCATACCACTAGCCAGCACCTTCTGCTCCTCGTTGGGTTCGACACTCTTACTTATCGAAAATACTGTGATACACCCCCTATACTCGTGGGTCATCACTAATCCAAATTACAAATGAACTCCCACTCAAAACCAACATCCCTCGAGTTGTTTTGGTGATTACATGAACCAAATCCACTACACCAAGTCTGATCATCACGTGAGTCGGTGTAGCTTCAAAAGCAAGCATCTATATGGGTATCATATCTACCATATGACTCATGCTTAACCTTTAGGTCCGTGTTCCGAGGCCATGTCTGTACATGCTAGGCTCGCCAAGTAAGAACCTCAGTACTCGCGTGTGTAAAACTGTCTTACACCCATTGTACGAACGTGGATTCAAGTACACCCGATCATCACGTGATGTATTGAAGCGACAAAACATAAAACGGTGCATACTTAAGGAAGAACACATTTTTTATCTTGATATCTAAATGAGGGATCATCTTATAATACTACTAGAACGCCAAACAAGCAATATAAGATGCAAATATCACATGTGTAAAGTGAAATGATATGGTTCTTGCACTTGATCACTATCGATCATGTGCATCATGGTATGATCTTTATCATTCCTTTGTGTATAAGGCCAAGGTCTATGGAACTTACACATTTAGGTGTGTTGTAAGAGTATCAACTATACATCAACTTACAACATTACAATATCATGACACTAGACCAACAACAATCTAAACTAGATGGTTCTAATTTATCCATGGCAAATTTTACGTGACTTAGGGCTTTCGAAGATAGAACCGGTCTTACCTACGAACATGGAACCACAAAGATGATAACCAAATTATTAACAACTCGTTGTAAATCATATATTGACTATAGTAGGAGAGACAGACACCCGCTAGCCACTTATGCAAAACTAGTTGCATGTCAAGCGTGGAACATGTCTCATGTGCGAGGACATGTAAAGTTAGTCCAGGCTGCTTCATCCCACTATGCCACCAATATCCAAAATACATAGAAGATGCAATAAAATGATCATCATCGCCCACATACTCTTATGTGTACTACCCATGCAAAGCATCTACGCATAGATCAGGCTCTGATACTACTGTTGGGTTCGCAGCACAGAAAACAAAAAATTCCTACGATGTGAACATCTAAGCACCAAGATCTATCTACCTAGATACAATCAACGGGTGGATATACATCCATAGAGAACATACCCTTGAAGATCGACAAAGTATTGTTAATGAAACTGATTTAAATTCACCTGGAGTAACCATGAAGAGAACACCCCCCTCCTCCTACCAAAAGGCACCCCTCCTCACTTCTCAATCACTGGTCTCCACCTCTCACGTGATAGGATCTCTCTCCCCATCAGAGTATTGTTCCCCATGTGGTCTGGGATTAGCGAGATACATATTTGAGGTAAGCTTTACTGCAGGAGGTTAAAGATTCTTTGCTTCGGCCTTTCTTTGGAGCAAAGGGGCGAGGGGAGGTTAGCCGGGGTACTAGGTTATGCATTAATTGTGCGTGTGCGATCACTGGGATGCACCGCTGCTTTATGCAGTGCTGGACTTGCTAGTCTTTGGAAGCTGGATCTGAAAGGACGTCTTTGGAAGGGGCCGGGTTCTGGACTTTCCATCACGATCTTGAGATAAACAAAGTGTCTGTTCACTATATCATCCACGAGTTCATCCTTCACAAAACTTCGTTTGGTGTCTTCAGAGGGTAAGTTCTCCATGAATGTATATCCACCCGTTGCTCTATACTAGTAGATAGTTCTTGGCGTATAGTTCACACCATGTTAGGAATTTTTTGTTTTTATGTCTGGATACTTGGACTGATTGGTATCGATTTGTCTGATCACGTGATCTATAGTAGGTGCTACTGCGTAGTAGTACATATATTTGTTGATATGTGAAGCGATGATGATCATGTTATTGCATCTTCTATGTAATTTTGGATATTGGTGGCATAAGTGGGATAAGCGGCCGGACAACCTTACATGTCATGTCATTACATGAGACGGTTCCCACTGGTATTGACATGCAAGTTGTTTTTGCATAGAGTGGTGGCGGGTGAATTAATCTCTCCTATATAGTCAGTATCACGATTTACAGCGAAATTGCTAATAACTTGGTTATCCTCGTTGTAGGTTCATGTTAAATGAGTAAACGGTTCTATCTACGAAAGCCCTCAAGTCACGTAAAACTGCTGATTGATGGTAGAGGCGTCTAGTTTAGATGCGTTGCGCTGAGCTAAGCTAGTGTCACCGATATGGTATTGTTGTGACAAGTAGATGTATGATAAATACTCTTGGCCTTACAGCCTCTGCGATAGTTCCATAGACCTTGGCCTTACACACAAAGGAATGATGAAGAATCGCTTGCATGATGCAAATGATAGAGATCAAATGCATGGACCATAATATCTCATCCACTTTACACATTAGATGTTTGCATCTTACATTGCTAGTTTGTGTTTTATAGCACGGTATAAGATGATCCTCTCATTTAGATATCAAGATAAAAATGTGATTTCTTCCTTAGTATGCATACCGTTTACGTTCGTGTTTGAGAGACATCATCGTGATGATGGGTGTGTACTCGACTCTCACTCATACAGCATTAGAAACGGGTGTAAGACAGATTTACATGCAGTACTAGAGGTTCTTACTTGGCGAGCCTTTAGCATGTGCAGACATAGCCTCGGGAACACGGGCCATGAAAAGGTTAAGCATGAGTCATATAGTTGATATGATGACCCCCATATAGATGCTACGCCTTTGAAGCTACATGTCAAGCTCACGTGATGATCCAGACTTGGTGTAGTGGATTTGGTTCATGTAATCCTGCAAAAACTGGGCCGCACGAGGTTTTATACCGTTTTGAGTTGGGAGTTTATTTCTAATTTGGATTAGTCAGAACCAAATTTGTCATAAGCAAATCAAAGTCAAAATTTGCATAGTTTAATTTGTTGTAGTCATTGAAGCGGACATTTCATTACCTTATGCTTAGTTTTTATTTGAGAATATATGAACTATAAATTTCTAGGATATTTACTTTCTGTTGTATATTATTGTTTTGAATATCAATGTAAAGTTTAAAGTCTAGTTGAAATAAGTCCTTGCCAAAGGCTTTAGCAATTTACTCCTATTTAGAAGAACTCCATGAGGAAGTTAAATCAAGTAAAGTATTAAGAAATCAATGTTCAATATCTAAATAATAAATGTTATGTTTCCTCACTTGATTGATGTTCAAAAAGGTTGTTTAATATCAAGATTATTATGGGCCCAGAGGTGAAATTTTATTTGAAACCATCATGTGTGAAAGATATTGTGATTATCACCCAGAAAGATATTGTGATATTTTTAATTGCATGTTTTTAGTCTGCATATTATGAGTGTATAATTTAGCAAATTATTTGCATGCCTTTTCTCCTTAATATGTAAAGAAATTAAAATTGTGAAGGATGGAGATGCTAGGCATCGGATCTCCCAAAAAAGGTTTTTGAGACTAACTAACATTATACTGTGATTCTTCCTTATAGAGCTATAGTAGCTTGATCATGAAAGTTGTCATGATAAGGATGAATAGAAAGATGTAAGTAAAATGTTTACACACTAATAGATTACTAAAGAAATGGATTTTTGAAGAATGAATGCAAACATTTGATGATGGTGATCCACTTCAGTGCAAGTCAAAGTATTAGTATTTGACTATATACAATGAAAGCTATTGTGCCATGTGTCATGTTAGTGAAACACCACTATTAATATTGATAGATTCTTTTTAAAGAAAAGAATTGCTTGAAATAGAATCTATAAAATATTTGTGAGAAAATATAAGAAAAGGTTGGAGATATCCAACTTAGGTATAGAAGATATACATGTTATGGTAGCCTTATATTAAGCAATGCATGTTATAGCGGGCATATTCTTGCTGGTTACATGAGGGCAATTATTTGGATACGGTTATTGGATACGAATTGGTTGGTATGAAGTGTCATCACCTGAATGACGCCAATTCATGAACTACACAATTGGCCTAGCTAAGTAACTAGCAAAGAGAATAGTGATGATGTTCATCGAGAAAACAAATAAAGAGTATTCATTGTGTTTTTTAAATTTGTCAATCGAACCTAGCCTTCAAGATCTTTTAAGCCAATTGTTATTTTGGTATTTCCACGATTATCCATGAGAGAACAATGGTTGTCAAGCCGACTACCATATTACGTAGTATTCCAGCAAAGGATGATGAAACTTTTACAAGTCTAGTTAGGAGAAATCACATCCATAAACACTATTTAACTAAAATATGCCATAGAACAAATGAGTTGAAAGATCACTTATGAAGCGCAGCTTGTATGTTTAAATTATATTTGAAAAGAAAACATGAAGAAACTCCATGTTGATGGAATTTTTTGGAGTCTTTGATTTTGATCGAATTGTGAATGTGTGAAAGACTTTTCCTTGAATAATTGAAACTACCATCACTTCTCCGCCGGCCAAGAGAGCGGATGACTAGCTTATTGGATATTATGCATATTGATGTGCATAGTCCATTATGTAACCATATGTGATGGATCTTTTGCTTTATATGCTTTCTCTCAGAGATTTAAGCGAATATATCTATATATTTTACTTAATGCCTAAGGAAGAAAGTATGGAAACATTTTGACAAAATTGTTAAAAGACTTTTCAAGATAAGTAGAAAATCATCATTGTGAAGAAAATAAAAGAGTTTATGATTTGAGTCATAATGCAAGATATTTGAGTTACATGTTGTAAAACCACCTTAGATTTGAGATTCCATGATTTATGTTTACTCCATGAAGTTTAATAAGTAGTATTAAATCAAGAGTAAGAATTCCAATGTTAGTATCTAAAGTATCATGTTTGCCTCCATGATTAGTGATATTCAAAAAGTTGTTTTAATATCAAGATTATATTGAGCTGGAAATTGTTTGAAACCATCATGTGTGAAAGATATTGTGATATCTGAAACAATGTTTTTGGTTGCATTATGATAGAGTATAATTTAGCAAAATACATGTTCTCATATTGTATGAGAATTTGTGAAGGATGGAGATGCTAGGCATCCGAATCTACCAAAAGGTTTTGGGAACTGATATTATACTCGCGATTCTTCCTTATAGGCTATAGTAGCTTGATCATGAAAGTTGTCATGATAAGGATGAATAGAAGATGTAAGTAAAATGTTTACTACACTAATAGATCACTAAAGAATGGATTTTTGAAAGAACACCAAACATTTGATGATGGTGATCCACTTCAAAGTGCAAGTCCAAAGGTATTAGTATTTGACTATATACGCTTTGCACCATGTGTCATGTTGATGACACCACTATTGATGTTGATAGATTCTTTTAAAAGAAAAGGAATTGCTGAAAGAGAATCTATAAAATATTTGGCAGAAAATAAAAGGTTGGAGATGTCCAACTTAGGTATATAGAAGATATACATGTTATGGCTATATTCCTTGCTTGTTAAACAATGTGGTTCTTAGGTATTGGATACCGAATTGGTTGGTATGAAGTGTCATATAGGACAACGCAATTCATGAACTACAATGGCCTAAGTAAACCAGCAAGAGAATGGGTGATGATGTTCATCGAAAACAAATAAAGTGTTATTGTGTTTTTCGTTGTCATCAAACCAAGCCTTCAAGATTTGTTTAAATAATTGTTATTTTGTTCCAGTATCATGAGAACAATGGCTATTCAAATAATTACCGTATTCCATAAAGGATGGATGAACTTTTACAAGTCTAGTTGGAGAAATCACATCCATAAACACTATTGCTAAAATGTCGCAAGACAAATGATTGAAAGATCACTTATGAAGTGACATCACTGTTTAAATTATATTTGAAAGAAAACATGAAGAAACTCCATGTTGATGGATTTTTGGAGTCTTTGATTTTGATCAATTGACGCATGTGAGACTTTCCTCGAGATAATTGAAACTCCGTCCATAGGCCAGAGAGGAACGGATGACTAGCTTATTGGAAATTGTGCATGCTGATGTGCATAGTCCATTATGTGTAGCCATATGCGATGGATCTTTTTGCTTCATATGCTTTCTCCGAAAATTTGAGTGAATATATCTTTTTGCTTCATATGCTCTAAATGTTATGAGCATATACCAGAATGATTCATAAGATGATCATTGGACAATAGTAAAGATATTCTTATGAGCTTTGGAAGAACTAAGAATATATAATGTATAAGTGACAAATAGTTAAAGGTAGTTCATTGTAAAGTGTTACATTGATACTAGTTTTGTCACAAGATACAAATTAAATTTATCTCAATTTAGACTATGGGTGGCACAATGTAATGGAAAGGATGTTCCATGATGGATTTGGATGAGTTCCAAAGTTGAGACATTGTGACGGATACTACAACAAAAGGCTAAGTATATGACTGCTATAGTAGCAGCAAAGCAGGGCATTTGTGTTAAGTAGTTTGTTATCAAACTAGGTGTGGTTCAAAGTGGGCTAATACTATGAAGATATATTGTGTGACAATAATATCAACATATTTTGAGCCAAACGAACTAAACATCTCACCAAAGGACACAATCTATATAATGCCATCTCATTTGAGAATGAGTGATGCGTAGAGACGCAGAGATATGCAAATACACACAGACCTGAAACTGTCAGATCCAGAGATTATATTAACCACTAGAAATAGCGTATATGCAACACCAGAAAGCCATAGGTGTTCAATATGCAAAGTTTTTCAAACTAGATTATTGACTCTAATGCAAGTGGGAGACTAAAGGGAATATGCCCGAGAGGCAATAATAAAGTGGTTATTATCTTATTCCATGTTTATGATAAATGTTTATTTTACATGCTAGAATTGTATTGATCGGAAACATCAATACATGTGTGTTTAATAAACAAAAAGGGTTCCTAGTTATGCCTCTCTTATAGACTAGCTTGTTGATTAACAAGATGATCAAGGTTTCCTGATCATGGACATTGGATGTTGTTAATAACAAGGTCACACCATTGGTGGAATGATGTGATGAACATTCATTCGAAGTATAGCATTACGATCAAAGTCATTATGTTTATATTGCTATAATATCATACGAAGTAATCTTTATCCTTAGACCATGAGATCATGTTAATTGCTAACACCGGAAGAGTATCATGATAACATCAAACGTCACACCGTAATGGGGTGACTATAAAGGTGGGTTCGATTCTTAGAAGGTGTTATGTTGAGGCTCATGGATCAAGAGTGGGATTTGTCCATCCCGATGACGGATATATATACTCTAGGCCCTCTCGGTGATATCACATTGAAATAGCTTGCAAGCAAGTGATGTGATCACTAGAATGTTATATCAATGAACGAGAAAAGAGTGCATGTCGATGCGAAGATCAAACTAGGTATGGAGATACGATGATCGAATCTCGGACATGTAATATATCGCAGGACAAAGGGATTTAGTTACTAGCGTTAAAGGTTCTCACGATCACAGAAGTCATCGTTGAATGTGTAGGAGTCAGTATGGATCTCCAGGTCCTGCTGCTGATTATTGATTGGAGAGGGGTCTCGATCATGTCT
Source organism: Avena insularis (assembly GCA_023614405.1). NCBI lineage: Eukaryota > Viridiplantae > Streptophyta > Magnoliopsida > Poales > Poaceae > Avena > Avena insularis. The sequence goes on from CM042696.1 coordinate 163,874,643, forward strand.
GCATTATTCGCGAACCATAGGGTGACACACTTAAGGGATACCGACACCATTTGGAGCAAATATGTTTCAGATAAAGATTTAAGAAAGCGCTGGAATTATTTCAATAGACACCGAAACTGTTTTGGGTGAAAATGTTGAAATTGGTTCTGCATGTAATATTGAAATGTTGCAGGGGGTTTTATGTGAATGTTTGTTAATTAAAGTAATTAACAAAATTCTGAATAAAAATAATAAAAGAGTTTTATTAAATGAGAGAGCATTAAATTTGGAGAAATTTAATGCATTTAAAGTGGAGACTTTAAAAGAGAATGTGAAGGGGCATTTTAATATGGAGGGGTTACCACCACATGAATGGAGGAGGTGAAGGGTCACCCCCTCCATGCGCCGGCCATGAAGGAGGGGCACCCCCCTCCTCCTATAAAAGGCCACCCCTCCTCACTTCTCACTCACACCTCCTTGTGAAGAATCTCTCTCCCCCTCTAGTATTATTCCCGCATGGTCTCGGATTAGCGAGATACATGTTCCCGGTGGCTTTATCTGAAAAGGAGTTGCTGCTTCCGCTGCTTTGCTGGAGCGAGGGACGGAGGTTGTCGGGGTACCGGACGTGTGTGCGATCACGGATGCACCGCTGCTTTGTGGTGCTGGACTTGGTGGTGTTGGAGCTGGATCTGATGGACGTCTTTGGGCGGCCGACTGCTGGACTTCATCATGATCTTGAGATCGGCAAGTGTACGACTATATCAACCACGAGTTCCTACTCGTTAACAAAGCTCGTTGTCTACGAGGGTAAGTTCTCGTTGGATGTATGTCCACCCGTTGCTTTGTACCTAGTAGATAGATCTTGGCGTGTAGTTCACACCGTAGGAATTTTTTTGTTTTCTATGCTGCGGAACCAACACTTTTAGATGTCCATCCTACGGCCGAAAAGAATCGAGACGACATGGATTGTTGTTTGAGCCGAAACAATCTAGCACTATTATTTACTCTAATGATATGACAATCATCGCACTCCTGCCACTCATGCCCAACAAGATTATAACATAATACATCGCATACATCAAATTGCAAACTTTAGCTATACCACATCACTCCTCTGCAAAAATAAGTTAGACATATCTAACATGCTTTGCTAAATTACGGTGCTCTATCGTTGTATAGAGAACCGTTATATTAACTTACATGGTAAGTAAGCATCATGACCATTGCATGATATTTAACTTGTTTGGGGCATGTTACCCAAGAGCTACGAATATCTTGAAGCCAACACTGCACTTTGTCTATACGCTTGACACCCTGTGTGGACTTCAACCAAATCCGCATAAACCCAATGTGCAAAATATCTTTCTTGTGTTATTGCAGAAAAACTGACACCCAACAAAATTGTTTTGTGCACCCGAAGTACATTTCACAATCCGGTCTCGGTCCGAAGATCGTAAAGTTGGCTTGGGCCACTAATCAAACAATACAGGCCGAGATCAAAATTGCAACAATGCCGGAATTTTCCGATTCCTCTATCCGTACTTGTGCCTACACACAGACCGCTCTGATACCACTGTTGGGGAACACGCTACGCAAAACAAAAAATCTAGCGCATAACCAATATCCAATGCAAGGAGAGAGGTAACAGATCATACCCTCGAATATTGAACTTAGCGGAAGTTTGTCGACAATGAGGTTGATGAAGACGAGCATCAATCCCTGCAACAAGCCTTAGCAAGTCACGAGGAGATGTATTATCCCACGAACGTCTCCATGAACATGCATCGATGAAGACATTGTTGTCGAAGTAGTCGGTGCATCGATTCCCATAGCTAATCGATTAGTCACGAGAAGATTTTTCCTTATGAAGATCCTCATGATCAAGTGCTCCAAGTGTAGCACCTCCACCGGTATCCACACATACGAGATCAGCAGCACCGCTTCGATGTGTGATAAAGCACATGACCAAAGCGGGAAAGTGTCGATGAAGATCCAGCAGCGCTTCCGTAGTCCTGTCTAGATTAAACCTAAATGGAGGTAGAACTTGGGGCAGCGCTCCGATGTCGTAGTAGAAGAAGAACCTAGGGAAATACCGCCCTAGGGTTTAAGTTCATGCCATGGAGGCGGCGGAGACGAGAGCAGGGGTGTGGCGGTGGTGCATGGTGGGGGCGCATGTGCGGGTGGCGGAGACTAGGGTTTTTGGCGGTGGCGGGTGCTGTGGCTTGGGAGGAGGCAAGGCTAGGACATGTGCCACCCTTGGGGTTCCCTTTGGTCCATTTAAATAGGTCTCAAAGTTCCTTGGGTCGTCCACAAGCCAACCCCCAAGTTTGGATGAGTTCCGGTAGGTTTAGGTCAACCGAAACCTACTCGAAACAGTCTCCTTTGACCAATCCGAATTTGGAGAGGGGAACTTTTCTTGCCCCTTAGGCTAACGTGGCTGCACCTATAATGTAACCTTCCGGACATCCTAAGATGGCCCGAGTCTCCCTGATACCTTCTAAAACCTTCCATAACCTTTCAGACCTTCCAAAACCTTTCATATATGCACGAAACCATTCCAAACACTCCCGTGACCACTCTAGACACTTCCGGAATCATCTAGGACCTCTCAGAACCATTCCCTCGGTCTATAAATGCTCAAGACTCATTTCAAACACTCTCGACAATATTTCAGACACCTCCGGTATACTCCGATACCTTCTGAACATGTTCGGAATTACTTCTCTACTAAAACTTCATTCATACTCATATTCTAAATGCTAATAAACTATTAAGTGTGAGACCTTATGTGTTTGGATATATGCGGACATGCTCAAAACTCATTCATCCACAATGATCACCATTGGTACCTTCATGCACTTAGTGATCCCCACATGTAAGACGAAGTTCTTTTATCGTGTGAACCTTTTGTATTACTTTGGTACACGTCGCATTGCTTCTCAAATACTTTACATTGTCCGAGGTGAAACATTTGATTTTATCCTTATTACCGGCATGTACTCTTTACTCATCCCGCACTATCGATGTTGTTGTGATCAACAACTTAATCACGTGTCCGGCCAGACGATGACAAACATTATAGTACATGATTAGGCCTAGAGTGTATCTCTCCGTCCATCGTCAGGAGTAGAATTTCATACATATACACCATATAAGACATTGGCATAGTATCCGGTAAGAGTAAGGAATGATTTTATAATTACTCATTCTTGGAGTAACGTTTGAAGAATCCCGCCATGTCCATATCGTATCCAAGTTCATATGTGTCTTATGGTCAAATGAACATATAGTAATGGTAATACTTGTTAATGAGAAACTACCGACACCAATATTGATGATTCGTTTCACGGTATATCATGTTGGGTCTATCCATCATCATTGTAGTCTCAACAACTCCAATCTCATATATTCTAGGCATCTCTACAACACTTTGTACTTTGCCCATATCGAGGAAACCGAGACTATCAATGATATACAAACTAGTCTTAGAGACTAGACTAGGGATATCCAAATGGTGTTTATAATTCCACATATGTATTAGGGTTTTCCTCCAAATACTCATTATCCAAAACTAATACAATTATAGCAAAGAATAATAAACTTAATCATGAAATAAGAAATATAGAATAATATAACTTATTATTGCCTCTAAGGCATATTTCCATCACCAACTTATATCCACATAGTAGTGACACTTGCCAATACATTCAACGCATTGACCCTTTGTGGCTGTAACCTATTATGTTGCAGGTATATTCTATTGATGAGTGAGGAATGACGATAGGGGTTATGAGTCTGCACTCGACATGTTTGCATGTGGTACATGAAGACGAAGGAATCTATGCTTTACCTTTTTTCTGCCGCTTTGTAATATAACCTTTGTCAATGAGATTGTAATGAAGTATTTATATTTTAGATCATGCGATGTAATATGACCTTTGTATCTTAATATTACATCTTAAACTATGGGTGCTAGCTCTTCGATCCAGGGACTAGCACTGTAATCACAGGGATTTCGAACTAAGCCAGGTTCGGGTCACTACGAGATTGTAATAAAGTATTTATATTCTGGATCATGTGATGTAATATGACCTTTGTATCTTGATATTACATTTTAAAATATGGGTGCTACCTATTCGATCCAGGAATCAAACAAAGCCGGGTTCAGGTCACTACATGGGCGTGCTAGCACGCGAGTGGCAGGAGGGATGCGCAGACCGTTCCACAAAGTTATGTAGCGCGTGGCTGCTCTCCAAGAGAGCCAAGGCGAATGGTAAAAGGACATTCGACGCACGTCCTCTCTCACAAGGAAAGCATCGTGTGGGGATACATACGTGCATACAGGGGGTAGTCGAAGACATAACCTCGTGCAACGCCCCTTCCCACCCACCCCCAACAACCTGATGGTGAGGTTTCGTGTATGACCTAAGGATGAGAGGTCGGGTTAGCATGCTCACACGCAACCCAACACAACCAAACGTGAAACGGTCCGGGTAAACTATCTAGGAGAGCTAACCCCACGTGGTGACATTCCACACCCGATGGAGTAGCGGCCTCGCATTACCTCATGGACCGCGGGCATATTTTGGAGGTCAACTTTTGTCCGACATGTACGACCAAACTCGAGGCTGCCGCACATGTCTGGCCAAACCCGTCGGCTGATCCCGCAAGGTCCCAAACATGCCATGGACTTGTTCGATCGCTATTTAGCCTTATTTTGACATCACTTTTTGTGGGTCAAGGTGTGTGGCCCCTCGTAGGCCGTACTATTGGTCTGAGATTTTGTCCCAAGAATATGCATCCGAGTTATGCCTCGTTTAGAAGCAAGCCCGATAGTAAGAAATTTGTTGGTTATAAGCCTACGCCCACGTTATTCAGAAACAATCTAATAAACAATACGTATAATAGTTAGATGCCAAAATATACTACTTTATTAATGTATGACGACTTTTCACTCTCACATAGTTTGTGAAAGCGCGTCTTTGCGGTAACTAAGCACCCACTCCTCTTCTCTCTCCTCTTCTCTCTCATCCAACTAAACATAAATATACTATTTTAAATCCTATAGTCTGCTGACTGAACGTTATTGTACTTGCTCTTAGTGATTTGGACGGGATTTTGATCCTTATATTGTATAGAAAGTCGAGCCACCTCATATATATGCAAGAGTTGGTGGTTGATTGAATAACGACATATAGTTGAACAAATACATAGTACTATAATTTCACCTACGATTTTCTCTTGTCCTATTTTGCTGCTACTTGCTATTCAGGTTGCAAATTCCGAGGACTCAAGGAAATTAGGTTGACCTGGTGCTGTCCATAGGCGCCTCACTCCCTGACAGGGTCCCAGGCGTGTGGAGTTTTGGATCCTCAAAATATCTCGTTGGCATGAGGCTGCTCTGACAAGGTATCTTCCTTATCGCGCTCGACGACAGGGTTATAGAGTGTCCTAGTTGATTTTTCAACTTCGCAAAAATTAAATATTCCTATTTTTGGTTCCTCAAACCCCCTCGTTATTTTCTCCATCAGATTTGGATCATGCCGAGTGTCCCTCAGCAGATCGAAAGCCCTCAATTCCCGCCTCCAGCGCTCGACACAATTCCACCTAAGACCACTCACACACATAGTAAAAAATCCTGCTCTCGAAAAAAGCAAGCACCATCCTCATCCTCGCTCGACATACACATGTGGACCCAACCCATCGCCATGGGCGGTCAGCTTGGCTCCAAACCTTCCTCTAGCTCCGACAAGGGTGGAATCCACAACCCCAAGGAAGCACCTCGCTCATAACCTCCCTCACCTAAGAAGGACCTCGCTCACAGCACCGTCACCTCCCATGGTAGCACACTGGTTGTTGCCAGAGAGTACGCTAGCATGGTCGCTGACAGCAACCCTGATGTTTGCTTGTAGAAACGACAATGACCTCACATCAACACCAGGGGCGGAGCTAGAAACAAACCCGGTCATATTTGTAGCCTTGAAATGTAGCACTACTCGTTGGAGTCAGCTGGTAGACCGGTGCTGCAGCACCACGGCTAGCTCCGCCCCTGATCAACACAGACACGCGCTTGTAGAAAGGTCCATGACCACTTGTAGCAAAGCTGGTGCCCACTTATAGCAAGCTTGATGGCCGTTGTTGAGCGGTTAGCAGCGATGGCCTCGCAACAACTCTAGTGGCCACTTGTAGCAACATCGGTACCCGCTTGTAGCAATATTGATGGCCTCTTGTAGCAGCCAACCCGTGGCGACGACTTCGTAGCAAAATCGGTGCCCGCTTGTAGCAATGTTGATGGCCTCTTGTAGCAGCCGACCTGGGGCGGCGGCTTCGTAGCAACGTCGGTGCCCGCTTGTAACAAATACAATGCCTCTTTTTAGCAGCGTTGCCTCATCCATGTAGCTATGGTGTCCATCTTTGTAACAGCGCCAACCACACGACATTGGCCGATGAGCCTCCTCGGCGTAAATGATGCACAAGCCATGTCCGAAAGAACACATCATGTCAAGTTGCTTGACGTAGGCTACCCGTGTTCTTTCTAGTTCTAGAGGACGGGATGGCACGTTGGGCGGTGGTGATGATGGTGCGATGGCCGACGACGGGGAGAAGGGGGCCAACGAGATGGGGCCATGGAGGAGAAAGAGAGGAGAAAGGTTGCTGGCCCCACCATTCTCTACGTCAGCATGTTGCCTGCATGACCCGGCGATGTGTCGCATGCCATCCCCCGGATGTACTCCCTCCGTTTCAAAATATAAAATATTTTAGCTTTGTGAAAGAAGTGTATGTAGATCTTTTTTAGTGTATAAGTTCACTCCAAACCTAGATGAACCTACACACTAAGGCCTCGTTTACTTCTCTCGTATTGATCAGCGTATTTGCGGGAAATTGAGGAGATTATTTCAATTCCCGCAAAATCTCCGTAGTCTGTTTACTACTCCGGGTGTGACCGGGATAATTTCAGGATATCCCTACAAATCCTTCTTACTTTTGTCTATATTAAAAATTCTCCTACATGGTAGAATATTTTTGGGGAAAAATATTTATGGGGATTAGAGCATATTAAGTGGACACCAAATCCCTCTCATATCCCCAAAATTTTAGTGGATAAAAATACGAGAGAAATAAACAAGGCCTAAAGGGGTCTAGATACACTCCTTTTACAAAGCTAAAACATCTTATATTTTAAAACGAAGAGAATACATGATTAGTTTCCATCTGTTTTTGTTTCAAATTTTAGAATACACACAAAATTTGTAAAAATCAATGAATCAGACATAATTTGGATTTGAGCGGCTGAGGCAAAATGGAGGCACCGGTTATGAATCAAAGTCGAGGCATATCATAGGGTTTCCTCCTCCCCGACCGATCAGCCGATCTGATGGCCACCGACGCTTCCTATCCCGTCCAGCTCCTCCACCGCGGCGGCAGCGATTGCCAATGGTGCTGCCTCGGCGCCGCCTATGTTGCGGTCAAGGTACTCCGCCCGCAGGGCCACTCCATCGTCATGTATTCCGGACCCGACGGCCACCCCCACCAGCGGATCATCTTCGCGTACCCAATCCTCACGGGCGACGCCTTCGAGAGGCTGGATGGATCCACTCTCTCCTGGACGGAGTCCGGGTCCGGCGACGAGTTCGCTCTCTACTTCGGCGACGAGGCCGCGTGCGCCGCGGTCTGCGGCGCCATCTCGCCAGTCACGGCTGCGCTCGCCGCCCTGGACGGCGTCGCTGACAGGCTCGCGGGGCTGCACGTGGCCGCGGCTGAGGGGGGCGCCACCGCTGGAGGGGATATCGCCGCCCATCTCGCGCAGCTTAGCATAGGCCACCGGCCATGAATTAGGTTAGTAGGTTACCATATCGCCTTCGTCTTAGTTCAACTCTGTACAAAATCCTGCAATTTTTTCTTCAGCAGTTTATCTCGCTTTGTTCCAAACCTGCGATTCTCAATGCAATTGAGGTAAAGAGATTGCAGACTATGGTGTTTCTGTAGGATTCCATTCGAATTTGGGAAAGAATTGCACCGTGCGAAATTCGTTGATAACCCACCCCAACAAGTAGAGACAGAGTTTGACATCAAGAGTATCAGGTATCCAGTGGCTTTCACTGATGAGAGGAATTAGACAAAAAATGATCATACAAATCATATACAGTAGCTATAATGAAGTTGTGCCAGTATGTTTTGATGCTGAGAGATGTGAAATTATATTCCCAAAGGATCTCAGGACGGACTATTTTCCAGTTGAACCATGCAATCTCCTGTCCTCGTCCATGTACCATCTCTTCAGTCTCTCATGAGCAATCTTTACCTGCAAAAACAAGATGGCGTAAAAAACACATACTCCCTTGTAGCATTGCACTATGGATATACATTATCCGACGAGTGAGACTATGGCAGCTAAGTTAAAGACAATAGCTGAGCAACAGAATTGATCATGGTAAAAACTATACCTGTTTTTCCCAGTCAGTCTTAATTGTTATGAGCACAAGTACGATACTTTGGACCATTGTTCCCACCAGCATCCCAATCCAAATGCCCTGCATCAGCAGAAGAAAAAACATTTAGTTACAAACACAAATCAGAGAGAAGACGATGCACAAAGGTGTCGCAAGGACTAACTGACAAATAAGAAAATGGCCGGTGAATATTCAAAAAAATGCCAGGTGGATTAATCATCTATAGATCTCATTACCTTTACATGAATTCCAACAACGTAACCTAGTACTACGCCAAGAGGGATGCCAATCAAGTAGTAGGATGTGATGTTAACGTAGGCGACCACGCTTTGCCAGCCCGCCCCAACAGCAACGCCTGCAGGTAATGGAACAAGGCTGATGTTCAGATCTAACAAACTTATCTCTAGTAGCATAGTGTTCGTGTTGTGTGCATCTACTACTTAAGGGTAACAGTAAAGTGTTGAAGCTGACCTGATAACACTGGTTGAACACTGTTCAACAGGATAGAGAATGCCAGAAGAGGCGAAAGGTCGGCGACCGCGTCAGCTACCGCTCGGCTCTCAGTAAACATGTAGGCGATACTTCCCCGGAAGAAAAGGAAGAACACAAATAACACAGATCCGATGAAGAAGGAAGTGACGACCACGTTGACAATGGCGAACTTGGCTCTCTTTGCACTTCCAGCACCAAGTTCATTGGCCACTCGCACTCTGTAAATGATGCTCATAAAAAAATTCTTTTGAGAAAAGCACTCATGATTTAACCACACGAGCAGCTAACTGATGAGCAACAGGCTGAAGATAAAAAAGTTATACCCTGTTGCACCCAGAAATCCGACAGAAATCATCAGCTCCCATCCATTGATGTTAAGGCTACACATTTCACAAGTGCAAACCATGCGCAATGCTTAATTACTTCATGTATATATGCATGTGACAACAAGACGAATGCACAGTGAAATCAGAAGCATATGGAACTAGTGGCAATAACGACGCCTGATCAACAATATCGATGAATTGTTGGTATGTATGTTACCATATCGAAAGAGCATCAAGTGCAATCTGTGCATTCTTCATATTCCCGGTGAGGAGCACCAATATGGTGTTGTACCACATTTCCAAACTGAAAATACAAAAAGGGAAAAAGATGTACTCCCTCTGTTTCAAATTACTCCGCGCGCACGCTTACCTAGGTGGCCTAGTATTTTCTCATTTTTCATCAAAAAATTCTTAGAATTTTTGGTATACGTAGTACATATTTCATACTATCTATTTCAAAAATTCGAGGATTTTTTTGAATAAAAAATGAGAAATCTTAGTTCACTACATAAACGCCTTGGTGAGTAATTTGAAACAGAGGGAGTATGTTAATGATACCCGCTGCCCCTACCAAGTCTCATATACCCTGAGTTCTAGTGTATGTCCTAGCATAATTAGGTCCATTCAGATTTAATCTTGATAAAATTAATAATTTCCAGAAAATAAAGAGTATTTTTTTAGCAGACCTATGCACTATTTTTTGTTTATTAACTCTTGAACTATGCAAAATCTAAGGATGCACACAACAAAATCTAAGGATGCACACAACAAAGGTGCATCTATTGCCTTCTTTGTTATCAACACTACGAGGTTTTGTGAACTCTTGGATATATATGCTAAAAAATACCCGCAAAAAAAGATATACATGCTCAAACTCAAGCATTCATGTTGTTAATGGTTCGTACTTACCAAAGCATCACACCAGAGGACATGGAGAGCTTGAATACTGCACCGAGATCGGCGAATGCAGCTGGTGAGAACCCTGTCCACGTCCGAGGGCATCCACCGAAAAATACAAACACGAGCTGCCCAAACACAGGGATCCACACAGCGATAATATTGGAGGCCATGACCCCGGCGAGGCCAAGGTTGTACCTAGACGTCGCGAGCCAGGAGAGGAGGAGGTGGATGCCGAGGTTGAGGAATGCGAGGTAGGTGATGATGGCGTTCTTGCTCTGCGCCTGGAGGTACATCTGGAGCGTGTAGGACCAGACGCTGGAGAGCATGATGGGGATGTACCATAAGGCGATGGTACCGGCGACTGCGCAGATGGCGGGGTCCTGGCCAAGGAAGATGAGGAGTGGGGAGGTGAAGAGGTAAATGGGGAGCATGGCGACGGCGGAGACGAAGAGGATGATCCAGGAGCGTTGCAGGTAGATTCCTAGCATGTGGTACTGCTTGGCGCCGTAGGACTTCCCGCACAACGTCTCCAACGCACTCGCCATGCCCATCTGCAACACAAGCATGCCTATGGTTAGTATTTCTTTTATAGTGGAAGGCTCATGCATCCTCCCGTTTATAGCCTGCAACTAACGATGGGATTAGATTAACCATTTATTTTTCCCGCAAAAAAAAAACCATTTATTTTTTAGATTTGAACCTATTTAACTATTTTATTTAAAGGGATAATATAGGTTAACCATTAGGTTATTAGGGTAAAAATGGTTAACCATTGGTTATTTAGGTTCAAACCACTTTTATAAAATGTGATTAAACTAGCTCTTTTAAAAGATGTATTTCCTTTTCTGGTTATGAAAGAAACTATGTAAGAAAATAATGTGCATGTGTATGGAGGTGTCTATTCGGCTCACGGGTGCATTTGCACCCATTGTGAGAAAAACGTATTTTATAATTTCAAAAAATTCAAAAAATATCTTCATAAATTCAAATATTTTATGTTCATTCACAAGTTTTCGGGATGAAAAAATATTCTAAGGGTCCCGTGCAAAAAAGACAAAAAAAATGTCCTATGAATAGTCTTATTCACGTGACATTTTTTGTCTTTTATACATGACACATAAAATATTTTTTCACCCCGAAAACTTGTAAATAAACATAAAATATTCGAATGTACATGTAGACATTTTATTTCAGTTTAATCATCCCGTCACCGGCTATGACGACCTCGCGTCTTGCTCTGTCTGTGGCGCCGCTCGTCGCTCGAGGCTTGACCAGTGGCACTATATCGATTCCCATGGTGTTTGTGGCCCGCACGGTCATCTTGGCTCAGGAAGCACGAACGCACACACGCACTGGAGCCTCGCAGGAACAATAGTGTGATGATGCCGACGACGCAAATGAGGGTTGCATTCAGTCTTGGGTCCTTCCCTTCAATCAGTTCTGTACGAGCACTGTTGCTTGTCTCCTTCACTGAACTGTTTGTTTCGATCAGGACTTGGTGTATGTTAGCACTAGGTAGTAGGTACCGATCAAGACTTGGATTTAGCTTCTTGAAGACTAGAAGACCTGAGGCACTACAAAAGTTCTTGATGGCATCGATGTCGCTACCAGATTTCAAATCGGCTGCGTTCTCCCATACAGCCGGGTCCCCTGTCCCTGTGCCATTCCCTGGCACCACCACGGACATGAGAGGGCAGATCGCTGCCGCCGGGAAAGAGGGCCATCTCCAGTGGATGCCAGTTCCTATAATCCTGCACTGATCGTAATGTGTCATGGACCTTGGTAGTGGTATTTCAGTACTCTTCAAATCATCTTATAAATTTGTCATTAAACAAGATAATTACGACTCTACTAATGTATTAACTAATCATTCCTATGTCCTGATATGTTTATTTAGGTAAGCTGACGATGATGATGATCTATGAAGAGACTCAATCACTGATAAACGGGTCATATTATGATGATATTAGCAGTGCTTTAACCTTGGAAGGTAACGAGGCTGATGCCTTAGGAGGACAAAAGATATTATTTCTTCCCTTGTTCATTATTGACAGATACCTCGATCTAAAAATCATAGTATTTACTTTTTCTTTGTTGATGTTTTTTCGTATCCTTGATTCTCTCTGTAGTCCATTCTAATAAAAATCATAGTATTTATTTTTTCTTTGTTGATGTTTTTTTGTTTCCTTGATTCTCTCTGTAATCCATTCTAATAGCTGCAGGCATGTCATAGTTGTTTACTGAACAACCGCTTGCACATATTATTGATTTAGCAAAATCTTCATCCTATATTTCGTGGCTGGTGCTACACATATTTCTATTTGGATATCCAAAAATTGGTGCAGAAAATCGTCATTACTTAACTCTGAGAAGATGCATTATTTTTCTGCAAACCTACGGCTGAAAGCCAAATCAATGTGAAGTGGAGCAGCATAACACCGGACCAGAGTAACGGAGGGGCCACAAGTAGATGCGAGAGGTGAGTGTAGACATTTGAGGTGAAAACTAAACCTATCTTCCTGTGTGGTGGGGCTAGAGAAGATGTACGGTTAGTCAAGTGATCCATGTCCATGAACTTCACTTTTTCCATGAATTTAAGTTTTTTTTTGTGAAATTCCATATATTTAAGTTTGATCTAATATATATTTTGGATGGTAATAAGATGAAGGAGGAAAAACTTATGCAATGTTAAACATCCAGTTTTCCAGGTGATGTTCTTTACTCCCGCCGTCCCAAAATATAAGACGCCTAAAGTTTAGTCAAAACTCAATATTTTCTAAGTTTGACCAATATTATACACAAAAATATAAATATTTACAATACCAAATCAATATCAATAGATTTATCATAAGGTATGTTTTCTTAATATATCCATTCCATAATATAGATGTACATAATTTTTCCTAAATATTTGGTCAAAGTTAATAAGATTTGACTTTTGATCAGTCTTTAGGCACCTTATATTTTGGAACGAAGAGAGTACTTTTTAAGATGTATGGAATAAATATAAGACAATGTAAGAATATTTTGTTCTACCTCAAGATTGATCCAAATATATTATTCTACCTCTTGACTCAGGACATCGTTACATTTTATTTAACGGTTAAAGTCTGCAAAGATATATTGAGTTGAGAACCTTTCTTTTTTGGAGATGGACGAAGATGACACCTAGACTTGCTACTGGGGGATATATTCTTAAATTAAACATATATTTGATGAATATGCCTATTTTCTCAATGTTTTGTAGCAATACAAGGGCACGGATATGTGTCACGAGGAAGTATATTTATATCTGCAATAATAAATATATTGAGTAGACCGTAGCAACGCACGGGGCATTTAGCTAGTTGATATAAAATGTCTGATCTGGTAAAGAATGTGTCATTCGACCATCTGTTTTTACCAGTGTTTTGTGGTTATGTATATGTGGAATGTAGTTAATTAGTTGTGTTCTTTCACAATAAGCCTAATCTGGCCGAGGATTTGCTCTGTGTTAGTTCATTTCCTGTAAAGTTATGAAGTTATGTAGCAGCGGTGGTGGCAGATCCTATGATATGGCCGCCCTACCGTGACTCAATTCTGACACCGACAACTCCCCTAAGTGGGCCTATGACTTGCTCGAGCCAAGCTCCTTTAAGAAACTATTCTCTCTATCCGAAAATAATTGATTTAACTTTGTCTAGATTGAAATGTATCTACATATTAAAATATGTCTAGATATGTATGAATCTAGACAAATCCAATCAAGTCACTTATTTATGGACGGATGGAGTATATAATTCTTTCACCGGATGCAAGCTTAGGCTCCGGCCCTATGGTTAATTCTGACCGACAGAAACTATAGTTTTCACCGGATGATCGAGCTCCCGTTTGATCTACTCTAAAGAAAAGAAAAGAAAAGAAAAGAAAAGAAAAGAAGGGAGCTCCCGTTTGATCGAGCTCCCGTTTGATATCATGCACGGTGACTTGGTGAGCAGCTATATATAGAGATCGATGCGAGTTATACCAGGACGCCGATGCTGAAGCGCATGAGGACGGTGGAGACGAGCGCGTAGGCTGCGAGCTCGGTGGGTCCGATGTGGCCGATGAAGGCCTGGCTGATGACGGTGAGGCCGAAGGTGGAGAAGCGCGTGCAGATGGACGGACCCGCCACCGCCCACAGCTTCCGGTTCTCCTCCACCAGCCGCCGCCCCAGCCCTTCCTCCTTCTCATCTCGGTCGCTGTCGTCGCTGCTCCCCCGAGTACGATCAGTACTGTCCGCCGGCGGCCAAGCACAAGCAGGCTCCAGCAGCGGAGCCTTGCTCTCCTCATCTACTCCGCGCGCGGCCGGCTTCTTCTCCATCGCCTCTAGCTTCACTTGGACTGTGTCTCTTGTTTACTAGTTTGACGCCGAAAGTGAGCTGTGGGCTTGTGCGTGCTTTTATGGATGAGTGGTGAAGGAGCTAATAAGAGAAAGAGAGAGAGAGAGTGAGGGGGTATACGACACGTGCATCATGCTATTCTTCATGCATGAATGCTCTACATGTCTATGCTATTCATGCATGCATGCTTTACACATGTCTATAGCTGACGCTATAAGTTCACCAATTAATGTGGGCTGTGATATACTACCACACGTACGAATGTGTGATAGCCAGCTGAGCCATCGATTCAGTACTTAGCTAGACTGCGAAAGCGAGTGGATAATTTCATCGTCGCGCTGTGGAGACGAAGACACACGCGTGAAGCATACATGTAGCTAGACAAGACACACACGCGTGAAGCACGTGCATGCATGCCTGCCTACCTGCGCGTGGTCGTTTGCCCCGTTCATATATGGAATAGGTACCGGAGCTAGCTAGCAGTCCCTGTCTCAAAATATAAGATGATTTAGTTTTATGAAATTAGAGCATCTAAACCTCATTTAGCGTGTAGATTCATGTAGGTTTGAAGTGAACCTAGGGCAGCGTTCATCCTCTCTGCTCTCTGGTGGTGGGGTTCCGTGGAGCTCCGCCGCAGATCGACTGTCCAGTCCATGCTCGCAGGTCCGCGTAGCTTCTGTGTGTGGCCTTCCCTCACTTGAGTCTGAGGAGCGGCTGATCCGGATGTTGAATAAGTTGGAGGACATGGTGGTGCTGAGCAAGACACTGGCATCGGCAGAGCAGCGTGGAGGCTTTCCGAGTTGGAGGATCGACGACTTCCCGTCCACAGATGGGCTTCTCCATATCCAAGGCATGTGTGGAGTAGTAGCGGCGGCGCGCCATCGACACGTCCTGTTCTTCGTCATCGGCAGCGAGACCGAGAGGGACTCATTTGTTGATTTTCTTTTATTCTAGATCATTCTGTAAGAATCTTGTTTTAATACCATCATCTCATTTTCTCGAAAAGAAAACTTACACACTAAAAGAGTCTAGATACATTTCTTTCACAAAGCTAAAATATTTTTTATTTACAAACGGAGGGAGGAACATATACTATACTTTGGTGAAATTTGCCCCTATTATTAGAATTTGCTCAATGATGCATTTAAAATAGTGCATCTCACTGTTCATAGCTGATAGCATTATTAACACGTATCTTTTCTTTTCTTTTGTTTTTCTTATCTGTTTACAGGTACAAGACCATACAAAGAAGATTAGTGTAGGATTTAGTTAGAAATTTGGTTAGGATTTTCCCTTTATCACTTTTGTAATCTTTTTACTTTTCTTTTGTATGAACAATGTAATATATATGGATTATTCAATAAAGTTTTTTACTTTCTTATACTTGTAATTATTTCTTTGTATATGAACTTCTTATTTATTGGAATTCTTCTTATATTATAATTACAGAGTAAGAAAAGAATAAGAATATCTAATTATTTGTATATATCCATTTATTTATAATGTCTTAAGTTTTATTTTACTTATATCCTTATTATATAATATAATACTTAATACTTCATATTAAATATTTAAAATCCTCTTTAAAACAATAAATTCCTAAATGCTTTTATTTTGAATTATTTCAAAAGTAGTTTCGAATTCAAATGTAAATTCAAATTATTACCCCAAAATACTCCAAATACCTAGAAATCATGTCAAAATTTATAGCATTCACCAGAATGAGTTAACTCCTATCCCAAGCTAGTGAAAGAAACCCTGATCTCTCTAGGTTTTTAGTTTGCGAAACATTTACCCCACTTTTACAGATGAATGCATGCAAATGCACATATTCCTATATCTACCCTTTGTTGATTCCTAAACGCTGGGATGTTACACCATGGGCACGGGTAAAGTTTTATACCCGCGGGTACGGGTATGAGTAAAGTTTTCTATCGATTGACTACACGAGTATGGGTATGGTATTTCTCTACCCTGCCCATTGTCATCCTTACGCTTGTGGCCCCACCTTGGTAGTGACAGGAACAACACGACCGCTTCGTCTCTTGAAATTAATGGCGATGTGCTATAGGCTAGCCTTTCTAGGCGACATAGCTAAGGGAAACGACGCTTCCCATCATGGTAGCGTGAGGGGCACGCGACAATGTTAGTGTGATCCACCGCTCCTTCCCGCCCATTTCTCGCCGTTTCTCGCCATTTCATCCTACTACTTAAGTAGAACGCCACCTTCTCGCTGTTGGTTATCCATTCTCGTCGTTGTTCCTCCCTCCTTGTCGAATCTCCATTGCCATTGCCCAAGAAAAAATGCCCCCACGCCATGGCTGAGAGCTATGAAGGTGACAACTTGGTGACCAAATGGTTTTGGCCACTATTACCTGTGAAGGGTTCGTAGCATAGCAAACAAAAAATTTCCTACGATGGGACCTATTATACGCCAAGATCTATCTATTAGATACAAGCAACGGGTGGATATACATCCATACAGAACATACCTTTGAAGACAATAAAGCTTTGTTAACAAGATGGAACTCGTGGATGATGTAGTCGTACACTTGCCGATCTCAAGATCGTGATCAAGTCCAGCGGGTCCAGAAGGTCTAGCTCTAGCACGTCCATCAGATCTAGCTCCAGCAAGTCCAGCACCACAAAGCAGCGGTGCATCCATGATCGCACACACGTCTGGTACCCCTATGATGCACTCGACTTTCAACGTAGAGCTCGTTGGGAACGCCAAGAGGAAGGTATGATGAGCATAGCAGTAAGTTTTCCCTCAGTTATGAAACCAAGGTTTAATCGAACCAGTAGGAGCAAGGAAACACCCCAAATGTGTTACTAGCTGAGCTTTGGCAGGGCGCACTACCGGTGCTAGTAGCAACGTGGAGACCTGCACAACACAACCACAGAACTTTGTCCCCAACTTGCGATGAGGTTGTCAATCTCACCATGTTTTGCGGAAAACAAATGATTAAACGTATCGAATGGAAAGAAGTAAAAGTTTGCAGAAAGTAAACACAAAGCAGAAACAGTTTATAGATTGTATGTAAAGACAAAGGACCGGGATCCATAGTTCACTAGAGGCGGCTCTCCTTAGATAGATAACATGCTGGGTGAACAAATTACAGCGGGGCAATTGACAAACACCGAGAAAGCAATACATGCATATACTAATCATCTTGACTCCTTTGAGACTTGATTGGGCAATACAACATAATACATAAACCGCCATCCAACTGCATCTATGACTAATAATCCACCTTCAGGTTATCATCCGAACCCCCTCCAGTATTAAGTTGCAAGCAACAGATTATTACTTTACGAACTGCGTGTAAGGTAAACAATACAATTGTTATATGAACAAAGGATCGTTGTTTTCTCCCTAGTAGCAACAACACATCTAGTACCTTAGAGATTTCTATCACTTCCCAGTTACGGAGGCATGAACCCACTATCGAGCATAAATACTAACTCTTGGAGTTGCTAGCATCTACTTGGCCAAGATAGCTACTAACAACGGAAAGCATGCAAGATCTCAAATAACAAAGACATGATAGAATCAATAATCAATCTGAAATAGCATCTCGATATCCATCGGATCCCCGCAAACACAACATGTATGAATTACAAATAGATGATCTTGATCATGAACGGAGCTCACAAGATATAAACATGAAAGCACAAAGGAGGAGAAACCAGCCATCTAGCTACTACATGGATCCATAGTCCAAGGATGAACTACTCACGCATCACACCGGAGGCTTGCATGGTGATGAAGAAGGCCTCTAGGGTGAATTCCCTCTCCGGCGGTCCGGAAGAGCTTCAGATCCCTCCCGATCTAGGGATGGAGATGACGACTCTGCACTCTTCGTGGATTTTGATCGGGTACCTAGGGTTTTCATCCCGAGGGCAACTTATAGGCGGAAGGAGAGGCCGAGGGGTGGGGTCGGCGGACCACCCTGAAGCAGGCCAAGCTGGCCAGCGTGGCTGTGTGGTCCTGCCGCCCCTCCGCCTCTCTCGTCTCGATCGCACTTGATCCTTCCGAAAAATAGGCACTTTGGCTTTTGTCCGTCAATTCGAGAATATTCATTTTTCGACTTTCCGGAACCAAAAACAAGAAAAGCAGGCCCTGTGGCTCTTGTTAATAGGTTAGTCCAAGAAATCATATGAAAAGTACTCCAAAGTTGGAACAAAACACAAGAAAGTGGATAAACCAAGCATGGAACATAAAAAATTATAGATACATTTGCAATGTATCAACATCCCCAAGCTTAACTCCTGCTCGTCCTCGAGTAGGTAAGTGATAAAAAGAAATAATTTTTGAGGTGACATGCACCATCAAAGTCTTGATCAAAGTATTTGCAAAACATCACAGCTGGGATCATAGTACTTTAATCATAACATGAAAGACAAAGTTCTAGCAATAGGCAAACAGACTATGATGCAACATGAAAAGGCACAAACAAAAGATTCATGAATAACATGCTTTGCAAGACGTTTGTTTGATTCACATAAAGAAAACATAGCATAAAAGTATTCAGCTTGTCCCTCAATAGAGTAGCAAATATAAATGCATAGGACACCTTCAAAGTTCATAAGAGTGACTAGATACAATAGTTTAAAACAAGCAATATCAAGTTATGCATCAATCAACTAGTCTTGGGACAATGCACATAGAACTAAGGATGGCCACTATGCTCTCAAAGTAGGTGCATAAAGATAGAAGGTGGAGACTCAATATAATGGTGGAAGAAATGCCTTTTGTAAAAGGAAGTAGGGATTCAAGTCTCATAAAGAGCTTCCAAAAATTATGGTACTTATAGCTTTCAGCTCTCATTGCCCCTATCATAAGCATCTTGAAGGTGGTTAAGGTTAAAGTGACACAACTAAGAGGATATGCTTGACAAGTTATAAACCGAAATCTCGTGCCCCTTACTTACGAAGACCGATCCTTATGCTACTCAACTTCAGTCACGAGTAAGCTCTTATCATTGTAAGTATGTGTGTATCATTAAGAACCGCCAACGGGGTACCCCTTGCACATGATACGGGAGCTTTCCCATAATCAAAATGACAAGGCAAGCAGACAATGAGCATCTCAGCGATCTTTTTATTTGCTATTTGCATAGGTTTTTATTGAGGATGCTTCATAGAATGCTCATTATGGTGATGCTGCAAGTTTCCACCATGATTAGGCATGGCTTAGGCTAGCAGCCCAGGCGTTTCTCTAACACACATACAAACTCCATGATCTTACAAGTTCCACTTTTATTTCACACCGCCGGGATCCGTAAGCAAAAGAACATGATATCAATGGGGTACAAAGTACAAGTGCAATGTTGAAAGCGTTCCCCATTAAACATGGTTCTGCTAATTTCAACTTATAAAGCGCAAGCATATACGCAACAAAGAAGGACCCAATGGTTCAAGTTTATTAGAGGCAATAAAGTAAAGTGTGCCATCAAGTTCGTGAGAGCTTTAATCACTAGTTTTCTCATAACAAGTGAAAGGTAGACAAAAGCATGAATATACTTGGAATAGCATAAGCTAGTAGGTAGGTATGGTGGACTCTTTGGAATAACTTGGTTTAGGGAGTTGGATGCATGAGTGGAACTCATACTTTGTGGTGGAGGCTAGCAAAAGACTGGGAGCGACAAACTAAGAGAGCAATAATGGCCATAATAATGCAGAGCGACAAAACATCATTGATCAAAGCATAAAGTGATACTATAATTTGAAAACTAAAGGATCATAAAGGCTATGGCGACTTGTGACAGTCATAACATGGTGTGAGCATGCGCCAAGTCAACCCAAATAAAGCATCAAAGGAGAATACCACTATACTATGCTTTAATATGCTAAAACAACGCATGATTCATCCAAGGCACATTAAGCAATCTCAATTGTTTAAAACAAGTCATGCTACAGCAAAGAATACTAAGCATAAAGCCAAAACAATATCAAGCATGTCATGACAAAGCACAGCCACAGTAAAAAACGAGCTATTTTTACCACATAAGCATGAACTTTCCTACTCTTTTCCAAACCAACCCAAACTATTTGCAAACCAATGTATGAAAGAGGGGGTCCAACCAACTTATTCAGAAAACTAAGCAAACCAAGCAAACTAAAAACCAAAACAAAAACAAAAAAGAAGACGCTCCAAGAAAAACACAACTGTGCATGAAACAATAAAAATGAAGCGTTTGGAAGAAACCTTAAATTTTTATTGATGAAGAAGGGGGTGCCTTGGGCATCCCCAAGCTTTGACGCTTGAACTTCTTGGATATTTCTTGGGGTGACACGCGTGGCATCCCCAAGCTTGAGCTTTGGTCCATCCTTTATCTCATTACTCATTCCTTCCATACACCTGAAAATTTTCCTTCATACAAAACTTCACACAATCTCATTAGCAACATTAGTGCACTTAAGATAAATAAGTCTCAAGGTTCAGTTATAACACCAAATAAACTTCCATTAGAACACTAGCTACTGTAGCACTTCCCCTCAAAAAGCTCAATTCTCCAAAAGAACTCAAGAAGGAACTAACAAGAAGCAAATGCAGAAAATGACAGAAATCTGTCAAAACAGACTAGCAGGTAAAGACGAATTTTTTCGAAGACCTTATGTTGCTCAAATCAAAAAGTGTTGAACTAACGAAAGTTAGATAACAACCTGGGGCATAAACACAAAAACTTACAGATCAATACGACGTACAGAACTCTCACAGGAATTTTTACGGTGAAGCACAGAAATCTGTTTTGGGACAGCAACTTTCCCAATCATTACTTCACTCTCATTAGAGGTTACTCTTGACACAAAAAGCAAATAAAAAGGATAAGAAGAGTTTATTACAGAGGTAATAACTTCCAAGACTCATCTAAAACTCTTGGGTTATCTCCCAACAAGTACTTTTCTTTAACGCCTTTAAGTTAGACATAAGAACCAAAGAAAGAATCAAGTGTTCTCAAATAAAGAAGCATTAAGACCAAATTTTGTTTTCATAGGAGAAGCAAAATAAATCTTTTATCTCTTTTTAGGGAAGTGTTCTATACCTTTCTTGAGTGGGAGTTGATATTTAATGGTGCCTTCTTTCATATCAATGATGGCACCAACAGTTCTAAGAAAAAGTCTTCCCAAAGTAATAGGACAAGAAGCATTGTATTCAACATCCAAAACATAGAAATCAACGGGGATATAGGAATCATTAACCATAATAAGAACATAATTAAGACTCTCCATGAGTTTCTTTTTAGCATTAGCATCAAGTGGAACATTCAAATAGCAATCTTCAAGAGGAGGCAAATCAAGCATATCATAAATCCTTCTAGGCATAATAGAAACACTACTATCAAGATCACACAAAGCTTTGAAATCAAAGTCATTCACTTTCATATTAATGATGGGTTCCCAACAATCTTCTTGTTTTATAGGAATAGAAGCTTTATGTTTCATCTTTTCTTCTTTAATCTTTATGAGAGCATCAATAATGTGTTTTGTAAAAGCCATGTTCATAGCACTAGGATTAGGACTTTTAGCAAGCTTTTTTAGGAACTTAATAACTTCAGAGATGTTGCAACCATCAAGATCAAAATCAACTTTATCATCTAAAGTAGTAGGACTATTACTAGCCTCAACACTAGTGGTGGTGATAGTAGAAACACCAATGTTTCTAGCAATTTCATCTTCTCTTTCCCACTTAGCATGTAATTCAGCTAATATTCTAACATTTTCATCAATTCTTACTTGTATGGCATTAGTAGCTGCAAAGGGATTCTCATTAGTTTCAGGTTTAGCAGCCATTTTATTCAAAGAAGATTGAGCTTCAGCCAAAGATGCTATATTTCTTTCAGCATTAGAGAGTTTTTCCTCAATAGTTTTATTGAAAGCAGTTTGTTTACTAATAAACTCTTTAAGCATAACTTCAAGTTCAGAGGGAGCACTCTTATTATTGTTGTAAGAATTTCCATAAGCATTACCATTGTTGGGAGGATAAGGCTTATAATTGTTGTTACCAAAATTGTTCCTATAAGCATTATTACCATAAGCATTGTTGCCAAAGTTGTTATTTCTTATGAAGTTCACATCAACTTGCTCTTCTTGAGCAACCAAAGAGGCTAAAGGAACATTATTTGGATCAATATGGGCTTTCCCATTAACAAGCATAGACATAATAATATCAATCTTATCACTCAAGGAGGAGGTTTCTTTAACAGAATTTATCTTCTTACCTTGTGGAGCTCTCTCAGTATGCCATTCAGAATAATTAACCATCATATTATCCAATAGTTTTGTTGCAGCACCCAAAGTGATGGTCATAAAGGTACCTCCAGCAGCTGAATCCAATAGGTTCCTTGAAGAATAGTTCAATCCTGCATAGAAAGTTTGGATGATCATCCAAGCAGTCAGTCCATGAGTGGGACAATTCTTAACCAAAGATTTCATTCTTTCCCAAGCTTGAGCAACATGCTCATTATCAAGTTGCTTAAACTTCATTATTTCACTTCTCATGGATATAATCTTAGCAGGAGGATAGTATTTTCCAATAAAAGCATCTTTGCACTTAGTCCAAGAATCAATACTGTTCCTAGTTAAGGAATTCAACCATTCTTTAGCTTTTCCTCTCAAAGAGAAAGGAAACAATTTCAGTTTTATAATATCACCATCTATATCCCTATGCTTTTGCATCTCACAAAGTTCAACAAAGTTATTTAGATGGGAATCAACATCTTCATTACCAATACCAGAAAATTGTTCTCTCATAACAAGATTGAGCAAGGCAGGTTTTATCTCAAAGAAAGTATTTTCAGCCACAGGTGGAGCAATAGGTGTGCTCATAAAATCATTGTTGTTGGTGCTAGTGAAGTCACACAACTTAGTGTTTTCAAGAGTAGTCATTTTTTTGGGTTTTCAAATAAGAAAGCAAACAAAGTAAAACTAATTTTTTGTGTTTTTGAAGAACAAAACAAGCAAACAAAGCAAAAAAGAAACAAAGTAAAGAGATTGGTTATGAGGGACTCCCCTTGTGAAGATGTCCTTGACTCCCCGGCAACGGCGCCAGAAAAGATCTTGAATCACTCGACTTTCAACGTAGAGCTTGTTGGGAACCCCAAGAGGAAGGTATGATGAGCACAACAGTAAGTTTTCCCTCAGTTATGAAACCAAGGTTTAATCGAACCAGTAGGAGCAAGGAAACACCCCAAAGGTGTTACTAGCTGAGCTTTGGCAGGGCGCACTACCGGTGCTAGTAGCAACGTGGATACCTGCACAACACAACCACAGAACTTTGTCCCCAACTTGCGATGAGGTTGTCAATCTCACCGTGTTTTGCGGAAAACAAAAGATTAAACGTATCGAATGGAAAGAAGTAAAAGTTTGCATCAAGTAAACACAAAGCAGAAAAAGTTTATAGATTGTATGTAAAGACAAAGGACTGGGATCCATAGTTCACTAGAGGTGGCTCTCCTTAGATAGACAACATGCTGGGTGAACAAATTACAGCGGGACAATTGACAAACACCGAGAAAGCAATACATGCATATACTAATCATCTTGATTCCTCCGAGACTTGATTGGGCATTACAACATAATACATAGACCGCCATCCAACTGCATCTATGACTAATAATCCACCTTGAGCTATCATCCGAACCCCTCCGATTATTAAGTTGCAAGCAAGTTATTGCTTTTACGAACTGCGTGTAAGGTAAACAATACAATTGTTCTATGAACAAAGGATCGTTGTTTTCTCCCTAGTAGAAACAGACATCTAGTACCTTAGAGATTTCATCACTTCCCAGTTACCAGAGGCATGAACCCACTATCGAGCATAAATACTAACTCTTGGAGTTGCTAGCATCTACTTGGCCAAGATAGCTACTAACAATGGAAAGCATGCAAGATCTCAAATAACAAAGACATGATAGAATCAATAATCAATCTGAAATAGCATCTCAATATCCATCGGATCCCCGCAAACACAACATGTATGAATTACAAATAGATGATCTTGATCATGAACGGAGCTCACGATCTAAATATGAAAGCACAAAGGAAGAGAAACCAGCCATCTAGCTACTACATGGATCCGTAGTCCAAGGATGAACTACTCACGCATCACACCGGAGGCTTGCATGGTGATGAAGAAGGCCTCCAGGGTGAATTCCCCTCTCCGTGAGTGCCGGAAGAGCTTCAGATCCCTCCCTATCTAGGGATGGAGATGACGGTGGCTATAGACTCTTTCGTGGATTTTTGATCAGGTACCTAGGGTTTTCGTCCCGAGGGAAACTTATAGGCGGAAGGAGAGGCCGAGGGGGTGCTGGGGTCGGCCAGACCACCCCCTGGCGCGGGCCAAGCCTGGCCGCGCGGCCAGGTGGTGTGGCCGGCCCCTGGCCCCTCTCCGTCTCGTATTCTGGCACTTGATCCCTTCCGGAAAAATAGGCACTTTGGCTTTTGTCCCGTCCAATTCCGAGAATATTCATTTTCTGACTTTCCTGGAACCAAAAACAGCGGAAAACAGGCAGCTGGTACTGTGGCTCTTATTAATAGGGTAGTCCAAGAAATCATATAAAAAAGTACTCCAAAGTTGGAACAAAACACAAGAAAGTGGATAAAACCAAGCATGGAACATAAAAAATTATAGATACATTTGCAATGTATCACCCTACAACCTCCGTCCCTCGCTCCAGTAAAGCAGCGGAAGCAGCAACTCCTTTCCAGATAAAGCCACCGAGAACATATATCTCGCTAATCCGAGACCATGGGGAAAAATACTAGAGGGGGAGAGAGATCCTTCACGAGGAGGTGTCAGTGTAAAGGTGTGAGAGGGGGGCCTTTTATAGGAGGAGGGGAGGGTACCCCTCCCATGGACGGCGCCCATGGAGGGTGTCACTTCACCTCCCTCATTCATGTGGTGGTAACCCCCTCCACATAAATATGCCCCTTCACATTCTCTATTAAAGTCTCTACTTTAAATGCATTAAATTTCTTCAAATTTAATGCTCTCTCATTTAATAAAACTCTTTTGTTAATTTTATTCAGAATTTTATTAATTATTTTAATTAACAAACATTCACATAAAACCCCCTGCAACATTTAAATATTACATGCATAAGCAATTTCAGCAATTTCACCCGAAACAGTTTCAGTGTCTATTGAAATAATCCCAGCGCTTTCTTAAATCTTTATGTGAAACATATTTGCTCCAAATGGTGTCGGTATCCCTTAAGTGTGTCACCCTACGGTTCGCGAATAATGCAGACATGATCGAGACCCCTCTCAGATGAATAATCAGAAGCGGGACCTGGAGATCCATACTGACTCCTACACATTCAATGATGACTTCTGTGATCGTGAGAACCTTTAACGCTAGTAACTAAATCCCTTTGTCTCGCGATATATTACATGTCCGAGATTCGATCATCGGTATCTCCATACCTAGTTTGATCTCGTTACCGATATGTACTCTTTTCTCATTCCCGTGATATAACATTCTAGTGATCTCATCACTTACTTGCAAGCTAACCAATATGATATCACCGAGAGGGCCCAAAGTATATCTATCCGTCATCGGGATGGACAAATCCCACTCTTGATCCATGAGCTTCTACATAACACTTTCGTAGCACTGAACCCACCTTTATAATCACCCTTTCATGGTGTGACGTTTGATGTTATCAAAATACTCTTCCAGTGTTAGTGATTGACATGATCTCATGGTCTAAGGACTATGATTAATTCGTATGATGTTATAGCAATATAAACACAATGACTTTGATCGTAATGCTATACTTCGGATGAATGCTCATCACATCATTCCACTAATGTTGTGATCTCGTTATTAACAACATCCAATGTCCATGATCAGGAAACCTTGATCATCTTGTTAATCAACGAGCTAATTTATAAGAGAGCCATAACTAGGAACTTTCCTTTTGTTTATTAAACACACATGTATTAATGTTTCCAAATTAATACAATTATAGCATACAAAATAAACATTTATCATAAATAAGGAATAAGATAATAATCACTTTATTATTGCCTCTCGGACATATTCCCTTTAACCTGATGGTCGATCAGGTGCGTGCCCTCTACAAGAACAACTACCTAGCGTCGACGAACTTCCACTGCCTCGATGAGTGGAAGCTTAGCGAGGGCGGCATGCCTATCTTGTCGGTACCACATGATTCGTCTTTACAGGATGCGATCCACCAGGCCTACTTTCGGTAGTGCTGATAGATGGAGATCACGTGGTATGAGGGCGGCGGCCCCTCGCCGGGCAATAAGAACGCGGGCGACCGCATGCTCTTGTAAGGCGTGTCGAGCCGCACGCTCTGGGCGGTGATGGAGTATATCACCGCAAGAAGCGAGCACTTGTAGTACCCAGGGTGTCGCAGAGCATGTTAGTCTCAGTGTCGTCTTCATAGTCTAGGTCTTCGTCCAACACCGAGGGATCCTCCCTCCTCTCTCCTCGCCAGTATCAAAGACAATTGCGAGGAGAAGCCACGTAGGTGCTCCGGCAGCGGAATCTCCATTCGGGAGCCGCGGGCACCATCACCACCACGGGGCCCCTTGCGCCTCATGATGCCGGAGAAGGAGCCCGATGAGTCGCGGGGTGAAGAAAGTGGATCCAGAGCTGTCTGTGTGGCACACACCCCTGGAGTACGAGCACCGGTAGCTCCAGCTTAAGGACGAGGAAGACCCAAAGGATTTCCTGGGCGAGAGGATGGCCGAGCGTGCCTTCTTCGACATGGTGCTGCCAGCGATGGTGGAGTTCATCCTGGCTTGGTCGAAGGCCGAGACGGCGGAGCACGTGTGTCGCATGTGAAACTTCGTCGACCTCGCCTCCGTTCACGATGACAAGGCCGGCCCGAGCGGGTGGCATGACGAAGTCGACGAGGGTTGCAGCTGCACACCAAGCGACGACGACTACACCAACTTCTATCGCCGCTTGGACCTCTAGATTATGATCTAGTTTATGGTTTACCATATTTTCTTTTAATTTGTAAAAAATTGTTGTTCTATGCCCCTCATACAGAGTTGACCGAGGAGAAAGAGTAGATGGCTAAGGCATTAGACTTGTGAAAAAGAAAGATTATTTCTTCCGTTTCTTATTAATATTCTCAACTTTGTCTAGATTCGTATGAATCTAGAATCTATATTCATATGAATCTAGACAAAGTTGGTAGGCAAAGGTTTTGTTAAGATTCACGTTGAACCGAGGAGGGCATACGAAAGGATTGCATACGAATTCAATGACCGCAACCAATAGTTCAAAGAGTTTCCAAGGAAAACATTTTCGTGGATTGGGTATTGTCGTGGAGTACATGATATTGTCGAACATTCGTCCAATCTAGACCTCTCTGGTATATTCTCAATAATACTCCTAGTCAAATCCGCACGATATCTTACTGAAAATACTCCCTCCCTCCGATCTAAATTAATTGACTCAAATTTATCTAGATTTGAGTGTATTTAGACATATTTTAGTACTAGATGTATCCGAATATAGACAAATCAAAATCAATTAATTTGATAGGAAGAAGTAATAATAATCTACTATTCCACAGGGTCTACGGGGAGAGAAAGAGGAGGAGCAAAAGCCGCTCATGCAGGCGCAGCGAGGGGAAAGCGATGAGATGGGCGCTGCTGCTGCTGCTTTTGGCGCTGGTACTGGGACCAGACCGGGGAGTCCACGAGGGAGGGGCAGTCACGGGCACGGATAGCTCTTGCCCATGCACCTGTCATTTCTCCCTGCATCTTTTCGTCGTCCTCTCCAGCCTTGTGGACGCAGCAGATCAACAGTGCTACTAGTACTAGGCAGCTACCCGGCTAGCGTACAAAGTACTCCCTCTGCTTTCAAAATATAAAATGTTTTAGTTTTATAAAAGTAGGTATCTAATTTTTTTTATTATATAGATTCATGTAGGTTTAGAGTGAACCTAGAACAGCGTCATCCTCTCTGCTCTCTGGTGGTGGGGTTCCGTGGAGCTCCGCCGCAGATCGACTGCCCTGTCCATGCTCGCGGGTCCTCGTAGCTGCTGTGCGTGGCCTTCCCTCACTGCAGTCCGAGGAGCGGCTGATCCGTAAGTTGGAGGACATGGTGGTGCTAAGCAAGACGCTGGCATCGACGGAGCAGGGTGGAGGCTTTCCGGAGTTCGAGGATCGACGACTTCCCGTCCACAGAGGGGCTTCTCCAAATCTAAGGCATGTGTGGAGTAGTAGCGGCGGCGCGCCATCGGCACGTCCTGTTCTTCGTCATCGGCAGCGAGATCCAAAGGGACTCATTTGTTGATTTTCTTTTATTCTGGATTATTCTGTAAGAATCTTGTTTTAATACCATCATCTCATTTTCTCAAAAAAAAAACCTACACACTAAAAGAATCTAGATACGACGACGAAATGAGAGAGGGGCGAGAGGTGACCCTACGGGCGGAGCCGAGAGTGACGTTGGATTCCACGATGAATGGGGTCAGAAAGGAAGCGTACACGTAGACGGGCGAGGGGAATACGATGGGGAGATGGGAACTGGCACACCGATCTTAAAGCATCTGGATAGGGCTGGACGAGCGATGCAACGCCAGCACATACCGCTACCAGGCACCACTTGAACTAGGTCCCGAAACCCTTCCCCACCCAGCCGCCACCCCTCCCGTACCTAGCCTCTTCTCCTCCCATTCGTCGTGCGTCCGGCAAAGCCAAGCCATGACGCCTGGGCGGCACGGCAGCTCTCGGCCCATCCGGCCTTGGCGGTTCATGGTGCGGCTCGCCTTGGCCATCTGGCGGGCTAGTGGCGGCAGCGGCAATGACGTGATCTTGCTCGTCGTTTGGTGGCGGCCTTTGCGGGAGGTGGCGATCGAGGGAGCGTCTGCGAATTGGCGACGGCAGACGAGGCGATGGCGGTGGACGGGCTTGTTTCGGGCCTAGATGGGTTCGGACGGGCTTGTTCTGCCATATCTCCTTTCGCCGACGCCGTTACGTGTTCTCGGGGCTTCCCACGCAGCACGGGGACGCCTGGGGCAGCAACCCTAGGTATGATGGTGGTGGTGACCTTCTTCTTCGTCGGAGTGGTCGGTCGGGTGGTCTTGCCATCGCGCGGCGGATCATGCTCGTTTCCGGCGGGTGGCGTGGGGGCTGCTAGCTCGGTTTAAATAAAGGAGGTGGTCCTGGATCCCTCTCAAGCCAAGACGAAGATCTTCCGAATGTTGGTCTCCATTGATCTGGTTTCTGTGTCATGTTTCGGAAGGCTCCGCCGGCGAACTCCATAGTGCGCTCATGCCGTGAATTTGCTAGATCGGATTGGATTCGGTCGTGCGCACCCATGTTTTACTCTGACTGTTTGGTTTCAGAGGGTGCGCCTCGAAGCTCTGTTGGCTGTTATTATCATGGGGCATGTTCTCGTTCCATGGTACTGACGAAGAAAGTCATGAAGACCGAGATCTGAGGACTGACAATGGTTATTTGAGTCTGGGTGGTGATGAGGAATTGGCTAGGTGACTTGTGAATTGGAGCAGTGGCATGCAAGTGGGGGCGATTGCACATGAGAGGTTCATGGTTCTACCTTTAAGGGTGAAAACCCAGGGTCTGGCCTTAATTGGTTGTGCCTGGCAATGGCCTTGTTGAAGGTATTGTTTTGCGAGCGTGGACTTTCTTCACGGTGAAAATCTAGATCTTTGATCGGTCGATGACGGTGTTTGTGCACTGTTCCCTTCTTGGAGGCATCATTTTTGGAGAAACTGGACTTTTGGTGTTGTCTTGGTGGTGGTAGTACTGCTGTTTCAATGAATGAGTCGCTGTAGCGGGATTTTTCTTTTTTGTAATTCTTCTTTCTTTTTTGGCTCTGTGCATCCGTATGACCACTAGGGTAATACGTTGTTGTAGAGGCTGGGTGTAACTGGTATCATCTGATATTAATATATGCTCCTTTCTAACAAAACAAAAACCATACCGCTGCCGGTAAAAAAAAGTTATCGGAGTGAGGGACATATGCACGGGCATGAAGCATGCATGCATGCTCGCTCCACATGTATATATAGTTGACGCGATAAGTTCACCAATATGTGGCGTGTGATATACCACACGTACGATTGTGCGATAGCTGAGCGATCGATCGATTTGGTACCTAACAAACGGAGAAAGTGTGCGGGTGTGGATGAATATCTTTTACTTCTTCCGTCTAAAATAAGTACTTCCTCCTTCACGATTTGCAGGGCGATCTACAAAAATCTCACGGACCTAGGCGTATACGTATTGGCTAAAATTAGGCCTATTAGTGAGCGGTTAAGGCACATGCATTGTGGAAGACTGTTGCATGCATAGAAAGTTGGAAGGAAAGGTGTCACATTAATTAACAATTAATTCTTATGCACCTAGGAACGTTGCAGTTTTGAAAAAACTCAAATTTGATTAGGCGCCCTGCAAACCGTGAAGGAGGTAGTAACTGATTTATCTAGATTTATACGTAGCCATATAATAAAATATGTCTAAATATATACTAATCTTGATAAACTCATGTGTGTATTTTGAGAGTAGTTTTAATTTGTCGCGCTGTAGAGAAGACATTCTCTCTTGGCCAATCGAGATGCGTGGCCCCTCTATGTTGGTCCGAGACAAAGACGACACAGATGTACGTACATGCATGTATAGACACAAAGTGAGGCACATGCACGCCTGCGCGCGGTCGTTTGTCCCGTTCATACGGAGTCGTTACAAAAGCGCTAGTAGCCATGTACGTAAATGGACCAGCAATGCTACATCTACGAACAGATTTTACAAAATAATCTTACACGGACTAACAAACCAATGCACAACAGTTTGAGAACGTGGTCCGTAATTTCAAGAAGAAAAAAATTATCACCAAACGCGTGGCTCCACGTAATCCCGTAACGCCAGTCTGTATGCAAATTTCTATAGGTACAACATTATTGTAAATGGATATATCTCTAACAGCTCCAAGTTCCCTTGAATTGGAAAAAGCATCTCCTTGTTCTTCCTTTGCGCGCTCATGTGGCATGTTATCCAGGCTCAACTATACGTGGACAATAGACCGGTGGTGTGTTATAGTTATTATTTTTTATTTATCTCACAAAACAAATAAGCTAATAGAAAATATTTATTTATTTTCAATAATTACAGTTTTTTATTCCGAGGACATGAATAAGCTTCACATCTAACAA
The DNA here is from genome assembly GCA_023614405.1 of Avena insularis. Lineage (NCBI taxonomy): Eukaryota > Viridiplantae > Streptophyta > Magnoliopsida > Poales > Poaceae > Avena > Avena insularis. The sequence goes on from CM042696.1 coordinate 163,906,322, forward strand.
TAAAATTGTTCGTTTAGTACAAAATTTAAAAACATGTATTTTCTGGAAATGTCCATCGATCTAAACAAATCTCAAGGATCTGAAAAAAAGATGTTCACATAATTTTGAAAAGCAATCACGAGGTTGAAAAAAGTTCATTGGACATAAAAAACTCTCACATGTCCAAAAAGGGTTCACTTCAATTCAAAGACTGTTCACGGGTTTGAAAAAAAATCAACAATCTAAACACAAATTCTCATGGGTAAGGAAAAAGATTTTCAAATATTTTTGAAAATATACGTGGGTTTGAAAAAACATTCATCAGTCATAAAAAATCTCATGGGTCTGAAATAGAAGTTCATGAAATTTTAGAAATTGTTCATTGGTGTGAAATATGTTCATCGGTCTGATAAATGTCCATTGCTCTCAGAAATGTTCGTAGGTCTGAAATTTTTTGTACCGTTCATAATACTTAAAAAATAGACATGTGTTCCACAAAAAATGTCATATGTATTTAAAAGCGGAAAATAAATAAGAAGAGTAAAAATAAAACATGAACACATGAAAAAAATGAACAAAGAAAAACATAACAAAAGAAAGTAAGAAATCGTTGGATAACGAAATGAAAAATATTGAGTAAAAAGGTGAAAAATTGAAGAGACGAGCTAGAAGAAAATTGTAAATTGAGAAGAAAGTAGAAAATAAATAAAAGGAAAATAAAAGAAAGAAGAAAACATCCTAAATAAATTCGAACAAGAAAGTAGTACAGCCCCAATAGCGACACGAAGTTGCCATCCATTAGATTAGTGGCTTATGGTTAGCTGGATCGTGTCCCGCTCACTAGGGCATGTCTACATGTGTGTTGCCTCTTCCTTGCCAATGGAATTGGGTTGTTGTGGTTGTTTCGCTTATGTCCTTTCGGTTGGGCCCGAGTTGTCAGCATGCAATCTCTTTGATGGGCGTGGCGTTTGGTGCAGGCTTGCCTGTTTGCTTGCCTTTTGTGTGTGTTGTTGGAGATATGCCCTAGAGGCAATAATAAATGTAGTTATTATTATATATCTTTGTGTTTATGATAAATGTTTACATTCATGCTATAATAGTATTAACTAGGAAACCATTAATACTTGTGTGATTTGTAAACTTAATTTGAAGTCCCTAGTATAGCCTCTATACTTCACTAGCTTGTTGGTTGATTGATGATTGTGGTTTCCCTATCATGAACATTGAGATGTTATCAACAACAAGATCATATCGTTAGGAGAATGATATGGTGGACATACTCCTATAGACAAGCGTAGCATAAAGATCAAGTCATTTCAATAGTTCAATTGCTATATGCTTTCTGATACATAGTAACCTAATTCCTTCGACCATGAGGTCATGCATATCACCTTTACTGGATGGATGCTTTGATGTCATCAAACACCACACCGTAACAGGGTGGCTATAAAGGTGGCATTGAGTGTTCGGAAAGTATTGGTTGAAACACATGGATCAAGAGTGGGATTTGTCCATCCACATGACGGATAGATATTCTCTGGGCCCTCTCGGTGAAATGTCATCCAATTAGCTTGCAAGCATGTGACTTGGTCACAAGGGATCACATATCACGGGAACGAGAAAAGAGTACTTATCAAGAACGGATGAACTAGGTATGCAGATACCGACGATCATAACCTCGGATAAGTAACATATCGTGAGACAAAGGGAAATTGGTATCGTATGTAAGTGGTTCATTCGATCGCAAAGTAATCGTAGAAATATGTGGGAGCCATATGAATTTCCAGATTCCTCTATTGGTTATTGTTCGGAGAAGTGTCTCGATCATGTCCGCATAATTCACGAACCGTAGGGAGACACACTTAAGGATTCGACGTTGTTTGAGTAGTTATGGTATTATGAGAAAGAGACCGAATGTTGTTCGGAGTCTCGGATGGGATCCGGGATATCACGAGGTGATCCGGAATGGTCCGGAGAATAAGATTCATATAAGGAAAGTCCCATTTCGGAGTTGGGGAATGGTTCCGGTGTTTTCATCGGGAACATTCTAGAAGGTCCCGGAATGTCCGGCACTCCGGAAGGGGAAGGGGTACATGAATGTGTCATTACATATTGGAATGATTGCATCATGTACTAAGTATTCTTGCTGTCCCAAATAAAGGATTTATTTAAATCCTAAACTGAAAAGTCAAACGGCTAGTTTGAAAGTCAAACGACAAGTTTTGGGAAGTGGGAAAAGAGGAGGAAGTGGAGACCGACTTGGGGGAGGAGTCCCTTGGTCAAGGCCTCCCATGGCCGACTTGGGAGGACTCTCCCTTGGCCGGCCCTCCCACATATAAAGGCAAGGGCAGGGCCTCCCCTCCTAGATACACAAGTTTTCCTATCCTCTAAACTAAACCCTAGATCTAGACCCCGGTTTAGAGCTATTCAGTTTAGAGCCTTCTAATTGGTTTAGAGCCTTCTAATTGGTGTGTCTAATTACTAGACCACTAATAGCCTCTCTCATAAGCTCCACCATACTCGCACCGGCTTAAGGCGAAGCCTCAGATCTCCCTCTACCTCCGGTACCATACGCCAGGCCGCCGGAATCGCGAGGAGAGTGCTACAACCTCTGCTGCCCACTGGAACAAGGGAGAGGAAGGTCTTCGCCGAGTACCGAACGTGTGACCGATCAAGGGAGCGCTGGAACGTGGCGCTGAAGGATCGCTCACGCGATCTTGAGATCGGAAAGAGTACGACTACATCACCCACGAGAATCTGCCCTCGTTAAACACTTTGGAATCTTCGAGGGTGAGTTATTCCATCGACTCGTTGCTGCAATCTAGTAGATAGATCTTGGCTTGTTTGTTTGTATGCGATAGAAATTTTTGTTTTCCATGCTACGAACCCCTACAAAGGGTATCGAGCCGTGTCTATATGTAGATCACAGACGAGTAGAACACAATGGTCATTGTGGGCGTTGATGCTTTATTGTAGATTGCTTTTTGTGTACTTTGCATCTTACGGTATGTTGGGATGAAGCGGCTAACCTTACATGACATCGTTCATGAGACTTGCTCCACGCTTGACATGCAACCTGCTTTGCATAAGTGGCTTTATGGGTGCCTGCTTTCTCCTAGCATAGTAAAGATCCAATTTACAACGGGTAATCAACAATGCTAGTATCAATGTTGTGGTTCTTGTTCGTAGGTTAGAACGACACCTATGGAAAGCCCCAAACCACGTAAAATATGCAAAGAAAGTAGAGGCGTCTAACTTTGTTTTGCAGGGTGTGCGATGATGTGATATGGCCATGATTGTGATTATATTTGATGTATGCAATGTTCCTTATTGTAAGTTGGCAACCGCGAGAGCCATATGGTTGTCTTTAATTTGTTAAGACCAAGTGTCTATTCAAAATAGTTGTAATAGTTGAAGCTGGTGGATCGACAACCATGAAGAAGCATCATTGACCTTGATGCTATGCCAGTGATGATGGAGATCATGTTCGTGCTTGAAGATGGAGATCGGAAGCACAAAGAAGAAAGGCCATATCATATCACATATTATGAATTGCATGTGATGTTAATCCTTTATGCATCTTGTATTGCTTAGTAGACGACGGTAGCATTATAAGATGATCCCTCATGCACATAAATTTCAAGTTCTAAAGTGTTCACCCTTAGTATGCACCGTTGCCAAAGCTTGCTGCTTCGAAGCACCACGTGATGATCGGGTGTCTTTGATTCCGCAGGTGAATACAACGTAAGCAAGCCAGATTTGCTTATGCGGAAGCTAAGGTTTGATCTTGACGAGCCTAGCATGTATGCATGGCCTCGTGAACACGGATCGCCGAAAGGTAAAGCATGAATCATATAGTAGATATGATGAACATGATGATTGTTCGCCATTAAAACTATATCAGCTCTCGTGATGATCGGTGTTGATGTAGTGGATTTGGTTCGTGATCACTAACACAATGTGAGGGATGTTGTTTTGAGTGGGAGTTCACCTAGTTTAATTTCATTAATTAATTTGAACTCAATTTGTCATAAACTTAGTCTAAACTATTGCAAATATGTTGTAGATCAATGGCAGCCCCTATCATCAATTTTAATGCGTTCCTAGAGAAAGAAAAGTTGAAAACAATGGAAGCAACTTCATGGATTGGTTCCGCAATTTGAGGATTGTCCTCACAGCCGGTAATTTGACCTATGTGCCGGATGCACCGCTAGGTGACCCACTGCAGCTGATGCTACCGATGAAGTAAAGAATGTTTACCTTGCTCTAAGAATCAAGACTCCATAGTTCGATGTGCTATCTTGTATGGTTTAGAATCGAGCTTGTAAAAGGTTTGAAGAGTCGACCCATATGATATTGTCGAGGATCTCAAATTAATTTTTGAGACTCATGCGGCAATTGAAAGTTATGAAGCTTCAAAAGTTCTTTAACGGCAAGATGGAAGAGGGTAGCTCCAAGTGAGCATGTGCTTAAGATGTCCGCACGCAAATAAACTTCAAAGTTTGGGTATAGTGATTCCTAATACTTTGGGGTTTACCGCATCCTCAATCACTACCACCAAGTTACAAGAACTTTGTGATGAACTACAACATGCGTAACATGAACAAAGAGTTGCTGTAACTGTTTGCTATGTTAAAATCTGCAGTGGAGATCAAGAAAGAGCACCAAGTGTTGATGGTCAATAAGACCACCAAATTCAAGAAAGGCAAGTCTAAGCAAAAGGGACACTTCAAGAAGGGTGGTAAGAAAGTTACCACGCCGACGAAGAAGACCAAGGCTGGACCTAAGCCTGAAACCGAGTGCTTTTACCGCAAGGGAGAAGGTCATCGAAGCGGAATTGCCCAAGGTACTTGGCGATTTGAAGAACGGCAACATCAAGAAGAAAGGTATATCCGATATACATGTTATTGATGTGTATCTCACTAGTACTCGTAGTAGTGCTCGGTATTTGATACTGGTTCGTTGCTCATATTTGTAACTCAAACAGAGTCGTAGAATAAACGGAAGCTAGTGAAGAACGAGGTGACGATGCGCGAGGAAACGGATCAAAGGTTGATGTGATCGCGGTCGACGCTACCTCTTCATCTACCATCGGATTAGTTTTATACTTAAATAATTGTTATTTGGTGCTGCGTTAAGCATGAACATTATATCGGATCTTGTTTATTGCAGAGCTTACTTGTTTAAATCCGAGAATAATGGTTGTTCGATTTATATGAGTAATGTTTTATGCACATGCACCTTTGATAGATGGTCTATTCATATTGAATCTCGATAGTGGAAATACACATATCAACAACATTGAAGCTAAGCGGTTGAAATCAGCGATAACTCGACCTATATGTGGTAATCGCTGCCTTGGTCACATTGGAGTGAAACGATGAAGAAACTCCATTCGATGGACTTCTTGAATCACTTGATTTTGAATCACTTGAAAGATGCGAGGCATGTCCGATGGGTAAAATGACTAAGACTCCATTTTCTCGGTATGATGGAGCGAGCTACGGACTTATTGGAAATCATACATACCGATGTGTGTGGTCCAATGAGTGTAGCATCATGTGATGGTTATCGTTATGTTCTTACCTTCACGGATGACTTGAGTAGATATGGGTATATCTATTTCATGAAACATAAATCCAAACTTTCGAGAAGTTTAAGGAGTTTCAAAGTGAGGTAGAGAATCAACGTAACAAGAAGATTAAATTTCTACGTTACGATCGTGGAGGTGAATATCTAAGTTACGAGTTTGGCGAGCATTTAAGGAAATGTGGAATACTTTGCTATTGACACCGGGAACACCACAGCGTAATGGTGTGTCCGAACGTCAGAATCGAACTCTCTTAGATATGGTTCGTTCTATGATGTCACTTATAGATTTGCCACTATCATTTTGGGGTTATGCATTAGAAACAGCTGCATTCACTTTAAATAGGGCACCGTCTAAATCCGTTGAAACGACACCGTATGAATTATGGTTTGGGAAGAAACCTAAATTGTCGTTCCTTAAAGTTTGGGGATGCGAAGCCTATGTAAAGAAGTTACAGCGGACAAGCTTGAACCCAAAGCGGAAAAATGCGTCTTCATAGGATACCCGAAGGAAACTATTGGGTATACCTTCTATCATAGATCCGAAGGCAAAATCTTCGTTGCCAAGAATGGATCCTTTCTAGAGAAGGAATTTCTCTCGAAAGAAGTGACTGGAAGGAAAGTAGAACTCGACAAGGTTGTCGAACCTTCTCTCGAAATTGCGAGTAGCGCAGCACCGGAAGAAGTTCCTGTGGTGCCTGCACCAATAAGAGAGGAAGCTAATGATGGTGATCATGAAACTTCGTTGAAGTTGCTACAGAGCCTGAGGTCAACGAGAACTCGTACCACCTGCATTGGTATGATTCCGTTATGAATGTCATGTTGGTGGAGTACACCGATGACCCCGAGACATATGAGCAAGCTATGATGAGCCCAGTTTCCATTAAATGGCAAGAAGCAATGAAATCCGAGATTGGATCCATGTACGAAAACCAAGTATGGACTTTGGTGGACTTACGGATGGCCGGAAGGTATCGAGAACAAATGGATTTTCAAGAAGAAAACAGATGTTGATGGTAATGTTATCATTTATAAAGCTCGACTTGTCGCAAAAGGGTTTCGACAAATTCAAGGAGTTGACTACGATGAGACTTTCTCACCGTAGTGAAGCTAAAGTCTGGAGGATTATGTTAGCAATCGCTGCATATTATGATTATGAGATATGGCAGATGGATGTCAAAACAGCATTCCTCAATGGAGACATTGATGAAGAGTTGTATATGATGCAACCCAAAGGTTTTGTCGATCCTAAAGATGCTAACAAGGTATGCAAGCTTCAACGGTCCATCTATGGATTGAAGCAAGCATCCCGGTTGGAATCAACGTTTTGATAAGGTAATCAAAAGTTTTGGTTTTATACAAACTTATGGAGAAGCTTGTATTTACAAGAAAGTGAGTGGGAGCTCAGTAGCATTCTTAATACTGTATGTGGATGACATATTGTTGATTGGGAATGATGTAGACCTTCTTAATAGTGTCAAAGAGTATTTGAATAATAGTTTTCAATGAAGGATCTTGGCGAAGCACTTACATATTAGGCATAAAGATTTATAGAGATAGATCGAACGCCAAATATCATTGTCACAAAGTACATATTTGGACAAAGTTCTAAAGAGGTTTGGAATGGAAGATAGCAAGAAAGGGTTCTTGCCCATGTTGCCTAATACGACCTTGAGTAAAACTCAAAGTCCGACATCGGCGTAAGATAGAGAAAGGATGAGTAAGACTCTATGCCTCAGCCATAGGATCTCTAATGTATGCCATGCTATGTACTAGACCCGACATCGCATATGTCGTTAGTCTAACTAGCAGATATCAAAGTGATCCAGAGTGGATCATTGGACAATGATCAAAACATCCTTAAGTACTTGAGAAGAACTAAGGGTATGGTTCTTTCTTATGGAGGTGATGAACAAACTCGTTGTTAATGGTTACACCGATGCTAGTTGGAACACCGATCCGGATGATTCTAAATCACAACTGGATAATGATTTATTTTGAATGGTGCAGCAGTTAATGGAGGAGTGCAAAGCAAAGCGTTGTGGCGAGATCTTCAACCGAATCGAATACATGGTCGCTTCGGAGGCTTCACAAGAAGCGATATGGATGAAAGAGTTCATTACAGAGCTGGGTGTTGTTCCCAGTGCGCTGGACCCAATGTCTATCTACTGTGATAACATGGGCGCCATAGCCAACGCGCAAGAACCAAGGTCACACAAGAAGTCAAGCATATCAAGCTGCGTTTCCACGCTATTCGAGAACATATCCGGGATGGGGATATAAAGATTTGCAAAGTACACAGATCTGAATGTGGCGGATCCGCTGACTAAACCTCTCCCGAGGGCAAAACATGACCAACACCAAGCTGCCATGGGTGTTCGGTATATTACCATGTAATCTAGATTAGATGACTCTAGTGCAAGTGGGAGACTGTTGGAGATATGCCCTAGAGGCAATAATAAATGTAGTTATTATTATATATCTTTGTGTTTATGATAAATGTTTACATTCATGCTATAATAGTATTAACTAGGAAACCATTAATACTTGTGTGATTTGTAAACTTAATTTGAAGTCCCTAGTATAGCCTCTATACTTCACTAGCTTGTTGGTTGATTGATGATTGTGGTTTCCCTATCATGAACATTGAGATGTTATCAACAACAAGATCATATCGTTAGGAGAATGATATGGTGGACATACTCCTATAGACAAGCGTAGCATAAAGATCAAGTCATTTCAATAGTTCAATTGCTATATGCTTTCTGATACATAGTAACCTAATTCCTTCGACCATGAGGTCATGCATATCCCCTTTCCTGGATGGGTGCTTTGATGTCATCAAACACCACACCGTAATGGGTGGCTATAAAGGTGGCATTGAGTGTTCGGAAAGTATTGGTTGAAACACATGGATCAAGAGTGGATTTGTCCATCCACATGACGGATAGATATTCTCTGGCCCTCTCGGTGAAATGTCATCCAATTATCTTGCAAGCTTGTGACTTGGTCACAAGTGATCACATATCACGGTAACGATAAAATATTACTTATCAGTAACGAGGATGAACTAGGTATGCAGAGATACCGACGATCATAACCTCGGATAAGTAACATATCGTGAGACAAAGGGAAATTGGTATCGTATGTAAGTGGTTCATTCGATCGCAAAGTAATCGTAGAAATATGTGGGAGCCATATGAATTTCCAGATTCCTCTATTGGTTATTGTTCGGAGAAGTGTCTCGATCATGTCCGCATAATTCACGAACCGTAGGGAGACACACTTAAGGATTCGACGTTGTTTGAGTAGTTATGGTATTATGAGAAAGAGACCGAATGTTGTTCGGAGTCTCGGATGGGATCCGGGATATCACGAGGTGATCCGGAATGGTCCGGAGAATAAGATTCATATAAGGAAAGTCCCATTTCGGAGTTGGGGAATGGTTCCGGTGTTTTCATCGGGAACATTCTAGAAGGTCCCGGAATGTCCGGCACTCCGGAAGGGGAAGGGGTACATGAATGTGTCATTACATATTGGAATGATTGCATCATGTACTAAGTATTCTTGCTGTCCCAAATAAAGGATTTATTTAAATCCTAAATTGAAAAGTCAAACGGCTAGTTTGAAAGTCAAACGGCAAGTTTTGGGAAGTGGGAAAAGAGGAGGAAGTGGAGACCGACTTGGGGGAGGAGTCCCCTTGGCCGGCGCGCCTCCCATGGCCGACTTGGGGAGGGACTCCTCCCCTTGGCCGCCGGCCCTCCCACCTATAAAGGCAAGGGCAGGGCCTCCCCTCCTAGATACACAAGTTTTCCTATCCTCTAAACTAAACCCTAGATCTAGACCCCGATTTAGAGCTATTCAGTTTAGAGCCTTCTAATTGGTTTAGAGCCTTCTAATTGGTGTGTCTAATTACTAGACCACTAATAGCCTCTCTCATAAGCTCCACCATACTCGCACCGGCTTAAGGCGGCCCATGGGATCTCCCTCTACCTCCCAGACCACGCCAGTCCGGAATCGCGAGGAGAGTGCTACAACCTCCATTTCCTTTGGAACAAGGAGAGGAAGGTCTTCGTCGAGTATCGAACGCAGGACTGATCAAGGGAGCGCCTTAACGTGGCGCTGGAAGGATCGTCTACGCGATCTTGAGATCGGAAAGAGTACGACTACATCACCCACGAGAATCTGCTCTCGTTAAACACTTTGGAATCTTCGAGGGTGAGTTATTCCATCGACTCGTTGCTGCAATCTAGTAGATAGATCTTGGCTTGTTTGTTTGTATGCGATAGAAAATTTTTGTTTTCCATGCTACGAACCCCTACATGTGTGGCATTGCTGCGGGCCATGTGTACCGCATGTATTCTACATGGAAGGGAGGCGCGGGGTCGGTTCATTGCTTCTTTGACCTTTAGGTTGATCTCTCTTCTACCCTTTCTTGTCGTGGTGGTGGATTCCTTTGGCAGTGCGGAAACTTCCTCCTTCATCGCCTCCTGAGATTCGTCAGTGGGGGCTGGTTCTGGGCATGTTCATGGCGCCCGCCTATGTTCTTCGGGGCTGGGCCCTGCTCGGGTTAGTTTCCTTGCTGTCTGCACCGTGTTTTGGTCAATGATGTTGTGGGGACTGGTTCTAGTGGCATGGTTCATGGGGTGCATTTATTGTTTGGGCATGGGTGTGATGTGGATGTTGTGGTGTTGGTCATTGTGGTGGCTGGTCGAGTTAGATGCACATATTGATGTGGTGTTCTATATTTGGGGTGCCTCAGACCAATTCGTGGGCGATTTTCTTTGCCATTTTGGCCAGCGTGTGTGTGTGGTTGGGCTGAACGAGGCGGTGGGTTTTTGGGGGTGATTTCTTGGCCTGTTGGTTCCGGTTGTTTTTAGTGTGTTGTGTGTCTGCCGCTGATGATTTACCGAGTGTGGCGTCTCGGTGTAGGTGGCCTATCAATTTTGTTGTTGTTCCTTACACGGTAGGTTTAGGGCTTGTGTGCCTAGGCTCGTCTATTTGTTGCTTTATTGGATGGACGAGAGCATCCCGTGAGTGGTTGGTGTCGTCGGAAGCATGTTGGTATTTTATTTATCATTGCTTGCTTTTTTCCTTTTTTGTTTTGTTTCATCCCCTATCTTGTTCTTTGTTTATGTAAACAAGGCTCCTCTTTGCATCCCCGTGACGCGGTTGGTAGACTAAACGCCTGACATTAAACGTACACTTATATGATTTGGTCTTGGTCAATAAACCTAACATTGGACAATTCACAGTCAAGCGCGTGCCCAAACGGCGGCTAAAAGAAACTTTTAGAAATATCGTCACAAGTTTAATAAGCAAGCTAGATAAGGAGAAAGTTCAAATACAATCATCTTAAAAAACAGTGCTTTACATCCGCTTTACAAAAGGGGCATGTAGCAGAGTTGGACGAAAACCATGCGAAAATATAGGATTCATGAAAAATATGCCTCATCGAGGGAGCTGTAGTACAACAACAGCTATCCTTTGCTCCGCTTCTAACAAAAAGGCCTGCAAGCAGATAGTGCATGACTTTACCCGTTCAACAGCTTCGGACGGCACCCTTATGGTGCGGGCATTCTTTATCGTCGGCATGTTCGTGATGAAGCGTCGCTCCACCGTTAAGTTAAAGATGAAGGCAAGGGAGGATATACACTCTGGGCAACCTGGTCGATGGCCCGAGGTGTAGACAAAATTTTCAGCTATATATTAGTAGAAATGCAGTAATTTCTCTAGGATTTAGCATAATTTCAACATGTAATACAATCTTGGCCCTCAGTTTGGTGGAATTCTGGATCCTCCACTAGACGAAGGTGCACTTGCCGGCGAATGCCAACTGCATTCTCTTCGCTGCCAAAATCATACCATCGATTTCATCTTTGGTCATTTTAGCCTCCAGCTCCTTTTGGACAAAGCGCAGCCATCTCGCTCGATTCAGCTGCTGGAGCCACAAATGCAGATAACGACGGCACCCACCCACCTTACAAAAAGTCGAACCGTCGATGGTGTGAAAATGGCCTTCGTACTCGTCGTACCCTGAGGGTGGATACCTCTCCATGTCTCTCATCTCCCCTTGCCTCTTGAGCTCGAACATAGTGACGACGTTGAGGCGGACGGTGGCACTGACACGTTTGTAGGCATCGCCTCCCCAAGCACTCCCGAAGGCGAGAAAGGAAGAAATGGTCGCCAACACCTTGCACCACTGGATCTCTTCACCAGCTTCTTCGAGGACGAGTACGGTTGACCGCACACGCGAAGGTTCCGCCATTGATTCTCGACGAGAGCACCGACGCGGCAGGTGGAAACTCAAATCCCTCTAAAAGAAATACTATGGAGGAACAAGGTAGGGAATACTTAACGGTGACTGATGCCGGTAGAGATACTTATTATGGTAAGCGCCGCTTCGGGGTGTGTGTTAAAGCGACTCAACGATGATCTACAGGCTTTAATATGTCGTGTAGACACCACTACCGATAGGGTAGCGTGGAACGCAAATGTCGCACAAAAATGAGAGACTATCAACGCTGAAACATCCCGTTGATCACCCAAATAAATACAACGACTTGAAGAAGAAACGGTCAAGCCTAGCAAAGAAGAGTTAACCACTCAAGCGAGACACATGAAATACAAAAAAAATCGTACTCAATGTGGTACTGTATATAAAAATATAAGACACAATCATCGCTGTTCGACCCATTTTATTCCACATGTTTTCGTGTCTCCATGTTTACAATATACTTGTGAATATAAATAAACAACTACATGCGAGCAACCTAATCCTAGAGTCTTTGAGAGGGCAACCAAAAAACCTAGGTCTTCAAGCATGATGATACAGTGAGCACAGTTTCGCCATAATAGTATAGCAAGACACGAAGGCATGTGCTAGAAGAAGACTGATACGTCGTAAACGTATCTATAATTTTTGATGTTCCATGTTTGTTTTATATCTATTTTCTTATGTTTTGTCCATATTTTGAGGTATTTTTATACATTTTCTGAAACTAACATATTAACAAGATGCCACAGTGCCAGTTGCCTGTTTTTTGCTGATTTTGGTTTTAGAAAAGCTGGAAAGAAATATTCTTTGAATTGGACAGGACAAAAGTCAAAGTCAATATTTTACCAAAAGACTCACGGAGCCAGAAGACGAGACGGTGAGGGGCCACGAGGTGGCCACACCACCTGGTGGCGCGGGCCAGCCTAGGACGCGCCAGGGGGTGGTGTGGGCCCCTCGGGCGCCCACCGACCTTGCATCTTCGCCTATAAAAGTCTCCCGGGACAAAAACTCTAAGAACCAGATCAGAATTCCACGAAAAGTTTCCACAGCGCCGCCGCCACCGAAGAGGAGATTCGGGGGACAGAAGTCTCTGTTCCGGCACCCTACCGGGATGGGGGTGTGCCCCCGGATCCATCTCCATCAACTTCACCGTCATCTCTATCGCCGTTGCTGACTCCCATGATGAGGAGGAAGTAGTTCTCTCTCGAGGATAAGGGCTATACAAGTAGCTATGTGTTCATCTCTCTCTCTCTCTCTATACGTGATCTTATTGAGATCATGAGCTTTGTAATCTATAGATCTATTCTACTACTCAAGTGCTTTAATTAATCTATGATTATCCCCATGTGTGTGAAGTTGACAGTGTGCACACCGTGTGGCACTTTGGCTAAGGTTACATAAATACTTATCATGAGTATAATTTTAGTTGGATGTCTCTATGAGATTGTGGTGTTTGTTGGAACCATCTAGCGCTCAAGGTGACAGTGAGGGGTTATCTAGATGGGGAATGCGAACTTTAAGGTGTGTTGTTATAGCCCTACATCGTCCATCCGGAGAGTAGTTCAGGGTAGAATAATGAAGAGAAGATATATATATGAGAGTGTCCACTAGTGAAAGTATGATCCCTAGGCCTTGTTTCTAAGCATTAAAATATCGTTTACAATCAGTTCTGTTAGATGTTTGCTTGTTGCCACTCTTATTTTAGATTGCAATTACCACTTATAATCATCCATATTACTTGTATTTCACTATCTCTTCGCCGAACTAGTGCACCTATACACCTGACAAGTGTATTGGGTGTGTTGGGGACACATGAGACTTCTTGTATCTTGATTGCAGGATTGCTTGAGAGGGATACCTTTGACCACTTTCTCCCTAAGTTTGATAAACCTTGGGTGATCCACTTAAGGAAAAACTTGTTGCTGTTCTACAAACCTCTGCACTTGGAGGCCCAACACTGTCTACAAGGATAGAAGTGTGCGTAGACATCAAGCTATTTTTCAAGCGCCCGTTCTTGGGATCGAACCGTCACCAGCGTGGACAAAGGGAATACTTACCACTATACTACAAGGTTCTCTCTTGATATGTTTTTGATACGTCCAAAACGTATCTACTTTCCCGAACACTTTTGCTATTGTTTCTTCTCTAATTTGTGTGATTTGGATACAACTAATGCGGACTAACGCTGTTTTTAGCAGAATTGCTTTGGTGTCTCATTTTTGTGCAGGAAATCAACTTTTAGGAAAAATCCCAAAAATATCGCAAAACTCCTATTTTACCAGAAGACTCACGGAGCCAGAAGAGGAGACGAAGAAGAGCCACGAGGGGCCCACACCACCTAGTCGCGCCAGGGGGTGGTGTGGCCGCCTCGACCTCTCCTTTCGCCTATAAAAGGCCTCTGACCTAAAACAGACAGGCGGTAAGCATGGAACATGAGTGTTTTGGCATTCTTTAATAAATTCATCAGTCATTTCTATATATCCATCTTCAATATCATAGCTCTCTCCAGACTCAGGTGAACTGACAGGTGTAGTAGTATCTTCATTAGGAGTTTCAGTATTTCCAGCTATAGTTCTAGCAATCGTAGAATCTAGGAAAGGACCTAATGAACCACTCTTATCAAGCACAGTAGAAGCAGCATCATAAGTATCAGAAGTTTCAAATTCAGCAGAAGTAGCAGTATGTGTAACATGTGTGTGTGGTGGTGTAAGGAGCTTACTCATCACAAATGGTGAATCAAGAGCAACAGAGGTGTTTAGAACTGTACCTCTCCTTGTAGTGGATGGTAATATATGAATCTTTCCATCACGAGATTTACCCATGATGAATGGATAGAAACCAACAATAATGATTCCAAGTGAACTTGATAAATAGAGATATGCTCCCCGGCAACGACGCCAGAAAGGTTCTACTGTGGGTCATCAAGCTTTTGGTAAAGGACCTACTCGTGACAAAATTATCACGAGTAAGTTATAAAGTTCACATCAAGACTAAGGGAACATGATTTGGATCAATATGAGCTTACAATGACAAGAGCTTACTCGTGACTAAAGTTGAGTAGCATAAGGTTCGGTACTCGTAAGCGAGGGGCATGAGATTTTCAACTTATAACTTGTCAAGCATATCCTCATATTTGTTCACTTTAACCTTAATCACCTAAAGATGCTTATGATAGGGGCAATGAGAGCTCAAAGCTAATGAGTACCATACTTTCAACATTTGGAAGCCTTTCAAACTTTTTAAATCTTTTTCTTTCACTTTTATGTTGTCACCATTTATTCTTTGAGCACCTTCCAGAGAGCATAGCTGTCATTCTAATGTGCTTGTCCCGAAACACGATTAATTATGGCATAACCCCTTGACACTTGTATCTTTGATATTTTTATTTATAGTCTTCACTTAAACTTCATAGGTGCCTTGGCATTTATGTTTTGCTCCAAAGAAAGGTAAGCGAGACACCACTTTATCATATCTTCTTATGAGCACTACAATCCTGCATATGCTTATGTATCATGTTGCTTATTATTAATGGGTTGGAATCTCTTCATAGCTTGCATGACTACTGGGTAAACTTATTTGCATACTATTTATTATGAATTGCCTAAGTATTTTATCATATGCTGGGAATATATACATCTTATGAAGCAAATGTGTTCGTGAAAGTTTCTTTTATCGCACTCAGTTTTCAACTGAATTGCTTGAGGACAAGCAATAAGCTAAGATTAGGGGGGAGTTGATACAGGATTACAAGGGGAGTTAAGGACATCTTCACAAGGGGAGTCCCTCACAACCAATCTCTTTACTTTGTTTTTTGTTTTGCTTAGTTTATTTCTGCTTGTTTACTTGTTTATTTATATTAAAAACACAAAACATGACTACTCTTGAAAACACTAAGTTGTGTGACTTCACTAGCACCAACAACAATGATTTATGTTCCTGAAGCTACTTTCTTTGAAATTAAACCTGGTTTTCTCAAACTTGTTATGAAAACACTAAGTTGTGTGACTTCACTAGCACCAACAACAATGATTTATGTTCCTGAAGCTACTTTCTTTGAAATTAAACCTGGTTTTCTCAAACTTGTTATGAAAGAACAATTTTCTGGTGTTGGTACTGAAGATGCTGCTTGTAACATCCCAAAACTTTAATCCAAGGTTATTAAGATCCAAATCATCAAAATTAGGGTTAACAAAAACTTTTCCAATTAAAAATATGAAAGCATTCATGTGTATGTGCATTTAAAATAGGAGTTGTTTGAATTGCCATGGTTCTGTGATCCATTGATTGTAAAATGATTCTTAGGTGAAATAAACATCATCTAAATCATTCCCAAACATTTCCCAAAGAAAAACAACTCAAAATGAATAAATGAAGTGAATGGTCATTTTTGCCAAATTAACTATCATGCCTACTTTGGCTATTCCTAGTACTCAAAACCTAACAGAAACAATGATGGATCTTTGCACCCCTTGCTAGTACACATAATGAGGTACCAAGGCCCACTTTGTGATCTGCCAAAAACATTCAAACAGTAAATTTAATTGACATTTTGTAACATCCCAAAACTTTAATCCAAGCTTATCATGATCAAATCATCCAAAAATGGGGTTAACAAAAACTTTTCCAAATTTAAAATGAAAGCATTCATATATGTGTGCATTTAAAATAGGAGTTGTTTGAATTGCCATGATTGATTGATCCAATGCTTGTAAAATGTTTCTTAGGTGAATTAAACATCATCTACCTCATTCCCAAACTTTTCCTAAAGAAAATCAAATAAAAAAGAATTAAAAAGAAGGAATGGTCATTTTGGCAAATTTAACTCTCATGCCTACTTTGGCTATTCCTAGTACTCAATTCTTAACAGAAACAATTCTTGATCTTTACCCCCTTGCTAGTACACATAATGAGGTACCAAGGCCCACCTTTTGATCTGCTAAAAACATTCTGTTAACTATTTTAAATGACAGTTTAAAATTGAATCTAATGCATATGCATAGATCACCCCTATTTCAAAAACCATCTTTTTGAGCTCCACTTCCAAAACCCTTGCAACCAGAGACTACCTATCACTAGTGGAGATCACTCAAAAATTTTGAACTCAAAATTCAAAACTTTTTCTCTTTCGGCCATTTTGTCAAACACCTTGTTAGCAAGATCATTAAGGCCTAACTATTACTGTTTTGGGCTGATTTTGTCTAGCAATTCTGTAGTGCTTTGATCATCTTGTCCCCCTCAAGCTGCACCAGACCACCTCAGCCTCTCTCCTACCCCTAGCCACACTTCACTGCCATGCCGAGCCCTCTCTCGCCGGCCGACCGTGCACTTGCAGCACCAGCCCTCTCCATCCCCTCTCGCCATGTCTAGTACACTGCCAGTGGTCCACCTCCACCGCCCAACCAGCCCCAGGCCAGAGACAGAGGGCAGAGCGGCCAGGAACCGCCGCGCCCGGAGCTTGTCGAGCATGCCGCCGCCGCCCCCAGAGCGCGCCCTGTCCCGGCTCACACAGACCTCCCCTTGGCACCAGCCCGCGCCCACCGCTCCGCCTTGACCTGGAGAACACCCTAGACACCCCCGTTCGCCGCCCAAAGCCCCACAGTCACCGCTCGCCGTGGACACCGCCGCCTCTGCCTCTCAGAGCGCCACCTCGCCCAGACCACATACCACCGCCCCTACGGCCGCATTTAAGTTCTAGAGGACCGCCAGGGGACCGCCCATCGATCGCCATCCCTAGCCATGCCGCTAGCTCGCCGTAGCCATGTCGCCATCGTCGACCGCCCATCCCGCTCGGTCTCACCGTCGGGCCTATAAAAGGAGCCCTCCCCAGCCATTCTTTCCCACACCATTCCACTCCCCTCACCTCTCTGAACCTCACCCACCTCTCGCCGAAGCAAGTGGAGCCGCAGTTCGCCGGAATTGGAGCCAGAGCCGCCGCCTCTGGAGGAGAAGGGTGCCGTTGATTGCGACCACCCCAAGTTCCGCCGCGACCACGCCTCGCCTCGCTGTCGTCTTCCACTTTGTTTGCCCGCCTCGCCAACCCCGCTGGAGCCCTGGTACGCCCCCAGTAGACCCCCACTGATCCGCTAGGGTTCGAGCTTGCCGGCGATCTGTTCGTCATCGACGACGACCCTCAGCCGTTGATCACGCTTCTAATCGCACGGCCCATAGCGCAGCTGCTTTCAAGGTGTTAAGTGTCACGACAAGCAGGACCCCCCTATCAGCTGAGCCCCGCGCCGCAGAGCGCCACTGGGCCGGCCCATTCCTTTTCCCGCGTTAGTCCACAGATTCAAATCTGGATTTTTCTTTTAAGTTTGAATCTAGTTTCTGTCCACTAGTTTGAAAATCAATTCAGAGAGTTTTAGAAATCCAAATTGCATGAAACCAATTTTGTTTGAAAGGTATTAAAATGATCTATCCAAGCCCGTTGGATTTAATTCAATTAGAGTTATAGATCTCTCCTAATAAAAATAAGAAGACGGAAGCTTTTGCAACTTGCAACATTTTTATAAAATCAACCAAGTTAGCTTTTGAGTTGTTTCCAACTCTCAAAAATCACATTTCATCATATCTATCTAAATATGTAATAATATTAAGGTTTACATGCAGTGACTTTGGACTAGTACCAAAATAATGCTATATAGGCATTTCTAGTCACTTTAAACCATTAAATAATGAACTTAAACCAAAGTAATATTGATCCAACCCTTAAATCTCATTCCCACATGTTAGAATATGTGGTGAGGACATGTGTCCACATGATCCCATATCTTGGTGGGGAATATTAAATTTTAGTTAATATTTCAATGAGTAGAAATTACTTTTCCAAAATAAAAAGGTTGAAACTATTGAATTAAACTTGTGATTCTTGTGATGATAATAGATCATCAATTGTGTGTTTTAGAATGCTACTTAGCCTAGTTAAGTATTGCTTGGTGATTGTCTACTCCCTATATATTTATAGACGCTAGTATCGACCAAGTTTTCGAGGAGGAGGAGTTCTACCAAGAAGAAGAAGAAACCTTCAACCACTGCACCAACCAAGGCAAGCTAACCCTTGCAAAACATACTTTAGTAAGCTATTGTTAGCAAGCTAGAATAAAACTAGATGATTTAGCAAAGATGCCTTAAGCATGCTTTGATCACACCCCTTTACTATTAGTACCCCAAGTCTTATTGACAAGTTTTACCTCCCTTAGTTTACACAAAGTTCTTTACTTAATTTTGAAGGTAGCATAAAGAGTATAAAACTTGACCTACTTAGAAACCTTTAGATGTCATTCTATGGCATGAGATTGATTCCATCTTTCCACCTTAGTGAACACTCTTAACTTAGTACCTTAGTATAGATCAAAAACTTGAGTCACTTTAGATGGGAACACTTGGTGAAAATGAATTATGAAAACCTTGGAATGATGAGTCATTCTATTGAGATGTTTTGACATGTGTTGAGAAACACAACTGGTTTATGATGATGAAAATGACGAGGCATGAGCCTTAACCCTTTTATAAAACTGATGGTTGGATTCGGATGCGATACCATTCCAAATTTACCGTACAACCACATTACCTGAATTGGGTAAGGCTTAGTTGGAAATTTATATGCATTAGTATTAGTTCCCTCACGGGAGAGGTTTGAGCTGAGGCTACCTCTCAATGATGTCCACCTATGCAGTGCCCAAGATGACTGATGGTCATGGTTGGGAGGCCATACTCATTGGAGAGGTGCTTGTACTAGGGTGTGTAAAGGGAAGGTTATGTTTGATTATCTGCATACTAAGTATGATGATTCAGCGTTATCCCTGACAGATGTATCGAATCTTGTGGTGAAAGTGTACCACCTCTGCAGAGTGTCAAACTATTCGAATAGCCGCGTCCATGGTTGTGGACAGTTTGAATGGCCATACTGTTTCGTTGTCAGATGTTTTCTAAATAACTTGAAATGAATGAATGAACTTTGACTTGACCACAACAGGGTTGTGTTGATGATAATAGCTTCCCAACTTAAGTGATTCTAGAACTTTACTTTATTTTTTCTTTGCTTCTGAACTCAGCTTAGGTTTCAAACTTAACTTGATAGTTAACTTAGATTCAGTACTATAACTTAGAATTATACCCCCTTTTAGTAGTAGTTTGCGAGTACTTAAAGAGTACTCATGGCTTTTGTCCCTGGCTATTATCATGGCCAGACCATGAAGGAGATTATCAAGATGATGGTTAGCAGGACGGCTATGATAACTAGGACTATCCTTCGTCGACAAGATTGCATGTGCCCCTGAAGATGGACCCCACCGCTACGCTATCGTTTATTTCCGCTGCTTGTTGTATTCAAGACTGGATCATGAGATCCGTATTTGTGTAAAACCTTATGTATGGTTTGTAATGGATGATGTACTGTGATATCCAATCCGTTATGTCTCGCAAAAATGGTAATCCTGGGATTGCGAGGTATGGTATAACGGGCATCTGGGATTAAAAATCTGGGTGTTGACACATTTGAAAATTGAATCTATTTCATATGGGAAGATCCCACTATTTCAAAAACCACTCAAACAAGCTCAAATTTCAAAACCCAAGCACCCACAGAGTCTCAAGCTTAGTACTAGCACACCCACCAAAAATCTTTTCAAAATTCAAGAAGAAAGTTCTTGCGGCCATTTCATCAAACACTTGGTAGGCAGGGTTTAAACTCTAAACATAGCTCACTATTTGCAACAGGGTTTTGCACCCAATTTTTCCTCAAAACCCTCTCTCTATCCCCAAATGATCTAACCAGGCCATTTAAACCCCCTCTCCTATCCCCTAGTGGCCATGCCATGCCATGCCGAGCACATGCTGGCCGGCCGACCATGCCATCACCGCAGCAGACCACCTCGCCCCCTCTCGCCATGTCTACGAGCTAGCCAGTACCTCACCGCCACTCTGTGTCCCCTCCCCGAGCCGAGCCAGACCGTGGACCACCGAGGAACCGCTGCGCACTGCCTGTCTGCGCCATGCCGAGCACGCACCAGAGCACCGCGCCCGACACGCGTGCACAAGCCGCCGCTCAACCACAGCCCGCGCCCACCGCATCGACATGACCCCAGGGACATGCCAGACACGCCCATTCGCTGTCCAACGCCTCACAGCCACCGCTCCCGTGGACACCGCCGTCTCTCCCGCTCAGAGCGCCAGCTCCGCCTGATCGCATACCACTGCCCCTAGTCCCGCATTGATCACGTAGAGCACCACCAGGAGACCAACGACCATCCCCTACCTCGAGCCACGCTGCTAGCACGCTATGCAGCCCTCGCCGGAGCCGCTCGCCCAACCCTCTCGGTCGCGTCATTGTCCTATAAATAGAGGCCTTCCCCAGCCATTTGCAGCACACCACTCACCTCCCCTCACCTCACTGACCATTCCCCACCTCTAGCCGGAGCAAGGCGAGCAGCCGTTCGCCGGAATTAAACCGGAGCAGGCCGCCTCTGGAGGAGAAGGGCGCCGCTGATTGCGACCACCCCCAGAGCTGCCTCGACCGTCCTTGAGCTCGTCGTCAACCACCAGTCTGTTTGCCCCCATCACCGTCATTGCTGGAGCCCTGGTACGGCCCCTATGCACCCCCACCGAGCCGCTAGGGTTAGAGTTCGCCGACGACCAGTTCGTCGTCGATGATGATCCCCAGCCGTTGATCCCCGTTCTAATCCAACGACCCATATCGCCTCGTACCGCTTCGCGCGTTATGAGCCACTGACCGGTGGACCCCTCCTATCATCTGAGCCCCGTGCCGCATAGTGTCACTAGGCCGGCCCATTAGCTTTCCCGTGCGACCCAGTTAGTTTGAATTAGGATTTTTCTTTTTAGTTTAAACCTAGTTCTGTTCCCTAGTTTGAAATTCAATTCCGAAAGATTTACAAATCCAAATGGAGTGATTCCAATTTTGTTAGAAAGCTACTGAAAAGATCTACCCTAGCCCGTTGGATTTAATTCAATTAGCGTTAGAGATCTCTCCTAGTAAAAAAAATAAGACAGAAGCATTTGCACCTTGCAACATTTTTTATAAAATCAACCAAGATAGCTTTTGAGTTGATTCCAACTCTCAAAAATCACATTTCACCATACCTATCTGAATATGTAATAATATTAGGATTTACATGCAGTGACTTTGGACTAGTACCAAAATAATGCTATATAGGCATTTCTAGTCACTTTAAATCATTAAATAATGAACTTAAACCAAAGTAATTATGATCTAACCCTTAAATCACATTCCCACATGTTAGAATATGTGGTGAGGACACGTGTCCACATGATCCCATATTTTAAGTGGTGAATATTAAATCTTAGTTAATTTTCAATGAGTAGAAATTACTTTTCTAAAATAAAAGGAATGAAACTATTTAATAAGACTTGTGATGTTTGTGATGGTAATAGATCATCAATTGTGTGCCTTAGAGTACTAATTAGACTAGTTAAGTATTGTTTGGTGATTGTGTACTCCGTATGTATTTATAGACGATAGTACCGACCAAGCTTTCGAGGAGGAGTTCTACCAAGAAGAAGAAGCAGAAAACTTCAACCTCTGCACCAACCAAGGCAAGCTACTAATGGCAAGCTAACACTTGCAAGTATAATGCTTAGCAAGCTAGGATTGGACTAGATGGTTTAGCAAGAATGCTTTAGGCATGCTTGAGTTATACCACTTTGACTAGTACTTACCCCAAGTCTTATTTTCAAGCTTTACTTCCTTTACTTTACCAAAGTTCTTTAGTTGTTTTGAAGGTAGCATAAAGAGTATAAAACTTGACCTATAGAGATAACTTTAGATGTCATTCTATGGCATGAGTTTGATTCCACCATTTTCCACCTTAGTGAACACTCTTAACTTAGTAGTTTAGAGTAGATCAAAAACTTGAGTCACTTTAGATGGGAGCACTTGGTGAAAATGAATTATGAAAACCTTGGAATGATGAGTCATTCTATTGAGAAGTTTTGACTTGTGTTGAGAAACACAAATGGTTTATGATGATGAAAATGTTGAGGCATGAGCCTTAACCCTTTTATAAAACTGATGGTTGGATTCAGATGCGATACCATTCCAAATTTACCCGACAACCACATTACCTGAATTGGGTAAGGCTTAGCCGGAAGTTTATATGCATTAGTATTAGTTCCCTCGCGGGAGAGGTCTGAGATAAGTCTACCTCTCAATGTTGTCCACCTATGCAGTGCCCAAGATGATTGATGGTCATGGTTGGGAGGCCATGCTCATAGGAGAGGTGCTTATACTAGGGTGTGTAAAGGAAAGGTTATGTTTGATTATCTGCATACTAAGTATGATGATTCAGGGTTATCCCTGACAGATGTATCGAATCTTGTGGTGAAAGTGTACCACCTCTACAGAGTGTCAAACTATTCGAATAGCTGCGTCCGCGGTTATGGACAGTTGGAATGGCCATACTGTTTTGTTGTCAGATGTTTTCAAAACAACTTATGAAATGAATGATGAATCTTGACTTGACCACAACAGGGTTGTGTTTATGACAAGAGCTTCCTAGCTTAAGTGATTTTAGAACTTTATTTTATCTTTCTTTGCTTCTGAACTCAGCTTAGGTTTCAAACTTAACTTTATAGTTAAACTTAGGTTTAGCACTTTAACTTAGCACCATCCTACTTGTTAGTGGTAGTTTGCGAGTACTTAAAGAGTACTCATGGATTTTGTCCCTGGCTATTCTCATGGCCAGATTATGAAGGAGACTACCAAGATGATGGCTAGCAGGACGACTATGATAACTAGGACTATCTGCCTTCGTCGGCATTGCATGTGCCCCTGAAGATGGACCCCACCACTATGCTTATCTTTTATTTCCGTTGCTTGTTGTATTAAGACGTGATCATGAGATCCTTATTTGTGTAAGACCTTATGTATGGTTTGTAATGGATGATGTACTGTGATATCCAATCTGTTATGTCTCGCAAAAATGGTAATCCTGGGATTGCGATGTATGACATAACAGGCATCTATGATTAAAAATCCGGGTGTTGACAAGTTGGTATCAGAGCCATCCTGACCATAGGAGACCCTAGTTAGAATGGACGTCCGGACATAAACTTAGTTTCAAAACCAAAGTGAGTATTTATGAAAAACTATTCTCTCTCTTATCCTTGTGAATTCATTCTTTCTCAAAAACTCATGTTCCTCAAACTTCTTACATTACTACTTAAAATTTTACACACTTGATCACTTCACTAATTTCCTCATCCTAAATTCTTGTAGATGGAGACTCAGTTCAGCAAGTTCTACCAATTGGGAAACGGAGGTCAGCTGATCTTCGAGAGGGATTTGGATTCACTATCAGAGTTACTGGGACGCCCACATCCGGAGTTTCTTGGAGCTCAACTTCCAAGACCCCCAGGAGGAGACTTACAGTGGCTAGTCACCGCTGATCTTAGAGGAAGCATCGAAGCACCAACGTCCGAGAGAATCCAGTTCTCCATGAGAGAGAACAACTGGCTAGATGGATTAGCCAGGGCAATGCATGAAGCTCTCGCACGTCTATGTGCCCTC
Source organism: Avena insularis (assembly GCA_023614405.1). Classification (NCBI taxonomy): domain Eukaryota; kingdom Viridiplantae; phylum Streptophyta; class Magnoliopsida; order Poales; family Poaceae; genus Avena; species Avena insularis. The sequence goes on from CM042696.1 coordinate 163,930,708, forward strand.
AGCGTCAACCAAATCCAAGGAACCCGTTTTGTTCACTATGCAAGACGTGACTTTATGGGAATGCCAATGGAGATGCCAAGTCACCCAGAGTTGAGGCGTCAAGTGGAGAATCTTGACTTCTTGTTGCACGACAGGCAGCAGGAACTGGACAATGCTAGAGAGTTAGCCAACCAGAACCATGCCATTGCCGACTGAAGGCCCGGATTTTCGCTTTGCTCGTCCAGATCGCCAGCCTCCGCCAACAGGCAAAGAAGGATCGCACCATCGCCCGTATTTGCAAGAAGGTGGCCGACCTCGAGAAGACCGTCAAGGAGCAGGAAGCTCAGCTTGCAGCAAAGGAGGAAGAAGAGGAGGGTGAAGACATCCAGGGAGACATGGATTCTTACCTTAGCAATGATGATGACTTTCTGGAGGAGGATGTTGTGGACTTTTACACTGACGATGAGGACTCTAACTTCATCGACAATGAGTAGATGCACCAAAGCACTATCGTAGCATGAGATGTATCGGTCCCACTGTATCGTAGTTGCAGAATGGTTCTTCAAACCATCTGTTTTCCTTTGATTGTTGTGGTGTGTGTTTGTATCGTGTGCTTGCTTGCATGAATGAAATGAAGTTAGTTGCAAAACCTGAGTCAAACTCAAAGTTTTAGCTTTGAAACCAAAACCATGAACCTTAGAACTTTCCCTCTTACCCCTTTATCTACCTCAATCTTCAGATGACTTGTGGAAACCAAGGAGGGAGCAACTCGTCGCAAGACTCAATGCTGCAGATCTTGCAGAATCTCATCGCAGACCGTGAAGCAAGCAGGGCAGAGCGCCAAGCCAACTTAGCAACACTGCAACAGATCGCCCAGATGGCTCTCAACAACCAAGGGCATGGAAATCAGGATCACCATGGATCTAAACTCAAAAATTTTCAGAATACCAATCCCCCAATCTTCAACCAATCTGAAAACCCACCAGATGCTGATGACTGGTTATAGACAATGGAAAACAACTTAGAAGTTGCAGGAGTTGATGAAAACGAGAAAGTTCTCTTTTCCACCCACTATCTGGCGGGAGATGCAAGAGCTTGGTGGACTAGTATCTGTAACATGAACCATGGTCAGGTGATGACATGGGAAGCTTTCAAAGTCAAGTTCAGCCGCACCCACGTGCCGCAAGGTCTAGTCACCTGAATGAGAGATGAGTTCCGCGAATTGAAGCAAGGAAGAATGACTGTGGTGGAGTACCTTGACAGATTCCTGTCGCTTGCCAGATATGCACTTGACGAGATCAACACAGAGGCAAAGAAGAAGGAGAGATTCTTGAACGAACTGCATGATGAGATGCAGACTGTCCTCGTCAACATCCGTTTCGAGGATCTCAAAGAGCTAGTCGACTCTGCCATTCAGATGGAAGGGAAGATTAACCAGGCAAACGACAACCACAAGTGTCGTATGATGTAGCAATCTGGATCCAGCAGTCACCAGAAGTACCGTCCCAACCCCTCACCAGGATATGCACCAAGGAACAATCGACCCCCAACGTCTCGCCCAAGCTACCCCAACCGTAGCGGAGGCAATGTGAAGTCCGGAGGAAACAATCACCACTCCGGCAATACCAACAATTTCAACCGTGCACCTCCCAATAACAACCACAACAACAACAACACTGCACCCAGGACTAGCAGCAATGCTGTGCCTGTCGCCACAAAGGACAAGTCCCAGATCACTTGTTTTGAGTGTGGAGTGAAGGGTCACTATTCCAATGAGTGTCCCAAGAAGACTGCCGCCAATGCCAATGTGAATGCCCTAGCTCAACAACAGCGTCGTGTTCAACCAGGGAGAAGATTTGCCCCAGGGAACCCTCACAACCGCAACGGTCGTCTCTTCCACATGAACGCAGAAGAAGCCCAAGAAGCGCCAGATGTAGTGCTGGGTATGTTTTCTGTCAACTCAGTTTTAGCAAGAGTATTGTTTGATTCGGGAGCATCGCATTCATTTGTCACCGAAGAATTTGCATGCACTAGTAAGATTCACCCAACCAACCTGAAGCATGTCATGATAGTTCAAATCCCTGGTTCCACAACCAAGGCTAGAAAAATTTGCAAAGTTGTGCCTATCAGAATACATGGGATAGATTTTTATGCCAACCTAATTGTACTTGGAACCAAAGGATTGGAAGTAGTACTAGGTATGGACTGGATGTCAAGGCATAAAGGACTAATAGACTGTGCTAAGAAAGCCATCACCATGACCAGTAGCTCTGGAGTAACAGTAGAGCATATCTCTGAAACCTTACCCCGCCAATTCAAGCGCAACAAGAGTCTAGCCCTACCCACCATAGACCAAGTCAGAGTAGTCTGTGAATACCCCGACGTATTCCCAGATGAATTGCCAGGTATGCCCTCGGATAGGGATATTGAGTTCATTATCGAACTAATCCCCGGAACCGGACCCATAGCCTAGAGACCCTATAGCATGAACCCCTCAGAGTTAGTGGAACTGAAGAAGCAGTTGGATGCTATGTTAGAAAAAGGCTTGATTCAACCAAGCGCTTCGCCATGGAGATCACCAGTGTTATTCGTCGACAAGAAAGATGGAGGCAATCGTTTGTGCACAGATTATAGAAAGTTGAATGACGTCACCATCAAGAACAAGTACCCATTGCCAAAGATAGAGGATCTATTTGATCAATTGACTGTAGCCCAAGTATTCTCAAAGATTGATCTTAGGACTGGTTATCACTAACTTAAGATTCATGCAATGGATATTCCGAAGACCGCCTTTACTACTCGCTATGGTTTATACGAGTATACAGTTATGTCTTTTGGATTAACCAATGCCCCTGCTTATTTCATGAATCTCATGAATAAGATATTTATGAATTTCCTAGATAAGTTTGTAGTTGTGTTTATCGACGACATCCTTATCTACTCCAAGTCAAAAGAAGAGCATGAGCAACATCTAAGAATCATCCTAGAAACCCTGAGAGAGCATCAGTTATATGCCAAGTTCAGCAAGTGTGAGTTTTGGCTGAAAGAAGTAGGATTCCTAGGACATATTGTGTCTACTGGAGGAGTCTCTGTTGATCCCGCCAAGATCAAAGATGTCGAAGAATGGGAAGCCCCAACCACTCAAACCCAAGTCCGTGCATTTCTCGGATTAGCGGGATACTACCACAAGTTCGTAGAAGGATTCTCGAGCATCGCCAGACCCATGACCCAATTGCTGAAGAAGGACAAGAAGTTTGAATGGACAGACAAATGTGAAGCTAGTTTCCAGGAGCTGAAGAAGAGATTGATATCAGCCCTAATATTGGTCATGCTAGACATCAAGAAGCCGTTTGATGTGTATTGTGATGCATCCAAGATTGGTCTAGGATGTGTATTGATGCAAGAAGGCAAAGTCATCACAGATTCTGTCTAACAACTAAAGCAAAGATGAGCAGAACTATCCGACCCATGATCTTGAGTTAGCAAATGTAGTGCGGCATTGAAGACATGGCGTCATTATCTGATGGGTAATCGCTGTGAGATTTACTCAGATCACAAGAGCTTAAAGTATATTTTCACTCAGAAGGAGCTGAATATGAGGCAAAGGAGATGGATAGAGTTAATCAAGGATTATGACCTTGATATTCACTATCACCCCGGCAAAGCCAATGTGGTAGCGGATGCTCTTAGCAGATTGCCGTGTAGGCTAAACACCATGATCAAGAAGAAGCAACCAAGTTTGTATGAGGAGTTGGAGCAGTTCAGGACTGAGTTAGTTAGCAAAGGATTCTTAGCTAGCATTGAACTTAAGCCCACTTTGATAAGCGAAATCAAGGAAGCCTGTAAGGGAATGAAAGTATCGAGAATCAAACATCGTGTTGGTGTGAAAAGTACCTGGATTCACTAAAGACGAAGAAGGAGTTCTGTGGTACAAAGGACATATCTGTGTGCCAGCAGATTCGGAGCTGAAGCAAGTTATCATGAAGGAAGCTCATGATACTCTTTATTCTATCCACCCCGAAGGAACGAAGATGTATCAAGATTTGAAAGAGCAATTTTTGTGGCACAAGATGAAGAGATAAATCGGAAGCTACATCACCATATGTGACATCTGTCAAAGAGTCAAAGCAGAGCATCAGAGACCCACAGGACTGTTGCAACCATTGCAGATTCCAGAATGGAAATGGGATTCCATAGGAATGGACTTTATCACCGGTTTGCCTACTTCTAGTAGGGGAAATGACTCAATCTGGGTCATAGTTGATAGACTGTCCAAGGTAGCCCACTTTATACCTGTCAAGACTACCTATCAGAGTGCGATGCTAGCAGAGCTGTACATTGCTAGGATTGTTAGTCTGCATGGAACCCCCAAGACCATAGTATCAGATCGAGGAACCTAGTTTACCTCGAGATTTTGGCAGAAAGTGCAGGAAGGATTAGGCACCAAGTTGAACTTCGGCACCGCTTATCACCAACAAACTGATGGATAGACTGAGAGAGTCAACCAGATCCTAGAGGATATGTGAAGAGCTTGTGTGTTGGAATATGGATCAAAATGGGAAGACTGCCTGCCTTTCGCAGAATTCTCATATAACAACAGTTATCAAGCTAGTTTTGCAGATGGCACCATTTGGGTTCCTATACGGAACAAAGTGCCGTACCCCTTTGAATTGGTCGCAAGTAGGAGAGAGTCAGATCTTTGGACCCGACATTTTCCGAGAAGCCGAAGAGAAAGATCACAAAGTCCGTGAGCACCTCAAGACCGCCCAATCCAGACAGAAGAGTTATGCTAACAAGAGAAGGAGAGACCTGACTTTCAATGTCGGAGATTTTGTATATCTCAAGGTTTCGCCATTGAAGGGAACCCAACGCTTTAGTCTGAAAGGAAAGTTAGCCCCTAGATATATCAGGCCCTTCAAGATTCTGAACCGTCGAGGAGAAGTATCATATCAACTAGAACTACCTGAAGAGATGTTAGCCATCCACAATGTGTTCCATATATCATTACTTCGCAAATGCCTGGAAGTGCCGGAGAAGACTGAAGTTTTCAAGAACATCGATCATAGAGCTATGGAGATCAACAATGACCTGACCTATCATGAAGTTCCCATCCGTATCTTAGAAGAAGCTTACAGACCACCAGGACTAGGAGTATCAAGTTTCTCAAGATTCAGTGGAGCAACCATACCGAGGAGGAAGCCACTTGGGAGCATGAAGATTACATTAGGACAGAGTTCCCAGATCTCTTTAGTTCCTAGTTCTCTTTGTAAATCTCGGGACGAGATTTTGTTTAAGGGGGGAAGGTTTGTAACATCCCAAAACTTTAATCCAAGGTTATTAAGATCCAAATCATCAAAATTAGGGTTAACAAAAACTTTTCCAATTAAAAATATGAAAGCATTCATGTGTATGTGCATTTAAAATAGGAGTTGTTTGAATTGCCATGGTTCTGTGATCCATTGATTGTAAAATGATTCTTAGGTGAAATAAACATCATCTAAATCATTCCCAAACATTTCCCAAAGAAAAACAACTCAAAATGAATAAATGAAGTGAATGGTCATTTTTGCCAAATTAACTATCATGCCTACTTTGGCTATTCCTAGTACTCAAAACCTAACAGAAACAATGATGGATCTTTGCACCCCTTTCTAGTACACATAATGAGGTAACAAGGCCCACTTTGTGATCTGCCAAAAACATTCAAACACTAAATTTAATTGACATTTGAAAATTGAATCTATTTCATATGGGAAGATCCCACTATTTAAAAAACCACTCAAACAAGCTCCAATTTCAAAACCCAAGCACCCACAGAGTCTCAAGCTTAGTACTAGCACACCCACCAAAAATATTTTCAAAATTCAAAAAGAAAGTTCTTGCGGCCTATTCATCAAACACTTGGCAGGCAGGGTTTAAACCCTAAACATAGCTCACTATTTGCAACAGGGTTTTGCACCCAATTTTTCCTCAAAACCCTCTCTCTGTCCCCAAATGATCTAACCAAGCCATTTAAACCCCCTCTCCTATCCCCTAGTGGCCATGCCATGCCATGCTGTCAAGCTGGCCGACCATGCGACCACCACAGCAGACCACCGCCCCTCTCGCCATGTCTGAGCTAGCCAAGACTCACCGCCACTCAGGTCCCTCCCGAGCCGAGCCAGACCGTGGACCACCGAGGAACCGCCACGCACTGCCTGTCTGCGCCATGCTGAGCACGCGCCAGAGCGCCGCGCCCAACACACGTGCACAAGCCGCCGCTCGACCACAGCCCGCGCCCACCGCGTCGCCATGACCCCAGGGACACGCCAGACATGCCCATTCGCCGTCCAATGCCGGACACGCCACCTCATTCGCCAGAGCGCCAGTCTCGCCTCAACCGCATACCACCGCCCCTAGTCCCGCATTGATCACGTAGAGCACCGCCAGACGCCAGTGCCTCACCGGAGCCGCTCGCCCATCCCACTCGGTCGCGTCCTCGTCCTATAAAAAGAGGCCTGCCCCAGCCATTTGCAGCACACCACTCACCTCCCCTCACCTCACTGACCATTCCCCACCTCTAGCCGGAGCAAGGCGAGCAACTGTTCGCCAGAATTGCACCAGAGCAAGCCGCCTCTGGAGGAGAAGGGCACCGCTGATTGCGAGCACCCCCGGAGCTGCCTCAACCGTCCCTGAGCTCGCCATCGACCACCAGTTCGTTTGCCCGCATCGCCGTCGTCGCTGGAGCCCTGGTACGCCCCCTATGCACCCCCACCGAACCGCTAGGGTTAGAGTTCGCCGGCGACTGCCAGTCGTCGACGACGATCCTCAGCTGATCCCGTTCTAATCCAACGACCCATATCGCCTGCATCGCCACAAGATTATGAGCCATGACCGTGGACCCTCCTGTCACCGAGCCTCACCACAGGTGTCACTAGGCCGGCCCATTAGCTTTCCCGCACGACCCAGTTAGTTTGAATTAGGATTTTTCTTTTTAGTTTAAACCTAGTTCTGTTCCCTAGTTTGAAATTCAATTCAGAGAGATTTAAAAATCCAAATGGAGTGATTCCAATTTTATTAGAAAGCTACTGAAAAGATCTACCCAAGCCCGTTGGATTTAATTTAATTAGAGTTAGAGATATCTCCTAGTAAAAATAATAAGACAAAAGCATTTGCACCTTACAACATTTTTATAAAATCAACCAACATAGCTTTTGAGTTGATTACAACTCTCAAAAATCACATTTCACCATACCTATTTGAATATGTAATAATATTAAGGTTTACATGCAGTGACTTTGGACTAGTACCAAAATAATGCTATATAGGCATTTCTAGTCACTTTAAATCATTAAATAATGAACTTAAACCAAAGTAATTATGATCCAACCCTTAAATCACATTCCCACATGTTAGAATATGTGGTGAGGACACGTGTCCACATGATCCCATATTTTAAGTGGTGAATATTAAATCTTAGTTAATTTTTAATGAGTAGAAATTACTTTTCTAAAATAAAAGGAATGAAACTATTTAATAAGACTTGTGATGCTTATGATGGTAATAGATCATCAATTGTGTGCCATAGAGTACTAATTAGACTAGTTAAGTATTTTTTGGTGATTGTGTACTCCGTATGTATTTATAGATGATAGTACCGACCGAGCTTTCGAGGAGGAGGAGTTCTACCAAGAAGAAGAAGCAGAAAACTTCAACCACTGCACCGACCAAGGCAAGCTACTAATGGAAAGCTAACACTTGCAAGTATAATGCTTAGCAAGCTAGGATTGAACTAGATGGTTTAGCAAGAATGCTTTAGGCATGCTTGAGTTATACCACTTTGACTAGTACTTACCCCAAGTCTTATTTTCAAGCTTTACTTACTTTACTTTACCAAAGTTCTTTACTTGTTTTGAAGGTAGCATAAAGATTATAAAACTTGACCTATAGAGATAACTTTAGATGTCATTCTATGGCATGAGTTTGATTCCACCATTTTCCACCTTAGTGAACACTCTTAACTTAGTAGTTTAGAGTAGATCAAAAACTTGAGTCACTTTAGATGGGAGCACTTGGTGAAAATGAATTATGAAAACCTTGGAATGATGAGTCATTCTATTGAGAAGTTTTGACATGTGTTGAGAAACACAAATGGTTTATGATGATGAAAATGTTGAGGCATGAGCCTTAACCCTTTTATAAAGCTGACAGTTGGATTCGGATGTGATACCATTCCAAATTTACCGTACAACCACATTACCTAAATTGGGTAAGGCTTAGCCGGAAGTTTATATGCATTTGTATTAGTTCCCTCACGGGAGAGGTCTGAGCTGAGGCTACTTCTCAATGTTATCCACCTATGCAGTGCCCAAGATGACTGATGGTCAAGGTTGGGAGGCCATGCTCATAGGAGAGGTGCTTATACTAGGGTGTGTAAAGGAAAGGTTATGTTTGATTATCTGCATACTAAGTATGATGATTCAGGGTTATCCCTGACAGATGTATCGAATCTTGTGGTGAAAGTGTACCACCTCTGCAGAGTGTCAAACTATTCGAATAGCCGCGTCGGCGGTTATGGACAGTTGGAATGGCCATACTGTTTCGTTGTCAGATGTTTTCAAAACATCTTATGAAATGAATGATGAATCTTGACTTGACCACAACAGGGTTGTGTTTATGACAATAGCTTCCCAACTTAAGTGATTCTAGAACTTTATTTTATCTTTCTTTACTTCTGAACTCATCTTAGGTTTCAAACTTAACTTTATAGTTAAACTTAGATTTAGCACTTTAACTTAGCACTATCCTACTTGTTTGTGGTAGTTGTTGGGTCCGCAACATAGAAAACAAAAATTTTCCTACGATGAGAACTACACGCCAAGATCTATCTACTAGGTACAAAGCAATGGGTGGACATAGATCCAACGAGAACTTACCCTCGAAGACAATGAGTTTTGTTAACGAGTAGGAACTCGTGGTTGATGTAGTCGTACACTTGCCGATCTCAAGATCGTGAGGAAGTTTGAGCGTTGCAACTCAGCAGTGCATCCGTACTCGCACACACGTTCAAGCCACCGGACAACCTCCACCTCCTCGCTCACGCCATCCAGCGGAAGCAGCAACTCCTTCCAGACAAAATGCCACTGGGAACATGTCTCTCGCTAATCCGAGATCATGGGGGAATAATTCTAGAGGGGGAGAGAGATCCTTCACAAGGAGGTGTGAGGAAGAAGGAGTAAGAGGGTGGCCTTTTATAGGAGGAGGGGGGGTGCCCCTCCTCTCCATGGCCGGTGCATGGGGGGTGACCCCTTACCTCCCCATTCATGTGGTGGTAACCCCTCCACATTAAAATGCCTCTTCACATTCCCCTTTAAAGTCCCTACTTTAAATGCATTAAAATTCTCCAAGTTTAATGCTCTCTCATTTAATAAAACTCTTTTATTAAATTTATTCACAATTTTTTTAATTACTTTAATTAACAAACATTTACATATATCCCCTTGCAATATTTCAATATCACATGCAGAACCACTTTCTGCAATTTCACCCGAAACAATTTCCGGTTTCTATCGAAACAATTCCTGCGCTTTGCAATTCTTTCGTCTGAAACATATGTGCTCCAAAATGGTGTCCGGTAACTCTTAAGTGTGTCACCCTACGGTTCGCAAATAATGCAGACATGATTGAGACTCCTCTCAGATCAATAGTCAGAAGCGGGACCTAGAGATCCATACTGACTCCTGCATATTCAACGATGACTTCTGTGATAGTGAGAACCTTTAACACTTGTAATTTAATCCCTTTGTCTCATGATATAATACATGTCCGAGATTTGATCATCGGTATCCAAATACCTAGTTTGATCTCGGTACCGACATGCACTCTTTTCTCGTTCCCGTGATATAACATTCTAGTGATCACATCACTTGCTTGCAAGCTATCTCAATGTGATATCACCGAGAGGGCCCAGAGTATATCTATCCGTCATCGGGATTGACAAATTCCACTCTTGATCCATGAGCCTCAACATAACACCTTCGTACTAAACCCATCTTTATAGTCACCTGTTACTGTGACGTTTGATGTTATCAAGATACTCTTCAGGTGTTAGCAATTAACATGATCTCATGGTCTAAGGATAAAGATTACTTCGTATGATGTTATAGCAATATAAACATAATGACTTGATCGTAATGCTATACTTCAGATGAATGTTCATCACATCATTCCACCAATGGTGTGACCTTGTTATTAACAACATCCAATGTCCATGATCAGGAAACCTTGATCATCTTGTTAATCAACAAGCTAGTCTATAAGAGAGGCATAACTAGGAACCCTTTTTGTTTATTAAACACACATCTATTGATGTTTCCGATCAATACAATTCTAGCATGCAAAATAAACATCTATCATATATAAGGAATACATAATAACAACTTTATTATTGCCTCTCAGGGCATATTTCCTTCAGTCTCCCACTTGCACTAGAGACAATAATCTAGTTCACATAGTGATAAATCTAACACCCATGGAGTTTTGGTGTTGATCATGTTTTTCCCTAGGGAGATCTTTAGTCAACGGATCTGCTACATTTAGGTCCGTGTGTACTTTACAAATCTTTATATCTCCATCCTTGACATGCTCACGGATGGAGTGAAACCGGCGCTTAATATGCTTGGAATTCTTGTGAGATCTCGGTTCCTTTGCGTTGGCTATGGCTCCATTGTTGTCACAATAGATCACCATTGGGTCCAATGCACTAGGAACCACACCTAGTTCCGTAATGAACTCTTTCATCCAAACCGCTTCTGCTAAGCTCAAGCGAGAACATATTCCGCCTCCGTTGTTGATCCAGCCACCATAGGTTGTTTGGAACTCCTCCAACTAACTTCTGCTCCATTCAAGAGAAATATGTATCCGGATTGAGACTTAGAGTCATCCGGATCGGTGTCAAAGCTAGCATCGACATAACACTTAGCGACTAGCTCTTCTTCACCTCCGTATATAAGAAACATATCCCTAGTTCTTCTCAAGTACTTGAGGATGTTCTTGACCGCTATCTAGTGTTCCAAACCTGGATCAGATTGGTACCTACTAGTCAAATTAATATCATGTGCCATATCCGGTCTTGTACATAGCATGGCATACATAATAGAGCCTATGGCCGAGGCATAGGGGATCTTATCCATCATCTCTCTTTCTTCTGCCGTAGCCGGACTTTGAGTCCTACTGAATGTCTTGCCTTGCAACATAGGTAAGAACCCCTTCTTACTTCTGTCCATATTAAACTTCTTTAATATCTTATCAAGGTATGCACTCTGCGATAACCCAATTAGGCGCCTTGATCTATCTCTATAGATTTTAATGCCTAATATATATGATGCTTAACCAAGGTCTTTCATCGAAAATTTGCTGTTTAGATAACTTTTAACACTGTTTAAAAGATCTATATCATTTCTAATCAATAATATGTCATCCACATATAATATCAGAAATGCCACATTGCTCCCACTCACTTTCTTGTAAATACAAGCCTCTCCATAAGTTTGGACAAATCCAAACTCTTTGATCACCTCATCAAAGCGGAGATTCCAACTCCGGGATGCTTGCTTCAGTCCATAGATGAATCGCTGAAGTTTGCATACCTTATTAGCATCCTTAGGATCGACAAAACCCTTAGGTTGTATCATATACAACTCTTCTTCAATATTACCATTGAGGAACGCAGTTTTGACATCCATCTGCCATATTTCATAATCGAATTATGCAGCAATTGCTAACATAATCCTAACGGACTTAAGCATCGCTACGGGAGAGAATGTCTCATCGTAGTCAACTCCTTGAATTTGTCGAAACCCCTTTGCGACAAGTCGAGCCTTATAGATGGTCACATTACCATCAGCATCAGTTTTTGTTTTGAAAATCCATTTATTCTCAACGGCCTTTCGATCGTGAGGTAAGTCCACCAAGGTCCAAACTTGGTTCTCGTACATGGATTCCATTTCGGATTTCATGGCTTCTAGCCATTTGTTGGAATCCAGGCTCATCATCGCTTCTTCATACGTCGCAGGGTCATCCATTTCATCAACCATGAAATTCACAATAGGATTGCCGTACAGTTTAGGAGCTGCACATGTCCTGCTTGACCTGCGAGGTTCGGTAGTGTCCTCTTTCGGAGTTTCATGATCAATATCATTAGCTCTCTCTTCATTAGGTGAAGTCAACTCCGAAACAACTTCCGGTGCTGCGCTACTCGCCATTTCATGAAGAGAAGGTTCAATAACCTCTTCGAGTTCTACCTTCCGACTACTCACACCTTTTGCGAGAAAATCCTTGTCAAGAAAGGATCCATTCTTGGCAACAAAAACCTTGCCCTCGGATCTGTGATAGAAGGTATACCCAATTGTTTCCTTAGGGTATCCTACGAAGACGCATTTTTCCGCTTTGGGTTCGAGTTTATCCGGCTGAAGTTTCTTCACATAAATATCGTCATACCTATCTTTAAGAAATGACAGCTTAGGTTTGTTTCCAAACCATAATTCATACGGTGTTGTTTCAACGGATTTAGATGGTGCCCGATTTAAAGTGAATGTAGCTGTTTCCAGTGCATAACCCCAAAATGACAGTGGCAAGTCAGTCAGAGACATCATAGATCGAACCATATCCAATAAGGTACGATTACGACGTTCCGACACACCATTACGTTGTAGTGTTCCGGCAGGCGTGAGTTGTGAAACTATTCCACACTCTTTCATGTGTGTGCTAAACTCGTAACTTAGATACTCTCCTCCACGGTCAGACCATAGAAATTTGATCTTTCTATTATGATGATTTTCCACTTCATTCTGAAATTCCTTGAACTTTTCAAAAGTTTCAGACTTGTGTTTCATCAAATAGATATACCCGTATCTACTCAAATCATCCGTGAAAGTAACAAAATAACGATATCCACCTCGCGCCGACACACTAATTGGTCCACACACATCAGTATGTATGATTTCCAATAAATCTGTCACCCGTTCCATTGAACCAGAAAAACGACGTTCTAGTCATCTTGCCCATAAGGCATGGCTCACATGTATCAAATGATTCAAAATCAAGTGATTCCAAAAGGCCATCAGAATGGAGTTTCTTCATGCGTTTAACGCCAATATGACCTAGACCGCAGTGCCACATATATGCAGATATATCATCATCAAGTTTAATCTTTTTAGCATTAACATTATGAATGTGCGTAATATTACTATCGAGATCCATCAGAAATAAACCATTCAACACAGGTGCATGACCATAAAAGATACTATCCATATAAATCGAACAACCATTGTTTTCAGATTTAAACGAATAACCACTTTGCATCAAACATGATCTGGATACAATGTTCATGCTAAGTGCAGGCACCAAATAACAATTATTCAAGTTTATAACTAATCCCGATGGCATATGGAGAGGCAGCGTTCCGACGGCGATAACATCAACTCTTGATCCATTGCCGACCCGCATTTTGACCTCATCCCTTGCTAGTTGTCGCTTGTTCTGCAGCCCCTGAATCAAGTTACATATATTAGCAACCGATCCCGTATCAAATACCCAGGTGCTACTGTGAGTACTAGTCAAGTACACATCAATAACATGTATATCATATATACCTTTGTTTGCCTTGCCGGACTTCTTGTCCGCCAAATACTTGGGGGCTTATGCCTAATGGCCAGTCCCCTTGCAATAGTAGCACTCGGTGTCAGACTTAGGGCCAGCTCGGGGTTTCTTTTCAGGGGCGGCAACAGATTTGCCACCCTTCTTTCCCTTGTGCTTGCCTTTCTTGTCCTTCTTGAAACCGGTGGTCCTATTGATCATCAACACTTGATGTTCTTTCATAATCTCCACTTCTGCAGTCTTAAGCATTGACAGAAGCTCGAGAAGAGTATTCTTCATGCCCTGCATATTATAGTTCATCACGAAGGTCTTGTAGCTAGGTGGCAGAGATTGGAGAACACGATGTATGCCCAAGTCAATGGGAATCGTTATTCCCAAGGACACAAGCTTATCGGCGTACCCAGACATTTTGAGTACATCCTCATTAACAGAGATGTTCTCCTCCATCATGCAGCTATAGAACTTTTCAGTAGTATTATAACTCTCTACGGCAGCATGGGTATCGAAAATCATTTTCAATTCTCCCATGGTATAAAAGGCATTGCCATTTTCGAAACGCTTTCGAAGTTCTGGCTCTAGCCCATACAGTATGCCGTAATGAACTAAGTTGTGGTCCTCCTCACGAGTCACATAGACATTCTTTTCCTCATCAGGGGCATCGGGAGCTGGGGGGGCCCTAGCGACGCATCTAGCACATATTGCTTTTGTGCAGCAGTGAGGAGAATCCTCAAATTCATAGCCCAGTTGGTGAAGTTGCTACCATTCACAGAAGGTTTCTCTTTCTCCATGAACAAATTGAAATTAAAAGCAGGTGGTGCCAACTACAACAAAATTTGTAAAGTTTATTTAGACTAAGTTTATGATAGATTGAGTTCAACTAATCCAAATTACTAATGAACTCCCACTCAAAAACGACATCCCTCGTGTCCTTTTGGTGATTACATGAACCAAATCCACTACACCAAGTCTGATCATCACGTGAGTCGGTATAGCTTCAAAGGCGAGCATCTATATGGGCATCATATCAACTATATGACTCATGCTTAACCTTTTGGTCCATGTTCCCAGGCCATTTCTGTACATGCTAGGCTCGCCAAGTAAGAACCTTAGTACTCGCATGTGTAAAACTGTCTTACACCCGTTGTATGAAAGCGTAGAGTCGAGTACACCCGATCATCACGTGATGTCTCGAAACACGATCCATAGAATGGTGCATACTCAAGGAAGAACACATTTTATCTTGATATCTAAATGAGGGATCATCTTACAATGCCACCAAAAGCGCCAAACTAGCAGTATAAGATGCTAACATCTAATGTGTAAAGTGAGATGATATGGTCCATGCATTTGATCTCTATCATTTGCATCGTGGTATGATCTCTATCATTCCTTTGTGTGTAAGGCCAAGGTCTATGGAACTTACACGTTGAATGTGTTGTAAGAGTATCTATCATACATCTACTTACAACAATACCATATCAATACACTAGCCTAGCAACGATCTAAACTAGACGCCTCTAATTTATCAATTGCAAGTTTTACGTGGCTTAGGGCTTTCGGAGATAGAACCGTTCTCACCTACGAACATGAACCACAACAAGGATAACCAAGGTATTAGCAACTCGTTGTAAATCAGATATTGACTATAGTAGGAGAGACACACACCCGCCAACCACTTATGCAAAACAAGTTGCATGACAGTCGTGGAACCGGTCTCATGTACGATGACATGTAAGGTTGGTCCGGGCCGCTTCATCCCACTATGCCACCAATATCCAAAATACATAGAAGATGCAATAACATGATCATCGTCGCCCACATATAAACATATGTGTACTACCCGTGCAAAGCACCTACGCATAGATCAGGCTCTGATACCACTGTTGGGTCCACAACATAGAAAACAAAATTTTTCCTACGATGAGAACTACACGCCAAGATCTATCTACTAGGTACAAAGCAACGGGTGGACATACATCCAACGAGAACTTACCCTCGAAGACAACGATTTTTGTTAACGAGTAGGAACTCGTGGTTGATGTAGTCATACACTTGCCGATCTCAAGATCATGAGGAAGTCCGAGCGCCGCAACTCAGCGGCACATCCGTACTCGCACACACGTTCAAGCCACCGGACAACCTCCACCTCCTCTCTCCAGTGATCCAGCGGAAGCAGCAACTCCTTCCAGACAAAATGCCACCGGGAACATGTATCTCGCTAATCCGAGACCATGGGGGAATAATTCTAGAGAGGGAGAGAGATCCTTCACAAGGAGGTGTGAGGAAGAAGGAGGAAGAGGGTGGCCTTTTATAGGAGGAGGGGGGGTGCCCCTCCTCTCCATGGCCGGCGCATGGGGGGTGACCCCTCACCTCCCCATTCATGTGGTGGTAACCCCTCCACATTAAAATGCCTCTTCACATTCCCCTTTAAAGTCCCTACTTTAAATGCATTAAAATTCTCCAACTTTAATGCTCTCTCATTTAATAAAACTCTTTTATTAAATTTATTCAGAATTTTGTTAATTACTTTAATTAACAAACATTCACATATAGCCCCTTGCAATATTTCAATATCACATGCAGAACCACTTTCTGCAATTTCACCCGAAACAATTTCCGGTTTCTATCGAAACAATTCCCGCGCTTTGCAATTCTTTCGTCTGAAACATATGTGCTCCAAAATGGTGTCCGGTAACTCTTAAGTGTGTCACCCTACGGTTCGCGAATAATGCAGACATGATTGAGACTCCTCTCAGATCAATAGTCAGAAGCGGGACCTGGAGATCCATACTGACTCCTGCATATTCAATGATGACTTCTGTGATCGTGAGAACCTTTAACGCTTGTAATTTAATCCCTTTGTCTCATGATATAATACATGTCCGAGATTCGATCATCGGTATCCAAATACCTAGTTTGATCTCGTTACCGACATGCACTCTTTTCTCGTTCCCGTGATATAACATTCTAGTGATCACATCACTTGCTTGCAAGCTATCTCAATGTGATATCACCGAGAGGGCCCAGAGTATATCTATCCGTCATCGGGATTGACAAATTCCACTCTTGATCCATGAGCCTCAACATAACACCTTCGTAGTACTGAACCCATCTTTATAGTCACCCTGTTACGGTGTGATGTTTGATGTTATCAAGATACTCTTCAGGTGTTAGCAATTAACATGATCTCATGGTCTAAGGATAAAGATTACTTTGTATGATGTTATAGCAATATAAACATAATGACTTGATCGTAATGCTATACTTCGGACGAATGTTCATCACATCATTCCACCAATGGTGTGACCTTGTTATTAACAACATCCAATGTCCATGATCAGGAAACCTTGGTCATCTTGTTAATCAACAAGCTAGTCTATAAGAGAGGCATAACTAGGAACCCTTTTTTTATTAAACACACATGTATTGATGTTTCCGATCAATACAATTCTAGCATGCAAAATAAACATCTATCATATATAAGGAATACATAATAACAACTTTATTATGCCTCTTAGGGCATATTTCCTTCAGTAGTTTGCGAGTACTTAAAGAGTACTCATGGCTTTTGTCCCTGGCTATTCTCATGGCCAGACTATGAAGGAGACTACCAAGATGATGGCCAGCAGGACAGCTATGATAACTAGGACTATCCGCTTCACAAGATTGCCTGTGCCCCTGAAGATGGACCCCACCGCTACACTTATCTTTTATTTCTGCTGCTTGTTGTATTAAGACGGGATCATGAGATCCTTATTGGTGTAAGACCTTATGTATGGTTTGTAATGGATGATGTACTGTGATATCCAATCTATTATGTCTCGCAAAAATGGTAATCCTGGGATTGCGATGTATGACATAACAGGCATCTGGGATTAAAAATCCGGGTGTTGACACTGCTGCTCACCTTAATAACTTTGTTGAACTTTGTGAGATGCAAAAACATAGGGATATAGATGGAGATATTATTAAGCTTAAATTGTTTCCTTTCTCTTTGAGAGGAAAAGCTAAAGAATGGTTGCTATCCCTAACTAGAAATAGTATTGATTCTTGGACTAAATGCAATGATGCTTTTATTGGAAAATACTATCCTTCTGCTAAGATTATATCTATGAGAAGTGAAATAATGAAATTGAAACAATCTGATAATGAACATGTTGCTCAAGCTTGGGAAAGAATGAAATCTTTGGTAAAGAATTGTCCCACTCATGGACTGACTGCTTGGATGATTATCCAAACCTTTTATGCAGGACTAAATTATTCTTCAAGAAATCTACTAGATTCTGCTGCTGGAGGAACCTTTATGACCATTACTTTGGGTGCTGCAACAAAGATTCTTGATAATAGGATGGTTAACTATTCTGATTGGCACACTGAGAGAGCTCCACAAGGTAAGAAGGTAAATTCTGTTGAAGAAACCTCCTCCTTGAGTGATAAAATTGATGTTATTATGTCTATGCTTGTTAATGGAAAAGCTCATATTGATCCAAATCATGTTCCCTTAGCCTCTTTGGTTGCTCAAGAAGAGCAAGTTGATGTGAACTTTATTAGAAATAATAATTTGAGCAACAATTCCTACAGGAATAATTTTTGTAACAATAATTATAGGCCATATCCTCCCAATAATGGTAATGCTTATGGAAATTCCTACAATAATAATAGAAGTGCACCCTCTAAAGTTGAATTCATGCTTAAAGATTTTATTAGTAAACAAACTGCCTTCAATAAAACTATTGAGGAAAAACTCTCTAATGCTGAAAGAAATATAGCATCATTGTCCGAAGCACAATCTTCTTTGAATAAAATGGCTGCTAAACCTGAAACTATTGAAAATCCCTTTGCTGCTACTAATTCCATACAAGTTAGAATTGATGAAAATGTTAGACTGTTAGCTGAATTGTATGCTAAGTGGGAAAGAGAAGATGAAATCACTAGAAATAGTAGTATTTGTACTATCACCACCACTAATGTTGAAGCTAGAAAACCTAATGAAGTCCCCATTCCTTCTGCAACAATGCCTAAAACCAATGGAACCTTTTACAATAAAATTGCTGAAATTCTTTGAGAAATGGGAAACAATAGCTCTACTACCTTAGATGGTAATTATGATTTTGACCTTTATGGTTGCAATATCTCTGAAGTAATTATGTTCCTACAAAAGCTTACTAAAAGTCCTAATGCTAGTGCTATGAATATGGCCTTTACAAAACACATTACTGATACTCTCATAAAATTAAAGAAGAAAAGATGAAACATAAAGATTCTATTCCTATGAAATTAGAAGATGGTTGGGAACCCATCATTAATATGAAAGTGAATGATTTTGATCTCAAAGCTTTATGTGATCTTGATAGTAGTGTTTCTATTATGCCTAGAAAGATTTATGAAATGCTTGATTTGCTACCATTGGAAGATTGTTATTTAAATGTCCAACTTAATGATAATGCTAAAAAGAAACTCATGGAGAGTATTAATGATGTTATTATTATGGTTAACAATGCCTATGTCCCCGTTGATTTCTATATTCTGGATGTTGAATGCAATGCTTCTTGTCCTATTATTTTGGGAAGACCTTTTCTTAGAACTGTTGGTGCCATTATTGATATGAAAGAAGGCACCATTAAATATCAATTCCCACTCAAGAAAGGTATAGAACACTTCCCTAAGAAGAGATAGAAGATTCTTTTTTCCTCTCCTATTAAAACAAAATTTGCTCTTAATGCTTCTTCATTTGAGAATACTTGATTCTTGCTTCTTATGCCTAGCTCAAAGGCGTTAAAGAAAAACACTTATTGGGAGATAACCCAAATTTCTTTGAGTCTTGGAGTTATTACTTCTATAATAACCGCTCCTTATCCTTTTTGTGTGGTTTTTGTGCCAAGAATAACCTCTAATAAGAGAGAAATAATGCTTGGGAAAGTTGCTGTCCCGAAATAGATTTTTGTGCTTCACTGTAAAAATTTGTGAAAAATCTCTGTATGCCGGATTGAGCTGTAAATTTTTTTGCTTCTGACCCAGGTTGTCATCTAACTTTCATTAGTTCAACACTTTTCTATTTGAGCAACATAAGGTCTTCAAAAAAATCAGGTTTACCTGCTGGTCTGTTTTGACAGATTTCTGCCATTATTTGCATTTGCCTCTTAATCTCTTTCTCTTTGAATTCTCTTTGATCACTTGAACTTTTAAAAGGAATTTCTACAGTAGCTTGTGTTTTAATGGAAGTTTTACTTGTGTTGAAACTGGACCTAAATACTTATTATCTTGAGTACACTAATGTTGCTAATGAAGATTGTGTGAAGTTTTGTATGAAGGAAATTTTAAAGTGTAGGGAAGAACAATGTGATAAGATGAAGTATGGACAAAAGCTCAAGCTTGGGGATGCCACCCGTGTCACCCGAAGAAATATTCAATAAGTACAAGCATCAAAGCTTGGGGATGCCCAAGGCATCCCCTTCTTCATCAATAAAAATCTCAGGTTTCTTCCAAACACTTCATTTTTATTGTTTCATGCACAATTGTGTTGTTCTTGGAGCGTATTCATTTTGTTTTTAGTTTTTGCTTGCTTAGTTTGCTTGAATAAATTGGTTGGACCCCCACATTCGTATATGATGGTTTCAAATAAGTTGATTTGGATTGGAAAAGAGTAGGAAAATTCATGCTTATAAGTGGTACAAAAGGAGCTTGTTTTTGACTCTGGCCTAGGCTTTGTCATGTCATGCTCGATATTGTTTTGACTTTATTCTTAGTGATTATTGTTGTAGCATGACTTGTTACAAACAATTGAGATTGCTTAATGTGCCTTTAAAGAATCATGCGTTGTTTTAGCATACAAAAGCATAATATTGTGGTATTCTCCTTTGATGCTTTATTTGGGTTGACTTGGCACATGCTCACACCATGTTAAGACTATACCAAGTCACCATAGCCTCTATGATCATGTAGTTTTCGACTTGTAATATCACTTTATGCTTTAATTAGTAATGTTTTGTCGCTTTGCATGATTATGGCCATTATTGCTCTCTTAGTTTGTCACTCCCAGTCTTTTGCTAGCCTCCATACCAAGTATGAGTTCCACTCATGCATCCAACTCCAAATAAAACCAAGGTATTCCAAAGAGTCCACCATACCTACCTATTAGCATTTGCTATTCCAAGTATATTCTATTTTTATCTACCTTTCGAATTAAACTTGTTATGTGAAAATTAGTGATTAAAGCTCTCACAAACTTGATGGCACACTTTACTTTTCTTGGACTTAATAAACTTGAACCATCTATGTTGCGTATATGCTTGCACTTTGTAAGTTGTGAATTAGCAGAACCATGGTACCATGGGGAACGCTTTCAACATTGCACTTATTTAGTTGATATCATGATTCTTTTGCTTATGGATCCCTGCGGTGTGAAATAAAAGGGGAGCTTGTAAGATCATGGAGTTCGTATGTGTGTTAGAGAAACGCCTGGGTGGCTAGCCTAATCCATGACTAATCATGGTGGAAACTTGCAGCATAACCATAGTGAGCATTCTGTGAGGCATCCTCAATAAAAACCTATGCAAATAGCAAATAAAAAGATTGCTGAGATGCTCATTGTTTGCTTGCCTTGTCATTTTGATATGGGAAAGCTTTCGTATCATCGGGCAAGGGGTACCCCGTTGGCAGTTCTCTATGATACGCATGTGCTTATAATGACAAGAACTTACTCGTGACTAAAGTTGAGTAGCATGATGTTCGGTACTCATAAGCAAGGGGCATGAGATTTTCAACTTATAACTTGTCAAGCATATCCTCATATTTATTCACTTTAACCTTAATCACCTAAAAGATGCTTATGATAGGTCAATGAGATCTAAAAGCTAATAAGTACCATAATTTTTGGAAGCTCTTTATGAGAATTGAATCCCTGCTTCCTTCTATGAAGGGCCTTTCTTTTACTTTTTATGTTGAGTCTCCATCTTCTATCTTTATGCACCTATTGAGAGAGCATAGTGGTCATTCTTAGTTTAATGTGCATTGTCCCAAAACTTGTTGATTGATTCATAACTTTGATATTGCTTGTTCTTAAATTATTTGTATCTAGTCACCCTTATGAACTTTGAAGGTGTCCTATGCATTTATGTTTTGCTACACTATGAGGGACAAGCTGAGTACCATTCTCATTATGCTTTCTGTCTATGAAACAAACAAATGTCTTTCAAAGCATTGTTATTCATGAATCTTTTGTTTGTACCTCTTCATGTCGCAACATATTTGCTATGTCTTATTGTTAGAACTATATCTTTCATGCTACGTTAAAGTACTATGATCCCAGCTATCAATGTTTTACAAATACTTTGATCAAGATTGTGATGGTGCATGTCACCTAAAAAATTATTGTTTCTTTTTTATCACTTACCTACTCGAGGAAGAGTAGGAGTTAAGCTTGGGGATGTCGATACGTTGTAAATGTATCTATAATTTTTGATGTTCCACGTTTCTTTTATATCTACTTTCTTATGTTTTGTCCACACTTTGGAGTATTTTTACATTTTCTGGAACTAACCTATTAACAAGATGCCACAGTGTTAGTTGCATGTTTTCTGCTGTTTTTGGTTTCAGAAAAGCTAGTAAGGAAATATTCTCGGAATTAAACCGGACAAAAGACAAATTCAATATTTTACCCAAAGAAACACATATTCCGGAGGGGAGACGAAGTGGCGCACCAGGGCGGCCACACCTGGTGGCGGCGCGGCCTAGGGGGGCATGCCACTAGGGGGTGTGGCCCCCCTGGCACACCACCGACCTTGCCCCTTCGCCTATAAAGACCCCTCGGGACGAAAACCCTAAGGACCCGATCAAAATTCCATGAAAGAGTCTGTAGCTGCTATCATCTCCATCCCTAGATTGGGAGGGATCTGAAGCTCTTCCCGTCACCCTACCGGAGGGGAGAGATCACCCTGGAGGCCTTGTTCATCACCATGCCTGCCTCCGGTGTGATGCGTGAGTAGTTCATCTCTGGACTACTGGTCCATGTAGTAGCTAGATGGTTGGTTCTCCTCCTTTGTGCCACCATGTTTAGATCTTGTGAGCTCTGTTCATGATCAAGATCATATATTTGTAATCTTACTTGTTGTGTTTGCGAGGATCCGATGGATATTGAGATGCTATTTTAGATTGATTATTGATTCTATCATGTCTTTTTTTATTTGTGATCTTGCATGCTTTCCGTTGTTAGTAGCTATCTTGGCCAAGTAGATGCTAGCAACTCTAAGAGGGAGTATTTATGCGCGATAGTGGGTTCATGCCTCTAGTAATCTGGGGAAGTTACAGAAATCTCTAAGGTACTAGATGTGCTGTTGCTACTAGGGAGAAAACAACAATCCTTTGTCCATAGGGCAATCATATTGTTTACTTTACACACTTTGCTTAATGCAATTATCTGTTGCTTGCAACTTAATACTGGAGGGGGTTCAGATGATAACCTGAAGGTGGATTATTAGTCATAGATGCAGTTGGATAACGTTCTATGTATAATGTTGTAATGCCCAATCAAATCTCATAGGAGTCAAGATGATTAGTATATGCATGTATGCTTTCTTGGTGTCTATCAATTGCCCCGCTGTAATTTGTTCACCCAACATGTCAACTATCTTAAGGAGAATCACCTCTAGTCAACTATGGACCCCGGTCCATTCTTTTACCATCAATCTACAATCTACTATTTATTGTTTACTGTTTACTTTCTACAAGAAATTACTATTTTCCACACAATACGTTTAATCCTTTGTTTTCAGCAAAACCGGTGAGATTGACAACCTCACTATAAGTTGGGGGCAAAGTTCTGTGGTTGTGTTGTGCAGGATTCCAAGTTGGAAACAACACCTTGGAGGTGTTTCCTTTCTCCTACTGGTTCGATAACCTTGGTTTCATAACTGAGGGAAAACTTGCTGTTGTGCTCATCATACCTTCCTCT
Organism: Avena insularis; assembly: GCA_023614405.1. Taxonomy (NCBI): domain Eukaryota; kingdom Viridiplantae; phylum Streptophyta; class Magnoliopsida; order Poales; family Poaceae; genus Avena; species Avena insularis. The sequence continues at coordinate 163,954,271 of CM042696.1, forward strand.
TGGGGTTCCCCAACAAGCTCAATATATTTTGAGCCATCAAGCCTTTTTTTATGGCGCCAAAATTCCACGAAAGAGTCTAAAGGTTTACCACTGGTTTTGCATCTGGTTCTATATTGATAGCATGCTGACATATAGTAGGAGAAATCCCCTTTAAATCATCAAGGGTATAGCCCATAGCTCCTCGGCGTTTCTTCAATACTTCCTATAATCTCTCCTCTTCCTTCCCTGAAAGTTTAGAACTAATAATAACAGGATATATTTTCTTATCATCAATGTAAGCATATTTAAGATCGCCAGGTAAAGGTTTCAGATCGAAAACCAGATCCTTTTTAGGTGGCAATGTGGTACCCAAATCTTCCACAGGAAAGTTATGCTTAAGCATCTTAGGTTGACGATGGAGAATCTCGTCAATCTCATTTCTTTCTTCCATGAAGATCTCACTTTCATGGTCTTCCATAAATTGCTGCAAAGCATTGTTAGGATCAAGATAAATAGAAGCAAGTTGTTCAACTCTAAAATGCTCATTCGGAGTTTCATTTTCATAAGGAACTTTAGCAAATTTTGAAAAATTAAACTCATAAGATTCCCCATCAAATTTAGTTAAAATTTTCTCCCTTTTACAGTCTATAATGGCTCCACACGTGTTCAAAAAAGGTCTACCAAAAATGATAGGATATGTTTTACTAGCAGCTGAACCAAGTACTAGAAAATCAGCAGGATATTTAATCTTACCACAAAGTACTTCCACATCTCTTACAATACCGATTGGAGAGATAATCTCTATATTTGCAAGGTGAATAACCACACCAATTTCTTCTAGTTCGCATGGACTAATTTCATGCATAATTTCTTTGTAAAGCTCGTAAGGAATAGCACTTGAACTTGCACCAATATCACATAAACCATAATAGCAATGATCACCAATTCTAGCAGATAGCACAGGGACACTAGCTTTTCTAGCTCTATTAGGATGTGAGACAATATTAGAAACATCTTGACAGAAGACAATGTGTCCATCCTCTACACCTTTAGTGACAAGGTATTTCACAATTGCTACTGCAGGTTTAATGTTTATTTGTTCATCAGGCTTTACAACTCTCTTTGTACTTTTATTAATTACACTAGTTATCATAAAGTGCTCCTTTACCTTATCCGGGAAAGGTATTTTCTCGATATAAGGTTCAGGTTAAATACGATCAATAGAGCAAACTTCAGTACTTCTAACAGAAATACAATCAACAATATCCTTATATGGTGCATGATACTTATTCCATTCTCTTTTTGGAATTTCAATATATGAGGCAAAAGCCTTAAAACAATTTGCAATAACTTGAGAATCAAGACCATAAGCATTACTAATATTATGAAAGTCATTAATCCTGCTGTCGACGTAGAAAAGCAACTTAGATTCTATGCACGACAAAATCAAGTTTCAATGACAAGAACTTACTCGTGACAACGACGTAGAAAATAGTTCTATTTATGACCCACAATAGATTTTTTGACAAGAACCTACTCGTGACAAAATTGTCCCCGGCAACGACTTAGAAAAGCAACTAAGATTCTATGCACTCAGTTTCGGCTATTTTCTTGTGGGTCATCAAGACTATTTTCTTGATACAGGATTGACTATTTTCTAATCGTGTAGAAAATAGCTTGATGTCTACGCACTTCTATTCTCGTAGACAGTTGTTGGGTCTCCAAGTGCAGAGGTTTGTAGAATAGCAGCAAGTTTTCCTTTAAGTGGATTACCCAAGGTTTATCGAACTCAGGGAGGAAGTGGTCAAAGGTATCCCTCTCAAGCAACCCTGCAATCAAGATACAAGAAGTCTCTTGTGTCCCCAACACACCCAATACACTTGTTAGATGTATAGGTGCACTAGTTAGGCAAAGAGATAGTGAAATACACGTGGTATGGATGATTATAAGTGGTAACGGTGCCAGAAAAGAGCTTGACGGGTAGGAAGAGACTAAAGGCAATCTGAAATAAAGATGGAAGCAAGCAAACATGTAACAAATCTAGTTGCAAATGGTGTTTCAATGCTTAGAAACAAGGCCTAGGGATCATACTTTCGCTAGTGAACACTCTCATATAAATATCTTCTCTTCATGATACTACTCTGAACTACTCTCCGATTGGACACTCTAATCCATGGTAGGGCTATAACAGCACACCTCAAAGTCCGCCTTCCCCATCTAGATAACCCCACACTATCACCTTGAGCACTAGATGGTTCCAACAAACACCACAATTTCATAGAGACATCCAACTCCAAATATAACTCATAACAAGTATTTGTAATCTCTAGCCTAAGTGCCACCATGGTGTGCATGCTGTCAGTTTCACACACATGGGGAGAGCAGATATCTATTAAAGCACTTGAGTAGCAAAGTAGATCTACTTGATTACAAAGCTCATGATCACAATATGATCATGCATAGAGAGAGAGATGAACACATAGCTATCGGTAGAGCCCTTAGCCTCGAGGAAGAACTACTCCCTCATCATCATGGGAATTAGCAATGGAAATGGAGATGGTGTTGGAGATCGATGGAGATGGCTCCGGGGGCACTTCCCCATCCCGCCAGGGTGCCGGAATAGAGACTTTTTGTCCCCTGAATCTCCCCTTCGGTGGCAGCGGTGCTGTGGAACTTTTCATGGAAATCTGATCTGGTACTTAGGGTTTCTGTATCGGAGGCATCTTATAAGCGAAAGGGGAGGCCGAGGGGGTGCCCTAGGCGGCCACACCACCCCCTGGCACGGGCCAGGCCTGGCCGCACGGCCAGGTGGTGTGGCCGGCCTCTGGCCCCTCTCCGTCTCGTCTTCTGGCTCCGTGTCCCCCTCGGTGAAATATTGACTTTGGCTTTTGTCCCGTCCAATTCCGAGAATATTCACTTTTTGACTTTCCTAGAACCAAAAACAGCAGAAAACAGGCAGCTGGCATTGTGGCATCTTGTTAATAGGTTAGTCCAAGAAAGTGTGTAGAAATTCTCCAAAGTGTGGACAAAACATAAGAAAGTAGGTATAAAACAAGCATGGAACATCAAAAATTATAGATACGTTTGCAACGTATCAAATACCATTCACAATATGTCAATCACATATGAGAATGTTTCATCAAGATCCAACTCAAATATGTCAGTTACACATAAGATTATGGAACTCTCTTAGCTCCTACTCAGTTTATTGTAAATGCAGGTCTTCTCAATATTCTAGGCACAATCCCAAAATCCTGTGATCATTCATCAAATTGAGAATTCTAGCTACGAGATTCCATTTGTCTGACTCAAGCATTGCTACACATTGTAGTCAACCATTTGAATTTTTTCAAGACATTTCTTGACACAAACCAAGCTTTATGTCTTACTTTAAGTTTCATTTATTCCTTGCGACTCATATAGAGATACTATAAACTTGGGCCCTGAGGCACGAATACTTTAGACCTTGCTCCATGATCACTTACTCTGGCAGTCCCTTTGGAAGATCAAGTGACATCTTTACTTTAATAAGATCAAGTAACATTTTACTTTACCATCTTAAAAGTAACTTAATGTACATGATTTCATGTAAGTCATTTCTCGTACTTGGGTTCACCATCGCTTTTTTGTAGTTCGTAGGTATGTCATTGTTCTATTGACAAGTAAATCATGAATTCAATTATGCAATGAGGCATAACTTATTCATGAATCCTACTATCTTTTAGTAAAAGCTCCCACTGAAACTTTTGATCATTATCATTAGTTTCTCCTCTATTTGTAGAGTTTTGTTCCAGAATCAATTCTGGTGTGCTACTATAACATTTGGAGGCAAGGTTCTCAACCTTATTTGAGCTTTCACCTTTATCCATCAACTCTTTTATTGAGAAACTCTTCTCAATAAATCACCACTTTGAGAAATACTACTTTCCTCCTTTGGTTGTAGTTGTGGAATACGTATTCTTAGTTTCGTAGGAACACATTACAAAGTTTTATTCCTTCTAATTCTGAATTATCACCTAACTCTAGAATTTCTAGAAACCACATTGTGCCATACACTTATGGTGTTGTTTCCACGAATCCTTGATGATTCTTTATACAATAATTAAGTGTTTTATATATTTATCTTCTCGAATACTAATGTTAACTCGATAAGATATTACTTTAGACCATACGATATCTAATATGGTATGATTATTCTTTATACATGTCAGCACATTGATATATTCTTTGTATTTTAATTTGTGGAACACTTCTTCACAAGTCTTATAAGCTTGAATCACAACTCAAATATTTGTCATTTTGATCAAATAAAAAAGACTCGTATTCTTGTTAATTCCATATTCTTCGTCACTCTGAAATTCTTTCTTCATAACAAATAGTTTCAGACTTGCATCTCATTCAGCGAATATATTTATTTGCTTAGATTCACAATGAAGTTTTACGAAATAATGATATCCACCATTTGTTGAACAATACAACATATCATTATGTATGATATCTATTTATTCAACACACACTTTGTCTTACCAGAACGTGGAGTTTTAGTCATTTTTCCTAACAGGGGCATGGTTTGTATGTGTCAAAAGATCAAGTATCTTTAAGACCTTGGTTTCGTCACTTGTGAAACCTTTCATATGTACCATTATGACTTAACACACTAGTGTCATTCAAAATGATGTCATTATTAAGTTTGAATATATTTTGGCATTTTCACAATCTTATAAACATTTAAATTTCTATCATCAAGATCAAAACATGTATAACCCTTTTATAATCAAAACCACGAACATAAAATATATTACTCATAGGAATAAAACAACTGATTTTCTCAAATTCATATGAATAACTATCTTACAATTGCAAGACACACACACTAATGTAGTTCACTCTCATCGATTACAAATTATTCAAATATTCTAATCCAAATGATAACTTCAGAAGGAGAGCGTCGGTGGCATCTTGTTTTCCATCAACACGCGTTGTCACGCCCACTCCTTCAATCACTTCTCAAGCAGCGGGTCTTGTTTTCACAAAATAGTACACGTATCAAAAACTTCATAAACTGCTATAAGTGTTTGAAAATTAAATATTTATAACTTTGTATATCAAATATATACCTTTTATATTGATGACAGCTCCTGGAGTAGGCACTACATTCCGGGTTCTCATATGAGCCATGAACTCAAGGAAGGTAAACTCTTTCCCTTCCACGAGGTAGTTCAAGACGACATCTTTGTAGCCGTAGGGTAGCGAGCGTAACACCACACCTATCTCAAATTTTTTGTTCACCCAGTAGTCCTTGATGTCCACATGGTGCTCATGAATTCTTTCCATGATATCCAAGTGGTCTTCCAGGCTGGTGTCTTGCCTCATCTTGGTTGAGAGGAATTCATCCATGTATTCAAATGCCATGATTCTGACTTGAGATGGAAATAGCATCTTAAGTCCTTCGGCCAGGCTGAAGGCCTCAATCTCATGGAACGGTGCTCCTAGAACTGGCTCCATGACATGAACTATAGTGTATTTGACTGTCATGAAGGCGTCATGTCCAGCACGATAATCATGATCATCGGGCAATCCGGTGAATCCCACAGGAAAATCTCCTAGCGGTTCTCATAGCACACAGAACAAATCATGGAAGATGAGGAGGTTCCTCAGGCATTGGTCCAAGTCTATGAAGTTGGACCCATCTACTTTGAGTTTCTCACTCTCTATGAATCCCTCTAAAGTAAACAGAGACTTGAGTTTTGACATGATCTACAAAAGTTTTGCGAAGACATTTATACTAAGTTCATAATATGATTTTGAATTATAATCATATTATATTAGATGAGATCCCACTAAAACATTGATGCACATTAAAGAAGTTTTAGTGATTACATGATCCCCATTTACTATGTCGCCCCCTTTCATCACGGCTGGCAACATATCTGCAAAGGTAGACATTCTCTAATGTCAATCACATCATTCATGCGACTCATGCTCTATCTTTCGATCATCCATGTTCTGCGGCCAAGTTTGTACATGCTAGGTGATACGTCCAAAATGTATCTACTTTCCCGAACACTTTTGCTATTGTTTCTCCTCTAAACTTGTGTGATTTGGATGCAACTAACGCGGACTGACGCTGTTTTCAGCAGAATTGCCCTGGTGTCTACTTTTTGTGCAGAAAATCAACTACCAGGAAAATCCTGGAAAATATGCCGAAAATCCTATTTCACCAGAAGACCCCAGGAGCCAGAATACAAGACGGAGGGGGGCTGGGCCTAGGCCACACCACCTGCCGCGCGGGCAAGCCCAGGCCACGCCAGGGGGTGGTCTGGCCGCCCCAGACTGCCCCTCGGTCTCCCTCTTCACCTATAAGTTGCCTTCTGACCCGTATCCTCGACCTCGACCTCCAGCACCACCCGTTCCTCACAGGTGCCACCTCCTTCGGTCGCCACCGCCGTCCCCCTGCATCGCCTCCCTTGACCGCCTCCTCGGGTCCGGCCAGAGCCACCCTCTCCTGTCTGTGCCGGCCATCTCCCATTGGCCACCAGCGTCTCGCCTCCGCCTGAGCCCGCCGCTGCTGCTCGAACCACGTCTTCCCCGCCACCAGTAGGACCCTCGACCGCACGTCGTCGAGGCGCCCCTCCGCTGAGCAGGCTCCTGGCCTCGCTCTGATCCCCTCTGTCTTCCCCCGCCGTCCTTGAACCCACGCCATGCGTGCCCCAAGGGCCACCTCTGCCTCGCCCTAGCGCCAGTCTCTGCTCCACCGGGCCCCGCGAGCTACGGCGCCGCCCTCGTTCCTCCGGCCGTTGTCCGCCCCTTCCCAGCGAGCATCGCCACCGCCAGCGGGCCTGCGCCCTGCGCCCCTCTCCTTGGCTTCCCTACGAGCATGCCTTCATCTCCTACTACTGCGTGTTGCACGAGCGTCACCGCCTCCTTCGAATCATGCTAGCACCTGCTTGTTAGTGTCGGTCCCTGCTGTGTAATAGTTGTATGTGTCCTGTGTGGCCTTGTCCTCCTACGATGGCACCCCAAGTTTTGCCCTTAGCATGGATGTGAGGATGCACCAAGATAAACCGCAACCATTCAAGGTCGCCACTGACAATCGTGTCGTTGTCAAGGTCTCCTGATGAATCACCGCGCCCATTCAAGGTCGCCACTGACAATCGAAGCCGCGAAGCCCATGATCTCCTTTCCAGACTGGATGGCTTGAAGTTTCTTCGACATGGAACCCGGTGGTCATGATGCCGGTTCAACAAGACCTCCTTCCCGGATCCGATGCCCGAGAACCCGGATGCCAAGGTCGCCGACACGGAGCGCCGAGTTCTCCATCTTGGATGCCAAGACCGTCGACATGAAACCGAAGGACGTCGCACGCCAAGATCTTCTTCCCGAACGCCAAGACCGACCCGATACGCGGACCTAACATGATCTTCGCGATGACAAGATCGACACCGACCAGGGCGAATCCGATGCGCCCCCGATGCCAAACCAAGTCCTTCCTCCCAAAACGCCAAGCTCTCCATCTTGTATCTGAACCTCTCCGTCCCCGTCGAACCCTGAGACCGAACCCCGGAACCCCAAGATCTTCCGAACCCAGATGTGTGACCCCTACCTATCCCTATTTTATAAATGTTATATATATTTGTTGCATATTAAATTATTCATGCTTGCATCTCATCATGTGGTTTGGGGACATTATGTCGATTCATGTAATAATTAAATATGGAGACTATATGCGGACTATTTTAGTCTTATATTGACTCCATTTAAATTTGTGTAGCGAACCGATGACATGCTTTGCCTTGTTAATAAAAAATTTAAATTGCGGGGTATCTAAATAACTTGAACCGTTTAATTAATTGTTGGGACCCCGGTTCCGCTTAATACTGCCTAATTGCATCGCATCTGCATCATATCATAATCATGCCGGATCTTCGGCCGTAGTATTAAATATTGCATCCGGTGTTTGTTCTAGTGTTTGCTTCTTCGCGGATTAGGCCGATGAGTTGATGCGAGTATCGACAAGTTCTCCGGATATGAACCTTCGGCTATGTTTCCCAGGCGAGCATCTCTCCCCCTTCTACCTATTTTGCATTTATAGTCTTTATTTCCTCCTGTTGATCTGTTGCTATCCGTGTCACGGTGCTTTAGCTTCCGTACACCAGTTACACCTTGTGCAACCTCTATATTGCCTTGGACACCTCCTATTACCTGTGTTTGGTAGATAGCTAGCCTTGCGAGTCGTAGTTTCTTGCTCAGGTGTGATCTCGTATTGTCAAGTACCACAGTTGTTGGAATGCTGGAAGATGTTTACGGTGGAGTTGATCATGACTGTAAATACAACTATTAAATTGCTAGATATAACTAATGCAGAGGCATCAGTGGGCAATAGATGTTATTTGGTTCTTCCGCGCTCACTTGTGTCCCGTAGGACCCCGAGTACTTGATACCTGTTCCTTGACTATTCGCACTATCCACATACGGGAGAGTCTATGAATCCCCCATAGCCAGAGCTTGATTCATTTCTTATTTCTTGGGGCCACAAAGTAGTTTGGGGCTTTATTACTATCCTATACTTATGCCATGCTTTACTGCTTTATTTACGATTGTGCGTGGAGCACCTGTACTATTTTGGAACGTGGACTATTTTCGCGGTATCGATAAGCCCAGTTACACTTTCGGGTTCCCAGTCATTTACAGCCATTGTCACAAACCCTGGGTTCGTCTCGGAGCCGGCCAACTTTGTTGCGGGTAGCTTAGTGGGGTGGCCCCTTGAAATATTTTATGAATCCTGTGATTGCTTTGTCGTGAAAGCCTCGTTGGGTTTTGATTTGGTTTTTCCGAGGTTGATCGTGTGTGTTGCTATTTGTGCACCCCTGCAGGGTAAATCTTTCTGAAAGCCATGTCCGCGGTTATGGACGACTTGGAGCACAGTATCTCGATCATAGACAAGCATAACTAAAGTAGTGTTATAAATTTGACTTAATATATCTGACTAGTAATTAGCTTCACTATAACGGAATGGACATTAAAAATGCCAACCACTGGTGGACCTGGGTTGTTTTGTTATATCTGCCTAGTAAGTATTGCAACTCCAATGGAATGTGATAAAAGTGCCAACAAATGCTGGGTTTTGGGATTCCTTAGGACAATTATATCTGGCTAGTAAATGTTCTAACTACAACGGAATGTTAACTAAAACTGCCCACTACTTATGCTATCAGGATGACTCATGCTATCTATATCTGATTAGTAATTGCTGCAGCTATAACGGAATGAGTAAAATTGCCAACTGTGTGAGTTCCTTGGTCCGACTTCCTCGTTTGGTCTCGAGGGGGAAATACCAGGAAGGGTATGTCTGGTGTTAGTATCAGGTTGGTCCCGAATAGGTCTCTCTTATCCCTCTCTAATAGCCGACAGTTGTATCGAGTCTCTATAGGTTGTTAGTGCATGCTTTGCTGCCGCTTCAGTCCACCATACCTATGTAGGCGAGAGCCGCCGAATTCTAGCCTCGCCATGTACTGGCCTTAGTACTGACGCTCCTCTTTTTCCCTTCGCCCTTTGTCGGCACCCCTTTTGTTCTAGCAGGTTTAAGATCGACGTCGTTAGCAGGGTTACCCTTCTGGCTTGGCCTGGGCAGGGTTATGGATGCCATTGGTTATTCTTCAGGGCTCTTAGCCCCATTTGCATCTTGTCCGTACTCGGACGTTGTATCGTTTTCAAGGTGATTTGGATCTTTGTATTGTATATCTGTATTCTTGGCTCATGGAGTCGTTGTTGTATATATATGTTCTGTGGGTTCCATCATAGACTAATGTGTAATGGTATTACTTCGTTTTCCACCCGCACGAAAGTGCCTGGTGGGCGTCCTTGAATCGTTTCTATGCGGGTTTGGCAGGAAGCGCTAAAACTTGCATAGGGCCGATTCGAGGGTTTACAGAGTGGTATCAGAGCTCAGCAGTTGCGATACCCCATAAGTCCAGCCTATAGGATAACCTAGCTAACGGCCAAAGTAGAGTGTCAAAACTATTTTGCAAAATCGGTTGGATAGATCTAAATAGGTCTGCTTTTACTCCTTACCCTATGCTATTCCCCTCTTACCTCTGCGTGTTTTGGATCTGCTCTCTTATCTTTTCTTCGAGTCCAGTATTTCTCGTGGTTGGGTTTCCGTCATACCTTCAGGGTTTCGCTTCCTACTTTGGTAACGGTGTTTCTACATACGGTCTTCATGCTATCTGAGGAATCCTTCATCTGTTGGACTTCTCTTTGTTCCTTGTTTGTGCCTTCCGGTGTTTTTCCACGCGACAACATCATCTACGCAAGATCTGATGCAGAGTCTGCATCACTCCTTTGTTTCCGCACCTCGATTGTCGAGATCTTCAGTCTGATTCCGAGAATGGCTGCACGCTTTTCCACCGAATGTGCGGAGTAATAGTTTGGGTGCGTGATGGATTGGCCCCCATGCCGACTACTCAATCTATTTGCTCTCATACATTGAAGTGGGTTAGAATGCATCGTTTCTCTCCTTATATCGAAGTTAGGGGTGGCTTATTTGTGGATACCTTTACCTTCGTCCTTTGTTTCCGGAGTGTTCTCTCGACGTTCATGGACAACGACCCCTTGTTGGTGGTGTCGCTGATTTCAAGATGGAGCAACAATCTTGTTAGTGGTGTCGTGAGGATCTACACGAAGCGAGAAGATTCGGATCGCTGACCTTCATCCCGGTACCATGAGGCGGATCTCGAGGGCAAGATCCCTTGTTAGTGGTGTCGAATTGTGGCATCCCGCTAAAACCACTACTAGAAAATCGCTGTGTTTTTGTGCATTGCATCATCATGACCGCATGCTCATGTCATCATGCCACATTTCATTTGAGCATCATCATCATCATGCATATGTTTTGTCTAAAACTATTTTCTAAAAGCCTGGTTCTGTTTTCTAAACGCCCCGTCTTTATTTCAAATTAAAACTCGGGTCTCCGGAATATTTTGGTTTGTCTAAATACGGTTTGCAAAAGCCCCCTTTTAAATAAATAAAATTTTCAAATTGTTTTTAGGAGGTAGCCCACCAGGCCCGAAAGCCCGGCCGACCACTTCCAAATCCTAGTCTAACAAGACCCTAACCCTAACTAGAAAAACCCTAGCTACCCCATCTCCCCAACCCGAGCCAGCCGCCACCTCTCTCCCTCTACCCCGTTTCCCTCCCTCTCTTTTTCAGCCGCCAGCCTCCCTCCCTCTCTCCACCTCGCCGCCACCTTTCCTCTCCCCCCACACCACGCCAGCACGCTTCCCCACACACTGCACGCTCACGCATGGACACGCCCCCGCTTCGCCTGATCCAGCCAGCCCACATCTGCCACCCTGGCCCGCCTCTTTTCCCCACCAACCACTCCCGCTCACCCCAGCCCCACCCCGTCGCACACGCACACAACGCACGCACGCGTTCAAGCCCCGACCGAACCCCCTGCCCCACACAACACACACCCACCCACTCAGCCACCTACCCCGGGCCCACCCCACACACGCGCCCGTCTCCCCGTTCATCTCTCCCATGTCTTCCCGGGCCCCTTCCCCTCAGCGTGCAGCTGCAAAGGCCGACTGTCGCCACCTACCCTGGCCTCCCTCTGCGCAACCGCGTCACCGCCGCCAGGCGCCTCCCTCCTCCTCCTGAGCTCGCGCTCGCCCTTCCCCGGTGTCGCCCTCCTTCCTGCCTTCGTGACCCCGCTCGGCACCGCTGCGCCGGCCCGTCTCCTCGACCTCGACCTCCAGCACCACCCGTTCCTCACAGGTGCCGCCTCCTCTGGTCGCCGCCGCCGTCCCCTGCATCGCCTTCCTTGACCGCCTCCTTGGGTCCGGCCAGAGCCGCCCTCTCCCGTCTGCGCTGACCATCTCCCGCCGCCAGCCGCGTGTCCGCCCCGCTCCCGCGCGAGCCCGGCCGCCGTCTGCTCGAACCCCGCCGGCGTCTTCCCCCGCCACCAGCAGGACCCTCGGCCGCACGTCGTCGAGGCACCCCTCCGCCGAGCAGGCCCCTGGCCTTGCTCTCATCCCCTCTGTCTTCCCCCGCCGTCCTCGAACCCACGCCATGCGCGCCCCAAGGGCCACCTCTCCCTTGCCCCAGCGCTAGTCTCTGCTTCGTCGATCCCCGCGAGCTGCGGCGCCGCCCTCGTCCCTCTGGCCGTTGTCCGCCCCTTCCCAGCGAGCATCGCCACCGCCATCGGGCCTGCGCCTTGCGCCCCTCTCCTTGGCTTCCCTACGAGCATGCCTTCGTCTCCTGCCGCTGCGTGTTGCACGAGCGTCACCGCCTCCTTCGAATCATGCTGGCACCTGCTTGTTAGTGTCGGTCCCTGCTGTGTAACAGTTGTATGTGTCCCGTGTGGCCTTGTCCTCCTACGATGGCACCCCAAGTTTTGCCCTTAGCATGGATGTGAGGATGCACCGAGACAAACCGCAACCCCCGCAAGGACATCGTGTTGTCGTCAAGGTCTCCCGATGAATCACCGCGCCCATTCAAGGTAGCCACCGACAATCGAAGCCGCGAAGCCCATGATCTCCTTTCCGGACTGGATGGCTTGAAGTTTCTTTGACATGGAACCCGGTGGTGATGATGCCGGTTCGACAAGACCTCCTTCCCGGATCCGATGCCCGAGAACCCGGACGCCAAGGTCGCCGACACGGAGCGCCGAGTTCTCCATCTTGGATGACAAGACCGTCGACATGAAACCGAAGGACGTTGCACGCCAAGATCTTCTTCCCGAACGCCAAGACCGACCCGATAAGCGGACCTGACAAGATCTTCGTGACGATAAGATCGACACCGACCAGGGCGAATCCGATGCGCCCCCGACGCCAAACCAAGTCCTTCCTCCCGAAACGCCAAGCTCTCCATCTGGTATTCGAACCTCTCCGTCCCCGTCGAACCCTGAGACCGAACCCCGGAACCCCAAGATCTTCCGAACCCAGATGTGTGACCCCTACCTATCCCTATTTTATAAATGTTATATATATTTGTTGCATATTAAATTATTCATGCTTGCATCTCATCATGTGGTTTGGGGATATTATGTCGATTCATCTAATAATTAAATATGGAGATTATATGCGGACTATTAGTCTTATATTGACTCCATTTAAATTTGTGTAGCGAACCGATGACATGCTTTGCCTTGTTAATACAACATTTAAATTGCAGGGTATCTAAATAACTTGAACCATTTAATTAATTGTCGGGACCCCGGTTCCGCTTAATGCTGCCTAATTGCATCGCATCTGCATCATATCATAATCATGCCAGATCTTCTGCCGTAGTATTAAATATTGCATACGGTGTTTGTTCTAGTGTTTGCTTCTTCACGGATTAGGCCGATGAGTTGATGCGAGTATCGACAAGTTCTCTGGATATGAACCTTCGGCTATGTTTCCCAGGCGAGCATCTCTCCCCCTTCTACCTATTTTGCATTTATAGTCTTTATTTCCTCCTGTTGATCTATTGCTATCCGTGTCGTGATGCTTTAGCTTCCGTACACCAGTTACACCCTGTGCAGCCTCTATATTGCCTTGGACACCTCCTATTACCTGTGTTTGGTAGATAGCTAGCCTTGCGAGTCGTAGTTGCTTGCTCAGGTGCGATCTCGTATTGTCAAGTACCACAATTGTCGGAATGCTGGCAGATGTTTACGGTGGAGTTGATCATGACTGTAAATACAACTATTAAATTGCTAGATATAACTAATGCAGAGGCATCGGTGGGCAATAGATGTTATTTGGTTCTTCCACGCTCACTTGTGTCCCGTAGGACCCCGAGTACTTGATACCTGTTCCTTGACTATTCGCACTATCCACATACGGGAGAGTCTATGAATCCCCCTTAGCCAGAGCTTGATTCATTTCTTATTTCTTTGGGCCACAAAGTAGTTTGGGGCTTTATTACTATCATGTACTTATGCCATGCTTTACTGCTTTATTTACGATTGTGCGTGGAGCACCTATACTATTTTGGAACGTGGACTATTTTTGCGGTATCGATAAGCCCAGTTACACTTTTGGGTTCCCAGTCGTTTACATCCATTGTCACAATCCACGGTCCGCTCGAGCCGCCAACTTCGCTATGGTAGCTTAGTGGGTGGCCCCTGAAATATTTTATGAATCATGTGATTGCTTTGTCGTGAAAGCCTCGTTGGGTTTTGATTTGGTTTTTCCGAGGTTGATCGTGTGTGTGTTGCTATTTGTGCACCCCTGTAGGGTAAATCTTTCTGAAAGCCGTGTCCGCGGTTATGGAAGACTTGGAGCATAGTATCTCAATCATAGACAAGCATAACTAAAGTAGTGCTATAAATTTGACTTAATATATCTGACTAGTAATCAGCTTCACTATAACGGAATGGACATTAAAAATGCCAACCACTGGTGGACCTGGGTTGTTTTGTTATATCTGCCTAGTAAGTATTGCAACTCCAATGGAATGTGATAAAAGTGCCAACAAATGCTGGGTTTTGGGATTCCTCAGGACAATTATATCTGGCTAGTAAATGTTCCAACTACAACAGAATGTTAACTAGAACTGCCCACTACTTATGCTTTCAGGATGACTCATGCTATCTATATCTGATTAGTAATTGCTGCAACTATAACGGAATGAGTAAAATTGCCAACTGTGTGAGTTCCTAGGTCCGACTTCTTCGTTTGGTCTCGAGGGGGAAATACCAGGAAGGGTATGTCTGGTGTTAGTATCAGCTGGTCCCGAATAGGTCTCTCTTATCCCTCTCTAATAGCCGACAGTTGTATCGAGTCTCTATAGGTTGTTAGTGCATGCTTTGCTGCCGCTTCAGTCCACCATACCTATGTAGGCGAGAGCCGCCGAATTCTAGCCTCGCATGTATCGACCTCGATCGACGCCTCTTTTCCCTTCGCCCTTTGTCGGCACCCCTTTTGTTCTAGCAGGTTTGAGATCGACGTCGTTAGCAGGGTTACCCTTCTGTCTTGGCCTAGGCAGGGTTATGGACGCCATTGGTTATTCTTCAGGGATCTTAGCCCCATTTGCATCTTGTCCGTACTCGGACGTTGTATCGTTTTCAAGGTGATTTGGATCTTTGTATTGTATTTCTATATTCTTGGCTCATGGAGTCGTTGTTGTATATATATGTTCTGTGGGTTCCAACATGGACTAATGTGTAATGGTATTACTTCGTTTTCCACCCGCACGAAAGTGCCTGGTGGGCGTCCTTAAATCGTTTCTATGCGGGTTTGGCGGGAAGCCTTAAAACTTGCATAGGGCCGATTCGAGGGTGTTACAATCCCCTGTTGTAGGCTATGGGGATGGTAGGGATTGGATGAGATCGTTCATGTAATGGCATCGGATTGTTAGGGCATGGTGCCTAGTGATGTCTACGCACTTCTATTCTTGTAGACAGTTGTTGGGCCTCCAAGTGTAGAGGTTTGTAGAACAGAAGCAAGTTTTCCCTTAAGTGGATCACCCAAGGTTTATCGAACTCAGGGAGGAAGTGGTCAAAGGTATTCCCTCTCAAGCAATCCTGCAATCAAGATACAAGAAGTCTCTTGTGTCCCCAACACACCCAATACACTTGTCAGGTGTATAGGTGCACTAGTTCGGTGAAGAGATAGTGAAATACAAGTGGTATGGATAATTATAAGTGGTAACGGTGATAGAAAATAGCTTGGTGGCGTGTGGTTGACGTGGGAAAAGACTAAAGGCAAACTGAAATAAAGAAGGAAGCAAGCAAACATGTAACATATCTCATTGCAAATGGTGTATCAGTGCTTAGAAGCAAGGCCTAGGGATCATACTTTCACTAGTGAACACTCTCATATAAATATATTCTTCTTTATGATACTAGGCTGAACTACTCTCCGGTTGGACACTCTAATCGATGGTAGGGCTATAACATCACACCTCAAAGTTCACTTTCCCTATCTAGATAACCCCACACTGTCACCTTGAGCACTAGATGGTTCCAACAAACATCACAATTTCATAAAGACATCCAACTCCAAATATAACTCATAACAAGTATTTGTAATCTCTAGCCTAAGTGCCACCATGGTGTGCACGCTATCACTTTCACACACATGGGGAGAGCAGAGATCTATTAAAGCACTTGAGTAGCAAGGTAGATCTACTTGATTACAAAGCTCATGATCACAATATGATCATGCATAGAGAGAGAGATGAACACATAGCTACCGGTAGAACCCTTAGCCTCGAGAGAGAAATACTCCCTCCTTATCATGGGAATCAGCAACGGTGATGGAGATGGCGGTGGAGATCGATGGAGATGGCTCCGGCAGGGTGCCGGAACAGAGACTTTCTGTCCCCCGAATCTCCCCTTCGGTGGTGGTGGCGCTGTGGAACTTTTCGTGGATTTCTAATTGATGATTTAGGGTTTCTACCTCGGGAGGAATATATAGGCGAAGGAGGCAAGGTCGGTGGCCAGCCAGGGGCCCACACCATGCCCTGGCGCGGCCTAGGCTGGCCCGCGCCAAGGGGGGTGTGGCCACCCTGTGGCCCCTCTCTGACTCTCCTTCTGGCTCCGTGAGTCTTCCGGGAAAATAGTAACTTTGGCTTTTGTCCCGTCCAATTCCAAGAATATCCATTTTCTGACTTCCTGGAACCAAAAACAGTAGAAAACAGGCAACTGGCACTGTGGCATCTTGTTAATAGGTTAGTCCAAGAAATCATATGAAAGGTACTCCAAAGTGTGGACAAAACACAAGAAAGTAGATAAAACTTGCATGGAACATCAAAAATTATAGATACATTTGCAATGTATCAACATCCCCAAGCTTAACTCCTGCTCATCCTCGAGTAGGTAAGTGATAAAAAGAAAGAATAATTTTTGAGGTGACATGCACCATCATAAACTTGATCAAAGTATTTGTAAAACATTGATACCTGGGATCATAGTACTTCAACATAGCATGAAAGATAAAGTTCTAACAATAAGACAAAGCAACTATGTTGCAACATGAAAAGGCACAAACAAAAGATTCATGAATAACAATGCTTTGCAAGACGTTTGTTTGTTTCACATAAAGAAAACATAGCATAATAGCATTCAGCTTGTCCCTCATAGAGTAGCAAATATAAATGCATAGGACACCTTCAAAGTTCGTAAGGGTGACTAGATACACATAGTTTAAAACAAGCAATATCAAGTTATGCATCAATCAACTAGTCTTGGGACAATGCACATAGAACTAAGAATGGCCACTATGCTCTCAAAGTAGGTGCATAAAGATAGAAGGTGGAGACTCAACATAAAAGTAAAAGAAAGGCCTTCATAGAAGGAAGTAGGGATTCAAGTTTCATAAAGAGCTTCCAAAAATTATGGTACTTAATAGCTTTCAGCTCTCATTGCCCCTATCATAAGCATCTTGAAGTGATTAAGGTTAAAGTGAACAAACTAGGGTGTACATGCTTGACGAAGTATAAGTTAGAAATATCATGTCCCTTGTATATGAGGGCCGCTCCTCATGCTACTCAAGTTTAGTTACCGGTAAGTTCTTGTCATCGTAAGTACATGTGTATCATAGAGAACCGCCAACGGGGTACCCCTTGCCCGATGATACGAAAGAATCTCCATATCAAAATGACAAGGCAAGCAGACAAAGAGCATCTCAACAATCTTCTTATTTACCATGGGAATATGGTGCTTTTTTATCTCTTTCCTCTTTTCATAATATTCTTTTTTTCTTTTTCTCTTTTTTCTCAATATAGGACTCTTTTTTTTATAAGAAGAATGCTTCATAAACAGCTCATTATGGTTACGCTGCAGGTTTCCACCATGTCAGCATGGATTAGACCAGCGGCCCAGGCGTTTCTCTAACACATATACATAACTCCATGGACTTACAAGCTCCCCTTTCATTTCACACCGATGACATCGATAGACAAAAGAGCATGATATCAACTAGGTACAAGTAGCAAGTGCAATGTTGAAAGCGTTCCCCATGAAAGCATGGTTCTGCTAATTCCCAACAAAAAAGTGCAACATATACAACATAGACGACACAATGGTTCAAGTTTATTAAGGGCAAGAAAAGTAAAGTGTGCCATCAAGTTCGTGATAGCTTTAATCACTAGTTTTCTCATAACAAGTTTAATTTGGAAGGTAAACAATAACATAAATATACTTGGAATAGCATAAGCTAGTAGGTAGGTATGGTGGACTCTTTGGAATAACTTGGTTTAGGGAGTTAGATGCATGAGTGGAACTTACACTTGGTTGTGGAGGCTAGCAAAAGACTGGGAGCGACAAACTAAGAGAGCAATAATGGCCATAATCATGCAGAGCGACAAAACATCATTGATCAAAGCATAAAGTGGTACTACAAGTTGAAAACTAAAGGATCATGAAGGCTATGGTGACTTGAGATAGTCATAACATGGTGTGAGCATGCGCCAAGTCAACCCAAATAAAGCATCAAAGGAGAATACCACTATACTATGCTTTAATATGCTAAAACAAGGCATGATTCATCCAAGGCACATTAAGCAATCTCAATTGTTTACAAATGGTCATGCTACAGCAAAGAATACTAAGCATAAAGCCAAAACAATATCAAGCATGGCATGACGGAGCATAGGCCACAGTCAAAAACAAGCTCTCTTTAACACTTAAGCATGAACTTTCCTACTCTTCTCCAAACCAAACCAAACTTTTTGAAAACCAACATATGAAGGAGGGGGACCAACCAATTTATTCAGAAAACTAAGCAAACAAAGCAAACGGAAAACCAAAACAAAAACGAAAAAGAATACGCTCCAAAACCAACACAATTGTGCATGAAACAATAAAAATGAAGCGTTTGGAAGAAACCTGAGATTTTTATTGATGAAGAAGGGGATGCCTTGGGCATCCCCAAGATTTGACGCTTGTACTTCTTGGATATTTCTTGGGTGACATGCGTGGCATCCCCAAGCTTGAGCTTTAGTCCATTCTTCATCTCTTTACTCATTCCTTCCATACACCTGAAAGTTTTCCATCATACAAAACTTCACACAATCTTTATTAGCAACATTAGTGCACTCAAGATAATAGGTCTTAAGTTTCAGTTCTAACACCAATAAACTTCCATTAGAACACTAGCTACTATAGCACTTCCCTCAAAAATCTCAATTCCCCAAAATAACTCAAAAAGGAACCAACAAGAAGCAAATGCAAATAATGGCAGAAATCTGTCAAAACAGACCAGCAGGTAAAGACAAATTTTTTCGAAGACCTTCTGTTGCTCAAATCAAAAAGTTTTGAACTAACTAAATTTAGATAACAACCTGGGGCAGACGCATACAAATTCACGCCTCAAAAAGACGTTCAGATATTTTACACGAATTTTTACGGTGAAGCACAGAAATCTGTTTCAGGACAACAACTTTCCCAAGCATTACTTCTCTCTCATTAGAGGTTACTCTTGGCACAAAAATCAAATAAAAAGGATAAGGAGCGGTTATTACAGAGGTAATAACTTCCAATACTCATCTAAAACTCTTGGGTTATCTCCCAACAAGTACTTTTGTTTAACGCCTTTAAGTTAGGCATGATAGTTTGAGAAGATGCTCTCATAAGAAATATGAATTGAAGTAAGAGAGAGCATCACGAAGAAAATTCAAAGCACATTTAAGTCTAACCCACTTACTATGCATAGGAATATTGTAAAGAAACAAGTCATGAAAGCACAAAGCAACAATCATAGTAAAGCAAAACAAGTGCAACTTCAAGACTTTCAACATAAAGAGGGGAAACTTAATATTATTGAGATGCATAAAACCATGTTTCCCTCTCTCATAATAACTTTTAGTAGCATCATGAATAAAATTAACAATATAACAATCACATAAAACATTATTATCATGATCCACATGCATAGAAGAATTAATACTCTCCACATAAACATAGTCATTCTTATTAATTATAGTGGGAGCAAATTCAACAAAATAGCTATCATTATTATTTTCATCACCATAATCATCAAATATAGGAGGCATATTGTAATCATAATTAATTTCCTCCTCAATAGTAGGTGGACTGAAAATATCATATTCATCATTGTAATCATCATATATTGGAGGTTTGGTATCATCATAAGCAATAGAATAGCTATCTTCCAAAGCTAGGGAACTAAAACGATCATTTTCATAAAGACTAGCTTCCCCAAGCTTAGACTTTTCCATAGCATTAACAATAATGGTATCCAAAGAATTCATCCTAACAACATTTCTATTAGCATGCAAATAAAGTTCCATAGGTTTTTTAATTTTCTCTTCAAACACTTCATGTCCTAACTCAAGATAAATATTATAAAGCTCTCTAATTTTTTTGTTCTTTTCCATTAAGCCTAACTAGTGAAAACAAGAAACAAAAAGACAAAATTGCAGAATCTAAAGGAAATAACTTCGAGCACTCACACCGGAGGATGTGAGTACCTTTTAACTTACCTCCCCGGCAACGGCGCCAGAAAATAGGCGTTTGCCGTGGGAGGTTCTTCTTCTTTAATCCTCCGGTGTGAATACCTTTTACCTTACCTTCCCGGCAACGGCGCCAGAAAATATCTTGATGTCTACGCACTTCTATTCTTGTAGACAGTTGTTGGGCCTCCAAGTGCAGAGGTTTGTAGAACAGCAACAAGTTTTCCCTTAAGTGGATCACCCAAGGTATATCGAACTCAGGGAGGAAGTGGTCAAAGGTATCCCCTCTCAAGCAACCCTGCAATCAGGAAACAAGAAGTTTCTTGTGTCCCCAACACACCCAATACACTTGCCAGGTGCATAGGTGCACTAGTTCGGCGAAGAGATAGTGAAATACAAGTGGTATAGATAATTATAAGTGGTAACGGTGCCAGAAAATAGCTTGCTGGCATGTGGTTGACGTGGGAAAAGACTAAAGGCAAACTGAAATAAAGAAGGAAGCAAGCAAACATGTAACAAATCTAATTACAAACTGTGTTTCAATACTAAGAAACAAGGCCTAGGGATCATACTTTCACTAGTGAACACTCTCATATAAATATATTATCTTCATGATACTACTCTGAACTACTCTCCGGTTGAACACTCTAATCCTCCGGTGTGAATACCTTTTACCTTACCTCCCCGGCAACGGCGCCAGAAAATAGGCGTTTGTCATGGGAGGTTCTTCTTCTTTAATCCTCCGGTGTGAATACCTTTTACCTTACCTCCCCGGCAACGGCGCCAGAAAATAGCTTGGTGTCTACGCACTTCTATTATTGTAGACAGTTGTTGGGCCTCCAAGTGCAGAGGTTTGTAGAACATCAGCAAGTTTTCCCTTAAGTGGATCACCCAAGGTTTATCGAACTCAGGGAGGAAGTGGTCAAAGGTATTCCCTCTCAAGAAATCCTGCAATCAAGATACAAGAAGTCTCTTGTGTCCCCAACACACCCAATACACTTGTCAGGTGTATAGGTGCACTAGTTCGGCGAAGAGATAGTGAAATACAAGTGGTATGGATAATTATAAGTGGTAACGGTGATAGAAAATAGCTTGGTGGCGTGTGGTTGACATGGGAAAAGACTAAAGGCAAACTGAAATAAAGAAGGAAGCAAGCAAACATGTAACATATCTAATTGCAAACGGTGTATTAGTGCTTAGAAATAAGGCCTAGGGATCATACTTTCACTAGTGAACACTCTCATATAAATATATTCTTCTTTATGATACTAGGCTGAACTACTCTCCGGTTGGACACTCTAATCGATGGTAGGGCTATAACAGCACACCTCAAAGTTCACTTTCCCCATCTAGATAACCCCACACTGTCACCTTGAGCACTAGATGATTCCAACAAACACCACAATTTCATAAAGATATCCAACTCCAAATATAACTCAAAACAAGTATTTGTAATCTCTAGCCTAAGTGCCACCATAGTGTGCATGCTGTCACTTTCACACACATGGGGAGAGCAGAGATCTATTAAAGCACTTGAGTAGCAAGGTAGATCTACTTGATTACAAAGCTCATGATCACAATATGATCATGCATAGAGAGAGATGAACACATAGCTACCAGTAGAACCCTTAGCCTCGAGAGAGAACTACTCCCTCCTCATCGTGGGAATCAGCAACGGTGATGGAGATGGCTTTGGGGGCACTTCCCCGTCCCGGCAGGGTGCCGGAACAAAGACTTTCTGTCTCCCGAATCTCCCCTTCAGTGGCGGCGGTGAGGCAAGGTCGATTTATGCCTCGGGAGGAATATATAGGCAAATGAGGCAAGGTCGGTGGCAGCCAGGAGGCCCACACCATGCCGCGCTGGCCTGGCCGCTGTGTAAGGGGTGGTGTACACCACCTGTGGCCCTCTCCGACTCTCCTTCTGCTCCGTGAGTCTTCCAGAAAATATTAGCTTTGGCTTTTGTCCTGGCCCAATTCGAGAATATTCATTTTCACTTCCGGAACCAAAACAGCGTAAAACAGCAACCGCAATCGTGGCATCTTGTTAATAGGTTAGTCCAAGAAATCATATGAATGGTACTCCAAAGTGTGGACAAAACACAAGAAAGTAGACAAAACCAAGCATGGAACATCAAAAATTATAGATACATTTGCAATGTATCACCTAGTATCTTTTATTAGTGCTTTATGACTTTGTTGTGACTTGTTATGCTTAATGCTTGTCACTAGGGCCCGAGTGCCATGATTTCAGATCTGAACATGTTATTGATTCATTATGATAGTATTGTTTATGGTCTTATCTGCAAGTTGTATACACACGTTGTTGTCCAGAACTAATGGCCCCAAAGTGACAGAAATCGGGATAACCGGAGGGAATGGCTTTGATGTGAGGATCACATGTGTTCACGTAGTGTTAATGATTTGCTCTGGTGCTCTATTAAAAGGAGAACCTTAATTGCCAGTAGTTCCCTTGAGGCCCCGCTGCAAACGGGCTGGCAGGACAAAAGATGTTGTGCAAGTTCTCATTGCGAGCACGTATGACTATATATGGAACACATGCCTAGGATTATCTAGTAGTACTTGGATGCTTTATCTTATTTATCTGCAATTGCCCTATGTTCTGATTGCTATGTGAATTGTCTTGTCCATGCAACGCCCGTCCATCCATCCCTATGCTGTGCCTACCGCTTTTCGAATCCCATCACATCGCTATTGTTACTGCTGTCTTTACTTTACTACTACTGTTACTTTACTATTCCTACTACAAAACTATTGCTACTGATAAACTGTTGTGAGCAAGATTGTTTCCAGGTGTAGCTGAATTGACAACTCAGTTGTTAAGGCTTATAGATATTCTTTGGCTCCCCTTGTGTCGAATCAATAAATTAGGTTTCACTTCCCTCGAAAATACTGCGATACACCCCCTATACTTGTGGGTCATCACTAGGCTCTCCAATTCAACATTACGTGTATCCATTGTGCAACATGTCTTACACTCATCGTATGCAAACGCAGATATGTATGACACCCGGTCGTCATGGTGTGCCTCATAACGGAGAATTTTCTTGGTGGTGCACACTAAGAGAGAACACAATATTGGTATTATATTAAGGGATCATACTATTAATGTTACCATCAAGTATCTAATATTTAGCACAAAGAAGATGCACATAATAAACATCAAATGTAAACAAGTGTGACATGACATGGTTGTTAATTGTCGCGCCCTGATCTCCATCGTGTTCTATGGTGTGTGTGGTGCTAAGCCCTTGATGCCACCATCCTATTACTACAAGTTAGCAACAGGAAAGTAAACTACTTTATCTTTTTCTTTGACCATATCATATCACAAGCCCCTGCAAAATAAAGTTAGATACCTCTACTTTATCGTTTGCATATTTTACACGGCTGCTAGGGCTTTCGCACAAGAACCGTTTCTTACCTACGAACATGAACCACAACATTGATTAAATAATTGTCCCTATTACACCCCTTTCGGGGCCTTCCTTTGTAAATGGTTTACCAACTACTGCGAGACAAACTGACACCCCCCAAGCCACTTATACAGTGCAAGCTGTATGTCAAGCGTGGACTAGTCTCGCGAATAAATGCGTAATGTCATTTGGGGCCACTTAGATCAAGCAGTGTTGCGGTGTACGCAAGTACACATGAGGGGGTAACAATTATATGATCAACGCCCACACAATCAACATGTGTTCTACCCGTACCAGCACAACTACACATAGATCGTATCTGATACCACTGATGGGGTTTAGCGCCTGAAAATAATTTTTTTTCCTACTCAAACAACCCTAATGCTAGGATCTATGTATTAGTAATGCGGTAACGGGAGGGGCATTTCGCAAACTGACCAAGTTGAAGACCGAAAAGATTTGTTAATGTTCGGGAGAACATGGATGATGTAGTCGTCCCAACGCTGACCTCATGGTCGTTCTAAACTCGGATGGCTCCACCAGCTCCAGCTCCACCAGGTCCAATGACTCCGATGGCTCGAAGGACTCGAGGGCCACAAGTGTAGTGCCTCATAGGCGGTCACACACATACGGTGTTTGACAACGACTCCCGGACTCTGATCCAACAAAGGTTGTGGAAGTAGATCTCCTGAATCCGAAATCCATGCAGCGCAACGACGCTCTGTGATGAAGAACACTCTTGTTCGCACATCCCTTATAGTAGGGCTAAGGTCACAAGAGAGAGAGAGAGGGAGAGAGGAGGGCACTTCAAGGGGGAATCCTCAAAGCTTGGGATTTATTGGTGTGTTCAAATCTCTCCCTATGCCCTCCTTTATATAGGGGGAGGGGAGCCCCCAAGTACCTTGGCTTATCCATATGAGACTAAACCAAGGATAGGAGTGGGGACGGCATGTCCAACCACCTTGGTGGGCTTGGCCGACCACTCCCTCCTTTTCCCTTGGGGGGGGGTTCCCTCATGGGCCCTTTTCCCTTTAGGGAGTTGGCCCATTAGGCATGGGCTACCCATTAAATCATATTTAAATCATTAAATACATATAAATAAATGTATAATTCAATAATTAATATATATTTACATATTATTTAATTCTTGTTTCACCGGAACTCCTTCCGGACAACTCCAGACACCCGCCAGACTTTCCCAGAACCCTTCCGGTTTGCCCTTCTCTTTTCTTCAGTGACTCCTATGATACCAAAACAATCTCCGAGCATTGTCAAATCCTTAAGTGTGCTACCCTAATGGTTCGGGAATACTCCAGGCATGGTTGAGACCTCTCTCGGCCCAATGATCATTAGCGGGACCTGGATGCCCATAATGACCCATGTGCATTCCACGAGAATCTTTGTCGTTGAACCATTAAATGTAGAGTCATATTCCCTTTGTTACTTTGATACTTTACTTGTCTGAGACTTGATCAATGGCATTGCCATGTCGGGTTCAATCTCGTTACCGACAAGTACAACTTTACTTATTCTGAGTTATTTCATCCCCGTGACCTAGTCACACACTGCAGCTTTATGGATGTCATTTCTCCGAGTGGGCCTAGAGTATCTCTCCATCAGGCAGAAGAAAAATCCACTCTTGACACATACACGTCTACATGCCCCTCTGAATACCTGAAGACACCTTGGTGATCACCATTTTACTAAGTGACGTTTGATGCAAACAAGGCACTCTCGGGTGACAGTGATTAAATATGGTCTCACGGTCTAAGAAATTGGTTACTACATTTCGCAGTCATTATAATGGTGAACTTCGTTACTTGACCGTGTTACAATTCTTGTGTTGGGTATGTCCATCACTTTCATTCACCTAATGAAATAACCCCATGCATTGTCAATTTACATAAATGTCCATGATCGGGAAACGTCGATCATCGATTGACCAATGAACTTGTTTCTAGAGGATTGCTAGAGACTCTGGTGGTTTACATATCACATGTGTATTGACGTTCCTATCAATACAGTTATAGCATGATATAAAACCTATTATGAACTTACTGAAATATGTCAATAATCTATATTATTGTTTGCCTCTAGGGCATATTTCCAACAGTACCAGCGCGTTTCACGTACATATGATACATTGCAAATGTATCTATAATTTTTGATATTCCATGCTTGGTTTTATCCACTTTCTTGTGTTTTGTCCACACTTTGGAGTACTTTTCATATGATTTCTTGGACTAACCTATTAACAAGAGACACAGTGCCAGCTGCCTATTTTCTGCTGTTTTTGGTTCCAGGAAAGTCAGAAAATGAATATTCTCGGAATTGGACGGGACAAAAGCCAAAGTGCCTATTTTTCCGGAAGTCATCAGATGCCAGAATACGAGAGGAGAAGAGGCTGGGGCCACCACACCACCTGGCATAGGCCTGGCTGCAGCGCCAGGTGGTCTGGCCGACCCCAGTACCCCCTCGGCCTCTCCTTCCACCTATAAGATGCCCTCGGGACGAAAATCCTAAGTGCCGATCAAAATCCACGAAAGAGTCAGATGCCGTCATCTCCATCCCTAGATCGGGAGGGATCTGAAGCTCTTCCCGGCACCCTGCCGGAGAGGGGAATTCACCCTGGAGGCCTTCTTCATCATCATGCAAGCCTCCGGTGTGATGCGTGAGTAGTTCATCTCTGGACTACGGGTGCATGTAGTAGCTAGATGGCTGGTTCTCCTCCTTTGTGCTTTCATGTCTAGATCTTGTGAGCTTCGTTCATGATCAAGATTATCTATTTGTAATTCTGCATGTTGTGTTTGCGAGGATCCGATGGATATTGAGATGCTATTTCAGATTGATTATTGATTCTATCATGTCTTTGTTATTTGTGATCTTGCATGCTTTCCTTTGTTAGTAGCTATCTTGGCCAAGTAGACGCTAGCAACTCCAAGAGTTAGTATTTATGCTCGATCGTGGGTTCATGCCTCTTGTAATCTGGGGAGGTGACAGAAATCTCTAAGGTACTAGATGTGTTGTTGCTACTAGGGAGAAAACAACAATCCTTTGTTCATAGAACAATCGTATTGTTTATATTACACGCAATTCGTAAAGCAATAATCTATTGCTTGCAACTTAATACTGGAGGGGGTTCAGATGATAACCTGAAGGTGGATTATTAGTCATAGATGCAGTTAAATGGCGGTCTATGTATAATGTTCTAATGCCTAATCGAATCTCAAAGGAGTCAAGATGATTAGTATATGCATGTATTGCTTTCTCGATGTTTGTCAATTTCCCCGCTGTAATTTGTTCACCCAGCATGTTATCTATCTTAAGGAGAGCCACCTCTAGTGAACTATGGATCCCGGTCCTTTCTTTTACATACAATCTATAAACTGTTTACTGCTTTGTGTTTACTTTCTACAAACTATTACTTCCTTTCATTCGATACGTTTAATCCTTTACTTTCAGTAAAACCGATGAGATTGACAACCTCATCGCAAGTTGGGGATAGAGTTCTGTGGTTGTGTTGTGCAGGTCTCCACGTTGCTGCTGGCACCGGTAGTGCGCCCTGCCATCGTTCAGTAGCTACACATTTGGGGTGTTTCCTTGCTCCTACTGGATTGATAACCTTGGTTTCGTACTGAGGGAAAACTTGTTACTGTGCTCATCATACCTTTCTCTTGGTGTTCCCCAACGAGCTCGATATATTTTGGGCCATCAACATACTTGTTCTAAAAAGCGTAGAATGAATGCAAGTAAGAAATCGTAAAAAAGAGTGAAGGTCGATAAATAAATACAGTAAGGACAACAAAACGTAAACATAAAAACGTACCTTGCAGGTGTTTCTAAAGAGCGATAAGACGATGAATGTGCAGACTAGCAATGAAAGAATATATGTCGAGAAGAGAAGTTCGTAGCTGCAATAAAACATAGTGTAACATGTTAAGAAGAAAAAATAGCATAGTATATCAGGAAAATAGAGACTAAATCATGATAGAGATTGTAAATTAAAGAAAAAACACTGTGACATCGCTTACTTATCGATGGCGGTGCGTACGCTGAGCTGGAATAAAGTTCGACACAACGCTGACTTTGGGTCGAACGAGACTCCTGCCTAGCAACAGGTCGGGCAAGAACAACACGTAGAGATAGAAGAGAAGAAGCAATGTACTACATTAGCGAGTGGACTAGGAGGCAGTACTTATAGAGAGACAGAGCCGTATGTTGAGTCGCAGAGGTGGCGTACGCGTGAAGACTACCATCCGTGGAAGCTTATTCTAGCGCTTATCGGACCCATCTATCGTTCTTGCTGCTAGTGCACGATCTCACTGCGACAACCCGCGATCGTCTATAACCTATGCTGCCAGGCGAGAGATAATACTGACAGGTAGGCTACGAATGGGTCACAGAGCACGGTTTCACCGCGAAAACCCACGTCCTCTAGATTCTACGCTGACAGACGCCACGGGATTACGTCACAACATTGGTTCTGGATGGCCCTATGTCCACGAAAAACCGCATCCGATATTGAATTACGACGCCATGTCATTTCTGCACGGCCCCATGTCTGCAACAATCCGCAATCGGCATGGGCTTGTGGCGCCAAGTCAGCTCCTTACAGGTCTCATTGTCGTGATAACCCGCGTCCATCCCTATTGTATGCAACCACGTCGGCTCTGTCTGGACCCCGCGTCCGCGAGAAAACATGGTCGTTTGAGGTCTACGATACCACATCGGCTCCGGGCCGACCCATGGCCAATTGAAACCACCGAAAACATGAACGCACAATGCCACATCGTCTTCAGGAGGACCCCGCAACCTGGCGGGTGCGGAGGCGTGTCACGCCGTGAACTCCTCCCACTGAGCGCATTCCGTCTCGTGTACGCTGAGGGCGGGCATGTCGTGTGCGCGTCCCACCATCTGGCGACGTGGGGTATAGAGGCATGTGGTACACCCAAATGCGGTAGGGAACATTTCGCCCTGGCGCGTAGCGGGATAATAGGGTTCCGTTGTGATGTCATCGCGTGTCCTTTTTGGCCTCCATCCAACGGCCGAAAAGAATCGAGACGGCGTGGATAGCAGTTTGAGCCGAAAGAATATGTGAAAGGCAACATCATCCAACTGAGGAGAAGAGCATACGATTTGTTTGCTCCACAATTATACAGAGGTTATCCAAACTTAGTAAATCTAAAAGCTTCACAGAATCGAGGAAATTAAAGTAACAATAAGTTTGAATAAATAATCTCAATCTTAGTTTTGCATGAATTTCCGTAATTTTCATTACTTTCTTGGTTTTTTACATGTTTCCTAGTGACTTATAAATAAGCACCATGGTGGTCAAAACTACTCCAAGGGTTGAAGAATACATGACACCGAGAGGTGATGGTCAAAAAGCCAGCATCCGGCTCACGTGTTGACGGACTAATGAGCACGAGACTAACTTTTTCTCCTTTCACTTAAATATTCAATTCAATAAGATAAGTAAAACAACCGTATCAAACAAAATATAGTCAAATAACCTGAAATATCACCATTAGAAGTTGAAACAAATGTCATTTACCTATATCACACAGGGTGCGAATAACGATAGTCAAAACACACACATGAGATATCGGGTATTTTAGCTAAACCAAGCTAGTGGGTTCTTGATCGTGAAATGTATACATCGTGATGATTCATGATTGCCCTTCGGTTTTACCTCTTTTGCCTTGAAGAATGCAATTCATGGGAGCCCCTCTGTTTCAGCTCTTTAACAACGTGTTACACGGTGCTAAGCGCCGGTGTCTCCTCCCATGTATGTCCAGAAGCCCAAAGGTGGCTCTGTTTTCCTATCATTTCCTTTTTGAAGCACATGAGATTAGATGAAGTAAAGACACTTGTGTAAAATTAAATTTATGCAATATAATTAACCATCTTCCAAAGAATGTTGGACCAAGAGAATCATATAGTCACACGCATTCTCATAAATATAGAAAATGTCAACAGCCTAGGGAAGATATGTGTCTTACTAGTGTTTCAATATTCAAGGTATTTCACTCCATTTCTACTAATGTTTTTCCTTTAATGAAAAAAAGTAATCAAAAGAACAAAGTTTGAAAAATAATGTTTGTACATCCCATGAGGAACTAGATAGACACCCAAAGTACAAAGAGAGGAATTAGCCTAGTTCATGAATTCCAAGATTATAAATAGTTCAACACTTGATTGCAAGACCGTGGTGGCGTGCGCTGGTGGGAAAGTTTGGTGGAGCGATCCGGAGTGCCCGGAGGTGTGGTTTTTTGAAGGTCAGGAGAAATACGTGTCGTCTCAGCACCGGTGGCGACGCCTGCGGGTGTCACCTTCCTTCCTAAAGGGCGTTGTTGGGGGGATAACCCCGGATAGGGTCAAGCCGGGGTATAATAGCCATGATAGCCAAGGTATGGCAAGGTCAAATCCGAAGCTGGCCGAGTCACCTCAAGGCAGGCCGACTTATGGTAGACCCGGCCCGGACGAAGTTCATCCAACATTACCTCGGCCAACATAAAACGTATGTTGGCAACCTCTTTGTAACTTGTTTGCAGGTACCCACATGGCCGAGTTAATCAGGCCTGAGCCGGGTTACCACTTGGCTTATAAGAGAAGGAAGGAATCTCCTTGTTCAAAGATTTTCTCTCTCCACTGTAGCGTGAGCGCAGATGACAGGGGGCCGGACCAGCGAGAACGGGCCGACAAAGGTGACGTTGCCTTTGTCGAATGACGCTGCGCCACAGAGGGGCTCAGAGAGGCTTACGCCATGAGTTCGGAGCGGCTTACGAAGGGAAAAAGGAGAGCACCGCTTTGCTATTTTGGGAGAAGCATATTTGGAGAATATGCCTTCCACGTGTGCCCTAACTTGTAACCTGGACTTCCCTATATAAGGAGCACCAGGATCTCCATAGAGAGGGTCGATCATTTTTACTAAGGGAAAACCCTAGAGAGAGAGGTGTGGGTAGCAGACAAGAGAATCTACATCCTCCCCACGAACAGCTCTAGGAGCACTTGTAATCCTCCATTGAATACAAATTATCTGTGTGTGGAATCACCACACTATCCCTCACTGGATACTGATGACCCACAAGTATAGGGGGTGTATCGCAGTATTTTCGATAAGTAAGAGTGTCGAACCCAACGAGGAGCAGAAGGTGTTGACGAGTGGCTTGGAGCAGGAATTCTCTGTAAATACTTAGCAAACGGATTTTTAGGAGTTTTTGATAATGCAGATAAATAAAGTACGAGTAAATAAAAGACAATAATAATAAATGCAACAAGTGGCCCAATCCTTTATTTAGCAAAGGACAAGCTGGTTGTATTACTTAAGATGACTAAACATTCTTGAGGACACATGGGAATATCGTCAAGTGCTTTCGCTTCATATAGTTGATTAATCTTCTTTAGTTTGATAAGTGTTGTGTGGGTGAACCTATGCTAATGTACTGCCCTTCCTAGGACTAATACATACTTGTGATTATACCCCTTGCAAGCATCCGCAACTACAAAAAAGTAATTAAGATAAAAATCTAACCACAGCCTTAAACTTTGAGATCCTACACTCCCTTGTGGAAAGGTTTCCTAACGGGGTTCAGGTTTCTGTCACTCCGGCAACCCCGCGATTAGTAGCCAAATACACAATGCATTCCCCTAGGCCCTTAAAGGTGAAGTATCATGTAGTCGACGTTCACATGACACCACTAGAAGAATAACACCACAACTTAAATATCAAACCATTGAATCTTTCTCAACACAATTCCACTACTAACAACATGACTTCTCCCATGTCCTCAAAAACTAAACGAACTACTCACAAGACATCATATGGATCAAGATCAGAGATGAAATAAGGACAAGTAACAACCTGAAAATGAACGATAATTCAATGGTTCCACTCAATAGCATCAACTACAACAAGTAATCAACACCAGGAAAGTTTCCCCTAAGAACTATGCTAGATTCAATCCAATTGTTACAACAGTATGGAGTGGTGATGATGGTGCTGGTGGAGATGATGGTGGAGATGATGATGATGATCCCGATGAAGTCCAGCTCGATGACAGTGTTGATGGCGACGATCTCCCCTCTCCGGGAAGGAATTCCCCCGGTAGATTTCTGCCTGCCGGAGAGCTCTTTCTCTCTCTGTAGTTTCCGCCCCGCAGAGGCGGCGGAACCTTTCTGTGGTTGCTCCTCGAGTCTTAGGGTTTCGGGAGGATTATATACGCCAAAGAGCAGATCCAGAGGTGGGCCAGGGTGGCCACACCACCTGGTGGTGCAGCCTAGGGTGGCCCGTGCAAGGGGGTGGTGTGGCCCCCCTGTGGCCCATCTCCTCTCCCCCTTCTAGCTTCCTTCGTCTTATGAAAAATAGGATTTTCCATATATTTTCTAGGATTTTCTGATCTTCGCGAATTTTGCCTCCAAATAGTGCCTTTTCCGTCAGAATCCTGGCTTCAGTGGTCCATCCTCCAAAAGTCATCAACCATGCAAAAGTAGATGAAATAACATAAGTATCATCTCTTAATATGAAATATATCAATGAATAACAGTAAATTATGATATAGAATAGTGATGCAAAATGGACGTATCAGATACCTCTAGTGCTCATTGGCCCCATATTTAGCCTATACATGGCATCTGTCGTGCCACCACCACGACATTTGGCGCCCACCGTGGGGCTAGCGGCGCTAGTAGGAGTGAATATCTGGACGAAAAACTTCATCGGTACCAGCGAGCAGATCATCTCCGGCCTCGTTCAGTGCTTTGGAGCACTGGAATACGTCAGCGACAACGCCCGCAGCTTCGGCAACCGCCCTCCACCAAGGAACCGCCTCTTCATCAACCTTGGTGCCCACAAGATCTACGTCGACATCGATGAGTCCTGCGTTCACCCGTAGCACGTCGTCGAGGGAGGAGAACCACCTCTCAGCGCAGCTTGCGGCTCACGTATCACTCGCTCCGCCAGCAGCGTTGATGTCATGATGATGACACCAGATGCAGGAGCAAGAAAGGACCCGACGGTGAACCCAGAGACAACCCCGGAGGTACCTAGGACTAGAGGACCTCCACTAGAGAGCCAGAGAATGTGTTGTAGCAGGCAATAGATAGCTTAGCTACTCCCATAGCACCAGTAGTAGATCTGGCTCAGGAACATGCCAAGTTGGAGGAGACCCGGCTAAAAATGTTGGCTGGGGCAAAGAAAGTAGCCGGGTTGCAGCAGTCACTGAACATTACACTGCGTGAGTACACAAAAGCAAACCGGACTAGCCCAACTCGGATGGACGGAGTAAATATTAGAGGTAGACACTTGATCACTAAGATAGACAAAGAGTATGTACCTAGGCCGGGGCATTCAGCTACCCTAGTGACATCAGGACTGGTGAGGTATAGCACCCCAACAAAGATCCTCATGGCTGTAAAGGCAGCAGCGTCTGAGTTAGAGGGTCTTATCGGGGTAACCCGACAAAATCCGCTGGGGCAGCACCATCTCCACATGATGGCCCTAGAAGAGAAGAGGTCGTAACCTTGGCAAGAAAGAATAAGCAGATGGTCTCGTATGACCCGGCAAGGGCACGAAAAGGAAAATAAGCATAAGGTGATGAGGATTTTCACAGTGCCAGCCGAGGTGAAGCTGGACGAGGTAACCGCGACGAAGGCAATGCTGGTTAGGGAAACACTGAGAACGGCAACGCCAGCCAGTGTAACTTGGCGGGAGCAGGGTAAAATCAACCTCGACAGCAACCGCAGCAGCACGAACCTCGGTAGGAGAGAAGTGCTGGTCCGACAATGCAACAACAATATGCTAGTCCAGGTCAAGATAGGTACAATGATGGTTATTCGCCAATGGCTGATGTCCGGTTTCCTAGGCCAGAGCACCATTTGATAGGATCAAGGATGGGAAACAAGAACTTGTAGCCAGATGATGACAGGTTGAAGTTGGACCGAATCTTTAGATTGGAAATGATTGAGGGACAAGGTCCTCCGGGTCCAGCTTGTTTGGACCTAGGATCATGGGAGAACTACATGTGGCGAACTTCCAGTTGGCTAGAGGAACAAAGAGGTATGATGGCAGCACAAAGCCAGAGGATTGGCTCATTGATTATGCAACTACAGTGAACATTGCCACGGGCAATTTGAGATGGGCTATGAGATATGTACCCGAGATGTTGGAAGGACCAGAAAGAGTCTGGTTAAAGAAATTGCTAGCAAGAAGTATCAACTATTGGATACACTTTGAGGAGCTGTTTATCAACAACTTTACGAGCATGTACAAGAGGCCGAATAGGTGATACATTGCAAATGTATCTATAATTTTTGATGTTCCATGCTTGGTTTTATCCACTTTCTTGTGTTTTGTTCCAACTTTGGAGTACTTTTCATATGATTTCTTGGACTAACCTATTAACAAGAGCCACGATTATTTGCCTGTTTTCTGTTTTTGGTTCCGGGAAAGTCAGAAAATGAATATTCTCGAATTGGACGGGACAAAAGCCAAAGTGCCTATTTTTCCGGAAGGATCAAGTGCTGAATACGAGACGGAGAGGCGGGGCCGCCCACACCACAGCCTTGGCAGGCTTGGCCCGCTCTAGGGGGTGGTCTGGCCGACCCCAACACCCCCTCGGCCTCTCCTTCCGCCTATAAGTTGCCCTCGGGACGAAAACCCTAGGTACCCGATCAAAAATCCATGAAAGAGTCTGTAGCCGTCGTCATCTCCATCCCTAGATCGGGAGGGATCTGAAGCTCTTCCGGCACCACCGAGAGAATTCACCACAGAGGCCTTCTTCATCACCATGCAAGCCTCCGGTGTGATGCGTGAGTAGTTCATCCTTGGACTACGGATCCATGTAGTAGCTAGATGGCTGGTTTCTCCTCCTTTGTGCTTTCATGTTTAGATCTTGTGAGCTCCGTTCATGATCAAGATCATCTATTTCTAATTCATACATGTTGTGTTTGCGGGGATCCGATGGATATTGAGATGCTATTTCAGATTGATTATTGATTCTATCATGTCTTTGTTATTTGAGAGCTTGCATGCTTTCCGTTGTTAGTAGCTATCTTGGCTAAGTAGATGCTAGCAACTCCAAGAGTTAGTATTTATGCTCGATAGTGGGTTCATGCCTCTGGTAATCTGGGGAAGTGACACAAATCTCTAAGGTACTAGATGTGTTGTTGCTACTAGGGAGAAAACAACGATCCTTTGTTCATGGAACAATTGTATTGTTTACTTTACACGCAGTTCGTGAAGCAATAATCTGTTGCTTGCAACTTAATACTGTAGGGGGTTCGTATGATAACCTGAAGGTGGATTATTAGTCATAGATGCAGTTGGATGGCGGTCTATGTATTATGTTGTATTGCCCAATCAAGTCTCAAAGGAGTCAAGATGATTAGTATATGCATGTATTGCTTTCTCGGTGTTTGTCAATTGCCCCACTGTAATTTGTTCACCCAGCATGTTATCTATCTAAGGAGAGCCACCTCTAGTGAACTATGGATCCCAGTCCTTTGTCTTTACATACAATCTATAAACTTTTTCTGCTTTGTGTTTACTTGATGCAAACTTTTACTTCTTTCCATTCGATACGTTTATCCTTTGTTTTCCGCAAAACACGGTGAGATTGACAACCTCATCGCAAGTTGGGGACAAAGTTATGTGGTTGTGTTGTGCATGTCTCCATGTTGCTACTAGCACCGGTAGTGTGCCCTGCCAAAGCTCAGCTAGTAACACCTTTGGGGTGTTTCCTTGCTCCTACTGGTTCGATTAAACCTTGGTTTCATAACTGAGGGAAAACTTACTGCTGTGCTCATCATACCTTCCTCTTGGGGTTCCCAACGAGCTCTACATTGAAAGTCGAGTGCATCAATAGGCCATAGACTCTGGGAGTTTTTAACTCGCTGGTGCAATGTGCGCAACTCCTGTGAATGGGTGATTGAGTCACAGGCTATTGCATGGTTCGTCCAAGAATATAGGTATGTGAGTATGTTGTGGCAGAGGTTACAAAGGGATATGCCAACTACGTTGGCTGAAACAATCCGGATTGCTGACTCGTATGCATTGGGTGATTCGACCCAACCTCGGCTGATGTCAAATGAATCAAATGAAGAGTATTACCCCCGAGATGGTGCCAAAGTATCCCGACGCAATGATTTTCGGGGTAAGAGGAGAGATGATATACCGGATTACTGGTACAACTCGCAACAAGTTGCAGCAGTGGATCAGGATCAGCCCAATGCTAGCGCTAGCTAGCGTCAGAAAACTGGAGGACAACAATGGACACAAAAGAGTGAGGGCAAAACGCCTTGGATGCTAGAACAGAAGAAAGAGTGGCAAAAAAGAAAAGATAGACCAAGATATACATACGAATCTATGTTGGATCGGCCGTGCAAGTTCCATACGCCGAATCCGAGCAACCCAACAAACCACACAACTCGGCAATGTTAGTGGATGAAAAAGATAGAGAAAAGTGGCTCAGGGAATGCTCAGGCACCTCGCACGATGCACCTCGGTAGCAAGAACTTACTGGGGAAAATGGATAGCAATTGATGCTTCCACCACCTCCGCCAAGGTATGAAAACTAGGACAGGAGGGATGCAATGCATCAGGTGGAAAATCAACACCATCAGAACCAAAGGTACTCCGGCAATGACGGGAGAAATGAATATAGAGAACATTACTAGAGTTACTGTGTGTTCACCACCGAGGAAACTGATAGGAAGAGCTTGCAACACCGACATATGGAGGTGAATGCGGTCATGCTAGCGGTGACGAGGTATATGCCTTGGACGGATCAGGAGATCACATGGAGTATCAAGGATCACCCCAAGCTTATGCCGAGTCCTGGATCATATGTACTAGTGTTGGACCCGACATTCATTGGGCCGAATATCAACATAAGATTCTCCAAGGTGCTGATTGACAATGGGAGTAGCATCAACATTATGTACAAGGACACAATGCAAAAGTTGGGAATATCGGAGAACATGCTCCAAGCAACGAAGACAACTTTCCATGGCATTATGCCTGGTATCTCATGCGAGCCCATTGGCAAAGTCTGGATTGATGTGTTGTTCGGCACAAGGGAAAACTACTGGACTGAGAATTTGGAGTTTAAAGTTGTGAACTTGGAATGCGTGTATCATGCGTTACTCGGTAGGCCTACTCTCGACAAGTTTATGGCGAGTACCCACATTAGTTCCTTGAAAATGAAAATGCCTAGGCCAAATAGGGTGATCACCATAACTGGAGACTTCAGGCGCATCAATAGGGTGATCACCAAATAGGCCAAATAGAATGTGCTTTGGCCGGGTTAAACCTAGCCGAGTCACTTGTGATTGCACAAGAGAAAAGAAGAATCCAGGAGGTGGCGACATTGGCTTAGTCCGTGTAGGTTCATATGCCGGCTCTGAGTAACCCGCATGGCAGTGTTTCGTTTCAAGCAGCAAAGTATACAAAGAAGGTGCCTATTGATGATCAATTTCCGGAGCACACCATCACTATTGGTGCCGGGCTTCGCGACAAATAGGAAAGCGAGCTCGTCAGCTTCCTCCATGAAAATCGGGATATCTTTGCTTGGTTCACACATGATCTGCAAGGTGTGCCGAGGGAGTTGGCCGAGAACTCTTTACATGTGAGACCCAGGGCTAAGCCGGTGAAGCAACCTCTCTGCCGCTTCACCGAAGACATGAGAAAGATCATTGGTGACAAGTTGGCTCGGCTCCTTGCAACCAGGTTCATAATGGAAGTGTTGTATCTAGATTGGATGTCTAATCTGGTGCTTGTGGAGAAGAAGAAGGACGATCCGAATGTGGAAGTGGTATGGCGAATGTGTATCGATTACACGAACTTGAATAAGGTGTGTCCAAAAGATCCATTTCCAGTGCCAAGGATAGATCATGTCATAGATTCAACTACTGTGTGTGAGTTGTTATCATTCATAGATGCATATTCTAGTTTCCACCAGATACCATTGAACCCAAATGATCAAATAAAGACTGCATTTATCACCCCATATGGGGATTATTGCTACAAGACTATGCCATTTGGTTTACGTAATGTAGGAGCAACGCACCAAAGATGTATGCAAAAATGTCTACACGGTCAGATTGGCAGAAATGTCCAAGTATATGTAGACGATGTGGTGATAACGACTAAGGAAAGCAAAACGCTCCTAGATGATATCCGGCAGACATTCGTGAACCTCAGGAGGTTCCGAATGAAGCTTAACCCGGAGAAGTGCACCTTTGGTGTCCTAGCGGGAAAGTTACTCGGTTTCCTCGTATCCAGCCGAGATATCGAAGCTAACCCGACTAGATCCGGGATCGAGAAAATGGAATTGCCGAAGTTCCTTAATGATGTCCAAAAATTCACTCGATGCCTAGCATCGCTAAGTCGGTTTGTATGTCGACTGGGAGAAAAGCCATTGCCTCTCTATCAGCTAATGAAAAAATCTGATAAATTTGTGTGGACACCACAATAATACAATGCGTTTCGTGAGCTCAAAAAGATGCTAGCCTATGCACCCGTGTTATCTTCGCCACTATCCAAAGAGCCAATGTTGGTCTATATAGCAGCGACCAACCGAGTCGTAAGTGCTGTGATAGTGGTGGAGCGCGACGAGGAAGGTAAGTCGATGTAGAGGCCTGTATATTACCTAAGCAAAGTGTTGTCTACCTCGAAGCAAAATTACCCTCATTATCAAAAGATGGCATAGGGCGACTATATGGCGGCCAAGAATCTTAAGCACTACTTTGAAGAACACCCTGTGAAGGTGATATGTGAAGCGCCTATATCTAAGATAATGAGCAATAAGGACACAAGTGGCTGAATTGCAAAATGGGCGATACAACTAGATCCTTATGCACCACAATATGATAGAAGAGACGCAATCAAGTCTCAAGCTATAGCTGATTTTTTGTTGATTGGGCCAAGATGCAGTACGAACCACCTTTGCCAGATCTGAATTACTGGAGGATGTACTTTGATGGATCGAAGTTGAAGGACGGATTAGGTGCCGGGGTAGTCCTTACCTCGCCCAAGAAACACCAGTTGAGATATGTACTACAGATCCACTTTCGTGCATCAAACAATGTGGCCGAGTATGAAGCGCTCGGGCATGGCTTAAAGGTGGAAAAAGAGATTGGCATACATCAGATTGAATGTTTTGGATATTCGGATTTGGTGATACACCAAGTTTCTGGCCATTGGGATGCTCTGGATGCAAACATGGCTCTTTATAGGTTTCACATCCAAAAGATATGTGGGTACTTTGAGGGATGTGAATTCCATCATGTGCCTAGAGCTGACAATGAAGCAGCCGACGTGTTATCTAAACTGGGCTCATCTCGGCAAGCTATCCCGCCAGGAGTTTCCTTGGAGCATCTAAGAAAACCATCCATCACCCCCTCACTAGAATATGAATCAATGTATATCCTGACAAACCCCAGATCAGGAGCTGCACCAATGGACATTGACTGAGGGAATACCTTAGCAAACCCGGGGACTGCCTCGGTAAACCCGGGGACTGCATCGCAGAACCCGGGGATTGTTCAGGTTGATCCGGCGGGAGTTATGTCGATAGATGCCATGGAAATTGATGAAGTACTTTTGTCGGTCCGTACTATGCCGACATGGGCAAGGCCAATATTTGAGTTCTTAAAGGATGGAACTTTGCCGAATGATGAGGTACTCTCAAGGCAAGTGCAAAGAAGATCCAAGGCATACACCATAATCAATGCCGAACTATACAAGAGAAGTGTCACAAGTGTCCTGCAACAATGTGTTGACCCAGAAGAAGGGCTATACTTCCTCCGAGATATCCATTAGGGGGAATGTGGTCATCACGCCTCGTCCAGGGCCTTAGTAGAAAAAGCTTTTCGGCATGGTACTGGCCAAGCGGCTTGTAGCAAGCCAAAAAACTAGTGAGTAAGTGTAATGACTGTCAGAGATACGCCACCAAAACACATATGCCAATGTTGGAGCTCAAAACTATACCAATCACTTGGACATTTGCTATGTGGTGCCTAGATATGGTGGGACCATTTAAGCCGGCTAAGGGAAACATGACTCACATCTTAGTCATGGTGGACAAGTTTACAAAGTGGATTGAAGTAAATCCAATAAGAAAATGTGATGGAGCTACTACCGTGACGTGCCTCAAAGACATCATTTTGAGATACGGCTATCCACACAGCATCATAACAGAGAATGGCACTAACTTCGCCGAAGGAGAATTTTCCCGATTTTGCCGGGATAAGTAGATCCGGCTAGATGTTGCATCAGTATCCCACCCCGCATCGAACGAACAAGTGGAAAGATCTAACAGACTAGTTCTGTCCGGGATAAAACCCCGGCTCATTGATCCGCTGTAAAGATCAGTGGGGTCCTGGATAGAAGAACTACCAATAGTATTATGGAGCTTAAGAACAACTCTGAATCGATCAACATGCTATACGCCATTCTTTCTGGTATATGGGGCAGAAGCTGTACTACCAGCCGACATAGAGCATGATTCGCCTAGGATCACCCAATACACAGAAGCCGGAGTGCAAGAAGCCCGGCAAAATGATGTTGATCTCCTGGAAGAAGCGAGAGTATTGGCATTGTCCAGATCCGCCATTTATCACCAAAATCTCCGATGCTATCATAGCCAAAAAGTAAACCCCCCGAGTCTTCCATGAAGGAGATCTAGTACTTTGGCTAGTGCAGCGCACTGCCGGCATGCATAAGTTATCCCCCCATGGGAAGGGCCATTCATTGTAAGCAAAGCACTGCACAATGATGCCTATTACCTCATTGATGCACAGCTATAGGAGAAGAACAAGGAGGACATGTCCTATGAGGAATCAAAGCGTCTATGGAATGTAGCTCTACTTCGTCTGTTTTACACTTAGCAGAAAGTGTATGTATCTCAAACTCTCATATGTCGGCCTGTATGTCGGCAATGAACTTATCAATGAAATTTCGGCACCCCCGGCAGAAACTCGGGGACTACCCTAATAATAATTGTCTTTTCTACATTTACTTTTTTATACGCCGTCTAGCTTAAATTACTAACACCTTGGCTAGATTAGTAATGTGTAGGCACCAAAAGCTAACTCTTCGACTTGTTGTTGTCCAACACTAATTGGCTTCATGGCAAGCAAGACAACAAGTTTCGAATTGCTAAAGCACATGAAAAATGACTAAGAAAAGTAACGTGATCGAGCTGACGTTTGTTTTCGGACTAACCCCTGTATTTACTGTTCTTCTGTTATGTTGAATTATTTTGAGCTAATCCTAAAGTTTCAAGTATTGTTAAGTCAATTTTGTGAACCTCGGACTCGTAATTCAAACACCGAATCAAGGTAGACGTGAGTCAAATCATGAAATTGGGGGAACAAGAAAATGAAACTCGGGGACTTCGCCCAAGTTAATCTGACATAGAACCCTAAAGATGTAGCAGAATAACAAGTTGTTTTATACATATGCACCCGGCATACCGGGGATTTAACAAATTTTGAAGTTTTTTTGCTTAAGGAGCCGCAGCAGCCGAACTATCGGTAGCAGGTGGAGGCAAGTTGTCCTTAGTGTTGGGAACCTCAGTTTCAGCCTCGTCATCCGGATTAGCTTCGACATCCTCAACTTCCTCGGCTTCCTCGGAGTAATCCAAAACTTCCTACTCTTCACCGTTCGAGCCATCTTTGACATATGCATCATCGACAACTTCGAGGAAACTCGGCACCTCATTCCATTGATGGTAATGGGCCTACTGAATGAGGTCATAAGCACGAGCTTGGTGTTGGGCGATGCAGGACGGATTAGTGGTCCATTTGGATCCGGTGCACATGCGGCTGAGAACCTCTAGGTCCAAATCTTCATACCAAGATATATAGCACAAAGCTTAAAGATGTGTCAGCTCTAGCACATTGATACGTCGTATACGTATCTATAATTTTTGATGTTCCATGCTTGTTTTATATCTACTTTCTTATGTTTTGTCCACACTTTGGAGTATTTTTACACATTTTCTAGAACTAAACTATTAACAAGATGCCACAGTGCCAGTTGCCTGTTTTCTGCTGTTTTGGTTTTAGAAAAGCTAGTAAGGAAATATTCTCGGAATTGGACTGGACAAAAGCCAAAGTCAATATTTTACCCGAAGCAACACGAAGTCCAGAGGGGAGACAAAATGGTGCACCAGGGAGGCCACACTTGGTGGCGGCGCGGCCTGGGGGGGCGCCACCAGGGGTATGGGCCCCCTGGTACTCCACCGAGCTTGCCCTTCTGCCTATAAAAGCCTCCGGGGACAAAAACCCTAAGGACCCGAATTTTTTCCATGAAAGAGTCTGTAGCCGCCGCCATCTCCATCCCTAGACCGGGAGGGATCTGAAGCTCTTCCTGGCACCCTACCGGAGGGGAGAGATCACCCTAGAGGCCTTCTTCATCACCATGATTGCCTCCAGTGTGATGCGTGAGTAGTTCATCCCTGGACTACGGGTCCATGTAGTAGCTAGATGGTTGGTTCTCCTCCTTTGTGCTATCATGTTTAGATCTTGTGAGCTCCGTTCATGATCAAGATCATCTATTTGTAATCTTACATGTTGTGTTTGCGGGGATCCGATGGATATTGAGATGCTATTTCAGATTGATTATTGATTCTATCATGTCTATGCTATTTGTGATCTTGCATGCTTTCCGTTGTTAGTAACTATCTTGGCCAAGTAGATGCTAGCAACTCCAAGAGAGAGTATTTATGCTCGATAGTGGGTTCATGCCTCTAGTAATTTGGGAAGTGACAGGAATCTCTAAGGTACTAGATGTGCTGTTGCTACTAGGGAGAAAACAGCAATCCTTTGTCCATGGGACAATCGTATTGTTTACTTTACACACTTTTCTTAATGCAATTATCTGTTGCTTGCAACTTAATACTAGAGGGGGTTCGGATGATAACCTGAAGGTGGATTATTAGTCATAGATGCAGTTGCATTACGGTCTATGTATAATGTTGTAATGCCCAATCAAATATCACAGGAGTCAAGATGATTAGTGTATGCATGTATGCTTTCTTGGTGTCTGTTAATTGCCCCGCTGTAATTTGTTCACCGAACATGTCATCTATCTTAAGGAGAATCACCTCTAGTGAACTATGGATCCTGGTCCATTCTTTTACCATCAATCTACCATCTACTATTTACTATTTACTATTTACTTTATGCAAACAATTATTATCTTCCACACAATACGTTTAATCCTTTGTTTTCAGCAAAACCGGTGAGATTGACAACCTCACTATAAGTTGGGGCAAAGTTCTATGGTTGTGTTGTGCAGTATTCCAAGTTGGAAACAACACCTTGGAGTTGTTTCCTTGCTCCTACTAGTTCGATAACCTTGGTTTGATAACTGAGGGAAAACTTGCTGCTGTGCTCATCATACCTTCCTCTTGGGGTTCCCCAACGAGCTCGATATATTTTGAGCCATCACACGTGCAGTAGATTCCCTCCACAGATTCATCTGAGTCTCGCTCTCCATAAATTTTGCAATCAATTGGGTGGGACCATTGGGAGCAGGCTCTATGGGCCAAAGGACATTGAATACCCGAATAGCAGCATTCATGAGGTCCACTCCAAAGTCCTTCATAGGTTTCACCGAGATGCGAGGCTCACCAAGGTGTCCTCCATGTCATAAGGAATTGGTTCGGTGGAAGAATCAACCGGAGTACCTCTCTTCAAGCGAAACTTGGCAACAACAGTGGCAGCACAGGGGATGGACTCCGGAAAGTGACCTGAAGACGAGAGATCTTCGATAAATCAAGAGGAGAACAAAACCCGGGGAAAGAAATGTCGGCAAGGAGGAGAAACTCACGAGAGATAAAGCTATTAATCCGAGTCAACTCCATGAGCCAGGCAACGTTCCTCTTCTTAACTTCTTCATATTAGGTGTTCACCGCATCATATTTGATTTCGGGGTACTTTAGCATATCTTGGCTTTTATCAAGAGCGGTCTATGGACGATCCTTTTCCTCAGTGAAGGCCTGATCAACTTTATCCAGCTCATCTTTCTAATGGCTTTTCAGTTTTCAATCTCGGCATTAAGCCGAGTAATATCATCATCTTTCTCTTTCAACTTTCCCTGCTTGTTCGAGGAAATGAAGCATCACATCAGGTAGGGGCACACTATCCTGAAGAGACACTGTAACAAAAAATTTACCCGACAGAGCCGAGGTACAATTATCTGCAGAGTCAAAGTAAAAGGGACAAAAGATAAAGAGTGAAGGAAACTTACCTTTCATCTCAGCCAGTTTTTTCCTCAGCGCCTTGTTTTCAGTTTCAACTTCAGCTGCACAAATTCGAGTCACAAAGTTATTTCAGCAAGCTTATGATGAAGGGAAGTGAAAGTGAGAATGGGAAAGAAAAAATTCTTACTTTTCTTCTTCACCTAAGGATAGTAAGGCCTTATGCTTTGCGCAAAGCTCTTTGTGGGAGTCCAAAATCCACTGAAACTCAATGGTCCGGTAGTTGGTGGTGATCTGAAAAGGAAATTGTTAGTTCATGCATCATAAGGAATATTTGAAGTTACTCAGATCCGGGCCAAGTGGAACTTAACCCGGCTCTAGGCGAGTGAAGATTTGAGGTTACTCAGATCTGGGCCAAGTGGAACTTAAACTGGCTCTAGGTGAGTGAATATTTGAAGTTACTCAGATTCGGGCCAAGTGGAACTTAACCCGGCTCTAGGTGAGTGAATAATCGAATCTACTCACATCCGGGCCAAGTGGAACTTAACCCGGCTCTAGGTGAGTGAATATTTGAAGTTACTCAGATCTGGGCCAAGTGGAACTTAACCCGGCTCTAGGT
Source organism: Avena insularis (assembly GCA_023614405.1). Classification (NCBI taxonomy): domain Eukaryota; kingdom Viridiplantae; phylum Streptophyta; class Magnoliopsida; order Poales; family Poaceae; genus Avena; species Avena insularis. The sequence goes on from CM042696.1 coordinate 163,998,918, forward strand.
GAGTGAATATTTGAATCTACTAAGATCCGGGCCAAGTGGAACTTAACCCGGCTCTAGGTGAGTGGATATTTGAATTTACTTAGATCCGGCCCAAGTGGAACTTAACCTGGCTCTAGGTGAGTGAATATTTAAAGATTACTCAGATCTGGGCCAAGTGGAACTTAACTCGGCTCTAGGTAAGTGAATATTTGAATCTACTCAAAACCCGGGCCAAGTGGAACTTAACCTGGCTCTAGGTGAGTGAGGATTTGAATCTACTTAGATCCGGGCTAAGTGGAACTGAACCCAGCTCTAGGTGAGTGGATATTTGAAACTACTAAGGAATTATACTAGTTTTCTAAGAGCATCCGGCTGAGTAATAAGTTACTACCCCGAAGGCTCGGGGACTAGAGGATATATCTATGTGTAATTACACATAAGTAAAGGGCACGGCGGAAATATTTACCTCCATCATCTTGCTGGCAAGGCCAATAGCTTTGGTAGCTGTGTTCATCTCTGCACCAATCTCGGCAGGATCGAACTTTAACGGATTACCGGAATTGACGTCGACATATTCAACATTATTCTAGTTATCCGCATGTTCGGTGACTGAGCCATAGCTCTCCCTGCTGAGAGTCCGAGCCACGACCAAGCCCTTGGCGTGAGCAGTTTTACGAGAAGTTTGAGCTGCGGCTAGGCTCATATGCAGAGCAAATTGTTTATCAGGGGCAGAGCCAGAAGAATCGCCGGAGGCAGCTCTCCCCCTTTGCAGCATAGATCCTAAGGTGTGCTGCCAGACCCGGCCGTTGTTCCCTTGGCTGTGGCTTTGGCTACCTTAGTCGTGGGGTTGACCTTGGATACGTCGGAGGCTTTCTTGGTGGCTAGCTTGGCTTGCTATTGAGCTGAAGATTGTGCTCTGGCCGATGACGCTGACACGGAAGATGTTGGTGCAGGTGACTTGGCTTTGGTCTTGTATTCTCGCCGAGTTTATGCAGACTCGGACGAGGCAGGAGGACCTTGTGTAGAAGGACTTGAAGTTGGAGCTGGGGCTGGTTCAGATTGAGTTTGGTTTGGTACCGGAGTCACCGGCACCTCGGAAGAAACTTTCTTGGCATCGATGTTGCTGGCACCTTCATCAATGAGTTGCTGCTGAGCAGAAGAGGCACTGGGTTGTTCAGGCATAGTCACGTCCTTGGGGGCACCATCTCCACCTGTGTTGACATTGCCTTCCTCCCGCCGAGATAGGCTGAGATTCCGCGCAACAGAGCTCTGCCAAATTGGGCTCAAGGTAGGAGTGTCCTCGTGGTGAGGAGAAGAGGGATCAACCCGAATAGGTGAGTCTATGCTCGAGCCGCTCTGGGAGATTTCCTTGGGGGACCTACTAAGTCAGAAAAAAGAAGAAAACCAAGTTAAAACAGAAAGAGAGAAACAAGAAATACATAAAGACAGTGCTATGTTATTCAAAAGACGAGAAAGGGAAAGAAGAGCTTACTCGGAAGAAGTAGGTGGTTCTTTGGGCTTTGGCGCTCTCCAAACTGTGGCCTTGGTAGCATGTTTGCTAGTGTCTTTGTTGCCGGATTTCTTCAATCTTTTTCCCAGTCCGGGGCAACTCGGTTGAAGGAGCCGAAGTTGTGGCCCGCTTCTTCACCGGGGCAGGGACAGGTTCGCCCATGGCAAGAGCTGGATTGGTGTGGACCTGACCGGCCAGGTTAGCTGGAGCCGAATCAACCAAAGCATATGAGATGGGCACCGGATCAATTACCTCAAGAACTTCACAATCATCATCATCCTCATCGTCATCCGGCCAATCCCTTAAGGCATAGGTCTTACTAGAGGATCGCTTGTGGCCATCTGGAACAGGCAAGAACATCTCGGGGTCCGGCTCTTCCGTGTTTGAGGTATCGTGGTCCTTCCCCCACTTAAGAAACGTCTGAAAGAACAAGGCAAACATATCAAGCAAATGATGCGATCTGACATAAAAGGTAATACAGAAAGAAAGTCAGATAAAAGATATACATGGGAGTTGGATTATCTCAGCTGAAGTTCTCAAGCCTCCATTCCCAATCTTTGGTCATGTCCGACGTTATCTTGAAAATGGCCTTAACCCAACAGAAAATCTGAGCATTAGAGAGCTTGAATGATGAAGTCTGGTTGGGGTCGAGGTGGCCACTCATATGGCAAAGCTTATGTGTGTGCTGCTGCAGTGGAGAGATGCGATTACGGATAAAGGTGATCATTATATCTTCGTCGTAGAACCCCAACAGATTTAGCTCCTTGATACGCTTCTCCACCAACGAAACCAAGGTGCCGGATTGCCTCGGGATCCGAACCCAAAGGTTCCTCTCAGGAACACCGAGAACAAAGGGAGGCAGCCGAATCTTGTCCTCCTCGGTATCGTTCTTCATGTAGAAGAACGTCCTGGCCCATCCCTTGCAGGACTCTAAACCGGTGACTCGGGGGAAGACAGAGTTTTTCCAGGGTGAGATGGAAGCCACCCCGCACTGAGTCAGAGATTTATCGGCAGGGTGAACCTCTAGATCCAGGACGACATTGGCCCTAAATACAAAGAATTTGTACTAGATGTGTATAGTGGGACAAAGTCCGAGATACCCCTCAACCCCGGAGGCAAAATCCCAAAGAGAAGTGATGGCGTTAGCCGAAAGATGGTGAGGTTGGAGACCAAAAGTGGTGATGAATTCATGAAAGAAATCACTAATGGGTTATCCGAACCCGCGTTGGAAGTGGGAAAGGAAAAAACATACTCACCCGGATTTGGACAGGGAGTAATCTCCTCGCAAGGTAGGGGACAACTTACTCCGGCCGGGATGCAGCGGGTCCGGGTCAGCAAATCGATGTCATCTTCGTAGACCCAGGAACCGGCCCAGGCGCCGCGCTCGTGAGCATTGTCGCCCTCTTCGTGCTCGTCGATGGTGAAAAGATCCTGAGGCATCTCCAGATCCTCGCCCTCGAATCCAATCTAAAGAGGGGGGAGAGGTTTAGATTGGCAAGGACCCATGGCGGACTATGAGCGGCAGAGCATCAGCGTAGCAGCGGTGGAGTAAGCGATGAAGAAGCAAGGCGGCCATGTGTGGACGATGACGTAAGAAGAACAAAAAGCACGAAGAGGCAGAGGCGCGTGTGAACGGGGGAAATGGCCAAGGGGTCTCCCTCACCCCCCTATTTAACCACGCCCCTAAGTGGGGTAGTGGGATCGTGTTGTGCGGCGGGCCACACGGTGTGTCTGTGTATCTGCCGGATCAACCAATCAACAACAAGCCACAGGAAGGACCACACAGCACAGAGGATCGCGAGACGCGATGTGGTGTTGCGGTTATCGAAGAGGCACCCACGACGTGACATTCGTAGCAGATTCCTGACAACATGCACAGTAACTGGCGCGGTAACTGGCGCATGCCCTTAAAATTAGGCAAAGTAATGATTACCCTCCACGTAGGACATGGGGAAGCGTACACGAAAAGGAAGGAATATAAGTGGGTAACCCGGATACAGGAGAATAACCCAGCCAACGAGGAATAACTCGGAATGAGCCAAGGGAAGTCAAGGAAAATTAAGTCTATAGTGAAAAGGCCGAGTCACTGAGTAACTCGGCAAGAGGAACAAAGAACTTAGCGGGTTGAACCTGTTGTGGCCTTATCAGCTGAAGTTGCTAAGACCGCACCAGCTTTGGGGACTAATGTTGGGGGGATAACCCCGGGTAGGGTAAAGCCGGGGTATAATAGCCATGATAGCCGAGGTACGGCAAGGTGAAAGCGGAAGCTGGCCGAGTCACTGATACGTCGTAAATGTATCTATAATTTTTGATTTTCCATGCTTGTTTAGTATCTACTTTCTTATGTTTTGCCCACACTTTGAGGTATTTTTATGCATTTTCTAGAACTAAACTATTAACAAGATGCCACAGTGCCAGTTGCCTGTTTTCTGCTAATTTTGGTTTCAGAAAAACTAGTAAGGAAATATTCTTGGAATTGGACCGGACAAAAGCCAAAGTCAATATTTTACCCGAAGCAACATGGAGTCCGGAGGAGAGACGAAGAGGGTTCACGAGGCGGCCACACCCTAGGGTGGCGTGGCCAGCCCTAGGTGCGCCACCACCTGGTGTGGGACCCTCGAGGCTCCATCGACCTTGCCCTTCCGCCTATAAAGACCCCTCGGGACGAAAACCCTAAAACCCAATCAAAGACCCAATCAGAAATCCATGGAAGAGTTTGTAGCCGCCGCCATCTCAATCCCCAGATCGGGGGGATCCGAAGCTCTTCCCAGCACCCTGCCGGAGGGGAGAATCACCCTGGAGGCCTTCTTCATCACCATGACTGCCTCCGGTGTGATGCGTGAGTAGTTCATCTCTAGACTACAGGTCCATATAGTAGCTAGATGGTTGGTTCTTCTCCTTTGTGCTATCATGTTTATATCTTGTGAGCTCCGTTCATGATCAAGATCATCTATTTGTAATCTTACATGTTGTGTTTGTGGGGATCCGATGGATATTGAGATGCTATTTCAGATTGATTATTGATTCTATCATGACTTTGTTATTTGTGATCTTGCATTCTTTCTGTTGTTAGTAGCCATCTTGGCCAAGTAGATGCTAGCAACTCCAAGAGAGAGTATTTATGCTCGATAGTGGGTTCATGCCTCTAGTAATCTGGGGAAGTGACAGGAATCTCTAAGGTAGTAGATGTGTTGTTGCTACTAGGGAGAAAAAATCAATCCTTTGTCCATGGGACACTCATATTGTTTACTTTACACACTTTGCTTAATGCAATTATATGTTGCTTGTAACTTAATACTTGAGGGGGTTCGGATGATAACATGAAGGTGGATTATTAGTCATAGATGCAGTTGGATTACGGTCTATGTATAATGTTGTAATGCCCAATCAAATCTCATAGGAGTCAAGATGATTAGTATATGCATGTATGATTTCTTGGTGTCTGTTAATTTCCCCGCTTGAATTTGTTCACCGAACATGTCATCTATCTTAAGGACAATCACCTCTAGTGAACTATGGACCCCGGTCCATGCTTTTATCATTGATATACCATCTACTGTTACTATTTACTATTTACTTTCTACAAGCAATTACTATCTTCCACACAATACTTTTAATCCTTTGTTTCAAGCAAAACTGGTGAGATTGACAACCTCACTTTAAGTTGGGGCAAAGTTCTGTGGTTGTGTTGTTCAGGATTCCAAGTTGGTGACAACACCTTGGGGTTGTTTCCTTGATCCTACTAGTTCGATAACCTTGGTTTCATAACTGAGGGAAACTTGCTGTTGTGCTCATCATACCTTCCTCTTTGGGTTCCCAACGAGCTCAAAAGTATCCAGAGCCATCAAGCCTTTTCTGGCGCCGTTGCCGGGGAGTCAAGGACAGCTTCACAAGGGGAGTCTTTCACAACCAATCTCTTTACTTTGTTTTTTGTTTTGCTTTGTTAGCTTGTTCCTTTTATCAAAAACACACAAAAATAGTTGTACTAGTTTGCTTCTTTTTATTAAAAACACAAAAAAATGACTACCCTTGAAAACACTAAGTTGTGTGACTTCACCAGCACCAACAACAATGATTTCATGTGCACACCTATTGCTCCACATGTTCCTGAAGCTACTTTCTTGGAAATTAAACCTTCTTTGCTCAATCTTGTTACGAAAGAACAATTCTCTGGTGTTGGTACTGAAGATGTTGCTGCTCCTCTTAATAACTTTGTTGAACTCTACGAGATGCAAAAGCATAGGGATATAGATGGAGATATTATTAAGCTTAAATTGTTTCCTTTCTCTTTGAGAGGAAAAGCTAAAGAATGGTTGCTATCCCTAACTAGAAATAGTATTGATTCATGGACTAAATGCAAAGATGCTCTCATTGGAAAATACTATCCTCCTGCTAAGATTATATCTATGAGAAGTTAAATAATGAAATTCAAAAAAATTGATAATGAAACATGTTGCTCAAGCTTGGGAAAGAATGAAATCTTTGGTAAAAAAATTGTCCCACTCATGGACTGACTGCTTGGATGATTATCCAAACCTTTTATGCAGGACTAGATTATTCTTCAAGAAATCTGCTGGATTCTACTACTGGAGGTACCTTTATGACCATTACTTTGGGTGCTGCAACAAAGCTCCTTGATAATATGATGGTTAACTATTCTGAATGGCACACTGAGAGAGCTCCATAAGGTAAGTAGGTAAATTCTGAAGAAACCTCTTCCTTGAGTGATGAAATTGATGTTATTATGTCTATGCTTGTTAATGGAAAAGCTCATATTGATCCAAATCATGTTCCCTTAGCCTCTTTGGTTGCTCAAGAAGAGCAGGTAGAAGTGAACTTCAATAGAAATAATAATTTTAACAATAATGCCTATAGGAATAATTTTGTTAATAATAATTATAGGCCATATCCTCCTAATAATACTAATGGTTATTATGATAAGTCTGGAATGCCTAGTGAAGCAAGAATTTTAGAAGTTGAAAGAGCCACTAAAAACTTCATGCAAATAGAATATGAACGGAATAAGTTATTTACTAAAACCATGGAAGAACAATCTGCTATTTCGAAAAATATTAGTCATCAACTTGAGAGTTTAAATAGGGAAATTCCTAGTTTGCAATCCAAACTTTCGAATGCTGAAAAAAATATCATCTTTGTCGGAAGAACAATCCTATTTGATTAACAAAATGGCTGCTAAACCTGAAACCATGGAAAACCCTTTTGCTGCTACTAATGCCATACAAGTTAGAATTGATGAAAATGTTAGATTGTTAGCTGAATTGCATGCTAAGTGGGAAAGAGAAGATGAAATTGCTATAAATAGTAGTATTTGTACTATCACCACCACTAATGTTGATACTAGCAAACCACATGAAGTCCCCATTAATATGGAAGACAATAGTTCTACTTCCTTGGATGATAATTATGATTTTGATATTGATGGTTGCAATATTTCTGAAGTAATTAAGTTCCTACAAAAGCTTGCTAAAAGTCCTAATGCTAGTGCTATGAATATGGCCTTTACAAAACACATTACTGATGCTCTCATAAAAATTAAAGAAGAAAAATTGAAACATAAGGCTTCTATTCCTATGAAATTAGAAGATGGTTGGGAACCCATCATTAATATAAAAGTGAATGATTTTGATTTAAAAGCTTTACGTGATCTGGGTGTTAGTGTTTTTATTATGCCTAGAAAGATTTATGAAATGCTTGATTTGCCACCTTTAGGAGATTGTTATTTAGATGTCCAACTTGATGATAATGCTAAAAAGAAACTCATGGGGAGTATTAATGATGTTCTTATTATGGTTAACAATACCTATGTCCCTGTTGATTTCTATGTTTTGGATGTTGAATGCAATGCTTCTTGTCCTATTATTTTGGGAAGACCTGTTCTTAGAATTATTGGTGCCATTATTGACATGAAGGAAGGTACCATTAAATATCAATTACCACTAAAAAAAGGTATAGAACACTTCCCTAATAAGAGAGATAATATTCCTTTTGCCTCTCCTATTAAAACAAAATTTGCTCTTAATGCTTCTTCATTTGAGAATACTTGAATCTTGCTTCTTATGCCTAGCTCAAAGGCGTTAAAGAAAAACACTTATTGGGAGATAACCCAAATTTTTAGTTAGTAAGTTTTTCTTAAGTCTTGGAAGTTATTACCTCTGTAATAACTGATCCTTATCCTTTTTGTGTGGTTTTTGTGCCAAGAATAACCTCTAATGAGAGAGAAGTAATGCTTGGGAAAGTTGCTGTCCCGAGACAGATTTTTGTGCTCCACTGTAAAAATTCGTGAAAAATCTCTGTACGTCGGAATGAGCTGTAATTTTTTTTGCTTCTGCCCCTGGTTGTTATCTAACTTTCGTTAGTTTAACACTTTTCTATTTGAGCAATAGAAGGTCTTCAAAAATATCAGTTTTTACCTGCTGGTCTGTTTTGGCAGATTTCTGCCATTATTTGCATTTGCCTCTTAATCTCTTTCTCTTTGATCATTTGAGATTTTAGAAGAAATTGCTACAATAGCTTGTGTTCTAATGGAAGTTTTACTTGTGATGAAACTAAACCATAGGACCAATTATCTTGAATACACTAATGTTGCTAATGAAGATTGTGTGAAGTTTTGTATGAAGGATATTTTAAAGTGTAGGGAAGAATAATGTGATGAGATGAAGTATGGACAAAAGATCAAACTTGGGGATGCCACCCATGTCACCCCAAGAAATATTCAAGAAATGCAAGCGTCAAAGCTTGGGGATTCCCAAGGCATCCCCTTCTTCATCAATAAAAATCTCAGGTTTTCTTCCAAACACTTCATTTTTATTGTTTCATGCACAATTCTGTTGTTCTTGGAGGGTCTTTGTTTTGTTTTTAGTTTTTTTCTTGGTTTGCTTAAATAAATTGGTTGGACCCCCACATTCATACATAGTTTCAAATAAGTTGATTTGGATTGGAAAAGTGTAGGAAAGTTCATGCTTATAAGTGGTACAAAAGGAGTCTTGTTTTGACTGTGGCCTAGACTTTATCATGTCATGATTGATATTTCTTTGACTTTATGCTTAGTGATTATTGTTGTAGCATGACTTGTTCCAAACAATTGAGATTTCTTAAAGTTCCTTGAAAGAATCATGCGTTGTTTTAGCATTCTAAAGCATAATATTGTGGTATTCTCCTTTGATGCTTTATTTGGGTTGACTTGGTGCATGCTCACACCATGTTAAGACTATCCCAAGTCACCATAGCCTTTATGATCATTTAGTTTTCGACTTGTAATATCACTTTATGCTTTAATTAATAATGTTTTGTCGCTTTGCATGATTATGGCCATTATTGCTCTCTTAGTTGGTCGCTCCCAGTCTTTTGCTAGCCTCCACATGTACCAAGTATGAGTTCCACTCATGCATCCAACTACAAATAAAACCAAGTTATTCCAAAGAGTCCACCATACCTACCTATTAGCATTATTGCTATTCCAAGTATATTCATGTTTTTATTTACCTTCCGAATTAAACTTGTTATGTGAAAATTAGTGATTAAAGCTCTCACAAACTTGATGGCACACTTTACTTTCTTGCACTTAATAAACTTGAACCATTGTGCCCATCTATGTTGCGTATATGCTTGCGCTTTATAAGTTGTGAATTAGCAGAACCATGTTACCATGGGGAACGCTTTCAACATTGCACATTATTTAGTTGATATCATGTTCTTCTGCTTATGGATCTCGACGGTGTGAAATAAAAGGGAAGCTTGTAAGCTCATGGAGTTTGTATATGTGTTAGAGAAATGCATGGGCGGCTAGACTAAGCCATGCCTAATCATGGTGGAAACTTGTAGCATAACCATAGTGAGCAATCTGTGAGGCATCCTTAATAAAAACCTATGCAAATAGCAAATAAAAAGATCGTTGAGATGCTCATTGTCTGTTACCTTGTCATTTTGATATGGGATAGCTCCTGTATCATGGGGCAAGGGGTACCCCGTTGGCGGTTCTCTATGATACAGACGAACTTACAATGACAAGAACTTACTCGTGACTAAAGTTGAGTAGCATGAGGTCCGGTACTTGTAAGTGAGGGGCATGAGATTTTCAACTTATAACTTGTCAAGCATATCCTCATATTTGTTCACTTTAACCTTAATCACCTAAAGATGCTTATGATAGGGGAAATGACAGCTGAAAGCTAATAAGTACCATAATTTTTGGAAGCTCTTTATGTAACTTGAATCCCTGCTTCCTTCTATGAAGGGCCTTGCTTTTACTTTTATGTTGAGTCTCCATCTTCTATCTTTAAGCACCTATTGAGAGAGCATAGTGGTCATTCTTAGTTTAATGTGCATTGTCCCAAAACTTGTTGATTGATTCATAACTTTGATATTGCTTGTTCTTAAATTATTTGTATCTAGTCACCCTTATGAACTTTGAAGGTGTCCTATGCACTTATGTTTTGCTACACCATGATGGACAAGCTGAATACCATTCTCATTATGCTTTCTATATGTGAAACAAACAAAAGTCTTTCAAAGCATTGTTATTCATGAATCTTTTGTTTGTACCTTTTCATGTTACAACATATTTGCTATGTCTTATTGTTAGAACTATACCTTTCATGCTATGTTGAAGTACTATGATCCCGGCTATCAATGTTATAAATACCTTGATCAAATGGTGCACGTCACCTAAAAAATTATTCTTTTTGTCACTTACCTACTCGAGGACGAGCAGGAGTTATGCTTGGGGATGTTGATACGTCGTAACCGTATCTATAATTTTTGATGTTCCATGCTTGTTTAATATCTACTTTCTTATGTTTTGCCCACACTTTGAGGTATTTTTATGCATTTTCTGGAACTAACCTTTTAACAAGATGCCACAGTGCCAGTTGCCTGTTTTCTGCTGTTTTTGGTCTCAGAAAAGCTAGTAAGGAAATATTCTCGGAATTGGACCGGACAAAAGCCAAAGTCATGATTTTACCCGAAGCAACACGGAGTCCGGAGGGGAGACGAAGAGGGGCCATGAGGCGGACACACCCTAGGATGGCGCGACCAGCCCTAGGCATGCCGCCACCTGGTGTGGGCCCCTCGAGGCTCCACCGACCTTGCCCTTCCGCCTATAAAGACCCCTCGGGACGAAAACCCTAAAGACCCGATCAAAGACCCAATCAGAAATCCACGGAAGAGTCTATAGCTGCCGCCATCTCGATCCCCAGATCGGGGGATCCGAAGCTCTTCCCGACACCCTGCCGGAGGGGAGAATCACCCTAGATGCCTTCTTCATCACCATGACTGCCTCTGGTGTGATGCGTGAGTAGTTCATCTCTAGACTATGGGTCCATGTAGTAGCTAGATGGTTGGTTCTTCTCCTTTGTGCTATCATGTCTAGATCTTGTGAGCTCCGTTCATGATCAAGATCATCTATTTGTAATCTTACATGTTGTGTTTGTGGGGATCCGATGGATATTGAGATGCTATTTCAGATTGATTATTGATTCTATCATGTCTTTGTTATTTGTGATCTTGCATGCTTTCCGTTGGTAGTAGCTATCTTGGCCAAGTAGATGCTAGCAACTCCAAGAGAGAGTATTTATGCTCGATAGTGGGTTCATGCCTCTAGTAATCCGGGGAAGTGACAGGAATCTCTAAGGTACTAGATGTGTTGTTTCTACTAGGGAGAAAACAACAATCCTTTGTCCATGGGATAATCGTATTGTTTACTTTACACACTTTGCTTAATGCAATTATCTGTTGCTTGCAACTTAATAATGGAGGGGGTTTGGATGATAACCTGAAGGTCGATTATTAGTCATCGATGAAGTTGGATTATGGTCTATGTATAATGTTGTAATGCCCAATCAAATCTCATAGAAGTCAAGATGATTAGTATATGAATGTATGATTTCTCGAGTTTGTCAATTTCCCCGCTGTAATTTGTTCACCCAACATGTCATCTATCTTAAGGAGAATCACCTCTAGTGAACTATGGACCCCGGTCCATGATTTTATCATTGATATACCATCTACTGTTACTATTTACTTTATGCAAGCAATTACTATCTTCCACACAATACGTTTAATCCTTTGTTTTCAGCAAAACCGGTGAGATTGACAACCTCACTATAATTTGGGGAAAAGTTATGTGGTTGTGTTGTGAAGGATTCCAAGTTGGTGACAACACCTTGGGGTTGTTTCCTTGCTCCTACTGGTTCGATAACCTTGGTTTCATAACTGAGGGAAACTTGCTGTTGTGCTCATCATACCTTCCTCTTGGGGTTCCCAACGAGCTCAACGTATCCTGAGCCATTAGTCACCTCAAGGCATGCCAACTTATGGTAGACTAGGCCCGAACGAAGTTCATCCAACATTACCTTGGCCGACATAAAACATATGTTGACAACCTCTTTGTAACTTGTTTGCAGGTACCCACAGGCCGAGTTACTAGGCATGAGCTAGGTTACCACTTGGCTTACAAGAGAAGGAAGGAATCTCCTTGGTCAAAGGTTTTATCTCTCCACTGTAGCTGAGCGCAGAGGACAGAGGGGAGGACCATCGAGTATGGGCCAACAAAGGTGATGTTGCCTTTGTCGGATGTCGCCACACCACAGAGGGGCTCAGAGAGGCTTACGCCATGAGTCTAGAGCGGCTTACGAAGGGAAAAAGGAGCGCACCGATTTGCTATTTTGGGAGAAGCATATTTGGAGAATATGCCTTCCACGTGTGCCCTAGCTTGTAACATGGGCTCCCCTATATAAGGAGCACCAGGATCTCCATAGAGAGGGTCGATCATTTTTACTAAGGGAAAACCCTAGAGAGAGATGTGTGGGTAGCAAAGAAGAGCATCTTCCTCCTCCCCACGAACAGCTCTAGGAGCACTTGTAATCCTCCATTGAATACAAATCATCTATGTGTGGAATCACCACACTATCCCTCCCTGGATACCTCTAGTGCTCATTGGCCCCATCTTTAGCCTATACATGGCATCTGCCGTGCCACCACCACGACAGGCGTCGGGGGTACCTCTTCCCCACCCCCTATTGCAGACCGGGGAAACCCTAGGATGTGCACTAGGGGTAACATGAGGAACGGTCTAGGCAGTAGTGTTGTCGTCCTTGCTTCCCTTCTTGGAGGTTGCGATAGGAGCATGGTGGAAATTCTTCAAAGGGCACAGTGGTGGAGAGTCATCTCCATTTTCGGTGAACCGCTGTTGGCGGCATTGTCTTCTCTTATTTTTCCTTTTGTTTCTTTTGGGCTAAGATTGTGTTGTTTTGTCCGAGCAGTGGTATACCAGTTGTATTGGTTGGTTGCTATATTAATATAGCGGGAAGAAAGCCTGTTTCGAGGACATAGTTCTCCACCAATGATGAATTCCAAGATTATAAATATCTTTTTCAGCTTTCCAAAACCTACAAACGGTAGAATGGCCTTTAATGATCCTACTGGTACTTATAAATACAATTAATACGAAATGTTAGCAATACAAAGATATATCAGAAATAAGTAGATATAGTACCTCGTGTAACCTAACAACATTGGGATGCCTAACAAAGTAACAAGGTTCATTATGGACATATCTCCTTTGATCTGCATAAATCACCCTCCAAATGGTGCTCGCCTAATTAACTTATTATGTAGTCGTAAGGCAACACACCTTCTCCTAAAAAGTCAGTGCAAATATTATTGTTTTGCACTCACAGTTATAAAGTTATGACCATTAAGTGATAATAGTAACATGTAGCTACCTAGGATCACTACAATCAAAGGGAGCTCCTTAGGCATAGAATAAAAGTGTCGAGCTTAAACAAAATTTTTAAAGACCAGCTATTATACATGATATGCATAAAAAATGAAGTACTTTAGCAAAGCAATTAAATAGAAATGATTAGAACATAGTAAAATGTTGTCAGTGGAATATCATCTATCTACAAATCAGTTACACCTCAAATCTATTCAATAGGGGATTAAAAAATTGTTAGCACAAAGCAATGGCATACGAACTACTGATTTGGGGGTGAAAAGAGCAAGACAACAATTCTGTCTAGATTTTATATTGGGGCGTAAGCCTATTTCGAGGAAATAGTTCTTCACCAATGATGAATTCCAAGATTATAAATATCTTTTTTCAGCTTGCCAAAACCTGCAAACAGTAGAATGGCCTTTAATGATCCTACTGGTACTTACAAAGACAACTAATATGAAATGTTAGCAATACAAACATCTATCAGAAAGAAGTAGATATAGTACCTCTTGTAACCTGACAACATTGGGATGATGATGCATGTAAAATGTATACATGAACTTTGTAGTTTGTTGATATGAATTCCCACATATTTGTTACATATATGATGTTATATCCATGTTTTACATTGATTTATGGGGATTTACCAATGATCCCCTTTATTTTGGTTATAACTCCGTAGGCAGGAAAACCCTATTTTATGTATTTTTACCTTTCAGGGACCTAAATAAAGTTAAATGGAGCTGGGATTTCGGGAGCATTAATATTTCATCAAGAGAAGCACCTGGAGCACTTGGACCTGACCAGATGGACCAGGAGGACCAAAAGAGACCATGTGGTGCGCCTAGTAAGGGTGGGCGCGTGATGGATCTGAAAATAGGCATCTTTTTCCGTGTTTAAACATTGTTTTTAGTCAAGAAATTGACAAGAATATCTCTAGCCTTGCCACTAATGACTAATTATTGCAAATATATGCAAACCATTGCTTTGAATTGTGTTGTGTAGGAAATCACACTTTTTAATGCAAATCATGAGCTTTATTATTTATTTTTTCTTAGAAGAACACGGGGAGCCATACACGTGAGATGGTTGCGAAACAAACCACACCACCTGTTAATACGCTAACCCCCCGAGTCACTTAGTATAGAGTTCCCCGAGGAGTTTCAGATAAACCGTTTAAACCGTCTCGAGCTCCGAGAAATCAAGTCCACCATGTGGGTGTGTCCCTACATCCTGAAACAACTAGGCATTCACACTGATTTTGATTTACTTTGTAACAATGTTAGTTTGTAAGACTTTGTTTTTCAAGATGTTGCCATGTACTGCCGCTTAACGCTTGAGTTTCTCAGCACCTTGACACATTTGTTGTGCTCACACTATTGCCCCGAGGAGCAAATGCCTGGAGTTGATCGTACCAACTTCCGTCTTATCAACTATGAGTACTCCCTTACAATCAGCCAATGGGCTTACTACTTTGGGTTTGCCAACAACGCCACTGACATATGCTCCAACACCTTTGTTCTGAATCCAACACCCTTGGATTACTTTAATAGAATGAAAATTTGCGGAAACACACCCAAGGGAAACCGAATTGATCACCCCGTTACTCGTTATTTGTTTTATGTTATGCTAACACATTGCAGGCACGTGCTGAGTTTACTAGAGTCAACGAGGAGGACATGATGATCCCCGCTAAAGCTTCTATTCCTAACTATAACTTAACGCCAAATTTGGGTGCCCTTATTTTGTTTTATCTTAAGCATCAAGCTCTACAGCCTTGATGGCCCAAAATATATCGAGCTTGTTGGGGAACCCCAAGAGGAAGGTATGATGAGCACAGCAACAAGTTTTCCCTCAGTTATGAAACCAAGGTTATCGAACCAGTAGGAGCAAGGAAACACCTCCAAGGTGTTGCTAGCTGGACTTTGGCAGGGCACACAACTTGTGCTAGCAGCAACGTGGTAACCTGCACAACACAACCACATAACTTTGCCCCAATTTACAGTGAGGTTGTTAATCTCACCGATTTTGCTGAAAACAAAGGATTAAACATATTGTGTGGAAGATAGTAATTGCTTGCAGAAAGTAAATAGAAAGCAGTAAACAGTTGTAGATTGATGATAAAAGAAAGGAACAGGGTCCATAGTTCACTAGTGGTGGTTCTCCTTAAGATAGATGACATGTTGGGTGAACAAATTACAGCGGGGCAATTAACAAACATCGAGAAAGCATACAAGCATATACTACTAATCTTGACTCCTTTGAGATTTGATTGGGCATTACAACATTAGACATAGACCGTAATCCAATTGCATCTATGACTAATAATCCACCTTCAGGTTATCATTCGAACCCCCTCCAGTATTAAGTTGCAAGCAACAGATAATTACATTACACATTGCGTGTAAAGTAAACAATACGATTGTTCTATGAACAAAGGATTGTTGTTTTCTCCCTAGTAGCAACAACACATCTAGTACCTTAGAGATTTCTGTCACTTCCCAAATTACTAGAGGCATGAACCCACTATCGACCAGAAATACTAACTCTTGGAGTTGCTAGCATCTACTTGGCCAAGATAGCTACTAATAACGGAAAGCATGCAAGATCACAAATAACAAAGACATGATAGAATCAATAATCAATCTGAAATAGCATCTCAATATCCATCGGATCCCCGCAAACACAACATGTAGGATTACAAATGGATGATCTTGATCATGAATGGAGCTCACACAATCTAGACATGGTAGCACAAAGGAGAAGAACCAACCATCTAGGTACTACATGGACCTGTAGTCCAAGGATGAACTACTCACGCATCACACCGGAGGCTTGCATGGTAATGAAGAAGGCCTCCAGGGTGAATTCTCCCCTCCGACAGGGTGCCGGGAAGAGCTTCAGACCCCTCCCGATCTAGGGATGGAGATGACGGCGACTACAAACACTTTCATGGAATTTTGATCGGGTACTTAGGGTTTCTGTATCGGAGGCGATATATGGGCGAAAGGGGAGGCCGAGGGGGTTCCCTAGGTGGACAGACCACCCCCTGGCGTGGGCCAGGCCTGGCCGTGTGGCCAGGTGGTGTGGCCGGCCCCTGGCCCCTCTCTGTCTCGTATTTTGGCTCCGTGTCCCCCTCGGTGAAAAACTGACTTTGGCTTTTGTCCCGTCCAATTCTGAGAATATTCATTTTCTGACTTTCCTGGAACCAAAAACAGCAGAAAACAGGCAGCTGGCACTGTGGCATCTTGTTAATAGATTAGTCCAAGAAAGTGTATAAAAAGTACTCCAAAGTGTGGACAAAACATAAGAAAGTAGATAAAACCAAGCATGTAACATCAAAAATTATGGATACGTTAGCAGCGTATCAACATCCCCAAGCTTAACTCCTGCTCGTCCTCGAGTAGGTAAGTGATAAAAAGAAAGAATAATTTTTGAGGTGACATGCACCATCATAAACTTGATCAAAGTAATTGTAAAACATTGATAGCTGGGATCATAGTACTTCAACATAGCATGAAAGATAAAGTTCTAACAATAAGACATAGCAACTATGTTGCAACATGAAAAGGCACAAACAAAAGATTCATGAATAACAATGCTTTGCAAGACGTTTGTTTGTTTCACATAAAGAAAACATAACATAGTAGCATTCAGCTTGTCCCTCATAGAGTAGCAAACATAAATGCATAGGACCCCTTCAAAGTTCATAAGAGTGACTAGATAAAAATAGTTTAAGAACAAGCAATATCAAAATTATGCATCAATCAACAAGTCTTGGGACAATGCACAAGAACTAAGAATGGCCACTATGCTCTATAAATAGGTGCATAAAGATAGAAGGTGGAGACTCAACATAAAAGTAAAAGAAAGGCCTTCATAGAAGGAAGTAAGGATTCAAGTTTCATAAAGAGCTTCCAAAAATTATGGTACTTATTAGCTTTCAGCTCTCATTGCCCCTATCATAAGCATCTTGAAGTGATTAAGGTTAAGGTGAACAAACTATGGAGTATATGCTTGACAAAGTATAAGTTGGAAATCTCATGTCCCTTGAATACGAGGGCCGCTCCTCATGCTACTCAAGTTTAGTTACCGGTAAGTTCTTGTCATAGTAAGTACATGTGTATCATAGAGAACCGCCAACGGTGTACCCCTTTCCCAATGATACGGAAGAATCCCCATATCAAAATGACAAGGCAAGAAGACAACGAGCATCTCAGCAATCTTCTTATTTACCATGGGAAAATGGTGCTTTTTTCTCTCTTTCCTCTTTTCTCATATCCTTTTTTTTCTCTTTTTCTCAAAATCTGACTTTTTTTTTATAAGAAGAATGCTTCATAGACAACTCAATATGGTTACGCTGCAGGTTTCCACCATGACGGCATGGATTAGACCGGCGGCCCAGGCGTTTCTCTAACACACATACATAACTCCATGGACTTACAAGCTCCCCTTTCATTTCACACTGACGACATCCATAGACAAAAGAGCATGATATCAACTAGGTACAAAGTACAAGTGCAATGTTGAAAGCGTTCCCCATGACAGCATGGTTCTGCTAATCCCCAACATATAAGTGCAAGCATATACAACATAGACGACACAATGGTTCAAGTTTATTAAGGGCAAGAAAAGTAAAGTGTGCCATCAAGTTCGTGAGAGCTTTAATCACTAGTTTTCTCATAACAAGTTTAATTCAGAAGGTAGATAAAAACATGAATATACTTGGAATAGAAAATGCTAATAGGTAGGTATGGTGGACGCTTTGGAATAACTTGGTTTTAGGAGTTGGATGCATGAGTGGAACTCATACTTGGTTATGGAGGCTAGCAAAAGACTGGGAGCGACTGACTAAGAGAGCAATAATGGCCATAATCATGCAGAGCGACAAAACATCATTAATCAAAGCATGAAGTGATATTACAAGTCGAAAACTAAAGGATCATAAAGGCTATGGTGACTTGGGAGTCATAACATGGTGTGAGCATGTGCCAAGTCAACCCAAATAAAGCATCAAAGGAGAGTACCACAATACTATGCTTTAATATGCTAAAACAACGCATGATTCTTCCAAGACACATTAAGCAATCTCAACTGTTTATAACATGTCATGCTACAACAAAGATCACTAAGCCTAAAGCCAAAACAATATCAAGCATGGCATGACAAAGCATAGGCCACAGTAAAAAACAAGCTCTCTTTACCACTTAAGCATGAACTTTTCCTACTCTCTTCCAATCCAAACCAAACTATTTGAAAACCAATGCATGAAAGAGGGGGTCCAACCAATTTATTCAGCAAACTAAGAAAACCAAGCAAACGAAAAACCAAAAACAAGAAACGAAGACGCTCCAAGAACAACACAACTATGCATGAAACAATAAAAATGAAGTGTTTGGAAGAAACCTGGGATTTTTATTGATGAAGAAGGGGATGCCTTGGGCATCCCCAAGCTTTGACGCTTGTACCTCTTGAATATTTCTTGGGGTGACACAGGGTGGCATCCCCAAGCTTGAGCTTTAGTCCATTCTTCATATCATTACATCATTCTCTCCATACACCTGAAATTTTTCCTTCATACAAAACTTCACACAATCTTTGTTAGCAACATTAGTGCACTCAAGATAATAAATCTTTAGGTTCAGTTTCAACACCAATAAAACTTCCATTAAAACACAAGCTACTGTAGCACTTCCCTCAAAAAGCTTAAGTCCCCAAAAGAACTCAAAAAGGAACCAACAAGAAGCAAATGCAAATAATGGCAGAAATCTGTCAAAACAGACCAACAGGTAAAAACTAATTTTTTCGAAGACCTTATGTTGCTCAAATAGAGAAGTGTTGAACTAACGAAAGTTAGATAACAACCTGGGGAAGAAGCACAAAAATTCACGCCTCAAAACGATGTAAAGAGATTTTACACGAATTTTTACGGTGAAGCACAAAAATCTGTTTCGGGACAATAACTTTCCCAATCATTACTTCTCTCTCATTAGAGGTTACTCTTGGTACAAAAAGCGAATAAAAAAGGATAAGGAGAGGTTATTACTGAAGCAATAACTTTCAAGACTCATCTAAAACTTTTGGGTTATCTCCCAATAAGTACTTTTCTTTAACGCCTTTAAGTTAGGCATAAGAAGCAAGAAAAGAATCAAGTGTTCTCAAATGAAGAAGCATTAAAACCAAATTTCTTGCCCTTACCTCTCTTACTTTTATTCTTAACCTTGGGGAACATATGATTGTTTGGTGGAGAAGCAAAGTGCATGGTGCCCTTTTCCACATCTATTATTGCTCCTAGGAGTTTCAATAGGGATCTTCCAAGTGTAATTTGTCCTTTCCCTACACATTCAATAACAAGATAATCAGTAGAAACTATTTTCCCTAGGATCTTTGTAAACACTCTTTCAGATATTCCAATTGGTGATATTGTGGCATTATTAGCAAGAAATATTTGTTCTCCTCCTTCAGAAAGTCCCCAAAGATTCAAAGATTCATAGATATCTTTAGGCATAAGACAGAATTCAGACATGATATCACAGCGAGCATGAAAAGTTTCATTATTTATAGCAATCTTTACTGTGGGAAGCCATTTTGAGGGTTCATAATTTATTGGAACATAGTCATGATGCTCTCTAAGTGTATTATAGCAATCTTTTAAACTAGCAGTGCTGGTCTCAAGAGTATTCAGTCTAGCAAATATGTTTATGAAGGAAGAATCAGATTTGCTAGGCAAGTTGTAAGTAAAGACCAACTTCTTTATGGAATTAAAAGCATCATCCTCATTGCATTGGAGGAAATCTGATTCTTGCCTCATAAACATATTTGCTAGATTGAAACTTCTAAGGAACAAGCTTTGAGTCATTTTAGGTTTAGTTTTGTCATGTAGATCAGAGATTCTAGACCAAGCTTCTTTGAAACTCTCTTCAATTCTTTGTTTAAAAGTGAAAATCATTTCTCAGGAGATATAGTGATTGGAGCAATGCTAGACATAATGGCTACTTAAGATAGGAACTAAATTTTTTTGTGTTTTTAATAAAGAAAGCAAACTAGTAAAACTAATTTTTTTGTGTTTTTGATAAAGAAACAAGCAAACTAAGCAAAAATAAACTAAGCAAAACAAAAATAACAAAGTAAAGAGATTGGTTATGAGGGACTCCCCTTGTGAAGATGTCCTTGACTCCCCGGCAACGGCGCTAGAAAAATAGCTTGATGGCCCAAAATATATCGAGCTCGTTGGGGAACCCCAAGAGCATGGTGCCCTTTTCCACATCTAGTACCTTAGAGATTTCTTTCACTGCCCCAGATTACTAGAGGCATGAACCCACTATCGAGCATAAATACTAACTCTTGGGGTTGCTAGCATCTACTTGGCTAAGATAGCTACTAACAATGGAAAGCATGGAAGATCACAAATAACAAAGACATGATAGAATCAATAATCAATCTGAAATAGCATCTCAATATCCATCGGATCCCCACAAACACAACATGTAGGATTACAAATAAATGATCTTGATCATGAACGGAGCTCACAAGATCTAGACATGGTAGCACAAAGGAGAAGAACCAACCATCTAGCTACTACATGGACCCGTAGTCCAAGGATGAACTACTCACGCATCACACCGGAGGCTTGCATGGTGATGAAGAAGGCCTCCAGGGTGAATTCTCCCCTCTGGCAGGGTGTCGGGAAGAGCTTCAAATCCCTCCCGATCTATGGATGGAGATGATGGCGGCTACATACTCTTTCGTGGAATTTTGATCGGGTACTTAGGGTTTATGTATCGGAGGCTATATATAGGCGAAAGGGGAGGTCGAGGGGGTGCCCTAGGTGGCTAGACCACCCCCTGGCACGGGCCAAGCCTGGTCACGCGGCCAGGTGGTGTGGCCGGCCCTGGCCCCTTCTCCGTATCGTATTCTGGTTCCATGTCCCCCTCGGTGAAAAACCGACTTTGGCTTTTGTCCCGCCCAATTCCGAGAATATTCATTTTCTGACTTTCTTGGAACCAAAAACAGTAGAAAACAGGCAGCTGGCACTGTGGCATCTTGTTAATAGGTTAGTCCAAGAAAGTGTATAAAAAGTACTCCAAAGTGTGGACAAAACATAAGAAATTAGATTTAACCAAGCATGGAACATCAAAAATTATGGATACGTTAGAAACGTATCAAGCCTTGTGGTTCCATATGCAGAGGAGGAGTCATAACCATGTTGGCGTGCTTCACATCAACCTAGGTAATATCCAACCGTTGGTAGGAGACTGTGATCATGGTTTTTCTACTCTGAGAGCTTGTGTTATCATTTCTAGAACTAATGGTAGATACTTCCTTGATATACCTGGAGCAGATCACTTGATTCCAGCTCCTTTGGCTAATGGTCTATTCTCTATCGAGGATGGGCGTTTGCGTTATGACGCGCATGTTGAGGCAAGTCTACCCCAACAAGAAGTACCCATGGATGAAGAACAAGGAAGATGAAAAAGTATAACAAGAAGGACCCGAACAATATGTGCAACCACCAAACTTCTACACTACCTATGATGATATCTATGCTCTCGAAGGAAACATCTAAAACATGAACAACATCTCCATTAACCTTCGAGATGCTACTGCCAACCTCGCCACCCAGTTCAACAATTGGAGCAGACAATGGAACATGGGAGATTATCCACCACCACCATAATGAGCAACAAAAGGGATTGCAAAAGCCTGAGCTTGGGGTTGTGTCCCCCGACAATATTATTTGTGTAATAATGAGGTTGTACTCCTACTCCTTGTGAGCTTTGAAACACTCGTGTTGGTCTGTTCCAACACTTTTATTTTATTTTGTTTTTATCATTTGCTTTTCTTTTCATAGTTCCTTGATTGGTCGCAAGTTCTATTCTATTTTGTAATCCCCATCCTGAAAAATACAAAAAGATTTACCTTTTTTCCTTTTTCCCGGAAGTCGATTTGCCTTTTGCCTTTTTGCTTTAATTTTATTATGGGAGTGATTTTTACTTGAGTGTTTTCCTTCATCTAAGACTATGCAGCTGAGATCCAAGATTACAAGTTTTAGACAAGAAGACTGTGAGCCACTAGCGCTTGCATGGGAAAGGATGAAAGAAGCCGTAATGAACTGTCCTAGTCATGGGATGGAAGAATGGCTTATATTGCATTTATTTTATATTGGCCTTAACCCAATGTCTAAGTCTATGCTAGATACTACCGTAGGAGGAACAATCATTGTAAAGCAAGTGAGTGTTGCAAAGAAGCTACTTGATGATATGCAAAACAACCATGCCCAATGGCATGTGGAAAGAACCTCAAAAAGGGTGAATTCAATCACCGAGGTAAACTATTAAGATATTACTGCAAAGGTAGATGAGCTATCACTACCAATGTTAATGATGTTAATTTTTTAGCTCGTACTCCTTATAATCCTGCTTGGAAGAATCAAAATTTTGCCTCTAATGTTCAAAAACATTACTCTAATCCTGCAGGAGCTCCTTACAATAATTACGATAATCATAAGGGAGCAAATCATGGCAATCTCTCTTTTGAACATACTGTGAGAACTTTCATGCAAGCTCAAACCGAGCAAAATATGCTTATTAAAATCACAGAGAACCATGAGACTAGTATTGGTAAATTATCTAATCAATCCATTGCAATTAGAAATGATGTGCAGGCTCTACAGGAAAGGACAAAGATTGAGGAGGCACAATTGGGCAAGGTAGCTAAGAGCCAAGGTCTCATACTTGCAAAATTCGTAGGTAATTAAGCCCGAGCCAAATATGTTAGAGGACCTAAAGATGATGAGGGAAGAAATAAATGAAGAAAAGCTTGAAGAGATGGATTATAGCAACACACCAACACCTAAATACACTGTGGAATATCTATTAAAGATGATCACCGTAAAGAATACTGGTCTAGAAGAAGGTAACAATGCTACATACCAACAATTTATACAACAAGTAGCATCTAAAGTTCGAGAATTAGAAATGGAGTATAAGATACTAGCTAATAAGCTTCCTACAAATCTAGATGATATATTTAAGCCCACTATTAAAAATAAAATTGTTTGTAATGAAATATCTGCACTTTGTGATCTTGGTGCAAGCATCTCAACAATTTCCAAGAGTCTATTTGACAAATTAAACTTGGGGGATTTTAGAACCACTGAAATGAGACTCCATCTTGCTGATTCAACTTATAAGCAAGCTATTGGGATAAAAGAAAATATAGTTATTGAAATTAAAGGAAGTCCTTCTCTTATTTATCTTGTTATAGTGGACATGCCAGAAGATCCTATAACACCAATAATTCTAGGTAGGCCATTCCTAAGAACTATTAAAGCTTTTATCAATCTACATGAAGGGAATGTGAGAATAGAACTACCATCTAGAGATCCTTTTATAGTCCACTTCCCTAGGAAGAAGAAGGCCAAACCTAATAATAATGATGATGGCATAATCATGCTGAAAACCAATTACTTTGGAGTGGGTGTTCCACTCACAAAACCTAAATGATCACCATCTGGGTCAAGCTAATTTACCTTAACTAGAAGCACTTCATGGGAGGCAACCCATGTGAAATAAAAGTTTTTACTCTTGTGTTAGTTGTTGTTTTGTTTTTATTTTTAATAAAGAGTGTTCAAGAAGTCCTTTGGATAGAGGGGAAGAAAATAAGGTAATCCTTGATCTTTTATTTACTAACACATGCCCCTTAGGTATTACTGATTTTTATGAATTCTATTTGTTGTTATTTTTACATTTCCTAAGATGTGCAAAGATGCTCGAAGCTATTAACCGAATTCCACAAGTTTTTCAGCTTCCAGGCCGCATAACGACCACTGGTACGACCATAAGACCCCGTACCATGCACCCATACCACATCGTAGCTCTGGGAAATAGAAGTGTGGATTTTTTCCATAGGACTCACTGGCCGTAATGACCACTGGTACGACCGAGGGAGGTCATACCGCCTGCCCGTACTGTACCCTCAAGCAAAACATCAACTTTCAAGCTAATGTACTGACCGAATAATGACCAGTAATACGGGCACGCGCTCGTACCGAGTGCACCGCCGAAAGGAATCCTTCGACCCCAAGGTATATCACTTGGTAGGTGTGAGCTCTGGCCGTACCGCCCGCCCGTACCACGTACTCGGCCACAATATCAACCTAGGAAGAGGTAACCCTAAAATTCCCAAAACACAAATCTCTCTTTCTTCTACCTCCAAACTCCAAACCACCTCCATTGGATCTTCAATTCTGCTTGTTCTTTCATTGATTCCTCGCACCCATTCGATCTAAGATATGTTTGTCCTCCGATCCCCGGCTTATTTGTGACAAAACCTTGCTCAATATTTCACCATTTTCAATCTAGACTTAGGTCTTGTTGTTGAGATAATCTTGATAATGAGCATGTCTAGTAAGTTTTTAGAGGAGTTTCTTTTGTAACAAGTGTAGAGGGTCGTTTATGCTATGTTTCTATTGGACTAAAGTTTTGATTAGCTTTATTATTTGTTTTTGTTTTAGGTGAACACGAGGAGCCGTACACGTGTGATGGATGTGGAATAAACCGCACCACCCGTTGATACGCTAACCCCGAGTCACTTGGTATAGAGTTCACTAAGGATTTTCAGCTGAGCCATTTCAATTGTCTCAAGCTCTGAGAAATCAAGTCCACCAAGTGGGTGTGTCCCTACATCCTGAACCAACTAGGCATTCATTGTGATTTCATTTACTTTGCAACAATATTGGTTTTATGACTTTGTTTTCAGGATGGCGCCATGTACCGCTGCTTAACGCTTGAGTTTCTCAGCACCTTGACACATTTGGTGTGCTCACACTATTGCCTCTAGGAGAAAATGCCTATAGTTGATCGTATCAAGTTCCATCTGATGAACTGTGAGTAATCCTTGACACTCAACCAATGGGCTTACTACTTTGGGTTTGCCAACAACGCCACCGACATACGCTCCACCACCTTTGTTCTGAATCCAACACCCTTGGCTTACTTTAATAGAATGAGAATTCGCGGAAACACACCCAAGGGAAACCAAATTGATCACCCTGTTGCTAGTTATTTGTTTTATGTTATTGCTAACACCTTGTAGGAAAGTGGTGAGTTTACTAGAGTCAATGAGGAGGACATGATGATCCTTGCTAAAGCTGCTATTCCTAACTATAACTTAACACCAAATTTGGGTGCCCTCCTTTTGTTTTATCTTAAGAATAAAGATCTGCAGCCTCGTGGTTCCATATGCGGAGGAGGAGTCATAACCATGCTAGCACGTGCACTTCACATCAACGTAGGTAATATCCAACTATTGGCAGGTGACTGTCATCTTGGTTTTTCTACTCTTAGAGGTTGTGGTGTGATTTCTAGAACTAATGGTAGATACTTCCTTGATATACCTGGAGCGGATAACTTCATTCTAGCTCCTTTGCCTATCGAGGATGGACATTTGCATTATGATGTGTAGGTTGCGGCAAGTCTACCCCAACAAGAAGTACCTGTGGATGAAGAAGGAGAAGATGAAGAAGGAGAAGATGAAGAAGTAGAACAAGAAGGACCCAAACAAGATGTGCATCCACCAAACTTATACACTACCTATGATGATATCTTTGATCTCGAAGGAAACATCCAAAATATAAACAACGTCTCCATCAACCTTCGAGATGCTACTGCCAACCTCGCTACCCAGTTCAAAAATTGTAGTAGCCAATGGAACATGGGAGATTATCCACCACCACCACAATGAGCAACAAAAGGTCTTGCAGAAACCTGAGCTTGGGGATGTGTCCCCCAGCAATTTTATTTGTGTAATAATGAGGTTGTATTCCTGTTCCTTGTGAGCTTTGAAACACTCATGTTGGTCTGTTCCAACACTTTTCTTTTCTTTTCTTTTTATCATTTGCTTTTCTTTTCATAGTTCCTTGCTTGGCCGCAAGTTCTTTTCTATTCTCTAATCCCCATCCTAAAAAATACAAAAATATTTTCCCTTTTCCTTTTTCGTGAAAGTGGATTTGCCTTTTGCCTCTTTTCTTTAATTTTATTATGGGAGTGATTTTTACTTGATTTTTCAAGTAACACATTCAAGGAAGAGGATTATGAAGTCGCTCGTGAGAGGTATGTCCTATGTCTCCCACTTTTGAAGTTTGAATTGTTTACCTAAGCAAATTTATTTGCTAAGATGTTATGCTAGTGGGAGTAATTCAAAATAGTTAGAGTAAAGATTTTTATTTGTATGAATGATTATTTGCAGAAGATTTTTCTCTAGTTCTTGTAGCTAACCAAGTCTTGCCTTGGAAATAATATTGCTAAACAAGTACAACAAGAAAAGTCTCAAATTTATGACTTGTTTGGTGAATGATTATCTTGAGAGTTTACCTTTGAAGATACTTAACCCCATAGATGATTCGATAGACTTTATGGCACTCTTGAAAGGAGTTATTTGATTGAAATGAAGTCTAGCGGTAATTGTGATGCATGCCAAAGCTAACCTTGTGGATCAAACTATGATACTATTTAAAAGTGTTCTGTGTCTTTGATGCACAACTTTGGATGCCAACAACTCCGCTGGCCTATGAACGATCAATGGTACAACCCCTGACTTCGGCTATGAGTTGACAACATGGTGGCACATTTCACGGTAATGGGCAAAAGTATTGGTACTCTCGAAGGTTGTGCAAACCATTGTTTAAAAGAATCACTCAATGATCCTTGTTGAGAATTATCCTTGAAACAAGGAAGAAAACATATATATGAAGATCCACATAACAAGTCCTTGACATGGTCTCTTACTACTTTATGAATTTTCTTGAAAGACAATGATTGGAATAGAAGTGTTTTGATAGTGTTGATTTACTGATGTGGGTGTCAATAAGACACTTCATTATTATGCTACTTAGGACATGAACTCTCTTACTCAATATAGCTATTATAAAACATCCTAGTGTTCCTTGGCAAGCTGAGAGTTAACTAGAGGAATTGGATTGATTGTTACACTCCTAGTTATTTATACTTACATTAAACTCTACTTTGATTGTCTTGAGTTATCAAAGCTTGTATAGTGTTCTTGGTATCTCTCTAACTTTGATGAGCCTTTCAATGGAAGAAGTGCTGGACGCATATGACTACCGACCGTAAGTGAATTCATATTCTCATTTTTTCAGCTTAAATGCTAAATTCCTTATAGTTTTTTCTTTTTCTTGCTCAACGGTGATCAAGGTTTGAGCTTTAGGGAGGTTGATGGATCTGAAAATAGCCATCTTTTTTCCTCATTTAAACATTGTTTTTAGTCAAGCTATTAACTAGAATGTCTCTAGCCTTGCCACTAATGACTAATTATTGCAAAGATATGCAAACCATTTCTTTGAATTGTGTTAGGAAATTACGATTTTTAATGCAACATCATGAGCCATTGATGACAATAAAGGCTGCCACTTTTCGTTGGGAGTCCAAGTGCAGAGTGTTGCAGCAAGCGTATTTTCCCCACAAGGGTGACTCGAGGGTTTATATCAAACTCTCGGGGAATTGATTATGGAAGGATGTCCTTCTTCTCCCCTTCAAGCAACCTATAAAGTAAAATAATTTGTATTGTGTCCCCAACTCCACCAAGTGGTTTTCAAGCACAATGTTTTGTATTAGTAATATGAAATAAAATATAAAACAAACTAAAGTAAAGAAAGTAAAGTAATGCAAGTAGAGAAAGTATTTTTGTATGTTCGAAATAATAAATTGCAGAAATTGGAAAGGATAGTAGATACAATGGAAAGGCGTTTCTTATGATAAAAATCGGACCAGGGTTCATGGGTTCACCTGTCTACTCTCTTTTTAGGTTGTAGTGATCACAAAACAATTCATCAATGAGAAAGATTCATGGAAATTCTATAAGTGCTTGATAAAAGGAATTAATATGGGCATCACATTCTAATATTGAGATGGAATACGTCTCTCTCTTATACTCCTCAAGAAAGGAAAATATCCATGCAATCTTGATTTAAGAATAGATCAGAGTATAGCCTTGAGCAATATTATATGATGTTTGAAATACAAAATATGATACCTTGATCTAGTCAAGGTCATCACACCGTGACGTGATAACTATAGCATATGATTTCACTTTACCTCTAGTGAGGCAACAAAAGAAAGGTAAAAACCAAAGTAGATCTTGAATAATATGTGTCACAATTCAATCTCTATCCCTATGCTACTCCATCTAACACACACTTCTCCCCATACAAGTTATTGCATACAAGTTGGATCAAAACAAGTAATGAACAACGGGGTGCATGATATGCATCTATTAAAACATCTTACACAAAATAGATTCCAATCTAAAATATCAAATCATAGAACAAAGATCCACCACATAGGAATTACAAATATGACCATAATCATGTTGTGCAGCTCATATGGTACTAGATCTATGAAGAACAAGAGAGAAATAGATCAAGCTACTGCCACAAACCCATAGCCCGGAGGTGGACTACTCCCTCCTCGTCATGGTGATGAAGCCGGAGATGTTGGAGAGGGTGGAGATCTCCCCAAAGGTGACTTCGGCAAAGTTTTCCCCTCTAATCTGCTGGATCTGACTCTGTTTGGTGGTGTTTTTGGCTCTAGTGGATCTCTCTCCGAGGACGTCCCGAGGGGTCCTTATATAGGGGTTTTTAGGTCAAGAGAACTTCGTGGGCAAAAGAATCAAGGCGATCGGGTGGTCGAGGAGGGAAAAAGCATGGGTGGCGCGCCCACTAGGCCTGGGCGCACCGCCTGGGATCTTTTGGCCCTCCTGGTGAGATTCCAGTGCTCCAAATGCTTTTTGTGGATAAATATTGGCATTCCTAAAAGTACAGGTCCATTTGACTTTGTTTAGGTCGTAAAACATCAAAAACATTGAAAACAGGTTTTTTCTCCCCTGCGGGGTTATAACCAAAATAAAGGGGATCATGGTAAATCCCCAAAAATCAATATAAAACAGTAATATAACATTATATATGATTCAAATATGTGGGAAAACATGTTTACAAACTACAAAGTTCATGTATGAATTTTACATGCATCAGCCATAAATGAAGATTTTGAGGAAGTCTACACGACCAAGTAATTCTGGAGCAATAATTACCAGCGGTCAGGGGCCATAACAACCACTGGTACAGGCAAAGTCCGCTCGTACAGCCTGCCTGTACCATGTGTCAGTGGCTTCATCTCGTCAAACCCTACAACTTTCGTGCAGGCGCCTACATATTTTGAGGTCTTAGCTGCCGCATAGAGGGTCACCATTCTCGGATTGCATCACAACACCACCAAAAGATATCCACACCATAGTCCCCTTCTATCTTCCATCCTCTCCATTAGGCATAGCCATTACTTTGTACTTGAGATCTCCTTGTGATTCGGCGACCATTGTAAGAATATTTGATTTCAATCTAAGTATTTTGCACAATGTTTTCTATCCTTGATCTTATTGTTATAAGTGAGTAGTACTCACGGCTACGGGTTGGGGTGAAACCTCACAACAATTATGTGCATCTAATATATGGGAGCATTTTGTTTTGTTTGAATAAGTGATTTGTATCTTTTGTTTCTTTTGTCTCTTGCCTCGATCTTTGGACTTGTAGGTACCCAAAAACCCCGAGATTGATAAAGGCTTGAGGTGAGATACTTGGCTAGCGGCGATCTCATAGAAAACCCAGTGACAGAGAGGGTTGTATCGTATTCGCTTAGCGACCCATTCGGGAACAACAACAACATCTCTCCTTAAGGCTTTGATCTGTGTTTTTCACTTAATAACTGTTTGTAGCCCGGTACTTCATGGTGCAACCAAGTGGATCAAAAGGCTATTGCTATGCTTGTGACTCGCAGGGCTTTAGTATATTAGGATGTGCTTCCCACAAATATTATCTCTATTAAAACATTGCACATGACTATGCCTATTATTATATTTTATCCCGTATGATGTGCATATGCAGCTGTATCTTCAACCCTTGCCTATCTCCATCCATTGAAACAACCTACAATATAATGTAAACTAGAGTGGTCCTGTAAATGAAGGTAAAACAAAAAACAAAGTCTTGTAGATGTGTCCTTTTTAATTCCTTTTTAGCATTGTTTCCCAAGGTTTGGTTACACTTAGGTCTAATAGGGAAAAAGACTATTATACTACATCCGTGAATCCAGATCAAAGGTATCAGCGCGCCACCCAGGCCTTTTTTCTCCTGGGTCGTCGATTCGCTTCGATCTCTCGCCCACCGCCTCTATATGACCTAAAACCTTCTATATAAAGGTTCCCTCAGGAGTTCCTCGAGGAGACGCATCAGAACACCGAAACACCAAAATGGAACCAAAGCCAACAAAGATTGGAGGGCGAAACTCCGCTGGAGATGCCCCCGAAGGGATCTCTACCTTCTCCAACGTCTCCACCATCATCACCATGATGAGGAGGGATTAATCCACTTGGAATATGGGTTTGTGTTAGCAGCTTGATCTATTTATCTCTTGTACTTCATAGATCTAGTACCATATGACCTTCCCAATATGATTATGGTGATATATATAATTCCTATATGGTGGATATTTATTCTATAATTTGATATATGAGATTGGAACCTATTATGTGTAACATGTATTGATAGATGCACATCATGTACCCTATTCTTAAGTACTTGTACCAATCCAACTTGTATGCAAGAGCATGTGTGGGGAGAAGTGTGT
The DNA here is from genome assembly GCA_023614405.1 of Avena insularis. Taxonomy (NCBI): domain Eukaryota; kingdom Viridiplantae; phylum Streptophyta; class Magnoliopsida; order Poales; family Poaceae; genus Avena; species Avena insularis. Next base: position 164,029,840 of record CM042696.1, read on the forward strand.
TTTAGATGGAGTAGCATCGTGGTAGTGATTGAATAGTGACAACAAATTCAAGATCTACTATGGTACTTACCTTTATTTTTCTGCCTCATTAGGGGAAAAATGAATTCATGTGCTATAATTATCTTGTGACAGCTAGATAATCTTGTTTGGTCAAGGTAGCATATTTGTGATACAAACATCACATTAAATTGCTTAAGGCTATACTCTATTGATTCTTAATTCAAGATTGCTTAGACTTTTCCCTTTCTTGAGGAATATAAGAGAGATGTGTTGCATCATCTCTATGTTAGTACGTGATGCCCATATGAATGCTTATCAAACACATGTTGAAGTTCCACCAATATTATATCTTTGATGAATTGTTTGTGTCCATTACAACCGAATAAAAGAGTATACAAGTGAACCCATGAACCATGGTCCATCACACCTTTCCAACACCATTATTACACTTTACATTTTCTGAAATTTATTATCTTGAAAATACAAAAATACTTTCTTCACTTTCTAACACACACAAAACCCAAAAACAACTATATTTTATTGCTTTTATCTTGCTTCCCTAGTTTTTACTTGTCTTATTTTATTTTATATTATTGTTATTTCATATTACTAATACGAAACCATGTGCTTGACAACCACACAGTGGAGATGGGGACACAAGAAAAAAACTTTGCTTTGTAGGTTGCTTGAAGAGGAGAATAAGAATAACCTCTGAGCCAATTCCACGAGAGTTCAATCTAAACCCTTGAGTCATCCTTGTGGGGAAAAGACACTTGCTACAACACTCTTGTAACACCCCAGCATTAGAGCTTAGAAATAAGTTGAACACAGGTGTGTGCATTGCATTCATGCATAGAAAATCCGGATAATTTTCGCGCTTCTAAATAAAACTTGTCAAAGTGATTGAAGCTTCTCTTAACTTGGTGGAACTAAAGTAAATCATCAAGTTAACTGCGATAAGTTTCAACATGACCTTTGTTAAAACTTTATCTTTGGGTAATATAATTTCATCTAAGGGTAGATCAAATGTAATAAAACTAAGTCACAACACACTACTTAATTAGGAGTACTTGATCTTATAGAGATCATTACATGGTATTCCATACCACAACCAAGGATGAATATTTAATGTTCTAAAGATGATATCAAGGTATTATCTACCATAAACCTTGAATAGCAAGTTAAGTACATAACTTAAGTAAATAAAATCTATAACTAAATCTTGAAAAACTTGTTTACCATAGTTACTCTTATTATAGGTACCATGGTACTTATTAAACATTTACTCTTATTACAAATAGAGTAGAAAGGAAAGTCAAGCCAGGGCCATCCAACATATACTCTTAATATGATACCAAGAGGTGACATTCCTATTTGACCAAGTCCTAGTATCAATGGATCATCACTATTGAGTGATTAATTCTTGACCTGGAACTTATTGACTCATAGCCTTTGACCTAATGTGTTGACCTTCCAAATACGTTAAGTAAATTAATCTGAAGTAAGAATTAGATATGGTTGAGTGTACCATCATTAACGGAATGTGATACTTAGTGGAGATTAAACCACTTGATGTTGCAAGAGTTAACTCACTCTTGAGTTAACTAGAAGAAGTGTTTAAATCCAAGAGTTTAGATAGTAATTATGGAGCTATGAGAAAGCTAGTGGTATTAGTACATTAGATAACAATCTTGTTAGGACAAGTGGATATAGACTTAGAGTAATCTTGCTTAACAAGATAAGTCTATAGAGAGACTAATACAAGTTTACTACTTAGTTGAGTATAGATCTTGATCAAATAATTAGAAGTCTAAGCTTTGTATGGTCAAAATGATGGTGGTCATTATTCTCAAGTCACTTGAGAATAGATGACTAGGTGTGAAGAAGAGTTGTGGGTAAACCAAACTAGGTAAAGCCTAGTAAGCTAAATCATCTAGCTTAATCATGAGAAGTCAAGCTAGAGTATAATAAAGTATATAACATAGTTGTAGGAGTAGTTGGAGGCATAGGAGCTTAACCAAGTTAATACAAGGACAACTGGTATTATGGGAATAGTACTATACCTATTTCAAAGGATTGATATCCTTTGTTATGTATAGGGAGGATTGTAGTCTTGCAACCCTTGAAAGTAGTTGCAAGATGAAGTTAAGGAAGTTAATAGATGGAGTTAACAGTAGTTACATTGATAGGTGCATCAATGGTAGTTAACTGAGAGTAGTTATATACTAGTAGTAAAAAGATTGGAGTATTATTAGTGTGGCATGACCATGTCATCATATGATGATGGATATGGTGGAGTCAGATGATTGTTTTATTCAGGAGATGTGATCTTTGTGAATAAAATAAGAAAGATATATAGAGTATATTTAGGAAAGGAATTCCTTATCTCAAAATAAGTTTAGTGGAGTATTGAGGACAGGATTCTTCCGAGATCTTTAGCTAGCTCTACAGGGAGGTATGACAAGACACATATCTATTTCATTAGTTAAAAATCCTAGAATCAAATGGATAGTGAAACCATTTCCTATTCCTACATAACCATTTAACAATACCTCTTGGGCAATAAAGCTTCCAAGAAATGATTAGAGGACAACTGAGTGTTTATAGAAGAAAGCATTATTCCTTTGATTGTCTTGAACCCTAATAAGAACCTAATCACATAGAATCATCAAGGTCTCATTAGGAAGGTGTTCTATGATAATTTTAAACTCTACAAATCAAATAGAATTGGATTTGTTGAAATCACCAATCAGGGAGAACCCTGAGATTTAAATCACCAAATATGGAGGACTATAAAAACCAAATCATCATATTATGAACCACAAAGATTAATCCTTTATAATGTATTTAGATAAATCTCTTATGAAGATATATAGGAATAAGATTCTATAAATTTAAATATTCATCTTAAACCACTACTATTACAATCTTTTAGTGGTAATACAAATCATTCCTATGAGATTTTACTATAAGAAACAAATCTCCAAAACCCTAATTCCTCTTCATATTCTTAAGAGTAAATAATCCTTTATTTAATTAAAATGAATGAAAATAACAAGCTGTAAATTAAACAGACTAGTTCCATTAATCCAAGAAGAATCCTTGTTGACTTAATGAATATTGGATATTTGAAACCTTAAAAAGATTTAAATTCAAAGGAGTATTCTAAAATAGAAATGAAAACAGAAAAAATATTGAATAAACCAAATCTGGCTCGAGGCCCATCATCTCGACCTATCTACTGCTCACTAGCCCAACAACAGCCCAACGCCAGCCCGTCTCACCTTCTCTCTCTGTCTGACGTGTGGGACCAGAGGTGGACCACGGGTTGAGATCGAAACATTGTCAGGGGGGTTTCTGCAAGATGTTCATCGTCGTCTTCCTTCTCCAGCTGGAAGCAGCTCGGTGGTGGAGCCGATGTCGTCCGCCATCACCGTGCTAGGATTCGCTCTACTGCCGACACTTCCGCAGGGATAAGACCGCCACCACGACGTCCTTGCTCGTCCTCATCCCCATTCCTCTTTCTTCTCGTTCCTATCCGCTCCAAGGAAGAGAACCCAAAACCCTAGCTCGTCAGAGTTTGTCGTTCCTGCCATCTCCGACCACCTCTCGCTTAGCCATAGCCACTGTTGGAAATGCCGTCGTCTTCTCGTTCGTCTCCGGCAAGTCTCATGAGCAGGCGCGTCATGAGCAACGAGGAATCGAGCCCGGAGTATCGTCGGCCACCATGGCCGTCACTGGCGATTCACCGTCACCTGACTTCGCCTCGTCTCGCTGACCATCCCATCTACATCTTGGTGAGCCAATGGTGCTCAGGCACCTCGTCAGTCTCTTCTTTTCGCACTAGAGCTGTTAGGTCCGCAGCATAGAAAACAAAAATTTCCTACGATGAGAACTATACGCCAAGATCTATCTACTAGATACAGAGCAACGGGTGGACATACATCCATGGAGAACTTACCCTCGAAGACAACGAGCTTTGTTAACGAGTAGGAACTCGTGGTTGATGTAGTCGTACACTTCCCGATCTCAAGATCGTGAGGAAGTCCGAGCGCCGCAACTCAGCAGCGCATCCGCACTCGCACACACGTTCAAGCCACCGGACAACCTCCACCTCCTCGCTCCAGCGATCCAAATGGAAGCAGAACTCCTTCCAAACGAAATGCCACTGGGAACATGTATCTCGCTAATCCGAGACCATGGGGAATAATTCTAGAGGGGAGAGATCCTTCACAAGGAGGTGAGGATGAAGGAGGAATGGGTGGCCTTTTATAGGAGGAGGGGTGCCCCTCTCTTCATGGTCGCATGGGGGTGACCCCTCACCTCCCCCATTCATGTGGTGGTAACCCCTCCACATTAAAATGCCTCTTCACATTCCCTTTTAAAGTCTCCACTTTAAATGCATTAAGTTTCTCTAAATTTAATGCTCTCTCATTTAATAAAACTCTTTTATTAAATTTATTCAGAATTTTGTTAATTACTTTAATTAACAAACATTCACATATAGCCCCTTGCAATATTTCAATATCACATGCAGAACCACTTTCTGCAATTTCACCAAACAATTTCCGGTTTCTATTGAAACAATTCCTGCGCTTTTGCAATTCTTTCGTCTGAAACATATGTGCTCCAAAATGGTGTCCGTAACTCTTAAGTGTGCCACCCTATGGTTCGCGAATAATGCGTATATGATCGAGACCCTTCTCCGTTCAATAATCAGCAATGGGACACGGAGATCCATACTGACTCCTACACATTCAACGATGACTCTTGTGATCGTGAGAACCTTTAACGCTTGTAACTAAATCCCTTTGTCTCTCGATATATTACATGTCCGAGATTCGATCATCGGTATCTCCATACCTAGTTTGATCTCGCATCGACATGCACTCTTTTCTTGTTCCCGTGATATAACATTCTAGTGATCACATCACTTGCTTGCAAGCTATCCTAATGTGATATCACCGAGAGGGCCTAGAGTATATCTATCCGTCATCTGGATTGACAAATTCCACTCTTGATCCATGAGCCTCAACATAACACCTTCGTAGCACTAAACCCATCTTTATAGTCACCATGTTATGGTGTGACGTTTGATGTTATCAAGATACTCTTCCGGTGTTAGCAATTAACATGATCTCATGGTCTAAGGATAAAGATTACTTCGTATGATGTTATAGCAATATAAACACAATGACTTGATCGTAATGCTATACTTCGGATGAATGTTCATCACATCATTCCACCAATGGTGTGACCTTGTTATTAACAACATCCAATGTCCATGATCAAGAAACCTTGATCATCTTGTTAATCAACAAGCTAGTCTATAAGAGAGGCATGACTAGGAACCCTTTTTGTTTATTAAACACACATGTATTGATGTTTCCTATCAATACAATTATAGCATGTAAAATAAACATCTATCATATACAAGGAATACATAATAACAACTTTATTATTGCCTCTCAGGGCATATTTCCTTCAAGAGCGTCACCGCGTCGTATGTCGTGATCGGCCGCCGCATCGGTTGGTCGCTGGAGTTCCTCCGGTGACCAAAACAGAGCGGCGACACCACTCCGAGGTTTTCCTTGCTATGTTATATCGCATAGCGCCCTTAGTTTCTCCCCGTGAGCCCCAGATCATCCGATATGTGCTCGACAGTGAGCTCTGGCCAGCGCTGACGTCATCCCGTCGTCACTCCCACATCACCCGGTCCCACCAGTTCTGTTAGACCATTCTTTGTCTGCGTGGTTGTCGACGTGTCCACTGGCCCATGGGTCAGTGACTTGGGGTAGAAACAGTCTCAGCATAAAAAGTATTCCGGGTTAGAAAATAATTAAAATAGTATAGATTTAAATATAAATCTTTTCCAGAAATTTAATAAAAGGATTAAATCTTGTTAATTCTATATCTTTTTTATATTCACAAAAATATATATTATATCGAAATGCTTAGAAAAATAAACTCTATATTATAAACCTATTATCACATTTTAATTTCCAACTTAAATAATATAATAATTGCTATTAGTAACTAAACTATTTGGGATAAATCTTAAATAAGGTTTTTATTATTTAAAATCCATAAAAAATGTATAATATATCAAAAATCATAGAAAAACAAATAAACGTTTATAAATTTGTTTCAATTATTTTTATATCATTTAACTAGTATTTATTATTTATTAAGTGTTTATAATGTGGTAAAATTAATAAAAATCATATCTTATTATTTAAAAATCACAAAAACTACTTATAATATACCAAAATGATCACAAAAGTAAATGTTACATATCAAAAATGTCAAATCTTACTTTTGAAGTAAAATAAAAGGTAAAGTTTTAATAAATCTTATTTAAACTCTTTTCTTTTATTCTAATTCATTAAAAGTATATAAACCATTATTATTGTTTTGTTTACCATTAATTGTTTAGAGTCTAAAATTTTATTAACATGTTCAAATAATGTTTAATTGAAGCTAACATAAGGTTAATCATTTTAAGTCATACTTATTAAACTACCATTTGAAATTAAGTAAGTTTTTCTCTCCAAAACATTTTATCAATTATAAGGTCATCAAGATTTGAGTAATAATTCTTTTACAAGTTTGGGAATCCACTTTCAAGAATAAGGAAAGTCTATAAATATTAAACATGGTACCATTTCCATGTTTATAGAGATAAGTGTTACTCTTATATTAAGAAAGTAATTCTATTCATCTCTAACTTTAATAAAACACCACCTATCCTATGATTGCTTAATGTAGTAATAATTTCCTCTTTAATAATCTTGGCTAATAAGAAACCTTAAAGTATTGACTTTAAGTTTAAGTGTTTTTACTATTATAAAGAAATATTTTCCTCGAAAGTTATTCCTTAAGAAACATTCAAATTAATCCTTAAACACTTCTTAAAAGCTCTAACTGATTAACAACCTTGCTTACGAAATCTTTTAGAAACCATAACCATTTGAATGTTTTAGTATAGCATATTACTTATTGTATTTACTTATTCTTTCACACACACTCTCACAAGCCTTAATAAGAAGCACAAGTGTAAAGCTGGTATAAAAGTACAACACATTCCAAAGAACTCATCACAAACTCCAAAACCTAGATTAGATACGACTATTCCGAGGTTCGCATTTATCAAATTGCATTACATTACTTATGCATCGTTGCATCTTGCTTCCTTAAACATTAGTTCTTACTGGACCAATGACATTGTTTACAGAATTTGGATCTTCTATTGTCTTGAAGACCGTGATTGCATAATCTTGCAATTACAAAAGGCAAGTTCACAACTTGCTCATGTCCTTTGATTATTTTCTATGCTTGTAACTCAACTGTGTCATCATCTGCATTTCAAAAAGGACAGAAAATACTATTTTAATAATAATATGGTTATGGATTATTTACCAAGTGGTAATAATCTATTGATACAGTTCCAGTGGTAAAGGAACATAAGATCTAGGACTTAACAACCAATGTCGCCAGTGATTCTAGCGCCGTATATTACTTGGAATGGGACGGGAAAGTCAGTTGTATCTTCTCCCTTTCATATGGAGGCAAGATGACCTTATCGTGACGTTGGGATTCCTGGTGTGGATCCAACATATGGGTGGGCACCCTTAGGCCCCACGATTTTGGTGTCTAGATTATTTATGAGTGGCTGCCGGAGGTATAGTCGAACCTTTTATGGAGCTTACCAGGGGCATCACCAACTCATAGAGTCTTTGGGAACTCACCATGGTTGTAGCCTACCCTAATTGGGGGCTTAACGGAGGTGTAGTCAGCCTCGGAGGATCCTGCAGACATATGGGGTCGTGAAGAGGGCAGTACTAGCTTGGATCTTAGACTGGGCCCCATACTAAGGAAGTATGGACAATCTCATGACTTGGTTGTGCAACAAGGCTAAGGTCTCTTGTGGGAAAAGTGACGCACCTCTGCAGAGTGTAAGAATTGTGACATGTTACTCCATGTTCTAGGAAGGAGCTACGAACGCAGTAGGAAAGGAACTCCATGAAGTTCTGCTCAACCTGTGAAGGCTGTCGGAAATAGTTTTCAGAATAAAAACAATCTTTGAAGAAATGTTTACGAAAACCTGCATTGCCTACGACCTCTGGTCTGTGGCTATAGAGATAGTGCATCATACATTCCTTTTTAGTGAACTTCCTGAGTATGCTCGTACTCAACCGTACCTTCTTAACCCTTTTTAGATTTTAAGTCGGTGAAGATGACGTGAACATCAACTTCTTCTCAAGAAACCATCATCGATAACTCAAGTTCTTCAATAAAGTCAATGAAGTCAACATATACATCAACCGAAGTAAAGACTAAGTTCTTAAATAGATAGAAGTAGATTCTCTAGCCATAAAACCTATTTCTGTAGAGCATTGCAATAGCAGCAATTGGCAAGCCAAATAGTTTAGATGATAGTCTTAGTTACTAGATATTTCTGAGTTATTATTTATGGTTCTTCTTTGTAAGAAGTTTCTTTCTCTCTCTTTAACCTAGAGTGTTCTCTAGATCTTTTGTAAAGAGTCGTGTTGTAATCTATAGTCATGTCTTGGACCTGCTGTGTTTCTATTGTACCACTCTAAGGGATCTAATATTAGTGAACAATGTTTCATTGGTATTATGTCAACGACTATAGTGTACTACATCATGAAGTGGTATGCTGGGTCACCGCAGCTGGTATCAAAGCATATGCTTTGACCATAGGTTAGTTAACCTAGTAAATGGGTAGAACCTTTAGGAAGGATGTTAGCAACCATAAAGAGTTCTCTAGAAATATGATGGATATTCAATTGGGAATAATCTCGTCATGTTGCTAGTGCGATGATTCTTTATTATGCAATATTAAATGAGTGGAATGAGTTTTAACTCAAGATGACTGATGATAATTTCTTATCTACAGTACAAGAATGGCACCTAGGTATCCACCTCGGAATGTTCAAGTGTTTAACAAGACCTTAGATGATTACAAAGATGCTTGGACAATCACTCTAAGACAACTTCTACGGAGTCTGGATTGTGAGTCTCGACTTCTGGTCAAGGTTTACAGTTTCTATGATGGACGGATATTGGCCAAGTATCGTATCCTGATCATGTTACCCAAGAAGTTGGGAGTGCGTGGAGAAATGCCATCGGGAGAAGCAAGATGTATGGCAACAGCCTATCAGATTGTAGTAGTAGCAGCCATAACCAAGATAAGGGAACAGAATTCCAAGGCACTGGAAGGTACTACCTATACTGCTATACCTCATGAAACTCCTAGTTCTGATCCAGAGTTAGATCATTCTGCTCTGGTAAGGACTAATGACCCACAAGTATAGGGGGTGTATTGTAGTATTTTCGGGGGAAGTGAAACCCAATTTATTGATTCGACACAAGGGGAGCCAAAGAATATTTATCAGCCTTAACAACTGAGTTGTCAATTCAGCTGCACCTGGAAACAATCTTGCTCATAGCAGTTTATCAGTAGCAACAGTTTTGTAGTAGGAATAGTAAAGTAACAGCAGTAGCAAAGTAAAGACAATAGTAAACAGTGGGATTCGAGTGCGGTAGGCATAGTGATGGATGGACGGGCATTGCATGGACAAGACAATCCACATAGCAATCAGAACATAGGGCAATTGCAGATAAATAAGATAAAGCATCCAAGTACTAGACAATCTTAGGCATGTGTTCCATATATAGTCATACGTGCTCGCAATGAGAACTTGCACAACATCTTTTGTCCTGCCAGCCCGTTTGCAGCGGGGCCTCTAGGGAACTACTAGCAATTAAGGTGCTCCTTTTAATAGAGCACCGTAGCAAAGCATTAACACTCCGTGAACACATGTGATCCTCACATCAAAGCCTTTCCCTTCCGGTTATCCCGATTTCTATCACTTCGGGGCCATAGGTTCCGGACAACGACGTGTGTATACAACTTGCAGATAAGACCCAAAACAATACTATCATAATGAATCTATAATAAGCTCAGATCTGAAATCATGGCACTCGGGCCCTAGTGACAAGCATTAAGCACAACAAGTCGCAACAAAGTCATAAAGCACTAATAAAAGATACTAGGCACCATGCCCTAACAATCTGATGCCATTACATGAATGATCTTATCCAATCCCTACCATCCCCATAGCCTACAACGGGGGATTACTCACTCATAGATGGGGGAAACATGGATGGTTGATGGAGAAGCGATGGTGATGATGATGGCGATGATCTCCTCCAATTCCCCGTCCGTGGTGCCGTAACGAGTTTACGTGTTTCGTGGAATCTGATGGTGTCAGCGGAGCGGAACTCCTTCTGGAGAAACGTCGACCCCCCCACTGAAGTTTTTAGGTCAGAAGGCACCTTATAGGCGAAGAGAGAGGCCCAGGGTGCAGGGGCCCACCTGGCCTGGCCCGCGGCAGCAGGTGGTGTGGCCACCCCAGGGCTCTTCTCCGTCTCGTATTCTGGCTCCTGGAGTCTTCGGGTAAAATAGGATTTTTGGCATATTTTCCGGGATTTTTCCTAATAGTTGATTTTCTGCACAAAAAGTAGACACCAAGGCAATTCTGCTGAAAACAACGTCAGTTTGCATTAGTTGCATCCAAATCACACAAGTATAAAGGAGAAACAATAGCAAAAGTGTTCGGGAAAGTAGATACGTTTTGGACGTATCAACTCCCCCCAAGCTTAGCTTATTGCTTGTCCTCAAGCAATTCAGTTGAAAACTGAGTGCGATAAAAGAACTTTCATGAACACATTTGCTTCATATGATGTAAATATTCTTAGCAATGTGACCAACTACTTAGACAATTCATAATAAAAAGTAGGAAACTGAGTCTACTTAAGAGTCATTGCAAGCTATGAAGAGATTCCAACTCAAGAATAATAAGTAGCATGAAGCACAAACATAAACAACATTACAATGCTCATAGAAAGGTATGATAGAGTGGTATCTCGCTTGCCTTTGATTATGAATGCCAAGGCACCTCTGAAGTTCAAGTGATGACTAGAAGTAAAGATATCAAAGATACAAGCATCAAAGTCATAACACAAATAATCAAGTATTGGAACAAACACAAAGAATGACAACTATGCTCTCAAGAAGGTGCTCAAAGAATATGTGGAGACTCAACAAGTGGAAGAAAAAGGTTTTGAATAATTTTGAAAGGCTTCCAAATGCTGAAAGTATGGTACTCGTGAGCTTTGAGCTCTTGTTGCCCCTATCATAAGCATCTTTAATGTGGTTAAGGTGAAAGTGACACAACTAAGAGGATATGCTTGAAAAGTTATAAATTGAAGTCTCATACCCCTTACTTATGAAGACCGATCCTCATGCTACTCAACTTCAGTCACAAATAAGCTCTTGTCATTGTAAGTATATACGTATCATAGAGAACCGCCAACGGGGTACCCCTTGCATATGATACAGGAGCTATCCATAATCAAAATGACAAGGCAAGCAGACAATGAGCATCTCAGCGATCTTTTTATTTACTATGTGCATAGATTTTTATTGAGGATGCTTCATAGAATGCTCATTATGGTTATGCTGCAAGTTTCCACCATGATTAGGCATGGCTTAGGCTAGCAGCCCAGGCGTTTCTCTAACATACATACGAACTCCATGATCTTACAAGTTCCACTTTTATTTCACACCGCCGAGATCCATAAGCAAAAGAACATGATATCAACTAGGTACAAAGTACCTATGAAGTGTTGAAAGCGGTCCCCATGATACATGGTTCTGCTAACTCCAACTCATAAAGCGCAAGCATATGCACAACAAAGAAGGACGCAATGGTTCAGGTTTATTAAGTGCAAGAAAATAAAGTGTGCCATCAAGTTCGTGAGAGCTTTACTAACTAACTTTCTCATAACAAGCAAACATTTTATTCGGAAGAAAACAAGGCATATTGAATATGCACGGAAGTAGCAAATGATGCTAATGGGTAGATATGGTGGACACTTTGGAAATATTTGGTTTAGGGAGTTGGAAACATGAGTAAAACACTCAGTGGAAGTGAAGGCTAGCAATAGTAAGGGAGCGACAAACGAGAGAGCAATAGCTATCATTATCATGCTTGCACAAAACAAGACTACTCATGGCATGAAAATGATTCAAGATCCTCAAAGCAAAATAATTCGTCAAGGCTTAACTGATTATTACAGTCATGCGCATGCGTAAGCATGTGCCTAGTCGATCAAATGAAACATTCAGAGGAGGATACCATGGTGTCATACCAATTTATGAATAGAGTAATGCAAGCAAACATTAATGAAACATGCTACAAACTATTAGCGAGCTGGAGCTAATCACAAGAAAACAAGAACTACCAAGCATCCAAAGAAAACATACACTCTACATGAACAGACTAAGCACACCCACAGTGATGAGTATATGTACAAAAATGAAAACAAATAGAGTTCTTTACCAGCCTCTTACCATGCCTCAAGTTGTCATTGATCCTCATTATTGCTCTTGACCTGTGTGGCTTGAATAATAATATGAAACCAATAATCCACTGAGAACTGCCGAACCCTGTAGCAAACTTGCAAAAACCAAAGAAGAACGACAAATATTTTTGGTGTTTTCAATTTTTAAACAAAAACCAAAAGAGAAAAACAAGCAAAGCAAACCAAAGCAAAAAGAAGAAACAAACCAAAGAGAAACAACAAAAATATTTTTGGTCTTTTTGTGTTTTAGAAAGCAAAAGCAAATAAGAACGAAAACTAGAAAGAGAACGAAAACATGAATATACAAAGTACCGACGCAACATGATATGGAGATGAGTGCGGTGTCGGCGTACCTCCCCCCAAGCTTAGGCTTTTGGCCAAAGTGGGTATCAATCCATGTACGAATAAGGGTTCCAAGCGGGCGGATCTTGGTAAGAATGGTCGTAGCTGGGCCCATGGGAAGAAGAGGAAGCTCCCCAATCATAAGTGGGCTGCTGATATGAAGACTCTCCTTCATTCGAAGGCTGGACCGAATCATTCGTGACCTCCCTTCTAGTGTCTTGCTCCTGCTGGGAAAGCTCTCCCAGGTACGTGTCAAGCTCCTCCTCAGTGAGGGACCATCCTTCCCTGTTATCAAGGTTAAACAAAACAGGTGCAGGCAAAAGAACAACACGCTCGGACTTGCTCTTTCTCCAGCCAGCCTTGAGATAGGTTATTTCATAAGATAACTCACTCAAACTAGCCCACGAGGAAATAAATTTATGCTGTATCATGGAATTAAGATCAAGCCTCTCTATGGGAAACTATAGGTCTAGATGATGAGGCACTAAACCATGTAATGCTAGCAAACGATAAGCAATGAGGCCTCCACAAATTCCACCTTTCTCATGGTTAGCAGCAAGACGGAAGGCTATCAAAGCACCCAAGTTGTAAGACCTATCTCGTCTAAGGGCAGCAGAGATAAATGCTAGATCAAACGAAGATAACTTATTGGAAGTTTTCCTAGCAAGAACACACTTGGCAATAAAGTAGGCAAAGTAGTGAATGGAGGGAAGATGAATGTTATGGATTTTTCCATTCTCCTTCGAGAAGCTACTCCCTTGACAAATTTCTGCGTATAAATCCATGAGTGGTTCCGGTCTCTCTTTAATCTTCTTACATGATCCCCATTGAGGTACCTTAATGGCTGCACAAAAATCGTCAAGAGAAAGATTGACAGCAATATTGTAAATTTTGTAATGGACCATGGGGTTAGGCAAAGAGTGACTAAATTGGAAATCCTGCACCACAGACATGGTTAGCTTCACAAATTGACAAGGTTCATCTTCCAAGAAACGCTCTAACCCTGCATTAGAAATCAAAGTGTGGAAATCTTGTAGAATTTCTGCAGCTCTCATGAACTCAGGGCATGGATAGATGGAGGGAAAAACTTCCTCCTCCCTGTGGACCTTCATGACCTCAGGTACCCAAAGCTCATGTTGGTTTAGGTGGTGCTCACTCATCTTTTATTCTGAAATTTAAACACCTATTAAACAAGTGATTGCAAAGTAAATATAATAAAGGATTCTACTCATAGGGACTTGCAAGAGGCCTAAACATGCATCAAAACTATATCTCTAAGCATCAAACAAGCTTACAAGCTCTCAAAACCAGTCACCTACAGCAGCAAAATACTCAACAAACAATCTACCAAACACAAATCTACTTAGATAAGGGGAGGAGTCACATACCAAGGAACAACTGCTCCAAATTTTAGCAAGAAAGATGGGCTGAGCAAGGAGATCGAAGAAATCGAGAGCAAGCACAGAAAGAACGCGATTTTGAGCTATGAACTGGAGCTTACTCGGGAGAGAGAAGAAAGTGGCAGGGGAGAGAGGTAGTGGGGGGCCAGGGGTGACCCACACCAGGGCATGGTGCCACCCAGGGCTGGCCGCGCCACCACATGGTGTGCCTGCCTGGTGGGCCCCCTGGTACCTACCAGGTACTCCTCTGCCCCTTTTTTCACATAAAAATTTAATATGAATTTTCTGGAATTTTTCGAGACACTTTATTTTTGGGCTTTTTTCAGAAATAGAAGAATGATTTTTCTGACAGACAGATTTTTTTTCTTTTGGAAACATGATGCAAGGACAAAACAAGGCTAGAACTACAGAAGTTCTAACATGCAAGCAACTAACAACACAAAGAAAACTAAATGAAAGCAAAAACTAAAAATGCAAAGGGTAGAAATAAACGGAGATAATCATAATGAAAACATTGTTTTGTTCAATGGAATCCTTTTGTTAGCAAGGCTGATCAAGTCTTGCTACCAAATCAATTGCATATGAGACAAAACTTTGTACTCCACTAATGATTATGTTACCTCAACCTTGATAGCAATGGTCCCAATCATAATAGTTTCAAATTTTTCTCTTGGTATGGGACAATATATTTCTCCAACTTGAATGCCTTCAACATGTTCAATTGAATTCAAACCATAAGTCCTTTCAATCTTCTTAGGGAAATAGACAGTATGTTCCTTGTCATTAACATTGAAGGTCACCTTTCCTTGATTACAATTAATAACAGCTCCTGCGGGATTAAGAAAAGGTCTCCCAAGAATAATAGACATATTATCATCTTCAGGCATTTCAAGCACAACAAAATCAGTTAATATCAAGCAATTGTGAGCCACCTGAACAGGTACATCCTCACATATACCCACATGAATAGTGGTAGATTTATCAGCCATTTGCAAAGATATATCAGTTGGTATCAATTTTTCAAGCTGAAGCCTTTTATAGAGAGAGAAAGGCATAACACTAACTCCAGCTCCCAAATCACACAAAGCAGTTCTAACATAACTGTTCTTAATAGAGCAAGGGATAGTTGGAATTCCTGGGTCTCCAAGTTTCTTAGGAACCTTACCATTGAAAGAATAATTAGCAAGCAGAGTAGAGATTTCTTCATTAGGGATCTTCCTTTTATTCGAGACAATATCCTTCATATACTTTGAGTAAGGAGGCAACTTAATAGCATCAGTCAAAGGAATTTGCAAGAATAAAGGCTTCATCCACTCACAAAACTTATTATAGTGTTCATCTTCCTTTGACTTGTGTTTCTTATCAGGGAAATGCATAGGTTTTTGGACCCAAGGTTCTCTTTCACTACCATGTTTCTTAGCAATAAAATCTTCTTTAGTGTATTTAGTAGTCTTAGTGTGATTTTCAGGTTCTTCTTCAACTTTTTCTTCATTAGGCACTTCATTTTCTTCATTACCACTTTCAGTTTCAGCATCAGAGATAGATATACTATTAGGATCTATAGCAGGTTCAGAGGGTTCTACAACGGTTTTATGTTTCTTTTTCCTTTTCTTACGAGTAGAACCACTATTTTCAGCTTGTTGAGAATCCTGCTCAATTATTTTGGGATGCCCCTCAGGATATAGAGGATCCTGGGTAGCAGCACCACTTCTAGTTCTAATTTCATAAGCATGTTTTTCTTTAGTAGCATTAACTAGCAAGTCGTTTTGCACTTTAACGAGTTGATCTATTTGAGTTTGAACCATTTGAAAGTGTTTAACAATCATTTTAACATCATTAGAGTTTCTTTCCACAATATCTTTCAATTCTACAATAGCTCTAGTGGTTTCCATTAGATGATTTTGCACCCTTTTATTAAAGTTATCTTGCTTAACAATAAAGATATCAAATTCTTCTAAGCATTGATCAGGAGGTTTAGAGTAAGGGATATCACCTTCATCAAAGTGTTGGAGAGAGTGTACCTCAATAGTGGATGAGTAGGAAATAGGCTTACATAATTATTCTATAGGAGGTAAATTCTTGACATCTACACCTTTAATTCCCTTTTCCTTAAGACATTTCTTAGCTTCCTTCATCACTTCATCATTTAATTCAATAACTCCCCTCTTCTTTGATGTTTTAATATGCACAGGAATAGATGGTTCAGGTACAATTACTTCAGGTATAGCTTGTTTAGGAGGAGTCCAATCTTCATAATTCTTGCTTATTTTAGCCATTAATTCCTCAGCTTCCTTCAGAGTCCTATTCCTAAAAACACAATCAGCACAACTATCTAGGTATGTCCTGGATTCTTTGGTTAGTCCATTATAAAATATATCAAGAAGCTCATTCTTAGGTAATGGACTTCCAGCCTGTGCATGAATCAAAGCACTAAACCTTGCCCAAGATTCGGGCAATACCTCTTTTTCTCCCTGTTTAAAATCAAAAAGTTCCTACAAAACAGCATGTCTAGCACTAGGAGGAAAATATTTCTGCAGGAAAGTACTAATCAAACACTTAGGGCTATCAATAGATCCGGGAGGTAAATTACCAAACCAAGTTTTAGCTTCTCCTTTCAGTGAAAAAGGGGAAATCTTAGCAACAAAGTAAGTACGCATCTTAATATCATCAGAAAACAAGCCACTCATGGTAGAAAGTTCATTCATATGTGCTACCGCACTTTCATTCTTAGTCCCATAAAAAGGTTCATTCTCGACAATAGCTATGTAAGATAGATCGAGAGTGAAATCATAATCTTCATCTATAATGTTTATGGGAGAAGCAGCAAACTTAGCATCAAGGGATAATTTGGGTCTAATAGTACGCCTCTCAAGGAGATTCTTAGCAGCGCTCCTATCATGGGTGTTCTTACATTCTTCAATAAACTCATCAGTCATCTCAACATAATCTTCTTTAGCATCATAACTCTCACTAGACTCAGGTGAGCTAATAGGTGTGGCAGTTTCTTCATTAGGAGTTTCGGTATTTCCAGCTATAGTTCTAGAAATCGTAGCATCTAGGAAAGGACCTAATGAACCACTCTTATCAAGCACAGTAGAAGCAGCATCATAAGCATCAGAAGTTTCAGATTCAGCAGTAGTGGCAGTGTGTGTAGCATGTGTATGTGGTGGTGTAAGGAACTTACCCAAAACAGACGGTGAATCAAGAGCGGTAGAGGTGTTCAGAACCGTACCTCTTCTTGTAGTGGATGGTAAAATAGGAACCTTGCCATCACGAGACTTACCCATGATAGATGGATAGCAGCAAACAATAGAGAACCCAAGTGAACTTGATAAATAAAGCTATGCTCCTCGGCAACGGCGCCAAAAAATAGTCTTGATGACCCACAAGTATAGGGGGTGTATCACAGTATTTTCGAGGGAAGTGAAACCCAATTTATTGATTCGACACAAGGGGAGCCAAAGAATATTTATCAGCCTTAACAACTGAGTTGTCAATTCAGCTGCACCTGGAAACAATCTTGCTCATAGCAGTTTATCAGTAGTTTTGTAGTAGGAATAGTAAATACTTGATGGTAACAAAGTAAAGACAGCGATGGAACAGTGGGATTCGAAAAGGTAGGCATAGGGATGGATGGATGGGCGTTGCATGGACAAGACAATCCACATAGCAATCAAAACATAGGGCAATTGCAGATAAATAAGATAAAGCATCCAAGTACTAGACAATCCTAGGCATGTGTTCCATATATAGTCATACGTGCTCACAATGAGAACTTGCACAACATATTTTGTCCTGCCAGCCCATTTGTGGCGGGGCCTCTAGGGAACTACTGGCAATTAAGGTGCTCCTTTTAATAGAGCACCAGAGCAAAGCATTAACACTCCATGAACACATGTGATCCTCACATCAAAGCCTTTCCCTTCCGGTTATCCCGATTTCTGTCACTTCGCGGCCATAGGTTCCGGACAACGACGTGTGTATACAACTTGCAGATAAGACCCAAAACAATACTATCATAATGAATCAATAATAAGCTTAGATCTGAAATCATGGCACTCGGGCCCTAGTGACAAGCATTAAGCACAACAAGTCGCAACAAAGTCATAAAGCACTAATAAAAGATACTAGGCACCATGCCCTACCAATCTGATGCCATTACATGAACGATCTCATCCAATCCCTACCATCCCCATAGCCTACAGCGGGGGATTACTCACTCATAGATGGGGGAAACATGGATGGCTGATGGAGAATCTATGGTGATGATGATGGCGATGATCTCCTCCAATTCTCCATCCCGGCAGGGTGCCAGAACGGAGTTTCTGGTGCTGTTTCATGGAATCGGATGGTGGCGGCGGAGCGGAACTCCTTCTAGAAAAACGTTGAACCCCCCGAAGTTTTTATGTCAGAAGGCTCCTTATAGGCGAAGAGAGAGGCCGAGGGGGTGCCTGGGGGGCCCACACCACCCTCTGGCGTGGCCTGGCCTGTCCCGCGCCAGCAGGTGGTGTGGCCACCCCAGGGCTCTTCTCCGTCTCGTATTCTGGCTCCTGGAGTATTCGGATAAAATAGGATTTTTGGCATATTTTCCGGGATTTTTCCTGATAGTTGATTTTCTGCACAAAAAGTAGACACCAAGGCAATTATGCTGAAAACAGCGTCAGTTCGCATTAGTTGCATCCAAATCACACAAGTATAGAGGAGAAACAATAGCAGAAGTGTTCAGGAAAGTAGATACGTTTTGGACGTATCAAGGACCAAACCTACTATGGCAATAGAGTATATGGATCGTTATAAGTCCTTACTGGACACGTTCCATAACACTCATCAAGTGCTAGTTCAAGAGTTGGACACTGTTATTGAGGATTTCACTAATGCTGCAAAGGCAAAGGCACGTAGAAAGAAGTTTGTTAGAGAAGCAAAGCACTCAAAGCCAATCTTTTCTGGAGAGGTGTTTGAAGAAACAGAGTTTAATGACCCACAATCTGAAGTATATGCCTATTACCCAGTTGAACCTCAACAACCAGTAGACCCATGGACCAAATACGAGGAGGAAAAGAGGATATGGAATGCACCCAACCCCAATAATGTCGTTAGAGATTCTACCGGATGGGAAGGCCAGTCCTATGATGAAGTCATTGGACAAACTACACTCAATGAATCGGGCAAAGGAGTAGAAACCAGTTACAATCCTATAGAATCATATGGACCATATGGGAGTAATAATATTCCCATTGAGCTAGAAGAGTGTCCTGGTAGTTACTACACCCATATGTATGACTAGATTGTGGATAAAGCAAAGAATACTTCTTGCTTTGAAGATGCGCTCAGAGGAGGACAGAAGAATACTGAATAAGGTAATGAGTTTGATAGTCATTTTTCAATGGCTAATCTCACTCTTGGTACTTCTACTCAAGGTTACGCACCTACTGGATGTTCTGATGCACCAGAAGGCAGTCGTCGAACTTCGGGTCATCATGGACGAAAAATCTGGAAGCCTAGAAGTGAGTGAAGAAAGTAAGAATGGACGTAATCTAGGTAGTAGCGTGCTTGAATAATGTACATATTGGGTAATGCGTATTGTAGTGCTTGTGAGGCTTGCTGAAATAAGTGAGAATATGCTCACATGAGCAAGAAATTCCTTGCAATATAAGGAGGAAGTGTATAGCGGGAGTATCTTGTTGTGGTTGGGAGTTGTAAAATTTCAAAGACATGTTTAATACATGGTATATGTTTAAGTATTTCTTGGTTTTTCTTGTATCTTCTTGATTACCTAGATCTGTGCATGGAGTTTGGCTTGGTGTGCAAATGCATGTGCATCATCAAGTTATTACTTGATGTTATACACCTATATAGAAAAGGGAATTCATGTAAGGGAGTGACGAGTTCCAAAGACCAAGATGAAGAATTGCAAGAAGAAGCCAAATATAAGGTGTATTAACACTATTTTGAAGGATGGATTAATTCCAACTTATTATTAGTTAAGTAACAAGGAATACTAGTACAGAAAAGGTGTAGAGCAACATGAATGAATGAACTAGAGTTCACTCAAGATAGGTGATGTTGCTCAGAAGTTAATAAAGTAGTCGTTCCAAGTTCATGGAAATATCATGAATTAGTACAACGGAGAAGTTTTGAAACCGTAACTGGTATTCAAGCTCTGGCAACTTAGAGGGAATGCCAATAGTAAATCCAGAACCTATAGGGTATTCCATGCACCGAGGAGGACCTACAGTTGGTATCCGTAGCTGGTATCCTAGCAGTGTAGTGAAGTAGGTCATCTTTGTATTATTTAAAGAGTATAAACCTTGGCCTAAGTTAAGATAGACCTAAAGAGTATAGAATTTAAGCAAAATAGCTTTCGAGACGCTTCGCGAAATCCGGCCTATCAAAGCGATAATGTACAAAAGGTTAAAAGTACGATAGATGAAGTTGGAAGATTTATTATGGAGATCCACTACCATGTGGGTGTACCGTAAATTCTTTTGAGAGACCTTATATAGGTAAGACATATGTTGGACAGAGACTAATACTTTAACCAATGGGTATTATACTTGTAGATTAGAAAACCCCAAGGGGGAGAGTAAACAATAAACACTGAAATATTGTTGTCTAAACGTTCTAACTAAAGTTGGGGAAGAAGTACTAAACAATGATAAGATTAAGCCTTATTCTCATAAGGTTATAAGAAATCATTTGTATCAGAGTGCTCTCTAGAGTATGTGTGGATGAGTGACCAAAGTAGACATAACTGATTAACCCGAGTAGACTAGTTATAAGGGGGAAACAGCTGGTAAGTTATCCTTTAGTGTAAGGAGAATATTCCAAAATAGACCGGTGTAGTGTAGTAGAAAAACTATGTTGGAAGGGATAAATGTGGCCACAACCAATCCTAAATAAGAATGTAAAGATATATTCCAAGAGATTGTAGTAACCAAAACCATAGGATAAACTAGTAATGATTAGGTATATTGACAAGAATTAAAAGGACTTAAGAAGAAAGATTTGGATTCGGATTACCACAATTATTCCCAACTATGATCATAATAGAATTTTGAGAAACGGCGTGATCAACACAAGTCAATACCTCATTCCGAAATGCAAGAGAGTACGAAATTCGGGAACAATTTATTTTAAGGGGGAGAGTCTGTAACACCCCAGCATTAGAGCTTAGAAATAAGCTAAACACAGGTGTGTGCATTGCATTCATGCATAGAAAATCCGGATAATTTTCGTTCTTCTAAATAAAACTTGTCAAAGTGATTGAAGCTTCTCTTAACTTGGTGGAACTGAAGTAGATCATCAAGTTAACTACGATAAGTTTCAACATGACCTTTGTTAAACCTTTATCTTTGGGTAATATAATTTGATCTAAGGGTAGATCAAATGTTATAAAACTAAGTCACAACACACTACTTAATTAGGAGTACTTGATCTTATAGAGATCATTACATGGTATTCCATACCACAACCAATGATGAATATTTAATGTTCTAACGATGATATCAAGGTATTATCTACCATAAACCTTCAATAGCAAGTTAAGTACATAACTTAAGTAAAGAAACTCTATAACTAAATCTGGAAACACTTGTTTACCATAGTTACTCTTATTATAGGTACCATGGTAGTACTTAAACATTTGCACTTATTACAAATAGAGTAGAAAGGAAAGTCAAGCCAAGGCCATCCAACATATACTCTTAATATGATACCAAGAGGTGACATTCCTATTTGACCAAGTCCTAGTGTCAATGGATCATCACTATTGAGTGATTAATCTTGACCTGGAACTTATTGACTCATAGCCTTTGACCTATTGTGTTGACCTTCCAAATACCTTAAGTAAATTAATCTGAAGGAAGAATTAGATATGGTTGAGTGTACCATCATTAATGGAATGTGATACTTAGTGGAGATTAAACCACTTGATGTTGGAGGAGTTAACTCACTCTTGAGTTAACTAGAAGAAGTGTTTAAATCCAAGAGTTTAGATAGTAATTATGGAGCTATGAGAAAGCTAGTGGTATTAGTACATTAGATAACAATCTTGTTAGGACAAGTGGATATAGACTTAGAGTAATCTTGCTTAACAAGATAAGTCTATAGAGAGACTAATACAAGTTTACTACTTAGTGGAGTATAGATCTTGATCAAATAATTAGAAGTCTAAGCTTTGTATGGTCAAAATGATGGTGGTCATTATTCTCAAGTCACTTGAGAATAGATGACTAGGTGTGAAGAAGAGTTGTGGGTAAACCAAACTAGGTAAAGCCTAGTAAGCTGAATCATCTAGCTTAATCATGAGAAGTCAAGCTAGAGTATAATAAAGTATATAACATAGTTGTAGGAGTAGTTGGAGGCATAGTAGCTTAACCAAGTTAATACAAGGACAACTGGTATTATGGGAATAGTACTATACCTATTTCAAAGGATTGATATCCTTTGTTATGTATAGGGAGGACTGTAGTCTTGCAACCCTTGAAAGTAGTTGCAAGATGAAGTTAAGGAAGTTAATAGATGGAGTTAACAGTAGTTACATTGATAGGTGCATCAATGGTAGTTAACTGAGAGTAGTTATATACTAGTAGTAAAAAGATTGGAGTATTATTAGTGTGGCATGACCATGTCATCATATGATGATGGATATGGTGGAGTCAGATGATTGTTTTATTCAGGAGATGTGATCTTTGTGAATAAAATAAGAAAGATATATAGAGTATATTTAGGAAAGGAATTCCTTATCTCAAAATAAGTTTAGTGGAGTATTGAGGACAGGATTCTTCCGAGATCTTTAGCTAGCTCTACAGGGAGGTATGGCAAGACACATATCTATTTCATTAGTTAAAAATCCTAGAATCAAATGGATAGTGAAACTATTTCCTATTCCTAGATAACCATTTAACAATACCTCTTGGGCAATAAAGCTTCCAAGAAATGATTAGAGGACAACTGAGTGTTTATAGTAGAAAGCATTATTCCTTTGATTGTCTTGAACCCTAATAAGAACCTAATCACATAGAATCATCAAGGTCTCATTAGGAAGGTGTTCTATGATAATTTTAAACTCTACAAATCAAATAGAATTGGATTTGTTGAAATCACCAATCAGGGAGAACCCTGAGATTTAAATCACCAAATATGGAGGACTATAAAAACCAAATCATCATATTATGAACCACAAAGATTAATCCTTTATAATGTATTTAGATAAATATCTTATGAAGATATATAGGAATAAGATTGCTAGGGGGTTTTCTGCAAGATGTTCATTGTCGTCTTCCTTCTCCAGCTGGAAGCAGCTCGGTGGTAGAGCCGATGCTGTCCGCCATCGCCGCGCGAGGATTTGTGCTGCTGCCGACACTTCCGCGGGGACAAGACCGCCACCACGACGTCCTTGCTCATCCTCATCCCCATTCCTCTTTCTTCTCGTTCCTATCCGCTCCAAAGAAGAGAACCCGAAACCCTAGCTCATCGGAGTTCGTCGTTCCGGACATCTCTGACCACCTCTCGCTTAGCCATAGCCACTACTAGAAACGTCGTCGACTTCTCGTTCGTCTCCGGTAAGTCTCATGAGCAGGCGCATCACAAGCGGCGAGGAATCGAGCCCGGAGTATCGTCGGTCACCGCGGCCGTCACCGGCGATTCACCATCAGCTGACTTCGCCTCGTCTCGCTGACCATCCCATCCGCATCTTGGTGAGCCAACGGTGCTCAGAAGCCTCTTCAGTCTCTTATTTTCGCACAAGAGAGTCACCGCGTCGTATGTTGTCGTCGGCCGCCGCAGTGGTTGGTCGCTGGAGTACCTTCGGTGACCAAAACAGAGCGGCGACACCACTCCCAGGTTCGCCTTGCTCTGCTATATCGCGTAGCACCCTTAGTTTCGCCCGAGCCCCAGATCGACTAATTCGTGCTCGATAGTGAGCTCCGGCCAGCGCTGACGTCATCATGTCATCACGCCCAAATCACCCGGTCCACTTGATTCATTTGACTGTTCTTTGTCTCATGGTCAATCGTAGCCCCGCCCAAGTTAGTGACTTGGGGTAGAAACAGTCTCGGTATAAAAAGTATTACGGGTTAGTAAATAATTAAAATAGTATAGATTTAAATATATATTATATATCGAAATGCTTAGAAAAATAAACTCTATATTATAAACCTATTATCACATTTTAATTTCCAACTTAAATAATATAATAATTGATATTAGTAAATAAACTATTTGGGATAAATCTTAAATAAGGTTTTTATTATTTAAAATCCATAAAAAATGTATAATATATAAAAAATCATAGAAAAACATAAAGGTTTATAAATTTGTTTCAATTATTTTTATATCATTTAACTAATTTTTATTATTTATTAAGTGTTTATAATGTGGTAAACTTTATAAAAATCATATCATATTATTTAAAAATCACAAAAATACTTATAATATACCAAAATGATCACAAAAATAAATGCTACATATCAAAAATGTCAAATCTTACTTTTGAAGTAAAATAAAAGGTAAAGGTTTAATAAATCTTATTTAAACTCTTTCTTTTATTTTAATTCATTAAAAGTATATAAACCATTACTATTGTTTTGTTTACCATTAATTGTTTAGAGTCTAAAATTTTATTAACATGTTCAAATAATGTTTGATTGAAGATAACATAAGGTTAATCATTTTAAGTCGTACTTATTAAAATACCATTTGAAATTAAGTAAGTTTTACTCTCCAAAACATTTTATCAATTATAAGGTCATCAAGATTTGAGTAATAATTCTTTTACAAGTTTGGGAATCCACTTTCAAGACTAAGGAAAGTCTATAAAATATTAAACATGGTACCATTCCCATGTTTATAGAGATAAGTGTTACTCTTATATTAGGAAAGTAATTCTATTCATCTCTAACTTTAATAAAACACCACCTATCCTATGATTGCTTAATGTAGTAATAATTTCCTCTTTAATAATCTTGGCTAATAAGAAACCTTAAAGTATTGACTTTAAGTTTAAGTGTTTTTACTATTATAAAGAAATATTTTCCTCAAAAGTTATTCCTTTAAGAAACATTCAAATTAATCCTTAAACACTTCTTAAAAGCTCTGACTGATTAACAACCTTGCTTACGAAATCTTTTAGAAACCATAACCATTTGAATGTTTTAGTATAGCATATTACTTATTGTATTTACTTATTGTTTCACACACACTCTCATAAGCCTTAATAAGAAGCACAAGTGTAAAGCTGGTATAAATGTGCAACACATTCCAAAGAACTCATCACAAATTCCAAAACCTAGATTAGATACGACTATTCTGGGGTTCGCGTTTATCAAATTGCATTACATTACTTATGCATCGTTGCATCCTGCTTCTTTAAACATTAGTCCTTATCGGACCAATGATGCTACTTTCAGAATCTGGATCTTCTATTGTCTTGAAGACTATGAGTGCATAATCTTGCAATCACAAAAGGCAAGTTCACAACTTGCTCATGTCCTTTGATTATTTTCTATGCTTGTAACTCAACTATGTCATCATCTGCATTTCAAAAAGGACAGAAAAATACTATTTTCATAATAATATGATTATGGATTATTTACCAAGTGGTAATAATCTATTGATACAGTTCCAGTGGTAAAGGAACATAAGATCTAGGACTTAACAACCAATGTCGCCAGTGATTCTAGCGCCGTATATTACACGTCAACCATAAGACTTGGAATGGGACAGGAAAGTCAGCGGTATCTACTCCCTTTCATATGGAAGCAAGATGACCTTATCGTGATGTTGGGATTCCTGGTGTGGATCCAACATATGGGTGGGCACCCTTAGGCCCCACGATTTTGGTGTCTAGATTATTTATGAGTGGCTGCCAGAGGTATAGTCGGACCGTTTATGGAGCTTACCAGGGGCATCACCAGCTCATAGAGTCTTTGGGAACTCACCATGGTTGTAGCCTACCCTAGTTGGGGGCTTAACGGAGGTGTAGTCAGCCTCGGAGGATCGTGCAGACATATGGGGTCACGGAGAGGGCAGTACTGGCTTGTATCTTAGACTGGGCCCCATACCAAGGAAGTATGGACAAGCTCATGACTTGGTTGTGCAACAAGGCTAAGGTCTCTTGTGGGAAAAGTGACGCACCTCTGCAAAGTGTAAGAATTGTGACATGTTACTTCCTGTTCTAGGAAGGATCTATGAACACAGCAGGAAAAGAACTCCATGAAGTTCTGGTCAACCTGTGAAGGCTGTCGGACATAGTTTTCAGAATAAAAACAATCTTTGAAGAAATGTTTACGAAAACATGCATTGCCTACAACCTCTGGTCTGTGGCTATAGAGATAGTGCATCATACATTCCTTTTTTAGTGAACTTGCTAAGTACGCTCGTACTCAACCGTACCTTCTTAACCCTTTCTAGATTTTAAGTCGTTGAAGATGACGTCAACATCAACTTCTGCTCAAGAAACCATCATCGACAACTCAAGTCTTCAATAAAGTCAATGAAGTCAACATATACATCAACCGAAGTAAAGACTAAGTTCTTAAATAGATAGAAGTAGATTCTCTAGCCATAAAACCTATTTCTGTAGAGCATTGCAATAGCAGCAATAGCAAGCCAAATAGTTTAGATGCTAGTCTTAGTTACTAGATATTTCTGAGTTATAATTTCTGGTTCTTCTTTGTAAGAAGTTTCTTTCTCTCTCTTTAACCTAGAGTGTTCTCTGGATCTTTTGTAAGGAGTCGTGTTGTAATCTATAGTCATGTCCTGGACCTGTTGTGTTTCTATTGTACCACTCTGAGGGATGTAATACTAGTGAATGGTGTTTCATTGGTATTATGTCAATGACTATAGTGTACTACATCATGAAGTGGTATGCTGGGTCACCGCAACTCTGCACTTGGAGTCCCAACGTTTTGGTACACACAGAGTTATTTCCATCAAGAACATTTTCTGGCATTGTTGCCGGGGAATTAAAAGAGGGACATCACAACTGTGTCTTCATCAAGTTGGAGTGAGCACATCTTCTGGAGCCGTCAACACCAACTTTGTGCAAACACCTATGCTTGGGGAGGTTACAACATTGTGATCGTTTCCTTCTCCTTTTTTTAAAGTAATTTTCTTTGTCTTGTTTTTAGTCTTTTTAGTTTTACTTTAAAACACAAAAACACATAAAAATTTGTGCCAACTCTACTGGTAAACATGGGAGAAAGAACTACCAAACTTTCTGACTACACCAACACTCCCAATGATCAATTCATTGCTAGGCCTATCACACACCTGAAATAACTGCTGGAAGTTTTGAAGTAAGTCCTGGCCTATTAAACCTCATAACTAAAGAAAATTTTGGGGTAAGTGCTAGTGAATATGCCTCCATGCACTTGCATGACTTCTGTGAAATTTTTGATATGTAAAAATTAAAAAATGTGGAAAATAATATTGTTAAACTTAAAGTATTCCCATTTTCACTTAGGGGTAAAGCTAAAGAATGGCTATTATCACTACCTACTATTAGCATAAACTCTTGGGATGGACTCAAAGAAGCTCTTATAAAGAAACATTACCTACATGTTAAAATCTTGCAAAATAGAAATAATATCCTATCATTTAGGCAAAATGGCAATGAACATGTTGCAATAGCTTGGGAAAGAATTAAAAACATGCTTAGAACTTTCCTATCACATGGAGTAAATGAATGGCCAATCATACACTTTTTACGATGTGTTAAACTATATGTCAAGAAGCATGATAGACTCTGCTACATGGGATGCTTTTATGAGTAAACTTTTCCTGAAGCTAAAGCCATCCTAGAAAACATGCTAGATAACCATAGTCAATGGCACACTAAAAGGGCACCAAACCCATCATCAAGAAAGATAAAATCTATTGGAGAAATGGACCCCTTGTCCAACAAAATAGATGGTATATTTTCCTACATATCTAGACAAAATACTGATAATTTTCCATTGCAAGAACTAGTTGGAAACACCAATGAAAATGTATATGTCAACTACATAAGAAATTTTTGGTAACAATGGATATGGGAGCAACTACAATAACTCTTATGGTAGGCCATCATATGTTCCTAATAAATACACTAGTGGTAATAATAACTCTAATTATTTAGAAAATACCATTAGATCTTTTATATCAACATAAAAGGAACTAAATAAAGAATTCATAGCCAGGTTTGAAAGATAATATGCCTTAATTGAAAAAGTGGACCATTTCACACAAGAAGTTATATCTTTCAAAAACCTCATCCAAATCTAAAAGAACCATGAGGTGACTATTAGATATGTGCAAGAAGTAATAGACAAGTCTTGGGAAACCCTTCATATGAAGGAAGAAAGAGAAAATGAAGCACTTATGATCACAAATGGTAAACAAGTAGAAGAAGTTAAAATGCTAAGTGAAACAAAATAACTTCTACACCTTGATAAATGTAGCTTGTATGAACTTATCAATATTCATCAAGCAGGTTTTGGCTCCTATATAGCAAACTATGTCATCAAAGAAAAGATAGTAAGACACAATAATGAAGCCATGATACCACCAAAGCTTGGGGATGCTTGGCTCCCCAATATATTAATCACTATTGGCAAATATACCCATCATGCTATTCTAGATCAAGGATCTAGTGTCTCTATGTTATCAAAAGAACTATATGATCTACTAGAACTCAAAACTATGGAAAAATGGTCAATAGATCTTTTGCTTGCTGATGAATCAACTAAACATGCTTTAGGGAAAGTAAATGATATAATGGTTGAGTTACATATGAATTTTTTGCCTGTTGATTTTATTGTAATGGACATGGGTAGTAAAACCTCTAGTCCTATAATTCTTGGAAGACCCCTTTTGATAACTACAGGTGCAAGCATTGATTCAAAGGAAGGGAATGTGAAGTTTCAGCTCTCATAGAAGAAATGTATGGAACACTTCCCAAGTAAGAAGGAGGTAGCACCAGGGTACAAGCTACCACATGATCTCCATATCACTTGAAACAAGTAAGTAAGCCTAGCTATATGGCTATAAAGAAAGCGTTTTGTGGGAGACAACACAATTATTTATTTTTATGCATGCTTGCTGTAGTAAAAGAGTCCTTTTTAGTGTCTTTGTTGTATATTAGCAATAAAGTACCAACTATAATCCATTTTGGATGCTAGAAAGTTGTTAGAACACATGGAGTAGCAAATTTATACACAACACTATTTAGCAGAAAAATTCCATGATTTTTTATGTAACTCCGATTGCTCTCATATTTATACTATAGTTGAAACTTTTCATCCTATATATGCATAGAAGTTGGCCAAAATTCCTAACATGTCTAGGTGGTCGAAATAAATTCGTTTTGCTACTGCTGAAAATCTGGACAAATTTTGCCCACTAGTGTTTGAGCCATTCCTTTGGGTCCCAAAATGATTTTCCATGAGTATTTTGATATGCTAGGAATGTGTAGGACACTATATGCTTGCTGGAATACTAAGGAATTTGTTCTATTTGATATATATATGGCATCTAATATCATAATCTTGTAACACTAATGTCACCCCATAGAAAAAGAAATGGGAGAAGGTTTGTGTTGAAGTTTTTTGATAGGGAATGGAGGAACACCACACCAAGATCTATCCAAGAATGGTGAAAACCATAAGTTTGGGGATGCCCAAGGTAGCCTACTAGACCTATAAAACTCTCGGTTTGCAAACCTCTAAACTTTGTTTTTTAGCAACATAGAATGATCATAGAAAACTTGGAGTGTCTTTTCTTAGTGTTATGTTTAGTTTTGCTTGATATGCATGGAAATAAATAGGACACCATGATAGATATTTTGCATGCTTAGGAAAGAGCTACTAAAATAAACTATCCCATGAATGAATGCCATGTTTGAATAAATGCCTTGCTTGAAATAGAAAAAGGGAGGAAAACCAAACTATGCATGTTATTGCTTTAGGTTAGATTATTCATATGCTTTATGGAGTGATAACTTACAAGTGTATCATCTTGTGATAGTTCTTATATTCAACATAAATGGTGTTCAATGCGTATATTGTCTTCTAGAAATGACTTGGTACTATGAGCACTTTTCATTCTTATAAAAGGCCAAATGGTTTTCATTGCTAGCTCTACCATATTGAAACAACCTCCTTTAGGCAAAAATGTAGCATTTATATAGTAAATACCTACCCAAATATCTCAAGCTATATCCCAAAGTATACTATCATGTGTGAGTCATTATTTAGCTTCCAAACACTGTTATTATGGGTATGGGTGACATGGAGAAGTTAGTCGTGGGGTGACTATGAACTCATTGGGCATAGAGTACCCCTTCCCAAAAAGCAATAATAGGATGCATACACTAAAAGATGAGGGGGAAAACCCTCCATATAAGGGCTACCACTGCTAAGATGAGGGCAAAAACCCTCCAAATATTTATATGATATCAAAAGATGAGAAGAGTGAGTATGAAGAGGCTAGGCCTTCCCAAAAATCAAAACAAGCAAAAAGTGACAAAAAGGCAAAGAGAGGAAAGAAACAAAAGGTGCCAAAACAAGAATGCCAAGAAGAATCAGGTAATGAGGAGCAACGGAACCAAACACTAATGATGAACTATGATTCAACCATAAATTTAATGGATAGTGTTTGGAAGATAGCTCGTGTCTCACATATGATATTCCCTACTTGCCAGCCATACACTCTTTCCAACCTCCTTTGCCAAATATTCTGACCATAGGACGGCCACTATATATATACTTTTATCTATGCGAAGAATGCACTATTTCCTCAAGGTACTATATGCATTTGTGTTAGTCAATATAAACATTGTCTTTCAAGTATGATATTATAAGAAGTATCACTTTATGCTATGCTTTCTTGTTGTTATTCTCTAAACAAATGAACCCATATTTGCTACATATATGATGTTACATCCATGTTTTACATTGATTTTGGGGGATTTACCAATGATCCCCTTTATATTGGTTATAACTCTACATGATAGGAAAACCCTGTTTTGTGTATTTTTACCTTTTAGTGACCTAAACAAATTCAAATGGAGCTAGGATTTCAGGAGCAATAATATTTCATCAAGAGAAGCACCTGGAGCACTTGGACCTTACCAAATGGATGCAACCATATATAGTGTGATTTTTCCACTGGATGAAGCTCCCTCTAGTGTGCTAGCACAATTGCGGAAGTTTTGAGATGTTGGTGATGTGCGGGAGTGCATTCGCTAGCAGCTTGTCGCGGGTGCTAAGGTTTCACTAGCCCTCGTCCACACGCGACATCTGGATGTGGACTTGGAGGCCGTTGTTGAGGGACCACCGGCACCTCCGGATGGCTTAGCATGGAATATGCAGCCACACTAATGGGTGATTGCACAGCCCGTCGAAGACATCATTCGCTTGTTCGACAATCACATGAAAGTTGTGATCCAACGATAGCGGTAGAATTTGGCCTGCGTAGGACATGTAGATAATGTAAAATTTGTGTAATCCGAGAGGGCTTTGTGTCCCATGTAACGTTGTTGTATGTTTGTATATATTGATGCGAGTGCATTGTTACTGTGCCTTTTTGTTAGCCTGACGCCGACCAATCTCAGTACCTTGCCAACCTGTTAGTTGAGTTGGAATTTAGTTGGAGTTTTCAAGGATTCAATTGTAGGCTAATTCAGCAACTTAGGCTATCATAGTAAATAGCTATTTGAGTGTTATCAGACGAAGCCATCGAGGAGGCGTAGCCCTCGAGTGCATTGCATATGAAGTAAAAGGAAATTAACTCATAGTTGAGGAACTTAGCTTTATTGATTGGAGGGTAGTAGGTACATGTTTTGGCTAAGTAGCCTTATTGTAAAGTAAAAATGTCTAGGGGTAGAAACATTGAAGCTACGCGACATTCTAAGGGTTGGAGTATTTGACTCCAGTTTCTACATACTTTAGGCGATATGCGCCACTTGGGATCACCTTGATGAGGATGCAGGGTCCATCCCAAGGAGTTTCATGTGGCCTTTCTACCTAAGTCGTAGGACGAGGTCTCCTTTGGAGAAGGACCTTGGTCGTAGCCGTCGGTTGTGGTAGTTGTGGAGGTTCTGTTGGTAGACTGCTGAGCGAGTAGCGGCGATGTCTCGTGCCTTGTCTAGCAGGTCGACATTGTCTTTAGGTGCATCCATGGATTTGTCTTCGCTGTAGACGACCACCTGTGGGGCCTTGTAGCGTATTTCAACGGGTAGCACCGCCTCAGTGTTGTGCATCATGAAGAAAGGTGTGTAGACGGTGGCGCTGTTTGGAGTTGTCCGCATGATCCACAACACCGAGAGGCTGAAGGAGTCACTTCTTGATGCCATTGCAAACGAGGTCGTTGGCCTTTTCAAGTTGGCTGCTAGTATGTGGGTGGGACACTGAGGCGTAGCTGATGTTGATGCCCATTCACTCACAGAAGTCTTGAAACTCCTTCGAGGTGAAGTTTGTGCTGTTGTCGGTGGTGATGCTATGAGGCACTCCAAATCTGTAGACGATGGACTCGAAGAACTTGACGACGGTAGTGCCGGTTTGGTTGGTAATGCGCGTAGCCTCAATCCACTTTGTGAACTTGTCGACTGTGACGAGGAGGTTGATATATCCTCTAGGTGAAGATTTATGCAGCTTGCCGACCATGTCGAGTCCACATTGTGTGAAAGGCTAGGCCAATGGTATTGGGCATAGCTCAGACCCTGGCGCGTGTGGCTTGTGTGCGAACCTTTGGCATGTGTTGCACTTCATGACGATGTCCTTGGCATCGCGCATTGCGTTTGGCTAGTGGAAGCCATACCGCTGGTTCTTGGCGACGAGGGCGTGACTGCTGGCATGATGCCTGCGGGTGCCTTCGTTGATGTCGAGGAGGATGCTTCTGCCATCACCATTGGCGATGCACCGCTCGAGAACTCCGATGATGCTTCGCTTGTAAAGCTCACCGTTGATGATGATAAAGGCCTTTGAGCGATGGGAAATGTGCCATGGATTAGTCGGGTCATCTGGCAGCTTCTTGATGATAAGGTATGTGATATACGACTAAGTCCAGGAGGGTTCGATGAGCATGCCATCCATGGGTCCTTCAGATTAAGGAACTGGCTCTACTTTAGCTGATGCTTTTGGCTTGTCGAGTGGCATATCCCTCGAGTGTGTTGCAGGTTCTGGTGGGCTAGTGTATGACTTGAGCTTGATGGAGCACTCACATATTTGCTTCAAGAATACTCCGGGTGGTATTGGGGCACTGGTGGAGCCGATGTTGGCTAGTTTATCGGCCTCTTCGTTACTTTCACGGCTGATGTGCCGGAGTTCACAGCCTTCAAAGTCTCCTTCTATCAACACCCGGATTTTTAATCCCAGATGCCTGTTATGCCATACATCGCAATCCCAGGATTACCATTTTTGCGATACATAACAGATTGGATATCACAGTACATCATCCATTACAAACCATAATAAGGTCTTACACAAATAAAGGATCTCATGATCCAGTCTTAATACAAACAAGCAGCGGAATAATAAGCGTAGCAGTGGGCTCCATCTTCAGTGTCACAGGTAATGCTAACGATGGGAGATGATCCTAGTTGTCGTAGCCGTCCTGCTGTCCATCTTCCTGATAGTCCTCCTCATAGTCTGGCCACGGGAATAGCCAGGGACAAAGCCATGAGTACTCTTTAAGTACTCGCAAACTATCACTAACAAGTAAGGTAGTTCTAGTAGGAATCCTAAGCTCTAAGTTTATTTGCAAAAAGCCAGATTTATCTAAACTGAGTTCAGAAGTAAAGAAACTAAGTAAAGATTCTAAATCACTTTAAGTGGGGAACCTAGTTTTCATATTCACAACCCTGTTGTGGTCAAGTCAAAATCATAGTTCACTTCACAAGTCATTTTGAAAACATCTAACGATGGAACAGTATGGCCACTCCAACTATCCATGACCGCGGACGCGGCTATTCGAATAGTTTGACACTCTGCACAGGTGGTACACTTTCACCACAAAATTCAATACATCCATCAGGGATAACCCTGAATCATCATACTTAGTATGCGGATAATCAATCATAATCTTTCCTTTACACACTCTAGTATAAGCACCTCCCCTATGATCTTGGCCTCCTAGCCATGGCCATCTACCATCCTGGGCACTACATAGATGGACATCATCAAGAGGTAGCCTCATCTCAAACCTCCCCCAAGAGGGGACCCATACTAATGCATATAAACTTCCGTCTAAGCCTTACCCAATTCAGGTATTGTGGTTGTACGGTAAAATTGGAATGGTGTCGCATCCAAACCCAACCATCAGTTTTTATAAAGGGCTAAGGCTCATGCCTCAACATTTTCATCATCAAAATCCATTTGTGTTTCTCAACACATGTCAAAACATTTCAATAGAATGACTCATCATTCCAAGGTTTTCACAATCATTTTCACCAAGTATTCCCATCTAAAGTGATCAAGTTTTATGCTTAGCACTAGCCACTAAGTTAAGAGTGTTCACTAATGAGGGATGTTAATTTCAATCTCATGCCATAGAATGACATCTAGTATAGGTCTAGTTTTATACTCTTTATGTTATCTATACTACTTTCCAAATCCTCACAAGGCACTAACTAAAAGTAAAGAACTTTAGTAAAGTAAAAGAGTAAAGCTTGCAAGTAAAACTTGGGATGGGTATAAGTCAAAATGTATAACCAAGCATGCCTAATGCATCTTTCTTAGGTTAACTTGTATAATTCTAGCTTGCCAATAATAGCTTGCCTTGATTGGTGCAGTGATTGAAGTTTTCTTTGTCTTCTTCAGGGTAGAACTCCTCCTCCTCATATCCTTGGTCGATACTATCGTCTATAAATGAATACAGGGTACACAATCACCAAGCAATACTTAACTAAGTCTATTCATCACACTAAGGCTCACACTTGATGATCTAGCATCATCACAATCATCACATGAAATGAGGAAGTAGTTTTACTTAGTTTATTTGAGAAAAGTAATTTCTACTCATTGAAATTAATTAAGATTTAATATTCTCCAAATAAAATATGGGATCATGTTGACACATGTCATCACCACATATTCTAATACATGGTAATGTGATTTAAAGGGTTGGTCACATTTTATAAAGTGTAAAATTATTATTTAATAGATTTAAAGTGACTAGAAATGCCCTAATAGCATTATTTTGGTACTAGTCCAATGTCACTGCATGCAATCCTAGATAATTTTAAATATTCAGATAGATATTGTCAAATGTGATTTTTGAGAGTTAGAATCAACTCAAAAGCTATTATGGTTGATTTTTAATAAATGTTTGAAGTTGCAAAAGTCTCTGTCTTGTTATTTTTGCTAAAGATCATCTCTAACTCCAAATGTTTTAAATCCAACGGTCTTGGATAGATAATTTAATTATCTTTCTAAAAAAATTGGAATCATGCAATTTGGTTAAGTGAAACTCTCTGAATTGATTTTTGTATCTAGGGATAGAATATGATTTCAACTAAATTGGAAAATCTATATTTGAATTTCCTGGGCTGCGCGGGAAGTCTAAACGGGCCTGCCTTACCTTTACATCATCATGGCTGTTGATGATGGGGGCCACCGTCAATGACAGTTTAACCAAAACGGTATCAGCAAATCTGAGCCGTGTGATCCTATTCTAATCCAACGGCCGAGCGTCATCGTCGATGACGAATAGCTCCGGCAAGGAATGTGACCAAGCGCGGTGGTGGGGGTCTCGCGGGGCTCACCTGGGCTCCAGCTAGGGTCGACGACGGGGCAAACGACGTGGTAGACGACGGCTATGTGAGGCGCGGTCACGGTAGGGCTTGGGGTTATCGGAATCACTGGCGCCCTTCTCCTCCAGCAGCGGCGGACTCCGGTGAAATTCCGGCACGGTGGTGCTTGCCTTGCTCCGGGGAGAGGTGGGGGAGTGGCTGTGAGGAGTGGGGAGTGCAGTGGTGTGGAGAATGGAGGCGGAGGTGGCCTCCTTTTATAGCGTGGCGAGGGGACCAAGCGGTGCGGTGGTGAGCTCGATGGTGGCGTTGCTACAGGCGGCTAACGGCATGGGCGAGGGCATAGGACGATGCGGTGTCTCCTGGCGGTTCTCTCGTACTTAAAGGCGTGGTGTGGGGCGGTGCGGTTTGGTCGGGAGCGTGTGGTGCTCCGCACAGCGGCAGAAGTGTTTGCGGCGGCATGCGGCAGCTATAGGTCACGCGGCGGCGAACGGGGGTGTCTGCCGGGGTGCGGTGATCATGGCGAGGCTGCACGTGGGTGGTGAGGGAAAGGCGCGAGCTGGCGGGGCTGGTCGGGCACGGCGCACTGGCGCGCTTTGGACACGGTGCAAAGAGGCGATGCGCGGCGCGACTAGGGTGGCCCATGGCTCGGCTGGGGTTGTGGCCTAGACAGGGGGTGGCGGTAGGCTGCGACGATGCTCCTGGACATCCTGGTTGGGCGCGGGGCTGTCTGGTGCGGGCTGGCCGTGGCGGGCCGGTGATGACCACAAATGGGCAGCGCTCCACTGTGCTCCATGACGAAGGGGGGATTGGTCTAGGCTAGGTTAGACTCAGAGGGGACCAGAGGGTTAAGAGGGGACCATTTGGTCGATGATCACTGTACAAAATAGTGAAGTTAGGACAGGGGTTTAATTAGTGCAGACAAGGTGTTTGTGTTAATGGCCGTATGAGATGAAGTTTGGAATTTTTTATTCAAAATTTTTGAGTGATCTTGAATTAAGCTTGAGAGACTAGGTTTGCTTGGAGAGGTCAAGGGGAATTAATTTGGTAGGTTTTTGAAAAAGTGTGATCTTCCCATATGAATGAGATTCAATTTTCCATTGTCCATTTAATTGATTTGCTAGATGTTTTTCTAAGTTTGTAAAGTGGGCCTTGATACACTTTTACTTGGTCTAGCAATGGGTGAAAAGAAGTAGAACTGTTTCTGTTGGAAATCTTCTTCTAGGAACACCTAAAGTGGACTAGTGATTTAAAATGGTCAAAATGACCATTGGCTTTATTTACTCATATTTGATTTCTTTTTCTTTGGATTTTGTTTGTAAATGGTCTATATGATGTGGCATTCACCTTTATACCATTTCACAACATTTAGAACAATCAAGCATGGCATATACACTCAATTCTATACTAATGCAAACACACATGCATTCATATCCATTTTTCTTAATAAAAGTTTTTGTTAACCCTAAATTTGGGTGATTAGAACTTGATAACCTTGATTAAAGATTTGGGGTGTTACACCTCGAGTGAGTTGTAGAGTTCGTGATAGGAGCTAGAGATCATGTTGTCACCAAGGGTGTCACACTTGTTCATTCTTTGGTGTATGACGAGGTTGGAGTCATCGTATATCATCAGGCGAGTGGTGCTGCAGGCCTTTACCCTCAGCATCCCGTGGATGAGGGCTTCATATTCTGCTTCATTATTTTATGCATGGAACTTCATTTGTAGCATGTACCGCATCTTGTCGCCTTGTGGTTATTTCAAGATGACACCGGCACCCTCTCCCTCTTGGTTCTTGGACCCGTCAAAGTGCATCGACCAGACACTAGACATGTCTGGGGTGTCAGGCAACTAGAGCTTCATCAAGTGGACCAGGAAGTCTGGGAGCACATGTGACTTGATTGCGGTGCACCTCTCATAGCTGATGTCCCATGGGGACAGCTCAATGCCCATAGGGAGACTTGCCCCATTGCTTCAGGGCTGTTGAGGATGTGGGACAATGGGGCGTCATTTACCACAACTATTGGATGTTCCATGAAGTAGTG
This sequence comes from Avena insularis, assembly GCA_023614405.1. Lineage (NCBI taxonomy): Eukaryota > Viridiplantae > Streptophyta > Magnoliopsida > Poales > Poaceae > Avena > Avena insularis. The sequence continues at coordinate 164,067,807 of CM042696.1, forward strand.
GTGCAGCCGACACGCTGTCATGAAGACGTCATATGCCAGCTTCTGGTAGGGAGGATACTGCTGCTTGGTGGGCATGAGTACCTCGCTGAGGTAGTACATGGGTTGTTGCATCCCATGTATTTTCCTTCCTCCGCCTTTCGATGACGAGCATGGTGTTGATCACCTGGTGTGTGGCAGCTATGTACATCAGTATTGGCTCTTTTTCCTGGGGGTTACTAGGACGGGCGAGGTTGATACAGGCGCTTGAGGTCATCGACGGCTTCTTGTGCTTCGCTGGTCCACTTGAACTTGTCCATTTTGTGGAGGAGTTGGTAGAAAGGAAGGTCATTTTCACTCATTCGACTGATGAATCTGTTGAGTGTCACGATTCGCCCAGCCAGCTGCTGGATGCCCTTGATGTTCTTTGGCTTCTCCATGCCAGTATGGCTTTTATTTTCTTCGGGTTTTCCTCGATTCCCCTTGCGGAGATGAGGTACCTGAGTAATTGTCTAGATGGTACGTCGAAGGCGCACTTCTCTGGATTCAGCTTGATTTTGTAGCGGTCGAGGTTGTCGAAGTTCTTGCAGAGATCATCGATGAGTGTTGTGCTCTCTTTGGTGTTGACCACTATGTTGTTGACATAGACTTGAATGTTTAGGCCAATCTAGTTCTTCTGGCAGGCATGTATGCACCTTTGATAGGTGGCTCCTACATTCTTCAGCCCAAAAGGCATTGTGTTGTAGCAGTTAACCTCGAATGGTGTGATGAAGGTTGTTTTATCTTGGTCCTCCACCTTCATCTGAATCTGGTTGTAGCCTGAGTAGGCATCGAGGAAGGAGAGATGTTTGCACCCCACGGTGGAGATGGTTTGATCAATCCGCGGTAGTGCGAAGTGGTCCTTCAGGTAGTGCTTATTGAGGGATGTGTAGTCCACACACATCTGCGGTATATATATGTCCTTCTTTGGCACCATCACGAGGTTAGCTACCCAAGTGCTTTCCTTGATCTTGCAGATGAAGTTGGCATCTAGGAATTTGTTGAGTTCCACGCATATGGCTTTGGCCTTCTGTAACACCCCAGCATTTAGGAACCAACAAAAGGTAGAAATAGGAATTTGTGCATATGCATGCATTCATCTTTAAAACCCAGGAAAAAAAATCGCCAAGCAAAAACCTAAAGAGGTCAGAGTTTCTTTCACTATCTATAGGTGGGAATAGCTCTTTGTAGTGATTGCTATAAATTTTGACGTGACCTTTAGGCATTATTGTGTTTCATGGGGAAATATTTTGAATTCAAATTTGGAATTTAAATCATTTGAAAATATTTGAAAAATAGAAGTTAGAAACATAAAGTGGTTATCTAGAATAATGTATAAACATTGTTTGTTTGAATTATAGAAATATTAAAGCACAATATGAATTTAGGACAAGGAAACTCAAATAAGAAATGAATTCTTATTTCTTTTCTTTATTCCATAATAATATTACGAATGGGGAGAAGTACATCAAACAGATTATTACAAGGAATAGAGTACAATAAATTGAATCTTTATTAAATCAAAGGAATATTATTACAAGATTCTTTACAAAGAGAATAGAAGAAGATTACAATGAGAATCTATACTAACTATCTACTCCTATACTAAGTCTTGAGAATCCAGACCTTGTTCCTACAAAATAAGATAAACCACTCAAATAGAAACAAAAGATTAGTTGATTAGTTTTACTCTCAGTGGTGAACAGTGAAGTGCATTTTTCATATTACATCATTGAGTAATTCAAAGGGGCAAGTTTCACCAATGTGTAGTATCTGTTCTTTTAAGCAAATAGCTCCAATGCCACATTAGAAGCCAAGTAGAGAGGGGTAAGTTTCACTAGTACAGTAACTAGTAAAAGGGTAGGAAGTGAAAGTCAGATTACTTGATCTGATCCATACACAGCCAAGCAGCAAGGCAGCTTAGTCATCTAACTGCATCTTGTGTGCTGTCGACACAGCAACAGCAATCCAAGCAGTCAAAAAGGATCACTCAGCCAGGACATAGCCACTAGTGATCATATTTTATCTCCATCTTCTCAAGCACACGGCAAGAACACAGTGAGCCTGTGCACTTCCCAAACAAACCACCAGATAACTTACAAATCAACCATCATATCACCACAGAATGGTGACATAAGGAGGGGTGGTGTAGGGGGATAGCAAGGACAAGCACCAGGTCACAGGAGCAAGGGGAGGAGGACCAGAACCTAGGGTGTGCAGAGAAGACTGCAGGAGGTGATCAAGCCAGCAACCTCAAGCAACATCACAACATCACCAGCAAGCAATTTGTGTGGTGAGTTAATACAAAACCATCATAGATAAGCATGTGTTGTTTTATATAAGATCTTCTCAGAAAAGCACCCAAGTGGGGTATATCCATCACAGAAGAGATAAAATAAAGCCAAATAATCAACCTTTACAAACCACTCCAAGATCTCAGCCACCATGTTACCATCATAGAAGTGCTACCGTCATTGATCTCGGAGAATAAAACATGTTTTTACATCCACATATAAAATAGCCTTAAATGAATGTTTCTGGGCACATCCAATGGATGGTAGCACCTCAGAAACTATTTCAACTTAAGGATTTATATCAAATATCATGAGATGTCAGATCATTTTCTTAGGGATATAAGAATCATTGTCTTCAACTTATTATCAGACACATCTGTGAGGATCAGCAGGTAAAAACCTTAGTTTTTATCTAGCATAGCCTCATACCAACAACATAGGCTAAAGAAGGTTCATATACATCATAAGTTAATGTATCCAATAGTAGTTTCAATCCATTTTAGTCAAGACACACTAGAACACAAATAGAAATTAGCCTAGTACTAGAATGAACATTTGTGTACCATTCCTAGGAAGGTGTCACATTTATTCATGCTAAAACCAGCAGATCATACACAGAACCTACAAGTAAACCTGCAGAAAATTAATTAATCCTTTTCCTAGAACAACCACTAGGAATCATATTATATTTATACAAACTATCCTAATCAGAGAATCATATGGAGTATCAAGTTAACTCCAATCTAAACATATCAACACAGGCCAGTGTATCAGTTTAGTGAACCATTATTGATAGTGCTACTAACAGTACCAAGAACATTAAGTAGTAAGTAAATACTACACCACTAGAATCAATAGCTAAGAACTTAGCATAGTATCATCACCATCAATTATTCCTAAATCGTTCACTTCCTCAGTAATCACAACACTAGTGAGGCAAATCTCAACATAGAGGATGAACCCTAATGAGGGATTTCTCACCGTAAGTACCCATAGAGTTGCAAGGGAGGACCAGAAGGGGAGAGAGGTAGACTTACTTGTAGCCTCGCTGGAGTTTAGAAGAGGAAGTAGAGGGGCCAACGAGCGCACACGGAGGCATGGGGAGCACCCGAGGGCGCTGCAACCCGCGTCGAGCCATGCGGCGGTGATCACAGTCACACGAGAAGCAGCAGCGGCACCATAGGGCCACCAGAGTCGCGACACAACATCACAGGAGCAGTGGAGCACCACATCGCCAACAGCCACCAAACTCTAGGGTTCGGAGTGAAGTCAGCCTGGATGGGAGAGAGGCCTAGAGACAAATCGAATACGACCAGTCGATGGAGCGGTGCTGAATACACCATCGTGCACTAGGGCGGCGGCCGAAGAGGCCTGGGGAGGCCGGAATCGCGCAATGGCGGCAGCAGCACCGCGTATCCACGGGAGCGCGAGAGAGACAGAGTGAACGCGTGAGAGATAGGAGCAAGTGGTACTGGGCCACTCGTTCAGAGTGGGTTTGACCATCCCAAGTGGGCCAAGTCAGCTAGGCCAGCCCAATGGGCTTGGTCCAGATTTAAAAGAGAAAAGTCTAAATGATTTATTAAAAGACCAAAATACCCCTAGGAATTAAAAGGTTCTAAGAAATAAAATAAAAATCCTAAAAATATAAATAAAATACCAATGAACTCCTCAGAATATTCTCTATTCAAAATTAATAATAGAGAGAATTTTAGGTAACTAAATTTAGAACTATTATTATGAATATATATGTTCCTTTTAGAATATTATAAAAATATACAAAACACTTAAAATTGAATAAAATTCATTTTTAATATCCTAAAAGGAAGTACTATTATAGAAAAAATACTAGTTTGTATTTTTGAAATGTAAATCAAGTGTGATAAAAATAAAGTCTTATTTCCTTAAAGGAATTTTAGTTTAACATTTAAAAGAGTTAAAAATTAAATAAATTCATTTTTAAACTCTTAGAATAATACTAGTAATTATAAATATCAAAATAATATGAATTTAATGATTTATTGAATTATACTTTTCTTTTATTAATTAAAAGAAACATAAAACCTTTATAAGGTGGGTAAAACATGCAAAGAAGGAAAATAATAAATCATTGCATGACATTACTATGTGTTGCATATTACTTCTTTAAATATTGTCCTTACTGAGCAATAATGGTTTTCTATAGAAATCGGAGCTCAAGGTCAAGTGGAAGTATCCGACTTCACTACCTTGCAGTCACAAGGCAAGTTCACCACTTGCTCATGTCCTTTGAAGAGTCTTTATGAAAATTATTTGAAAATTGTGTGTTATCACCTATGTTCTAAAAGAGACAGAAAATTAATATTTTCCCAAACAAATGAATGCTATTATCATCCTAAGTGGTGATAAATACTAAGAATGACAATGGAATCTAGGATTCCAATTGCCGAACAACTAGGACTTAATAACCCATGACATCAGTGATTCTAGCACCGTATATTACGCGTTAACCATGAGATCTAGAATGGGATGGAGAATTCAGCTATATCTTCTTCCTCTTGCATGTTTCCGGGTGTGCAGGTCATGGTTGTTATCCTTGTAGCATGCATTAATTGGTAATTCATAGAGGAATATGCATCATATGGGTGGGAACCCTCAACATCCCATGATAGTTCTGGCATCTGAACGACCTGTACTAACCATTGCCGTAATTCAAGTTGTGGGCATGGCGTACACTAAGGGGACATGTGGGGCCGTGAAGGGGGCAGTGATTGGCTTGGATCACCTACTGGGCCCCACATCACGGAATTGTGGACGAGAAAGTACGGTCGATTGTGCAACAAGGAGTTGGTCTCTCATGGGTAAAGCAATGCACCTCTGTAGAGTGTAAGAATTGTGACATGTTACTCCCTGTTCCGGGAAGGAGCTACGAATGCGGCAGGAAAGGAACTCCATGAAGTTCTGGTCAACCTGTGAAGGCTGATGGGCATAGTTTTTGATAATAAAATCAATCTTTGAAGAAATGTTTACCAAAACTGCATAGTACCAAGGACTTATAGTCCGAGGTGGTAGTTAGAGCATCAAACTTCACACCTTTCATATAGTGAACTTGCTGGGTAACGCTGTTACTCACCCTTTCCTTTGAACCCCTTGCTAGACTTTGAGGGCCAGGAGAATGACCAGGTGTATGCTACGGAGGTCTAGAATGATGTCTACTATGAAGAGCCGGACCTATCCGGTGGAATTGAAGGGGTGCACTGGGATACATTATGGAGCTGAAGACAACGAGTCAGAGTAGTTGGCAGGACGTAATATAGTTACCTAGGTTGAGCCGAGCAGCACAAACCCTATATAATAAGTTGTTGCGCTCACGTCTTTATTACCGTTGTGTTTTTCGTTCTTCTGCTGAACTTATGAAATAAGTTATTTGATTTGTAAGTTTGAATCTCTTGAAGTCCCAAACTTCTAGTATTGTAATAATAATGAAGTGTATATGTTTGTAATTTTGACCTGTGATGTTTCTGTTGTGCCACTGTGAGGGATGTGATATTTACGGAACGGTGTTCTATGGATGCCATGTCAACGACTATAGTGTACTACACATGCAGTGGTATGCTGGGTCACTGCAGCTGGTATCAGAGCAATTTCTTTGACCTTAGGTTGGAAACCTAGTAAAGGGCATTACCTGCAGAAGTCTATGGGCAACAGTAAAGAGTTCTCTAGATTATATGATGAATATTCAATTGGGAATATTTCGTTATACTTTTTAGTGCGATAATTCTTTATTATGATGCATCATTATAATTAATGGTTACTAATTATGAATGTTTTGTATACAGTCAATATGGCACCAAAGTTTCCAAAACGGACTTTGGTAAGGAAAGAAGAGACTCTCGATGATTATCAGGGGGCTGTAACTAAATAGCTTCGAGAACTTCTGAGGGTTTTTGGTTGCACAACTACGATTCCAGTTAGTACCCTGACATACCATGATGGGCGAATGTTAGCCAAATATCGTGTTAGCATCCAACTACCAGAAAATCTTGGTTTATATCACGATTTACCAATGGGTGAAGGTAGAAGTCACCTAGCAGCATACCATGTTGCTATTCTAGAGGCGATATCCAATGTTCGGGAGCACAAGGCGCAAGAGTTATCTAGAAGCACATATTCTGTGATTCCTCACGACTCTATAGACATGGAGCCAGTTCCAGATCATCTTACTTCAGTAAAGAAGCATCCAAAATTAGCTTCCAAGTTTATGGATCAGTATTGACTGATAGTTCGGTTTTTGTATAAGACACATCAGGTTATTGTGGAGGATCAGATTGATATGCTAGAGGATTTAACTAATCCTGAGCGAAGGGAGAAGTTAGCATCTCAATTGGAGAATGAAGCAGTGGGTAGGGTTAGCCCAATTTTTAAGGATTTACCTATAGATCCAGCATCTTTTACACCATATCCTTATTCACCTATGCCAGAACCCACTAGATATCCTGATGAGGGTACTAGTCATCCAGTACCACAGAATTCTTGGGGAACCGAGGATTCGGAACTACCTATTAGAAACTCTGAAGGATGGAGGTATGGATCAATGGATGGATCTGCCGAGAATCCTATTCCTATGGAAGATTTCGTTGGTGATACCGGGCAAACTAGTCGCATGGGAGTGAGGTCTTATTCCGTCGATGGAATGGATGTCCATGTGGAGGATGTAGAGTCTAGGGAGAAAGATCCTGAAGAAAGGGTGTTTGAGTCACCAGAACATTATCCTACTCCTGATAACATGCACTATCCAATTATAGCTGAGGACTATTGTTCCTAGCAGAGTACTTGGGAGCATCGGAAGCAGAATATTTTGTTGATTATTCTGGAGTAGGAATGCAGGAGGCAATTGAAGAAGATAGTGATAATGAGGATTCTGAAGATACCTCAGATGAGTTGGAAGGTATGGACGCACTTCAGTTGGATGATGTGTCAAGTCCAAATACTTCCGATACTGAGTATCGTCCATCGAAGAGGCAAGTCATTCCACAGATGGTGCATCATACTTCACGTTAGCACGGTTGTATTCTAGGTATGTATGATGAACATGCAGCTTATGGGGAGTGTGACCTTGAGGAGGAGTATTCCAGTGGTGATACGGAAGTTAGAGTCGGAGCACTTGATGTAACTAAATAAGTGGGATAGCATCCACTTGAGTTGTAATACTTGACTGGTATGGGTTTGTAATGACGTTGTACTAACTATGTTGTGTGTAATGTATAATATGTGAAATGCATATTTGGTTCTTATTTGGATTGTTTTCCATTGTGTGACTAGTTCTATGCATGCAGTTAAGCTCAGAACACATATGCATGATGTAATTATGAGTGTTCGCTTTACGTTACAGGACTAGGGGGCTATGGAAACGGGCGTAGAGGATGAGACCAAACAACAGCGCATGGAGCGCGAAGCTAAGGGAAAGGCGGATGAAGACGCCAGAATGCAGGAAAATTTACCACCACCACCAATGAGGCCATTGATGGAACAGAACTTCATGCAATACATGCAATTTATGCAAGAGTCCCAAAACAATTTTATGGAGGGGTTAGTGGATCGACTGGGACATAACAGGGAACCTGAAGTACGTGGTGTGAGTCTTTTTGACTTTCAGATTGCAAGGCCTTTACCTTTTGCATCAGCCCCTGAGCCAATGGATGCAGAGGATTGGTTAGCAGATATCGAGAGAAAACTTAAGACTGTAGGTTGCAATGATGAGGAAAACCTGAGGTATGCAACACATCTCTTAACTGGACCTGCAACATCATGGTGGGAGAATCAGTTAGCAATGCAACCTCCAGGTAGGGAGTATACCTGGGAGGAGTTTAAGCAGAGATTCCGTGAATATCATGTTCAAGAAAGTGTAATGGAGTTGAAGCGCAGAGTGTTTGAAGAACTTCAGCAGGGATATACCAGTGTCATAAAGTACATCCGGGAGTTCAGTCAACTATCTCGTTATGCTGAGGATGAAGTGAACACTGAGTAAAAGAGGAAGAAACGTTTCCTGCATGGTTTAAATCCATTTGTAAAGATGCAGCTGAGGCTGGCTAATAAGCAGACTTTTCAATAGTTACTTGATGCAGCTATCACATTTGAGGATAATTACAAGAATGTCCAAGAGGACCGAAGGAAGAGAGCAAACAAGGAAACTAAGAGGATCCAAGCAAGTAAGCCTAAATCCAATTTGGAGTTCAAATCAAGGAATCGACCCTTCAATAACAACAACACTAATAACAAGAACAGCAGTGTAGGTTAGTCTAACCCTAGGAGGAATATTATCTACAACAATTATGGTATTCCAGGGCATTTCCAAAGGGAATGTAAGAAGCCAATAATCATATGCTATGGTTGTGGTCAGAAGGGGCACATGAAGCCCGATTGTCCAACCACCAGGTGGTTGGCCTACAGCAGGCGGTGGTCAAGCAAGAGGCGGAGGTGGAAGTTATGGCAGAAACGACAATGGCAAGAAAGGCAGGCCTACTGGAAAACTGAATTGCGCAACCTTGGAGGAGGTGGATAACTCGGATAAAGCGGTGATAGGTACCCTCAATATTCTCACAAATCTTGGAAAAGTTCTATTTTATACTAGTGCAACTACTTCATTCATATCTGAACAATTTTGTGATAAGTTCGGGATTAGAAGGGCACCGTTAGAAAAACCTATGACTGTAGTTACCGCTAGAGGGATGGTGGTAGTTAGAAATATTAAATTAAATCAAGTTATCTCAATCTGTGGACAAACCTATTATGCGGATCGTTGTGTGATTCCATTAAGGGGAATAGCAGTAGTATTGGGAATGGATTGGATGATGGAGTATGGAGCCTAGATCAATTGTGAGGATAAAACCATTTCAATCAAGTCTCTAAGTGGAGGAAGGATAGTCTATCAGGCAGATAAACATAGTCTTATCATGGTACATCTGCAATTGAACTCAATGAAGGAGGTCAAATTGGAAGATATTCCTATAGTGAAGGAATTTCAAGATGTTTTTCCAGCAGAATTACCGGGAATGCCACCTGATCGAGAAATAGAATTCGATATTGATCTAATACCTGGTACAACACCAATACCCCAAGCACCATACAAGATGGGACCAAAAGAATTAAAAGAGCCTAAGGAGCAAATTGGTGACTTAGTTAGAAAAGGATTTGTTCAGGAAAGTGTATCCCCATGGGGAGCTCCGGTGATTTTTGTGGATAAAAGAGATGGAGGATGTGGTGATTACAGAAATCTCAACAACGTCACCATCAAGAACAAATACCCAAGACCAAGAATTCAAGATCTGTTTGATCAAGTCAAAGGAGCTCAAGTGTTTTCCAAGATTGATCTAAGATCAGGATACCATTAGATAAAAATCAAACCTGAAGATGTTCCAAAAACAACATTTCTATCAAGATATGGACATCATGAGTACCTCATCATACCTTTTGGATTAACCAATGCACCAGCAATATTCATGAATTTGATGAACAAAATCTTCATGCCTTATCTGGATAAGTTCATCATAGTGTTCATTGATGATATTTTGATATACTCTAAGGATAAAGAAGAGCATGCAGATCACTTGAGGATAGCATTGCAAATCTTGAGAGAACATAAGCTATATGCTAAATTTAGTAAGTGTGAATTCTGGTTAGACAAGGTAGAATTTCTTGGTCATGTGATTAGTAAGGATGGAATTGCCGTAAATCCATCCAAGGTACAATCAGTGCTAGAACGGAATGCACCAACTAATGTGAAACAAGTTCGAGATTTCTTAGGCATGGCAGGCTATTATCGGAGATTCATTTAAGGTTTTTCCAAGATAGCTGGACCAATCACCAAATTGCTTAGAAAGAATACACCATTCATATGGGATGAGAAGTGTGAAGCAAGTTTTCAGGAATTGAAAACTAGATTAACCATGACACCAATTTTAGCCATTCCTGAAACAAGAAAAGATTACACAGTATATTGTAATGCATCCAAGGAAGGATTGGGATGTGTGCTAATGCAAGATCGCAAGGTGATTGCGTATGGGTCTAGACAACTCAAACCACATGAAGTCAACTACCCAACACATGATTTGGAGTTGGCAGCAGTGGTCTTTGCTTTAAAGGGATGGAGGCATTTTCTCTATGGAGCAAGATGTGAACTATACACGGACCATAAAAGTCTCAAATATTTCTTTACTCAGAAGGAGCTGAATATGAGGCAGAAAAGATGGCTGGAGTTGATCAAGGATTATGATCTTACAATTAACTATACTCCAGGAAAGGCCAATGTAGTAGCAGATGCTTTAAGTCGAAAGAGTACAGATACTCAACCCATCAATAGAGAATTACCAAAAGAGTTGCAAATGGATTTGGAAAGGTTAGAGATACAATTCCTAAGGACAGAAGTTCGTGTCGGCTTAGCTACCATGAGGGTTATGGAAGAGCAAAGCAGTGATCTTCGTCATGAAATCTATCGACATAAACTTGATGATCCATTCATTGCTGAAGAAATCATAAGAATTTTGGAAGGACAAAATTCTGTTTTTCATCTAGGAGATTATGGATCTTTATGGTTCCAAAACCGTCTTTGTGTACCAGATGTACCGGATATCAAAGAGGTGATACTCCGAGAAGCACATGAGACACCATATTCAATTCATCCAGGGAGTACGAAGATGTACATGGATCTTAAGGAATTATTCTGGTGGAATAACATGAAGCGGGACATTGCAAAATATGTGTCTGAATGCCATACTTGTCAAAGGGTAAAAGCAGAACATCAAAGTCCAGCAGGACCAGTACAACCATCGGAAATTCCGGAATGGAAATGGGAACAAATTGGTATGGATTTCATCACAGGATTACCTATGGCACCAAAGTGGAAGGATATGATATGGGTGATTGTGGATAGATTCACGAAAAGTGCACATTTTATTCCGTTAATCAAAAAGATAATGCCGAGAAGTTAGTGGAAATCTATGTCAAAGAGATAGTAAGTAAGCACAGAGTACCCAAGAAAATTGTATCAAATAGAGGATTTGTGTTTACTTTAGTATTCTAGAAGCAATTACATGAAGCACTTGGCTAGAAGTTGGATTTTAGCACAGCATATCATCCCGAAACTAGAGGCCAAACAGAAAGAACCAATCAAATCTTGGAGGACATGCTTAGAGCTTGTGCATTAGATTTTGGAGGTTCGTGGGAAGATCATCTACCATTGGCAGAATTTCCCTACAACAATAGCTATCAAAGTAGTCTGAAAGCAGAACCATACCAAATACTTTATGGAGAAGATGTAGATCACCAATATGTTTGTATGAACCTGGTAGTAGCAAGGAATTGCACCAGATTATATCAAGGAGAAGCAAGATATCATCGATATTATTAGAGATTGATTGAAGATAGCTCAAAGTCGACAGAAGAGTTATGCTGATCAAAGTCGAAGATCATGGCATCCCAAAGTGGGCGATATGGTATATCTCAAAGTAAGTCCAATGAAGGGAGTTAAGAGATTTGGAGTCAAAGGAAAACTAAGTCCAAGATATATTGGACCATTCAAGATACTGAGTCGGAATAGGACAATAGCTTATGCTCTTGAGTTACCAAAAAGATTAGGTCAAGTTCATAATGTTTTCCATGTGCCACAATTACGGAAATGTCTTAAAGTTCCCAATGATGCAATTACACATCAAGAGATTGAGCTACAAGCAGATTTGACTTATGTTGAGAAACCCTGTAAAATCTTGGAAGAGAACTAGAAAAGGTTGATAAATAGGGCAATCAAATACTGCAAGGTACAATGGGAACATCACCCAGAGCGAGAGGCCACATGGGAGAAAGAGGATGACTTAAAAGAGGAATATCCATAACTATTCAGGTACACAACAGTAAACTTCGGGACGAAGTTTAATTTAACGAGGGAAGTCTGTAACACCCCAGCATTTCGGAACCAACGAAGGGTAGAAATAGGAATTTGTGCATATGCATGCATTCATCTGTAAAACCCGGGGAAAAATTCGCCAAACAAAAACCTAAAGAGATTAGAGTTTCTTTCACTATCTAGAGGTAGGAATAGCTCTCTGTAGTGATTGCTATAAATTTTGACATGACCTTTAGGCATTATTGTGTTTTGGGGGGAATATTTTGAATTCAAATTTTAAATTTAAATCATTTGAAAATATTTGAAAATTAGAAGTTAGAAACATAAAGTGGTTATCTAGAATAATGTATAAACATTGTGTGTGTATTATAGATATATTAAAGCACAATATGAATTTAGGACAAGGAAACTCAAATAAGAAATGAATTCTTATTTCTTTTCTTTATTCCATAATAATATTACAAATGGGGAGAAGTACATCAAACAGATTATTACAAGGAATAGAGTACAATCAAATGAATCTTTATTAAATTGAAGGAATATTATTACAAGATTCTTTACAAAGAGAATAGAAGAAGATTACAATGAGAATCTATACTAACTATCTACTCCTATACTAAGTCTTGAGAATCTAGACCTTGTTCCTGCAAAATAAGATAAATCACTCAAATAGAAACAAAAGATTAGTTGATTAGTTTTACTCTCAGTGGTGAACAGTGAAGTGCACTATCCATATTACATCATTGAGTAATTCAAAGGGACAAGTTTCACCAATGTGTAGTATTTGTTCTTTTAAGAAAATAGCTCCAATGCCACATTAGAAGCCAAGTAGAGAGGGGTAAGTTTCACCAGTACAGTAACCAGCAAAAGGGTAGGAAGTGAAAGTCAGATTACTTGATCTGATCCATACACAGCCAAGCAGCAAGGCAACTTAGTCATCTAACTGCATTCTGTGTGCTGTCGACACAACAACAGTAGTCCAAGCAGTCAAAAGGATCACTCAGCCAGGACACAGCCACTAGTGATCACATTTTATCTCCATCTTCTCAAGCACACATCAAGAACATAGTGAGCCTGTGCACTTCCCAAACAAACCACCAAATAACTTACGAATCAACCATCAGATCACCACAGAATGGTGACATAAGGAGGGGGTGGTGCAGGAGGATAGCAAGGACAAGCACCAGGTCACGGGAGCAAGGGGAGCAGGACAAGAACCTGGGGTGTGCAGAGCAGACTCCAGGAGGTGATCAAGCAAGCAACCTCAAGTAACACCACAACATCACCAGCAAGCAATTTTTGTGGTGAGTTAATACAAAACCATTACATGTTAAATCGCAGATAAGCATGTGTTGTTTTATATAAGATCTTCTCAGAAAAGCACCCAACTGGGGTATATCCATCACATAAGAGATAACATAAAGCCAAACAATTAACCTTTGCAAACCACTCCAAGATCTCAGCATGTGCATCATTGATCTTGGAGAATAAAACATGTTTTTACATCCACATATACAATAGCCTTAAATGAATGTTTCTGGGCACATCCAATGGATGGTAGCACCTCAGAAACTATTTCAAATTAAGGATTTATATCAAATAGCATGAGCTGTCAGATCATTTTCTTAAGGGCTATAAGAATCATTGTGTTAAACTGATTATCAGACACATCTGTGAGGATCAGTAGGTAAAAAACATAGTTTTATCTAGCATAGCCTCAGATCAACATCATAGGCTAAAGAAGGTTCATATACATCATATGTTAATGTATCCAACAGTAGTTTCAATCCATTTTAGTCAAGACACACTAGAACACAGATAGAAATTAGCCTAGTACTAGAATGAACATTTGTGTACCATTCCTAGGAAGGTGTCACAGTTATTCATGCTAAAACCAGCAGATCATACACAGAACTTGCAAGTAAACCTGTAGAAAATTACTTAATCCTTTTCCTGGAACAATCACTAGGAATCATATTATATTTATACAAAATATCCTAATCAAGGAATCATATGGAGTATCAAGTCAACTCCAATCTAAACATATCAACACAGGCCAGTGTATCAGTTCAGTGAACCATTACTGATAGTGCTAATGATAGTAGCAAGAACATTAAGCAGTAAGTAAAAACTACACCACTAGAATCACTAGCTAACAGCTTAGCACAGTATCATCACCATCAATTATTCATAAATCGTTCACTGCCTTAGTAATCAGAACATTAGTGAGGAAAATCTCAACAAAGAGGATGAACCCTAATGAGGGATTTCTCACTTTAAGCACCCACGGAGTTGCAAGGGAGGACCAGAAGGGGAGAGAGAGGTAGACTTACATGTAGCCTCACTGGAGTTTAGAAGAGGAAGAAGAGGGGCCGACGAGTGCACACGGCGGCACAGGGAGCACCCGAGGGCGCTGCAACCCACGCCGAGCCATGCGGCGGCGACCATAGTCACACGCGCAGCAGCAGCGGCACCATAGGGCCACCAGAGTCAAAGCACAACATCACCGGAGAGGCGGAGCACCACATCATCGATAGCCACCAAATCCTAGGGTTCGAAAGTGGAGTCAGCCTGGATGGGAGAGAGGCCTAGAGACAAATCGAATATGACCAGTCGACGGAGCGGCGCCAAATACCCCATCGTGCACCAGGGCGGCGGCCAAAGAGGCCTGGGGAGGCCGGAATCGTGCAACGGCAGCGGCGGCAGCACCGTGTCTTCGTGGGAGCGCGAGAGAGACAGAGTGAATGTGTGAGAGAGAGGAGCGAGTGGTACTAGGCCACTCGTTCAGAGTGGGTTTGACCAGCCCAAGTGGGCCAAGTCAGGGCTGGGTCAGCCCAATGGGCTTAGTCCAGATTTAAAAGAGAAAAGTCTAAATGATTTATTAAAAGACCAAAATACCCCTAGGAATTATTAGGTTCTAAGAAATAAAATAAAAATCCTAAAAATATAAATAAAATACCAATGAACTCCTCAGAATATTCTCTATTCAAAATTAGTAATAGAGAGAATTTTAGGTAACTACATTTAGAACTATTATTATGAATATATGTTCCTTTTGGAATTTTATAAAAATATACAAAACACTTAAAATTGAATAAAACTCATTTTTAAAATCCTAAAATGAAGTACTATTATAGAAAAATACTAGTTTGTATTTTTGAAATGTAAATCAAGTGTGATAAAAATAAAGTCTTATTTCCTTAAAGGAATTTTAGTTTAACATTTAAAAGAGCTAAAAAATTAAATAAATTCATTTTTTAACTCTTAGAATAATACTAGTTATTATAAATACCAAAATAATATGAATTTAATGATTTATTGAATTATACTTTTCTTTTATTAATTAAAAGAAACATAAAACCTTTATAAGGTGGGTAAAACATGCAAAGAAGGAAAATAATAAATCATTGCATGACATTACTATGCATTGCATATTACTTCTTTAAATATTGTCCTTACTAGGCAATAATGGTTTTCTGTAGAAACCGGAGCTCAAGGTCAAGTGGAAGTATCCGACTTCACTACCTTGTAGTCATAAGGCAAGTTCACCACTTTCTCATGTCCTTTGAAGAGTCTTTATGAAAATTATTTGAAAATTTTGTGTTATCACCTATGTTTTAAAAGAGACAGAAAATTAATATTTTCCCAAACAAATGAATGCTATTAGCATCCTAAGTGGTGATAAATACTAAGAATGACAATGGAATCTAGGATTCCAATTGCCAAACAGCTAGGACTTAATAGCCAATGACATCAGTGATTCTAGCGCCGTATATTACGCATTAACCATGAGACTTGGAATGGGACGGAGAAGTCAGCTGTATCTTCTTCCTCTGACATGTATCCGGATATGCAGGTCGTGGCTGTTATCCTTGTAGCATGCATTAATTGGTAATTCGTAGAGGATATGCAGCATATGGGTTGGAAGCCTCAACGTCCCACGATAGTTCTGGCATCTGAAATGTCTGTACTAACCATTGTCGTAATTCAAGATGTGGGCATGGCGTACACCAAGGGGACATGTGGGGTCCAGGAAGCGATTGGCTTGGATCACCTCTGGGCCCCACATCACGGAATTGTGGGCGGAAAGTATGCGGTTGTGCAACAAGGAGTTGGTATCATGGGTAAAACAACGCACCTCAGTGTAAGAATTGTGACATGTTACTCCCTATTAGGAAGGACCTACGGAGCCGCAAGGAACTCCATGAAGTTGGCTGATGGGCATAGTTTTTGATAATGAAATCAATCTTTGAATAAATGTTTACCAAAACTGCATAGTACCAAGGACTTATAGTACGAGGTGGTAGTTTGAGCATCAAACTTCCCACCTTGCATATAGTGAACTTGCTGGGTAACGTTGTTACTCACCCTTTCCTTTGTACCACTTGCTAGACTTTGAGGGCTAGGAGAATGACCAGGTGTATGCTACGGTGGTCCAGAACGATGTCTACTATGAAGAGCCGGACCTGTCCGATGGAATCGAAGGGGTGGACTACGGGATACACTATGGAGATGAAGACAACGAGTTAGAGTAGTTGTTAGGCCGTAATATAGTTACCTAGGTTGAGCCGAGCAGCACGACCCCTATAGACTAAGCTATTGAGATCACGTCTTTATTACCGTTGTGTTTTTCGTTCTTCTGCTAAACTTATGAAATAAGTTCGAGACTTCAAGAGATTTAAACTTACAAACTAAATAACTTTTTTCATAAGTTCAGCAGAAGAACGAAAAAAACACAACGGTAATAGACATGAACTCAACAGCTTATTCTATAGAGTTTGTGTTGCTCGGCTCAACCTAGGTAACTAAAGTACGGCCTGACAAATACTCTGACTCGTTGTCTTCAGCTCCATAGTGTATCCCATAGTCCACCACTTCGATTCCACTGGACAGGTCCGGCTCTTCATAGTAGACGTCGTTCTGGACCTTCGTAGCATACACTTGGTCATCCTTCTGGCCTTCAAAGTCTAGCAAGGGGTTCAAAGGAAAGGGTGCGTTACCCAAAGAAGTTCACTATATGCAAGGTGGAAGTTTGACGCCTAACTACCTCGGATTATAAGTCCTTGGTATTATGCGCTTTTAAACATTTCTTCAAAGATTTATTTTATTATCAAAACTATGCCCATCACCTCACAGTCGACCAGAACTTCATGGAGTTCCTTTGTCAGCTGTCAGAGCTCCTTCCGGAGTAACATGTCACAATTCTTACACTCTGCAGACGTGCTTTGCTTTACCCATAAGAGACCAACTCCTTGTTGCACAACCGGGCGTACTTTCTTGTCCACAATTCCAGGATGTGGGGCCTAGTAGATGATCCAAGCCAATCACTGCCCCCTTCATGACCCCGCATGTCCCATTGGTGTATGCCATGCCCACATCTTGAATTACGGCAATGGTTAGTATAGACCATCAGATGCCAGAACTATCGTGGGAGATTGAGGGTTCCCACCCATATGCTACATATCCTCTACGAATTACCAATAAATGCACGCTACAAGGATAACAGCCATGACTTGGCCATCCTGATGCATGTGAGAGGAAGAAGATACAGCTGACTTCTCCGTCCCATTCCAAATCTTATAGTTAACGCGTAATATACGGCGCTAGAATCACTGATGTCATGGGTTATTAAGTCCTAGTTGTTTTACAATTGGAATCTTAGATTCCCCTATAATTCTTAGTATTTATCATCGCTTAGGATGATAATAGCATTTCATTTGTTTGGGAAAATACTTATTTTCTGTCTCCTTTGGAACATAAGTGATAACACACAATTTTCAAATACTTTCATAAAGACTCTTCAAAGGACATGAGCAAGTGATGAACTTGCCTTATGGCTGTAAGGTAGTGAAGTCGGATACTTCCACCTGACCTTGAGCTCCGGTTTCTATAGAAAACCATTATTGCCCGGTAAGGACAATATTTAAAGAAGCAATATGCAATGCATAGTAATGTCATATAATGATTTATTTTCTTTCTTCTTTCCGTGTTTTACCCATCTCGTAGAGGTTTTAAGTTTCTTTTAGTTAATAAAAGAAAAACATTTTTTAAGAAATCATTAAATTCATATTATTTTGACATTTAGCAATTTTATAATTACTAGTATTATTCTAAGAGTTTGAAAATGAGTTTATTTGATTGTTAACTCTTTTAAATATTTATCTAAAATTCCTTTAAGGAAATAAGAATTTATATCTATTATACACGATTTACCTTTCCAAAAATACAAAGTAGTATTTTTTTATAATAGTACTTCCTTTTAGAATCTTAAAAATGAATTTTATTCAATTTTTAACTGTTTTGTACATTTTTATAAAGTCCCAAAAGGAATATATACAATTTTAATAATAGATCTATATTTAATTACTGAAATTTACTATCTATTATTTTTATTGGATAAATGATATTTTTGTGAGTTCAGAGATATATAATTTATATTTTTAGGATTTTTATTTATTTTTCTAGAGCTGATTTTGTTTGAGGGGCATATTTGTAAATATTTATTTTTAGATATGTCTTTTGAGATATGGGCCCGGCCCACTGGGCTGGCCCGACCCAACAAGACCTGGCCCACCCAGCCTGGTCAAAGACCACCTGGGCTATACTAGGCAGCCCATCGGCCTAGTACCCCCCACACACACTCTCTTCCTCACCCTATCTCTCTCACGCCTCTCTCTAGCACTCGATGCCGCCACCGCTGCTGCGCATGATTCCGGCCAAGTTCGGCAACCATGGCTGACACCACGGTACAGAACGACCAAGACGATGTCGCTGCAGAACGTTGTCCAAGCCGATTCATCGTTGGTGCCCCCTTCTTTGGCCATGCTGACACCTAGACGAGGCTAGGGTTAAGGTTCGTCGTGCTCTAGCGCTCCCTCGCTGATGCTGTGGTACTCGTGGTGCTGCTCCTCCATGACCACCACTATTGTGTGCAGGCACGGGTTGCAGCGCCCCCTCAGGGTGCTCCCCGTGCCGCCACCTCTCTACCGCCGGCCTCCTCTCTGCTTCCTCTTCAAATAAATATGCGAGGACCTCGAGTAAGTTTTTCCACTTCTCCTCTCTATGCTCTACCTTAACCCTATCCATGACATGTGGTCACTTGCGATGGATTTCCCTATTTAGGGTTTGTACCTAAATTCCTAGGGTTCATACCCCCTATAGTGATGTTTAATTGGCTCCTTAGTTAATCATGTCTATGTAAATCCTGTGATGGTGTCCAACGGTTGGTGTATTGCCTACTACTGTCGATTATAGTCTGTTACTCTGCTCTCTGTCAAATGACCACTCTATTGTGGAAGTTCTGTTACTCTGTTCTCTATCAGATGACACTTTGCGGATCATGCTTGTCTTACTCTGTTCTCTGTCTTAAGCTACTCTGTAAAAGCATGATTAGATTACTATGGATGCTTATGTTGTTGTGGCTATGGATTTACTCTTATGGATTTTAATTAATTTCTCTTTATATTGATGCTTGGTTAATTGTTTATTATGAAACATTGCTATGTTCAGTCTCAGGATTTAATCCTATTACTATGATTAATAAGAAGATAATTTACAATAATATGATTCCTATATACTTATAGGAAAATGATTAACTCAATGATTTCTGTATAGTGTGGTCTAATAATAGACAGTGTTGATCTTTACTGTCTATGTTAAAAGGAAGCGTTTTATTTATGATTCCTAAATCATTTAGGAAGATAATTATTTCTGTTGAATAAAATCTACTTGAGCTAGTTCTCAAGCAAACTTGATCTTGCTAGGTACGGAGGTGCTACCCTCTTGGGAATGTGCCATGTACCAGCTGATGTCTTGTGTATCTATTTAGATAAATTTGGATTATAGGTCAATGATGTTCGTTTGAGACCTTGCCTGGGCAAAAACTCTTACATAGCCTGGTTGTTGATTAACTACTGCCTAATCTGCCTACCTATCATGTGCTTGCAAGAAAATGAATGTGCAAAAAATAGAAAATGATTGGAACATACTCTGATTGCTCTGCCTGATTGTTGCCTTCTACTTTTGGATTGTGGTAGCTCAGGATTTATGTTGGCTCCCACCTGGTATTGTTGCTCCTATGGGACCTTGTTGTCCACCCAATACTTCCCCTTCCTCAAGTCATCATCTTGGCTGGTGATTTCCTGGGTTTTCTATGGTGGAAAGTGGTTTGATCTTATGATATTATTGTAAGATCTGAGGTTGTTCTTGTGCTATTCTTGATTGTGTGCTGGTGAGAAGCTGTAGTTGATCTTGTTGTGAAGTGAATAGCAAAACTTGCTTTGCTCTATATGGCTGTAACTTGAGCTGTCCCTTTGCTCTGTGTTGTTGACACCTCAATGCATGCATTTAGGTGTGTAAGCTTCTTCTCTACCTGCTTTGGCTGTGGATGAGATCAAGTAATTGGACTTTTATTGTCTACCATTTTACTGGTTACTTGCCCTGGTGAAACTTATCACTTGTCTATTTGGCTTATATTGTGACACTGGAACTATTTACTTAAAAAGAACAGATACTACACTTTGGTGAAACTTGCCCCTTTAAATTACTCTATGATGTAATATGAACAGTGCACTTCACTGTTCACCACTTCGAGTAAAACTAATCACTAACACTTTTTCTTCTTTGTTTAGTGGTTTATCTTATTTTGCAGGAACAAAGCCTGGATTGTCAAGATGTAGTATAGGAATAGATAGATTGTGTTGTAATTTCCTTTTATTCTTTTTGTAAAGACTCTTGTAACAATCTTTCTATGATTTAATAAAGATTCATTTTATTGGAATTTCTTCCTTGTAACTATCTGCCTTGATGTAATGGTCTCTATTTGTAATATTTATTATGGAATAAAGAAAAGAATAAGAATTCATTTCTTGATTGAATTTACTTGTCTTAAATTCATATTGTTTAATATATCTATAATATAATCAAACAATGTTAATACCTATTTTGGAAAACCACTTAATGATTCTAACTTCTAATTTTCAAATATTATTCAAATTATTTGAATTTAAAATGTGGATTCAAAATGTTCCCCCCAAAACACAGTAATGCCTAAAGGTCATGTCAAAATTTATAGCAATCACCTCATAGAGCTATTCCTACCTCTAGATAGTGAAAGAAACTCTGATCTCTTTAGGTTTTTCTTTGGCGAAAAATTTACCCCGATTTTACAGATGAATGCATCCATATGCACAAATTCCTATTTGTACCCTTCGTTGGTTCCTAAATGCTGGGATGTTACAGAATTCCCCCCTTAAATTAAACTTCGTCCCGAAGTTTGCTGATGTGTACCAGAATAGTTCGGGATATGCTTCTTTTAAGTCATCCTCTTTCTCCTAGGTAGCTTCTCTCTCTGGGTGATGTTCTTGTTGTACTTTGCAGTATTTGATTGCCCTGTTCCTCAACCTTTTCCAGTTCTCTTTCAGAATTTTACAGGGTTTCTCCACATAAGTCAAATCTGCATGTAACTCAACTTCTTGATGTGTAATTGAATCATCAGGAACTTTAAGACATTTTCGTAATTACGACACATGGAAAACATTATGAACTTGAGCCAATCTTTTTGGTAACTCAAGAGCATAAGCTATTGTTCTGTTCTGACTTAGTAGCTTAAATGGTCCAATATATCTGGGACATAGTTTTCCTTTGATTCCGAATCTCTTAACTCCCTTCATTGGACTTACCTTGAGATATACCTTATCTCCCACTTCTGGATGCCATGATCTTCAACTCTGATCAACATAACTCTTCTGGCAACTTTGAGCTATCTTCAATCTATCTCTAATATATCGATGATATCTTGTTTCTCCTTGATACAGTCTGGTGCAAATTCCTTGCTACTACCAGGTTCATACCAACATATTGGTGATCTACATCTTCTTCCATAAAGTACTTGATATGGTGCAGCTTTCAGACTACTTTGATAGCTATTGTTATAAGAGAATTCTACCAATGGTAGATGATCATCCCATGAACCTCCAAAATATAATGCACAAGCTCTAAGCATGTCCTCTAAGATTTGATTGGTCCTTTCCGTTTGGCCTCCAGTTTCTGGATGATAGGCTATGCTGAAATCTAATTTTGAGCCAAGTGCTTCATGTAATTGTTTCCAAAATGCTGAAGTAAACACAGATCCTCTATCGGATACAATTTTCTTGGGTACTCCATGCTTACTTACTATCTCTTTGACATAGATTTCTACTAACTTCTCGGCATTATCCTTTTGATTTACCAGATAAAATGTGCACTTTTCATGAATCTATCCACAATCACCCATATCATATCCTTCCTCTTCGTGTCATAGGTAATCCTGTGATAAAATCCATACCAATTTCTTCCCATTTCCATTCCGGAATTTCTAAAGGTTGTAATGGTCCTGCTGGACTTTGATGTTCTACTTTTACCCTTTGACAAGTATGGCATTCAGATACATACTTTGCAATATCTCTTTTCATGTTATTCCACTAGAATAATTCCTTAAGATCCATATACATCTTCGTACTTCTAGGATGAATTGAATATGGGGTTTCATGTTCTTCTCAGAGTATTACCTCTCTGATCTCTGGTACATCTGGTACACAAAGACGGTTTTGGAACCATAAAGATCCATAATCTCCTAGGTGAAAACTGATTTTTGTCCTTCGGAAATTCTTCTGATTTCTTTAGAAATATATGGATCATCAAGTTGATGTCGATAGATCTCATGACGAAGATCACTGCTTTTCTCTTCTACAACCCTCATGGTTGCTAAGCCTACATGAACTTCTATCCTTAAGAATTGTATGTCTAACCTTTCCAAATCCATTTGTAACTCTTTTGGTAATTCTCTATTAATGGGTTGAATATCCGTACTCTTCCGACTTAAAGCATCTGCTACTACATTGGCCTTTCCTGGAGTATAGTTAATTGTAAGATCATAATCCTTGATCAATTCTAGCCATCTTTTCTGCCTCATATTCAGCTCCTTCTGAGTAGAGAAATATTTAACACTTTTATGATCCGTGTATAGTTGACATCTTGCTCCATAGAGAAAATGTATCCATCCCTTTAAAGCAAAGACCACTTCTGCTAACTCCAAATCATGAGTTGGGTAGTTGACTTCATGTGGTTTGAGTTGTCTAGACCCATAAGCAATTACCTTGCGATCTTGCATTAGCACACATCCTAATCCTTCCTTGGATGCATCACAATAAACTATGTAATCTTTTCCTATTTCCGGTATAGCTAAGATTGGTGTGGTTGTTAATCTGGTTTTCAATTCCTCAAAACTTGCTTCGCACTTTTCATCCCATATGAATGGTGCATTCTTTCTTAGCAATTTGGTCATTAGTCCAGCTATCTTGGGAAAACCTTCAATGTATCTCCGATAATAGCCTACCATGCCTAAGAAACCTCGAATTTGTTTCACATTGGTTGCTGCATTCCATTCCAACATTGGTTGAACTTTGGACGAATTTGCCGCAATTCCATCCTTGCTAATTATATGACAAAGAAATTCTACCTTGTCCAACCAAAATTCACACTTGCTGAATTTAGCATACAGCTTATGTTGTCTCAGGATTTGCAATGCTATCCTCAAATGATCAGCATGCTCTTCTTTATCCTCGGAGTATATCAAAATATCATCAATAAACACTATGACAAACTTATCTAGATACGGCATGAAGATTTTGTTCATCAGGTTCATGAATATTGCTGGTGCATTGCTCAATCCAAAAGGTGTGACGAGATACTCATCATGTCCATACCTTGATACAAATGCTGTTTTTGGAACATCTTCAGGTTTAATTTTTATCTAATGGTATCGTGATCTTAGATCAATCTTGGAAAACACTCCAGCTCCTTTGACTTGATCAAATAGATCTTGAATTCTTGGCAACGGATATTTGTTCTTGATGGTAACATTGTTGATATTTCTGTAATCACCACACATTCTTCGTCCTCCATCTCTTTTATCCACAAAAATCACCAGAGTTCCCCATGGGGATACACTTTCCTGAATAAATCCTTTTCTGGCTAATTCATCAATTTGCTCCTTAAGATCTTTTAATTCTTTTGGTCCCATCTCATATGGTGCTTGGGCTATTGGTGTTGTACCAGGTATCAGGTCAATAGTGAACTCTATTTCTCGATCAGGTGGCATTCCTGGTAAATCTGCTAGAAAAACATTTTGAAATTCCTTCACTATAGGAATATCTTCCAATTTGACCTCTTTCATTGAGTTCAACTGTAGATCCACCATGATATGGCTATGTTTATCCGCCTAATAGACTATCCTTCCTACACTTGGAGACTTGATTGAAACGGTTTTATCGTCACAATTGATCTGAGCTCCATAGTCCGTCATCCAATCCATTCCCAACACTACTGCTATTCCCCTTAGTGGAATCACATAAAGATCCGCATAATAGGTTTGACCACAGATTGAGATAACTTGGTTTAATTTAGTGTTTCTAACTACCACTATCCCTCCAGTGGTAACTACGGTCATAGGTTTTTCTAACGGTGCTCGTCTAATCCCGAACTTATCACAAAATTGTTCAGATATAAAGGAACTAGTTGCACCGGTATCAACTAGAACCTTTCCAGGATTTGTGAGAATATTGAGCGTACCTATCACTGCTTGATCCGAGTGTTCCACCTCCTCCAAGGTTGCATAATTCAGCTTTCAAGTAGGCCTACCTCTCTTGCCATTGTCATTTTTGCCATAGCTTCAACCTCTGTTAGGTTGTCCACCTCCGCCTCTTGCTTGACCACCGCCTATTGTGGGCTAACCACCTGGTGGTTTGTTTTGGCAGTCAGGCTTAATGTGCCCCTTCTGACCACAACCATAACATATGATTCTGGCTTCTTACATTCCCTTTGGAAATGCCCTGGAATACCACAATTGTTGCATATAATATTCCTCATGGGGTTGGACTGACCTCCACTGCTATTCTTGTTAGTATTGTTGTTGTTATTGAAGGGTCAATTCCTAGGTTTGAACTCCAAATTGGGTTTAGTCTTACTTGCTTGAATCCTCTTAGTTTCCTTCTTTGCTCTTTTCCTTCGGTCCTCTTGGACGTTCTTGTAATCATCCTCAAATGTGATAGCTACATCTAGTAACTGTTGAAAAGTTGCCTTATTGGCCAGCCTCAGCTGCATCTTCACAAATGGATTTAAACCACGTAGGAAATGTTTCTTCCTCTTTTCCTCATTGCTCACTTCATCCTCATCATAACGAGATAGTTGACTGAATGCCCAGATGTACTTCATGACACTGGTATATCCCTGCTGAAGCTCTTCAAACTCCCTATGCTTCAACTCCATCACACTTTCTGGAACATGATACTCACGGAATCTTTGCTTAAACTCCTCCTAGGTATACTCCCTACTTGGAGGTTGCATTGCTAGTTGATTCTCCCACCAAGATGTTGCAGGTCCAGTTAAGAGATGTGTTGCATACCTCAACTTTTCCGCATCATTGCATCCTACAGTTTTCAACTTTCTCTCAGTATCTGCTAGCCAATCCTCTGCATCCATTGGCTCAGGGGCTGATGCAAAAGGTAACAGTCTTGCATTTTGAAAGTCAAAAAGACTCACACCCCGTCCTTCAGTTTCCCTCTGATGTCCCACTCGATCCACTAATCCTTCCATGAACTTGTTCTGGGACTCTTGCATCATTTGCATGTACTGCATAAAGTTCTATTCCATCAACGGCCTCATTGGTGGTGGTGGTAAATTTGCCTGCATTCTGGCGTCTTCATCCGCCTTTCCATAGTTTCGCTCTACATGCGCTGTTGTTTGGTCTCATCCTCTACACCTGTTTCCATACCCCTAGTCCTATAACATAAAGTGAACACTCATAATTACATCATGCATATGTGTTCTGAGCTCAACTTCATGCATAGAACTAGTCACACAATGGAAAACAAAATCCAAATAAGAACCAAATATGCATTTCACATATTATACATTACAAACAACATAGTTAGTGCAACGTGATTACAAGCCCATATCATTTAGGTACTACAACTCATGTGGATACTATCCCACTTATTTATTTATATCTAGTGCTCAGACTCTAACTCCCGTATCAGCATTGGGATATTCCGTCTCAAGGTCATGCTCCCTAGAAGCTACGACATTCATCGTACATTCCCAGAGTACAACCATGTTGACATGAAGTACGACGCACCATCTGTGGAACGACTTGCCTCTTTGATGGACGATACTCAGTATCAGAAGTATCTGGACTTGACACATCATCCAGCTGAAGTGTGTCCATACCTTCCAAATCATCTGAGGTGTCTTCAGAATCATCCTCATCACTGTCTTCTTAAATCTCCTCCTGTATTCTGACTCTTGAGTTATCAACAGAATATTCCGCTTCTGATGCTCCCCAAGTACTCTGCTGGGTATGATAGTCCTTAGCTATAATTGGATAGTGCATGTTATCTAGAGTAGGATAATGTTCTGGTAACTCAAACACCCTTTCTTCAGGATCTTCCTCATCGGACTCTACATCCTCCACATGGACATCCCTTCCATCAACGGAATAAGATCTCACTCCCATGCGACTAGTTTGCCCGGTATCCCCAACTGAGTCTTCCACGGGAATAGGATTCCCGGCAGATCCATCCATCGATCCGTACCTCCATCCTTCGGAATTTCCAATAGGTAGTTCTGAGTCCTCAGTTCCCCAAGAACTCTGTCGTACTGGATGACTAGTGCCCTCATCAGGATATCTAGTAGGTTCTGGTATAGATAAGTAAGGATATGGTGTAAAAGATGCTGGATCTATAGGTATATCCTTAAAAATTGGGTTAACCATATCCACTACTTCATTCTCCAGCTTAGATGCTAACTTCTCCCTTCGTTCAGGATTAGTTAAATCCTCTAGCATATCAATCTGATCCTCTACAATAAACTGATGTGTCTTATACAAAGATCCAACCATTAGCCGATACAGATCCATAAACTTGGAAGCTAGTTTTGGATGCTTCTTTACTAAAGTAAGATGATCTGGAACTGGTTCCATGTCTATAGAGTCATGAGGAATCACAGAATATGTGTGTCCGGCTAACTCTTCTGCTTTGTGTTCCCGTACATTGGCTATCGCCTCCAAAATAGCAACATGGTATGCTGCTAGGTGACTTCTACCTTCACCCATAGGTAAATCATGATATAAATCAAGCTTCTTTGGTAGTTGGATGCTAACATGATATTTGGCTAACATTCGCCCATCATGGTATGTCATGGTATTAACCGGAATATTAGTTGTGCAACCAAAAACCCTCAGAAGTTCTTGAAGCTGTTCAGTAAAAGCCCCCGATAATCATCAAGAGTCTCTTCTTTCCTTGCCAAAGTCTGTTTTGGAAACTTTGGTGCCATTTCCACTGTATACAAAATATTCATAATTAGTAACCATTAATTATAATGATGCATCATAATAAAGAATTATCACACTAAAAATATAACAAAATATTCCCAATCGAATATTCATCATATAATCTAGAGAACTCTTTACCGTTGCCCCTAGACTCCTACAGGTAATACCCTTTACTAGGTTTCCAACCTAAGGTCAAAGCTATTGCTCTGATACCAGCTGCGGTGACCCAGCATACCACTGCATGTGTAGTACACTATAGTCGTTGACATGACATCCATAGAACAATGTTCCATAAATATCACGTCCCTCAAAGTGGTACAACAGAAACATTGTGGGTCCAAATTATAAACATACACACTTCATTATTATTACAATACTAGAAGTTTGAGACTTCAAGAGATTCAAACTTACAAACCAAATAACTTTTTTCATAAGTTCAGCGGAAGAACGAAAAAACACAACGGTAATAAAGACATGAGCGCAACAACTTATTCTATAGGGTTCGTGCTGCTCGGCTCAACCTAGGTAACTATATTATAGCCTGACAACTACTCTGCCTTGTTGTCTTCAGCTCCATAGTGTATCTCGTAGTCCACCCCTTCGATTCCACCGGACAGGGTCCGGCTCTTCATAATAGACGTTGTTCTAGACCTCCGTAGCATACACCTGGTCATCCTTCTGGCCTTCAAAGTCTAGCAAGGGGTTCAAAGGAAAGGGTTAGTAACAGTGTTACCCAGCAAGTTCACTATATGCTAGGTGGGAAGTTTGATGCTCTAACTACCACCTCAGACTATAAGTCCTTGGTATTATGCAATTTTGGTAAACATTTCTTCAAAGATTTATTTTATTATCAAAAACTATGCCCATTAGCCTTCACAGGTTTACTAGAACTTCATGGAGTTCCTTTCCTGCCGCGTTTTTAGCTCCTTCCCGGAACAGGGAGTAACATGTCATAATTCTTACACTCTGCAGAGGTGCATTGTTTTACCCTTAAGAGACCAACTCCTTGTTGCACAACCGGGCGTACTTTCCCGTCCACAATTCCATGATGTGGGGCCCAGTAGATGATCCAAGCCAATCACTGCCCCCTTCGCGATGCCGCATGTCCCCTTGGTGTATGCCATGCCCACATATTGAATTACGGCAATGGTTAGTACAGACCGTCAGATGCCAGAACTATCGTGGGACGTTGAGGGTTCCCACCCATATGCTGCATATCCTCTACGAATTACCAATAAATGCACTCTATGAGGATAACAACCACGACCTAGCCATTCAGATGCATGCGATAGGAAGAAGATACAGCTGACTTCGCCATCCCATTCCAAATCTTATGGTTAACGCGTAACATACGGCGCTAGAATCACTAATGTCATGGGTTATTAAGTCCTATTGTTTTGCAATTGGAAACTTAGATTCCCCTAGAATTCTTAGTATTTATCATCGCTTAGGATGATAATAACATTTCATTTGTTTGGGAAAATACTTATTTTCTGTCTCCTTTGGAACATAAGTGATAGCACACAATTTTCAAATACTTTCATGAAGACTCTTCAAAGGACATGAGCAAGTGATGAACTTGCCTTATGACTGTAAGGTAGTGAAGTTAGATACTTCCACCTGACCTTGAGCTCCGGTTTCCACAGAAAACCATTATTGCCCGATAAGGACAATATTTAAAGAAGTAATATGCAATGCATAGTAATGTCATGTAATGATTATTTTTCTTTCTTCTTTGCGTGTTTTACCCATCTCGTAGAGGTTTTAAGTTTCTTTTAATTAATAAAAGAAAAGCATTTTTTAAGAAATCATTAAATTCATATTATTTTTACATTTAGAAATTTTATAATTACTAGTATTATTCTAAGAGTTTAAAAATGGACTTATTTGATTTTTAACTCTTTTAAATATTTAACTAAAATTCCTTTAAGGAAATAAGTCTTTATATCTATTACATATGATTTACCTTTTCAAAAATACAAACTAGTATTTTCTATAATAGTACTTCCTTTTAGAATCTTAAAAATGAATTTTATTCATTTTTTTAAGTGTTTAGTATATTTTTATAAAGTCTCAAAAGGAATATATACAATTTTAATAATATATCTATATTTAATTACTGAAATTTACTATCTATTATTTTTATTGGATAAAGGATATTTTTGTGAGTTTAGAGATATATAATTTATATTTTTAGGATTTTTATTTATTTTCCTAAAGCTGATTTTGTTTTAGGGGCATATTTGTAAATATTTATTTTTAGATATGTCTTTTAAGATATGGGCCCGGCCCACTAGGCTGGTCCGGCCCAACCAGACCCGGCCCACCCAGCTTGATTAGAGACCACCTGGGTTGTACTGGGCAGCCCACTGGCCCAGTACCCCCCACGCGCACTCTCTCTTCCTCACCCCTATCTCTCTCATGCCTCTCTCTGGCGCTCGATGCCGTGCCATCTTCTTGACATTCCGCCAAGTCCGCCGACATGGTCGCTGCAGGTACAGGACGACCAAGACGTGCCGCTGCACAACATTGTCCAAGCCGATTCGTCATTGGTGCCCTCTTCTCTGGCCGTGCTGACCCCTGCACGAGGCTAGGGTTAGGGTTCGCCGTGCTCTGGCGCTTCCTCGCTGATGCTATGGTACTCGTGGTGCTGCTCCTCCATGACCGCTACTGTTGTGTGTAGGCGCGGGTTGCAGTGCCCGCTCGGGGTGCTCCCTGTGTCGCCACCTCTCTACCGCCAGCCTCCTCTCTGCTTCCTCTTCAAATAAATTTGCGAGGACCTCGAGTAAGTTTTTCTACTTCTCCTCTATGTGCTCTGCCTTACCCCTATCCATGACATGTGGTCACTTGCGATGGATTTCCCCATTTAGGGTTCATCCCTAAATTCCTAGGGTTGCTACCCCCTGTAGTGATGTTTAATTGGCTCCTTAGTTAATCGTGTCTATGTAAATCCTGTGATGGTGTCCAATGGTTGGTGTATTGCCTACTACCGTCGATTATAGTCTGTTACTCTGCAATCTGTCAGATGACCACTCTGTTGTGCAAGTTGTATTAATTTGTTCTCTGTCAGATGACACTATGCGGATCATGCTTGTGTTATTCTGTTCTCTGTCCTAAGCTGCTCTGTAAAAAGCATGATTAGATTACTATGGATGCTTATGTTGTTGTGGCAATGGATTTACTCTGATGGAGTTAAATTAACTGCTCTCTGTACTGATGCTTGGTTAACTGTTTCTTATGAAACACTGCTATGTTCAGTCTCAGGATTTAATCTTGTTACTGTGATTAATAATAAGAAAATTTCCAATAATATGATTCCAATATACTTATAGGAAAATGATTAACTCAGTGATTTCTGTATAGTGTGGTTTAATAATAGACAGTGTTGATATTTACTGTCTGTGTTAAAAGAAAGTGTTTTATTTATGATCCTAAATCATTTAGGAAGATGATTATTTCCGTTGAATAAAATCTACTTGAGCTAGTTCTCAAGGAAACTTGATCTTGCTAGGTACAGAGGTGCTACCCTCTTGGGAATGTGCCATGTACCAGCTGCAGTGTTGTGTATCTATCTAGATAAAATTGGATTATATGTCAATGATGTTTGTCTGAGACCTTGTATGGGCAAAAACTCTTGCATAGCCTAGCTGTTGATTAATTGTTGCCCAATATGTCTACCTATCATGTGCTTGCAAGAAAATGAATGTGCAAAAAAAAAAGAAAATGATTAGATCTACATGTTGGAACATACTCTGATTGCTCTGCCTGATTGTTGCCTTCTACTTTTGGATTGTGGTAGCTCTGGATTTATGTTGGCTCCCACCTGGTGTTGTTGCTCCTATGGGACCTTGCTGTCCACCCAATACTTCCTTTCCTCAAGTCACCATCTTGGTTGGTGATTTCCTGGGTTTTCTATGGTGGAAAGTGGTTTGATCTTATGATATTATTGTAAGATCTGAGGCTGTTCTTGGTTGTGCTGGTGAGAAGCTGTAGTTGAGCTTGCTGTGAAGTGAATAGCAAAACTTGCTTTGATCTATACGACTGTAACTTGAGCTGTCCCTTTGCACTCTGCTGTTGACACCTCAATGCATGCATTTAGGTGTGTAAGATGCTTCTCTATTTGCTTTGGCTGTGGATGAGATCAAGTAATTGGACTTTTACTATCTACCCTTTTAATGGTTACTTGCCCTGGTGAAACTTATCACTTGTCTATTTGGCTTATATTGTGACACTAGAACTATTTACTTAAAAGAACAGATACTACACTTTGGTGAAACTTGCCCCTTTAAATTACTTTATGATGTAATATGAACAGCGCACTTCACTATTCACCACTGAGAGTAAAACTAATCACTAACACTTCTCTTTCTTTGTTTAGTGGTTTACCTTATTTTGCAGGAACAAATCCTAGATTCTCAAGATGTAGTATAGGAATAGATAGATAGATTGTGTTGTAATTTTCTTTTATTCTTTTTGTAAAGATTATTGTAACAATCTTTCTATGATTTAATAAAGATTCATTTTATTGGAATTTCTTCCTTGTAACTATGTGCCTTGATGTAATGATCTCTATTTGTAATATTTATTATGGAATAAAGAAAAGAATAAGAATTCATTTCTTGATTGAATTTACTTGTCTTTAATTCATATTGTTGTTTAATATATCTATAATATAATCAAACAATGTTAATACCTATTTTGGAAAACCACTTAATGATTCTAACTTCTAATTTCAAATATTATTCAAATTATTTGAATTTCAAATGTGGATTCAAAATGTTCCCCCCAAAACACACTAATGCCTAAAGGTCATGTCAAAATTTATAACAATCACCTCATAGAGCTATTCCTACATCTAGATAGTGATAGAAACTCTAATCTCTTTAGGTTTTTGTTTGGCGAAAAATTTACCCTGATTTTACAGATGAATGCATGCATATGCACAAATTCCTATTTCTACCCTTTGTTGGTTCCTAAATGCTGGGATGTTATAGCCTTCCTCTTCTTGGCAGGGTTAACCCTCTCCTTAGTGTCAACGAGCGGAATCTTGGCCACCGAGGGATAACCAATCTTCTTGGCGCCGGACCTGCAAAGAATACACGATCATCGAACCAATCACGCAAGAAAACATTGAAGCACGGAAAGTGAAAACACCAAACTTACTTGGCGACTGGAATATAGTGCAATCCCGTACTAATATGGGCAGGCTTATCAAGCTCCGGGCCCAACTTGCGCGAGAGGCCCTTCTCTAAGACACTCGCGGTCCACGACACCACAGGATTCTTCGACGTCGAGGTTACAGTCGCGGGAACCTCCGGCCCGGGCAACATGACCGCACCCTCTGGTGGCGGCGACCTCAACACTGCAGTCTCAGCAACCCCTGGTTTGGCGGCGGCCGAGACTGTTGGCGCGATCATGGCAAGTGGAACCACCGTTTCCACCACTACGTCTGCAGCTTCTGTTCCCTTCATCAGAGTTGTGTCCTTAGGGATCTTGGTAGAAGCTTCGGCCGCCTTATCACCGGACTCCTCATCCAACTCGAACGCCACCACGGACCTGGGTGGCGACACTAGCTTCGGTGCCGGCTTCTTTGCGGGCGACTTCAGCTTCCGTGCGGGCTTCGCCGGTGTAGCCACTCGCCGTGAGCTATGTTCCTACAAGATCTCGTCGTCGTCATCGCATTCCTCAAGGCTGCAACTCGCCTCGATCTCACGCTACTTCTGCATGCAAGTTTTGCGGGCTGCGGGCACTGGCAGGGGGACCTCCCTCTCTTCTTCTTCTCTCTCGGAAGACTCCCCTTTGGTCCCCTCTTTGAGATCTTTGGGAATCTCCACGTCGAGTGAGGGAAGCTAGCCTTCGAGGACCTAAAACAACTGAGAATGGACAAGGAGGATTGGTCCGGTTAGAAACCACGATTGGACATTACGAGTCGCGGATGCAAATTGCACCCGCACGAGTCACGACTGAAGAAAAAGTAACAAGAAAAAGCTTACTGTGGGAGCTTCATTCTTCTCGGGCACGTACGGAGCGAGCCCGGCCGATGTATTGGTAAACTCCACGTCTGTTATTTTCTTCAAGGCGGCCTTGTAGTCCGCGGCATCCCAGGACTCCTTGCTAGTCTTGGAAGGATCGTTCTTCCCGGTGTATTCATACATCTAGTGGGGTCGGGTCGCCAATGGGACCAGGCGCCGCCCGAGCCAGCAGTTGTAAAGGTTGATCGTCTCCAACCCCTTGTTCTTCAACACCTAGATCTGCTCCATCATTTCGGTGGCGGGCATCCTCTGGTCGTCAGGGAGCCTTGCCACTATCAGCCGACGAGGTTGGCTCCTCTCTGCAACATACATAGGGAGCACCACTTCGCTGGAGGGAGTGGATTATTTCACATAGAACTAGCTCTTCTTCCACTCGCTCGCGGCTTTCTTCGGCAGAAGGAGCTTGAATAAGTTCACCTTCGGCTTCAATTGAAAAGTGACGCCGTCTGCTGCCAAATAGAGCCGCCAGATCCGTTGCGGTCGATGCGGTCGTGGAACAGCTCCAGCCATAGTGGGAAGTAGGGCCGGCATCCAAGGTAGCATTCACAGAAGGCGACGAAGATCGCCAACTGCTCAATGTTGTGCGGACCAAGATCCGATGGCTTGATCGCGTAATACGCGCAGAACCGCCGGAAGAAGATCGAGGTGGGGAATCCCAAGCCCCTCTCTAGGTGGCTCAGGAAATAGATGAATTCTTCGGCGCGAGGCTTTGGCTCGGTCTCGGAGGGCGCGGGAATTCTCCAATTCCCCTTGCAAAGAACCCCTGCATCCTCAAACGACTTGAGCTTTGCGGCGGTACACTTGGACTTCCCCCACAGATCCTTTGGAGGCGCCATCAAAGAGAATATGAGGTCGCTCGGTCCGGAAATTCTGGATCGAGGGGAGAAAGAGAGACTAGGAGTGCGCGGGAGTGAGAAATGTGGAGGTAGATTCGTGAGCCTCCTCGCCACTTTCCTTATAATGATAATGCAACCCGCCAATCTCGGGATAGCCGTTACCCGCGGTAATTATGCCGAAGTTACCGTTGGATTACCCAATGGCTAGTTTGACCAAGTTGGCGGTCCAACTTCTTCCACTCGTCTTGCTTGTTGGTACGCCCGGACCATTCGGCAAAGCAGTGACTCGAACATGAACCCACTCGCCAATGTTGTGACTGAAGACTTGGTGGAGAAATTTCCTCCTTCATTAAGGGAGTCCATTGCTGATTCAACTAGGTGTCCAAATTGGACTCGCCTACTCTGACTACCAAATGAACACCTGCGCTGAATCAGCACTGGCCTCGGGGACTACTGATAGGGATATACCGAATGGGGTATGCCCAGCAGGACGTTCCAATTGGGCCAATGGCCTTGCGAGTGGGCCTACAGGACGGCGGCTGGAACACGACTGAGGAGCAAACCTGGCGACTGGAAGATGGAGGCCCAGAAGCGTAGCAGAAGCCCAGTTGGATTAGGTCAAAGCCTAAGAATCCTTGACTGGTTCGGTTGTATAACTGTAAACCCTAGCGAGGTGCCCCCTATATAAACCTCCCTAGGGTTCCCTTTGTACTCACGTTACATTATACACCCCTTCGAGCGACTCCCTGCTTAGACGCCGAGCTCGCCACCCCTGTAACTCGCTCTCCGCCAATACAATCTAGCAGGAGTAGGTATTTACCCTTCGAGGGGTGAATCTGGGTAAACTCATGTGCATCCACCCCCATCTCGCACCGCAGATGGCCGCCTGATCTCGCCCCCAAGCTTATCAATCTCTACCCCTCGTAGCGACTTCCGTGGTCATTCCCACGACACCCAGACCTGGCGGAGTCTAGTACTCTATCGTTGCCGCCGAGTGGACGGCGAGGACATGGCATAACTAATTAATAACATAAACAATCATATATAACATCAACACAAAATTAAACCCTGATCCCGGGTCGCAATATGTGGACTTCGGCCCAATCGCTAACTAAAATAAACCTAAAACTAAATCTAAACACTAAACTAAATCCTAAACACTAAATTAAACTAAACTAAACCTAAACACTAAACTATAAATCCCCTAAACACTAAACTAAACTAAACCTAAATCTAAACACTAAACTAAATCCCCTAAACCTTAAACTAAACTAAACACTAATACTATAAACTAAACTAAACCTTAAACTAAACTAAACACTAATATAAACTAAACTAAACATAAACCTAAACTTAAACACTAAACCGAAATCCCCTAAACAATAAACTAAATATCCTAAAACTAACCTAAACCTAAACTAAACTAAACCTAACCTAAACCTAAACACTAAACCTAAACCCTAAACAAAACTAAACACTAAATAAACACTAAACCAAACTAAACACTAACAAAACCTAATTAAACACAAAACAAAAAGTAAACACTAAACAAATCTAATTAAACACTAAACAAAACTCATTAAACACTGAATAAAACTAAACAAATCTAATTAAACACTAAACAAAACTAATTAAACACTAAACTAAACTAAACAAATCTAATTAAACACTAAATAAAACAAATCTAATTAAACACTAAATAAAACTAAACAAATCTAATTAAACACTAAATAAACACTAAACTAAACTAAACAAATCTAATTAAACACTAAACAAAACTAATTAAACACTAAACAAAACTAATTAAACACTAAATAAATGGAGGATCGAATCGGAGCTCACCTAGGAGCGGTGCAGAGATGGTGCAGCAGCGGCGCGGGACGGTGCAAGAGCTGATCCTCTCCACAGGCGCGGGCACGGGTGGCGGACGGACAGATGGCGTGGGCGGCGGTAACCTCCTCTCCACGGGCGCGGGCTATGGCGACGGACGGCGCGGAAGGGCGGCGCAAATCATCGTGAAGAAGATGAAGTGTTGGTGCTCTGGATCGTGGCTAGACCCAGGGTGGAGGAGGAGGTATTTATACCACCCACCTTTAGCCCCGGTTTGTATTACAAACCGGGGCTAAAGGGGTTTTTGGCCACCGCTGCTGGTTAATATATTTTTAGCCCTGTTTGGCATTGTAAATACAAACCGCTAAAGTTTTTTTTGTGGCCATTTCCCTCTATAACTAGGCTGGTCGCCATTGCCTTCTACATATCCACACCTTCCTCTATCAGAACAATGGACACCGCTTACTGGGCCTTTCTAACCCTCGAGGAAACTGAGGCGCTGTGCGCCTCTAGCTACCCATGCCTGCTGGCTGGATGCTTAGCATTGGAGGGGTTCCTATCCCTCCTGTGGCCAAGGTTCCGCACGCCAGGCAGCCATCACGGACCACTTCTACCTCGAGCTCATGTAGGAGCAGCGGATGGATCCCCATTGGGATCCCGATAACTACGGCACCTGGAATGCCGTCTTCACAAACCAGCAGGAAAGGGACCTTACCAGGTACGAGGGTGACGGCCCACCCCTAGTGAACCACAACGAAGCTGGTCACCGTCTGTGGTGGGCGAACCGGACTATCGCCAGCGTGATGCGCTACATCGCCATGGGAGATCATCCTCGCCTGAGGTACCCGCATTTTCACCAGCCGCAGAGCCACCAGAATGGTGGTGGTGGTGAAGGCCGAGGGCGTAACAGCGTCATTGTAACATCCCAGCATTAGAGCTTAGAAATAAGCTGAACACAGGTGTGTGCATTGCATTCATGCATAGAAAATCCGGATAATTTTCGCACTTTTAAATAAAACTTGTCAAAGTGATTAAAGCTTCTCTTAACTTGGTAGAACTGAAGTAGATCATCAAGTTGACTATGATAAGTTTCAATATGACCTTTGCTAAAATCTTATATTTGGGTAATATAATTTGATCTAAGGGTAGATCAAATGTAATAAAACTAAGTCACAACACACTACTTAATAAGGAGTACTAGATCTTTTAGAGATCATTACATGGTATTCCATACCCCAACTCAAGGATGAATACTTAATATTCTAAAAGTGATATTAAGATATTACCTACCATAAACTCTGTATACCAAGTTAAGCTTATAACTTAAGAAAAAGAAACTCATGACTAAAACTTGAAACACTTGTTTGCCATAGTTATTCCTACCATGGGTATCATGGTAGTTCTTAAACATTTACTCTTATTACAAATAGAGTAGAAAGGAAAGTCAAGCCAAGACCATCCAGCACATATTCTTAATATGATATTAAGAGGTGCCATATCTATTTAACCAAATCCTAGTGTCTATTGATCATCAATGTGAGTGATCAATTCTTGACCTAGAACTTATTGATTCATAGCCTTTGATATATTGTGTTGACCTTTCAAATACCTTAAGTAAATTAATTTGAAGGAAGAACTCGATATGGTTGAGTGTACCATCATCAATGGAATGTGATCCTTAGTGGATATCAAACCATTTGATGTTGGAGGAGTTAAATCACTCATGAGTTAACTAGAAGCAGTACCTAAATTCAAGGGTTGAGCTAGTAATTGAGGAGCTATGAGAAAGCT
Organism: Avena insularis; assembly: GCA_023614405.1. NCBI lineage: Eukaryota > Viridiplantae > Streptophyta > Magnoliopsida > Poales > Poaceae > Avena > Avena insularis. The sequence goes on from CM042696.1 coordinate 164,105,846, forward strand.
AGTAGTATTAGTACATTAGATAACAATCTTGTTAGGACAAGTGGATATAGACTTAGAATAAGCTTGCTTAACAAGATAAGTCTATAGAGAGACTAATACAAGTTTACTACTTAGTTGAGTATAGATCTTGATCAGACAATTAGAAGCCTAAGCTTTGTTTGATCAAATGATGGCGGTCATTATTCTCAAGTCACTTGAGAATAGATGACTAGGTGTTGAAGAAGATTTGTGAGTATACCAAGCTAGATAAAGCCTAGTAAGATGAATCATCTAGCTTGAACGTGAGATGTCAAGCTAGAGTTTGATGAAGTATATAATATGAGTTGAATGGAGTAGTTAGAGGCATAGTGCTTTAGCCAAGCTAATACAACAACAGACTTGTATTATGGGAGTAGTACCATACCTATATTTGATTAAACCTTAGTATTTCTCTATCAATGATTGATATTAATTCATCATTACCTAACCAAAAGTGTTCTATGGTAATTCTAAACTCTACAAAACAAGTAGAATTGGATTTGGTGAAATCACCAAATATGGAGGACCATGAAAACCAAATCATCATATTATGAACCACAAAGATTAATCTTTTATAATGTATTTAGATAAATCCTTTATGAAATTAAGAAGGAACAAGATTCTATATACATGGGTAAACATCTCAAATCAGAACCATTAAGATTATTAAGTGAAACTAGAATAATTTCTATAAGATCTTCTTATAGGAAGAAAATCCTTAAAACCCTAATCATTATTAATATTTCTTAATGGAACGGACTTTTAATATAACGAATATATTGTTTCCCAATAAAAAATTAAGATAAGATGACTATAAATTCTACAAACAATAATATTCATAACTTACATAGTTTCTGCACATTTTAAACTCTTATGGAATTCATATTTAAAATGAAATTATGAAAAAACAGAAAGAAAAATGGAAATAAAAAAAGAAAACAGAAAGAAAAAAGGATCTAGCCGAGCCAGCAGACCAGCTTGGGCCGCAGCCCATCTGCTATGTGTCGCTCATGAGTAGCAGCAATAACAGTCGTGCAACCTTTGCCACAGCCCGTATGCAGTCCAAATCGGCCCACTGGCACAATACCATTTCGTCGTGTTCTTCCAGTTGTCGTCCATCTCCCGATCGAGCCAAGCAGCTCATTGGCTGTATCCTCGCTGCCGGTGTGAGCCAAGATCTGTGTCGTCGCCCCCGGTCGCCTATAAAGTCGCCTCCGCGTCGCCAGGGACGAACCCTAGCCAGTATTTCTCTTTCTTCTCCTCTTCGAGCCAGAAACCCTAACCTCATCGGTGATCCACCGTGTTGTTGTTTCCGGTTGCACCAGGGGAAGCTGAGGCTACCGTTGTGTTCCTTGTTCTCCTCTCGGTCATCTCATAGAAGGAATCGAAGCCGCACGCCCTAGTCGAGCTTCCCGACAGCTTCTTCTCCGACGCTGACCGTCGTCGATTCCCGCCACTACAGCGTTCCTCTAACCTCGCCAGCATGCTCTTCAGCTTCGTGGTGAGCTACCGGTGCTATTGCACCTTCTCGATTTCTTTCTAGCGCTCTGAGCCATCGTACCACCGTGCACTGCCATCGGCCGCCGTAGAGGTTGGTCGCTGGAGAACCTCTAGTGACCAAAAAGGGGCGGCGACACCACTCTTAGAACCGCCTTGGTTTACTCTACCGCATAGTACCCTATGTTTTTCCCCGCAAGCTCTCGATCGATAGATCGATCATCCACCTAGGGGGATCGAGCTAAAGTGATGTTAGCATGACGTCGTGTCGATGTCATAAGGCCATTTTATTTGTTATTTCCTGTTCTGGTAATGACGTGGCCACTCACCCCACTAGTCAGTGACCTAGGGTATGTTTAGGGCAATATGAAAAGTACTCTTCGGGTTAAAATTCAATAAGAAATGAATAAACAATATAATTTTATATATAAATACATTTTAGGAATTTAAGAAATTGAATATATTTTGTTTTATAATTTAGAAAAATATATATAATATATCAAAATGTTCAGAAAATTAAAATCTATATTATAAACTTATTATCAAATATTATTGTGTTAACTATTTAAATAATTATTATTTAATAAAGATTTTATAAGTAATAATGTTTTGAAAAAATCATATTTTAATATTAGTAAATAAGAAAAATATAAATAATATATCAAAATTCTTATAAAAAGAAAATCTACATTTACAAACTTGTTTCAATTATTTTGTATCCCTTAACTCATATTTATTATTGTTTAGTATTTATAAAGTGAATAAACTTATAAAAATCATATCTTATTATTTAAAATTCACAAAAACACTTATAATATACCAAAAAGATCACAAAAATGAAATATACACACTAAAAATATCAAATCATACTTCTGAAGTAAAATAAAAGGTAAAGGTCTAGTAAATCTTATTTAAACCCTTTTCTTTTTTTTTAATTCATTAAAAATATATAAATCTTTACTATTGTCTTTAGTATTGTTTGTTTAAAATCTAAAAATGTAATAGCAAGTCAATTAATGTTTAAGTGAAGTTTAAATAGGTCAAACCATTTTAAAATATATATGCTAAAACTATCATCTCAAATTAAGGGTATTTTAATTTTCCTAAAAAGATTTTATCAATTATAAAATCAACTAACATAGTATATTGTTCATCACAAGAATCCTATTCACTTATACTATGATTATTTAATGTAGTAATGTTTTCCTATTTAATAATCTTAGCTAATAAGAAACCTTATAGTGTTAGCCTTAAGTTTAAGTACTTTTTACTTTGTAAAGTAATATTTTCCTCCAAGGGTATTCTTTTAAGGAACATTAAAAGTGATAGTTGAACACTTCTTTAAAAGCTCTAATTGATTCTTAATCTTGTTTAAGAAATATTCTAGATACCATGATCCATTTGAATGCTTTAGTATTGTATACTACTTGTTGTATTTACTTATTGTTTCGCACACACTCTCACAAGCCTTAATAAGATGCACAAGTGTGAATTTGTTATAAAAGTGTAACACATTCTAAAGAACGCATTCCCAGTTTCCAAACCCTAGATTAGATATGACTATTCTGGGGACTCATGTTTATCAAATTGCATTACATTACTTATGCATCGTTGCATCTGGCTTCTTTAAACATTAGTCCTTACCGGACCAATGATGCTATTTACAGAATTTGGATATTCTATTGTCTTGAAGACCGTGAGTGCATAATCTTGCAATCACAAAAGGCAAGTTCACAACTTGCTCATGTCCTTTGATTATTTTCTATGCTTGTAACTCAACTGTGTCATTACCTGCATTTCAAAAAGGACAGAAAATACTATTTTCATAATAATATCATTATGGATTATTTACCAAGTGGTAATAATCTATTGATACAGTTCTAGTGGTAAAGGAACATAAGATCTAGGACTTAACCACCAATGTCGCTAGTGATTCTAGCACCGTATATTACGCGTCAACCATAAGACTTGGAATGGGACGGGAAAGTCAGCTGTATCTTCTCCCTTTCATATGGAAGCAAGATGACCTTATCGTGACGTTGGGATTCCCGATGTGGATCCAACATATGGGTGGGCACCCTTAGGCCCCACGATTTTGGTGTCTAGATTATTTATGAGTGGCTGCCGGAGGTATAGTCGGACCTCCAGGGGCATCACCAGCTCATAGAGTCTTCGGGAACTCACCAGGGTTATATCTTGCCCTTGTTGGAGGCTTAACGGAGGTGTAATCAGCCCCGGAGGATCGTGCAGACATATGGGGCCGCGAAGAGGGCATTGATTGGCTTGGATCACCTACTGGGCCCCACATCATGGAATTGTGGACGAGAAAGTATGCCCGGTTGTGCAACAAGGAGTTGGTATCTCATGGGTAAAGCAACGCACCTCTACAGAGTGTAAGAATTGTGACATGTTACTCCCTGTTATGGGAAGGAGCTACGAACACGGCAGGAAAGGAACTCCATGAAGTTCTAGTCAACCTGTGAAGGCTGTCGGACATAGTTTTCAGAATAAAAACAACTTTTGAAGAAATGTTTACGAAAACCTGCATTGCCTATGACCTATGGTCTATGGCTGTAGAGATAGTGCATCATACACTCCTTTTTAGTGAACTTGCTGAGTACGCCCGTACTCAACCGTACATTCTTAACCCTTGCTAGGTTCTAAGCCCTTGAAGCCGATGTCAACGTCAATGTCTGCTCAAGAAACCATCATCGACAGCTCAAGTTCTTTAACAGAGTCAATGAAGTCCAAATATACATCAATCAAAGTGAAGACTAAGTTCTTAAGTAGATAGAAGTGGATTTTCTAGCCATAAAACCTACTTCTGTAGAGCATTGCAATAGCAGCAATGGCAAGCCAAATAGTATATATACTAGTCGTAGTTACTAGATAGTTCTGAGTTATTACTTCTGGTTCTTCTTTGTAAGAAGTTCTTTCTCTCTCTTTAACCTAGAGTGTTCTCTGGATCTTTTGTAAAGAGTCGAGTTGTAATCTATAGTCATGTCTTGGACCTGTTGTGTTTCTGTTGTACCACTCTGAGGGATGTAATACTAGTGAATGGTGTTTCATTGGTGTTATATCAACGACTATAGTGTACTACATCATGCAGTGGTATGTTGGGTCACCGCAGTAATCACCCGGGAGCCCCCTCCCCCGCGCGTCGTGAATCCGAGGCCGAAGTGGCAGGTGCCTCCTGCCCCGTTCCCCCGTGCATAAGTCGGGGAAGGGCTGAGGATCCAGCTGCGTGCTACGAGCGACGATGATGACGATTCCGAAGATGACCCTGAAGCTGTGTACTACAGGGCTAGACATGATTATGAGTAATTTTTACGTTTTAATATTAATAAATGTCTTTGGTGTTGGGCCATCTCCCACCAACACCGCCCTCCTCTCCTCGCCTTTTACGTTTTAATATTAATAAATGTCTTTGGTGTTGGCCATAACAAGTTGCAATACTACCTATTGAGATCGAGAAAGTTCATATCTATATAAGCAGATCACTAAAAATAAAGGTTTAATATTATACATCACCAACATCCACACATCTCTAGTGTTAGGGTTTTCTTCTAATTTGTAACCATGGAGCATCTTCCTTACTTGATGGTATGCTTGGGTCATCCTTCACTGCGAAGGGCGGAATTTCATGAAACTTATCATAATCTTCTGACATGTTTGTCTTATCCTCCACCCCCAGGATGTTTCTTTTCCCTGAAAAAGAACTATATGGTGCTTTGCCTCATCGTATGTTGTATTCTTTTGCATATCTTTCCTTTTTCTCGGTTTGGTAGACATGTCCTTCACATAAAAAACCTGAGCCACATCATTGGCTAGGACGAATGGTTCATCTATATATGCAAGATTCTTGAGAACCAATGTTGTCATTCTGTATTTCTTATCTACCTTAACCCCGCCTCCTGTCAGCTTGACCCATTTGAACCGAAACAAAGGGACCTTAAAATAAGGTCCATAGTCAAGTTCCCATATCTCCTCTATGTAACCATAATATGTGTCCTTCTTCCCATTCTCGTCTGTTGCATCAAATCGGACACCGTTGTTTTGGTTGGTACTCTTTTTATCTTGGACGATCGTGTAAAATGTATTCCCATTTATCTCGTACCCTTGGAAAGTCAATATAGTTGAAGATGGTGACCTGGCCAACAAGTACAGCTGATATACAACAGTGATGTCATGCATGAGATGTGTCTGTAACCAACCGCTGAAAGTCTTCATGTGTTCATCACTAATCTAGCAGTCAGGCTTCCCTGAGTTGTTGGAACGTATAATATTCTTATGTTCCATGATATACAGAGCCACCAAGGTGGAACTTTGCAGAACTGTGTAGTGTGCTTTAGTGAGAGAATGCCCGTCCATACATATCCTTGCTTTCTTTCCTAGCGTGCCTTTTCCACTCAGTCTACCCTCATGCCGTGATTCAGGGACACCAATGGGCTTAAGGTCAGGAATAAAATCAACACAAAACTCAATGACCTCCTCTGTTCCATATCCCTTGGAGATGCTTCCTTCTGGCCTAGCATGGTTATGAACATATTTCTTTAAGACTCCCATGAACCTCTCAAAGTGGAACATATTGTGTGGAAATACAAGACCGAGAATGTTAATCTCTTCTACTAGGTGAACTAGGAGGTGCGTCATAATATTGAAGAAGGATGGTGGGAACACCATCTCAAAGCTGACAGGATATTGGACCACATCTTTCTATAACCTTGGTAGACTAGCTAGATTGATTACCTTCTGAGAAATTGCATTGAGGAACGCACATAGCTTCACAATGGGTACTCGAACATTTTTCGGCTGAAGACCCCTCAATGTAACCGGAAGCAACTGGGTCATAAGCACATGGCAGTCATGATATTTTAGGTTTACAAAAAAATTTCGCTGCCATATTTATTATTCCCTTTATATTCGACGAGAAGCTAGATGGGACATTGATACTATAAAGGACTTCAAAAAAGATTTCCTTCTCATCTTTGATAAGAGCGTAGATAGCAGCACCTTGAAATAGCTCGGTATGCTTGTCGTCTGGGTCTTTCATACGTTGCTGGTCCTGCCGTGCTTGTGGTGTATCTTTATTCTTCCCATACACGCTCAAGAAGCCTAGCAGCATCATGCAAAGATTCTCCGTTAGGTGCATCACGTCAATTGTAGAGCGGACCTCTAGGATTTTCCAATAGGGTAGCTCCCAAAATATAGATTTCTTCTTCCACATGGGTGCGTGTCCGCCATCGCCCTTCGGAACGGATTGTCTACTAGGTCACTTTCCAAAGATTACTTTTAAATCGTTCACCATATCAAATACATCATCACTAGTATGGCGGATAGGCTTACTCCAGGTATCTGCCTCACCATTGAAATGCTTACCTTTATTTCTTAGGGAGTGTGCGGGCGGAAGAAAATATATACCCTGGGTACACATTCTTCTTACATTTATCCAAATATATACTTTCACTCTCACCTAAACAGTGCGTGCATGCATTGTATCCCTTGTTTGTTTGTCCTGAGATGTTACTAAGAGCAGGCCAATCATTGATTGTTATGAACAGCAACGCTCGTAGGTCAAATTCCTCATGTTTATGCTCATCTCACTCACAAGTACACCTTGTCCGTGCCACAACTGTAGGAGTTCTTCAACTAATGGCCTTAGGTACACATCAACGTTGTTGTCGGGTTGCTTCGGACCTTGGATGAGCACTGGCATCATAATGAACTTCCGCTTCATGCACAACCAAGGAGGAAGGTTATAGATACATAGAGTCACAGGCCAGGTGCTATGACTGCATCTTTGCTCTCCAAAAGGATTCATTCCATCTGTACTTAGACTAAACCATAAGTTCCTCACGTCACCTGCAAAGTCCGGGAACTCTCTCTCGATTTTTCTCCACTGTGACCCATCAGCGGGGTGTCTCAACATCTCGTCTTTCTTACGGTCTTACATGTGCCATTGCAAAAACTTGGCATGCTCTTTGTTTCTGAACAAACGTTTCAACCGTGGTATTATTGGAGCATACCACATCATCTTGGAAGGAATCCTCTTCCTGGGGCACTCGCCCTCAACATCAGCAGGGTCATCTCGCCTGATCTTATACTGCAATGCAGTGCATATGGGACAAGGATCCAAATTCTCGTACTCCTCACCGCGGTAGAGGATGCAGTCATTAATGCATGCATGTATCTTCCGAACCTCTAATCCTAGAGGGCAGACAACCTTCTTTGCTTCGTATGTACTGGCGGGCAATTTGTTATCCTTTGGAAGCAGCTTCTTCATTATTTTTAGCAACTTTTAAAATCCCTTGTCAGTCACACCGGTCTCTGCCTTCCATTGTAGCAATTCTAGTGTGCTACCTAGCTTTTTGTGGCCATCTTCGCAATTTGGGTACAACAATTTGTTGTGGTCCTCTAACATCTGCTCGAACTTCCACCTCTCCATTTCACTTTCGCATTCTCCCTTTGCATCAGCAATGACCCGACCAAGATCATCATCGGGCTCATATGATGCATGTTCTTCAACTTCTTCTTCATCATTGTCTTCCATTGTAGTACCATCATATTTAGGGAACATAGATCGGTAGTTGTCATCATCATTCTCTTCTTCATCGTCGTCTTCCATCATAACACCTCTTTCCAACAATTATAGCCTCTCATGAAACCGAACCGAAACAGGTGGCTGTGAAGAATGCTTGAGGAAGAGTATACCTTATGATTCCGACAGACACCACATGGACAAGATATAAAACCATTCCACTTGTTTGCCTCGGCCACAATGAGAAAAGAATGCACGCCTTTAATGAACTCGCCGGAGAATCGGTCAGCGTACATCCATTGTGGGCTCATCTGCATTGTATAATTAAGTACATCAAACGAAATCATGATGCTAAAATTAGTACTGGTCTAAAAAAAATTAAAGCACACAACTAGGACTAAAGATATGATGAACATTTAGTCCTGGTTGGAGGCACCAACCGGGACTAAACGTGGATGTGGCGACAACACTACATCATGGGCGAGTGTCGACACTATGTCGTGAGTGGGCAGCACTAAGCCAGTGAGTGCCGACACTTTTTGGGTGGGTGGCAGCACTATGATAGGGGTGAGTGTTGACATGATGTCTTGAGTGTCGACACTATGTTGTGCTGCTTAATCTATAAATAGGTATGCATTCTTGTGAAGAACTGCAAGATGATGTGCGAGAGCAGGGACACCACTACGGCGGAGCTTCTCAAAGATGTCTTAGGATCCCGTCTGTCGGGGGGATGACCTCCGGATACCCCAACCAGACAAGAACTACGGCTATCGGTTCACGTCCGGCTGGCTGAGCTCAGTCGAACATGAGCAAGTCATACCGGCTACTATACGGTAACCGGAACCAGGAAGCACGACAAGGTTCAGGACCGGCTACACCAGTGTAGCCGGACGTAATCAGAAGGACAAGGATACGTGCTGTATAGTGGGTAGTACTCTCTGGTACAGTGACAAGACACGCAACAATGAAGCCATACCGAAGACTTTGCTGGGTGACGCGGGCACAGTGGCCGGGTGCTGACGATAGGCTCCCACGGCTTTCACTATACCCACAACGACCCTACCGCATGTACCTCGATAGGACGCAACCGTACCGGATACTGTAGATGACCAGCTGGCTAGGACCCGCCTATGGGGCCCGCCAGCCGGACTGGCTAGTCACACTGTTGCCCCTCTACCTATATAAGGAGGGGCAAGGCTCTCATAGCAAGGGTGGGTCTCACTTCATTTAAGGAGGTAGATAGAAGATACAGCTCCAGGAGCGATTATAGCCAGTATACTACCAATAGTCAGATCGGCAGGAGTAGGAGTTTTACCTCACCACGAGGGCTCCGAACCTGGGTACTTCTTGTGTCTCGCTACACTTGTTCGTATCCAATCCCGCCTGCGGACGCCGTCGAGAGCTTCCCTGCTAGTCCCCACACCTCTATCTAACATGTTTAGGTACTGCCGTTCCCAATACAATGATAGTTGGCGCCCACCGTGGGGGTAGATGGCCTAGACCGGAGTCACGTTCCGCACGGGACCCTGCACTTCATCCGGTGAGCGCGTGGCCTCCGGCCTAGTGCTTACGCTCGGCAAGTTCGACTGCGTCATCGACAACGCTTCGTGTTTCGCCGGATCCACATTTCTGGCAAATGGCTCCATTTTGCTTTTTGGCGACCTCCCCGTCTATGTCGCCACCATGCCAGAGCGTTTCCCTAGGGAGATCGTCTCCTTCACGGAGCCGCTGCACCCCGGCAGCGGCATTCCCGCCGCTCCTCGCGGCGTCGAGGTCATGATGGCCAGCTCCAGCTCCTAGCCCCGCCATCCTCGGGAACAGGGCGACGGCGAGCCTGGAACTTCCGCTCCTCCGTGGTCGAGGAACCCAGTGGAAGAGGCCATTGACCGGCTCCTCACGCCAGTTAACCTCGGGGACAACCCGGAGGAGGCGGAGGCCAACTTCCCCATGGAGAAGCAGCTTCTCTTGCAGGAGGCCATCGAGTTGGCTGTAGCCAAGAAGAAAATTGACATCACCCGGCGCGAGTAAAATCGCACGCACGGCCACACTCCGGCTACCGTGGAGCTGAACCAGCATGGGAAAGTGTGACGCTGGGGTGGCGAGCTAGGCGGAATGATAGAAAGGGATGGCGAGCCAGATCCACCACCTGCTCTCGTCCGGCCAACCTACAGCACGCCCATAAAGAACCTGCGCGGGGCACGAGCCATGGCGGACGAGCTTCCCAACTTGGAGGGCAAGGAGCGAGACCGGAAGCATGCCTGGGTACAGGAGCTCCTCCGGGTCACGGACGAGCAGGCTGATGCCATCCAGCAGATGCATGAGGACCCTAGCTGCTCTAGGGGAAGCAAGCCGCCTGGCAACAGCAGGGGCACACCCCGTGACACCCAACAGGCGTCCTCCCCTCCGGCTAGATCCCGTAGCTGGCGCCGCAGCTCTGGCCACAAAGGCCAGCCGCATCAAGAGCAGACGGTGAACAGCAACCCACCACCTCCCCCTCCACCAACCGGAGCGCCACGACCTGCCGGTTCCCATCTCTCGGGCCGGGTAGGAGCGCCCAACCTGGACCGTTCGGATGCCCGTGACCGCATCGAGCTTCTTTCCCAAGCGCACGTCACGGAAGAGGAAGACTCCACCGAGCCAGTTTGTTTCGGACCTCGCATCCAGGACGAGCCATTTTCGGACAAGTTTACCCTACCCCGGGATACCCCCAAGTACGACAGATGCATGAAGCCAGAGGACTGGCTGACCAACTACGCCACTGCAGTCGGCATCGCCCATGGGAACAAGCGCACATTAGTGCGCTATGTCCCCCTCATGCTAATAGGGTCGGCGAGGATATGGCTCAACAGCCTCGCACCCAACAGCATCAACGCCTGGCCAGATTTTCAGAAGGTGTCCGTCCACAACTTCAACGGCACGTACAAGCGTCCGGGCCACCCGTGCGACCTGGACTTGTGCGTCCAGGGTGACCGCGAGTCGGACTACGAGTACCTCGTCAGGTGGACGTAGTTGTGGAACACCTGCGAGGGCATCCTAGAGAGCTAGGCGATCGGGTTCTTCATTGAGGGGTGCCGAGAGGGCACCATGCTTCGCCACCGGCTACTATGTGATGAGCCGAAAACCATGGAGGAGCTCATGACGGTTGCAGACCAGTATGCCATGGCTGACGCAGCAATCAAGAAACCCCTCTGGGTAAGTGTTGATGGGCGTCCGACTCCCTCGGAGCCGGCTCGCGACAGACCAAGTAACCTAGCTAGACAAGCCGGATCCTCTAGGCAGCACGGCAACGACAACTGGTTCCATGGGGACTGCCAAGCCAGACAACAGAAGCCTCGCTACCACGTGCGGCAGGTTAATGCTGTGGAGGGCGCGCCCGACGCGCCGGCTAACGATGCAAGGAGACAGAAGGCGCGGCTCACCTTCGACCAAATGTTCGATGGCCCGTGCAAGTGGCATAGCGGACCCTTCAAGCCGGCTACGCGCACCACCCGGAACTGCAGCTAGACCTGCCAGATGAAGGACCAAGGCAACCAGCAACGGCTACCCCCTCCCCCTCCCGGTGGAACCCCACCACCGGCTAGGGGAGCTGGCAATGATGGTAACGGAGGCAACAACAACAACGGCTACCCTCAGCCGCATGCCGCCTACCACATCTTCGAGACCGATCTAGATGACAAGCACAGCCACAGATGGTGCTCCAAGGAGGTCAACACCATCGTCTCCCCAGTCCCCTAGTACCTGAATTGGTCAGAGAGCCCCATCACCTGGAGCCGGGAGGATCAGCCGGATCAGCTTCCGAATCCCGAGGGCTACACCATGGTGCTCGACCCCCTCATCGTCTCCAACGAACGCACCTACAGCTTTTCGTGCATCCTCGTCGACAGGGGTAGCAGCCTCAACCTGCTCTACCGCTCATCGCTGGAAAAGCTCGGCATCCGCAAGTGCGACCTGTGCCCGACTACCACGACGTTCCACGGCATACTGCCAGGGCTGGCTTGTGCTCCGCTGGGTAAAATCTAGCTGGACATCATCTTCGGGACTGAGGAGAACTTCCGGCGCGAGTCGGTATGGTTTGAGGTGGTGAACTTGTCAAGTTCTTACCACGCTCTCCTCGGGCGCCCCGCCCTTGCCAAGTTCATGGCCGTCCCCCACTACGCATACCTCAAGACGAAAATGTCAGGGCCAAACGGCGTGATCACCATCGCCGGCTGCTTCAGGTGGTCGATGGAGTGCGCCTCAGCCGGCTCCAAGCTAGCCAAAGCCCTCATCATAGCCGAAGAGAAGCACGAGATCATGCGCAATGTGGCCATAGCCCAGCAAGAGATGCCGGCTAGAAGGAAACCGGCTGGGGAAGCAGCTTTCCAGCCGGCTAGGGAGACTAAGAAGATTCTACTCGACCCCACCGACCCAACCAAGTTTGTCACCATTGGTGCCAACTTGGATAGCAAATAGGAAGGCGCGCTCGTCGACTTCCTCCATGAGAATCAGGACATCTTCGCATGGTAACCCAAGGACATGGCAGGTGTGCCGAGGGAGTTCGCTGAGCACTCACTTCATGTGTGGCCGGATGCCAAGTCGGTTAAGAAGCCTCTGTGCCGGTTTGCAGAAGAGAAGAGAAAGATCATTGGTGACGAGATCACCCGGCTCCTTGCAGCCGGGTTCATTATGGAAGTGTACCACCTGGACTAGCTGGCCAACCCAGTTCTGGTGTTGAAGAAGAACAAGACTTGGCGTATGTGTATCAACTACACCAGCCTGAATAAGGCATGCCTAAAAGACCCCTTCGCTTTGCCCTGTATCGATCAGGTTATCGATTCCACGGCCGACTATGACCTATTGTCCTTTTTGGATTGTTACTCTGGCTACAATCAGATCTGGCTAAATCCGGCTGACCAGATAAAGACGTCGTTCATCACCCCGTACAGGGATTTCTGCTATGTAACCATGCCTTTCGGTCTAAAGAATGCAGGCGCTACCTATCAGCTCTGTATGCAGATATGCCTACACTCGCAGATCGGCCGAAACGTGCATGCCTACGTGGATGACATCGTCATCAAGACGAAGGAGAAGCACACCCTCCTCAAGGACTTGGGGGAAACGTTCGGCCACCTCCGTTAGTACCAGATGAAGCTAAACCCGGAGAAGTGTGTCTTCGGCATTCCGTCTGGCCAGCTACTTGGATTCCTCGTTTCACAAAGAGGGATCGAGGCGAACCCAGAGAAGATCGCAGCTATCGAGAGAATGCAACCACCCAAGAGCTTGCTCAGAGTCCAGAAGTTCACCGGACGCCTGGCCTCCCTTAGCCGTTTCATCAGTCGGCTGGGGGAGAAGGCACTTCCGCTGTACCAGCTAATGAAGAAGACGGATAAGTTCTCCTGGACATCGCAGGCCGACGCCGCCTTTCATGACCTCAAGCGCATGCTATCCACAGCACCGGTTCTAGCCACGCCGGCTAGCAAGGAGCCGATGTTGCTCTATATAGCAGCCATCAGTCGGGTCGTCAGCGTTGTCCTGGTGGTGGAGTGCCTCGAGGAAGGCAAGGCTCAGCCGGTTCAGCGACCCGTCTACTACCTCAGCGAAGTTCTCTCCATCTCCAAGCAGAACTACCCCCACTACTAGAAGATGTGCTACGGTGTGTACCTGACATGCAAGAAGCTCAAGCACTACTTCTAGGAGCATCCGATTAAGGTGGTGTGCACCGCACCCCTTTTGGAAATCATCGGCAACAAGGATTCCACCGGCCGAGTCGCCAAGTTGGCCATCGAGCTCGCCACCTACTCCATCCAGTATGAGCCAAGGCTCACGATCAAGTCACAAGCACTAGCGGACTTCCTCGTCGACTAGGCAGAAACCCAGTACCTCCCCCCGGTTCCCGACTCGGACCACTGGAGGATGCACTTCGATGGCTCGAAGATGCTCGGGGGCTTGGGAGCCGGCATCATCCTCACCTCGCCCAAGGGAGACTGGCTGGAGTACGTTCTCCAGATCCACTTCATGGCCTCCAACAACGTTGCCGAGTACGAGGCGCTGGTGCATGGCCTCCGGCTGGCCAAGGAGATTGGCATCAACCGGATCCTTTGCTTTGGCGACTCGGATCTGGTGGTGCAGCAGGTATCCGGAGAACAGGACGCCCGTGATGCAAACATGGCCCTCTACCGGTTCCACGTGCAGAAACTCAGTGCCTGCTTCAACGGATGTGAGTTCCATCACATCCCTTGCGTCAACAACGAGGCAGCTGATTCGCTCGCTTGAATCGGATCCACCAGGCAGGCAATCCTGCCAAGGGTCTCCTTGGAGCATCTGCGCAAGCCCTCCATCAATCCGTCTCCTGAGTCGGATTCCATCATCTGGGCGGGTAGCATGCCGGTTGATGGCACGGCAGACGTGGAACCCACGGAACCCGCAAAGAAGAAGGCCCGCACCAACTCAGGCGCGTCCGCACCCTCCGGCTCGCAAGACCCGAGGGCTACCGACTCATCAGGCGTCTCGGGGGCTACCCTTCCGAGTACCTCACCCGGGCGACCCCCTGACATCTCTTTGTCGGAGAACGAGAGCGTCCTCACCATCCGGGATATACCATTCTAGGCGCAGCCCTTCATGAACTACATCGCCAACGGATAACTTCCGGATGACGAGGTAGAGGCCAGGCAAATCTGGCGATGCGCGCAGACGTACACCATCATCAACAAGGAGCTATACAAACACAACGTATCTGGCATCTTCCAGCGATGTGTCAACGTGTACACGGGCTACCGGGTACTCAAGTACATCCACCAGGGCGAGTGCGGACATCACGCTTCATCTCGGGCGATAGTCGCCAAGGCGTTCTGCCACGGCTTCTATTGGCCCACCACCCTCGAGGATGTCGAGTAGCTGGTCTGTGCATGCAACGGATGCTAGCGCTTCGGGCAGCTCAGGCACATGCCGGCTATGGTGCTCAATACCATACCGATTACCTGGCTCTTTGCTGTTTGGGGGCTCGACATGGTCGGTCCCTTCAAGCGAGCGTGCACGGGCATGACCCACCTGCTGGTGGCGGTGGACAAGTTCACGAAGTGGATAGTAGCCAAGCCTATCCAGAAGCTAGATGGGGCAACAGTCGTCACCTTCTTCATGGACATCATCAACCAGTTCGGTTACCCCAACAGCATCATTACGGATAACGGCACGAACTTCACCAAGAGGGCCTTCGCCCGGTTTTGCAGCAACAAGGGCATCCGGCTGTACCTCGCCTCCGTCGCGCACCCGCAGTCTAATGCGAAAGTCGAAAGGGCAAATGGCCTAGTGCTAGCCGGCATCAAGCCGCGCCTCATTAAGCCCTTGGAGCGGGCGCCCGGATGCTGGATCGATGAACTTTCGGCTGTGCTGTGGAGCCTCCGCACCACGCCGAATAGGTCAACCGGCTTCACCCCGTTCTTCCTCGTCTACGGCTCGGAAGCCGTCCTCTCCGCGGACATCGATTTCGACTCACCGTGCAAGCTCCTCTACAAAGAAAAGGCCAACCAGGAGGCACGGGAGGATGGTGTGGACCTCCTCGAGGAGGCCTGCGAGCTGGCACTGTCTAGATCAGCCCTGTACCAGCAGCGCCTACGCTGCTACCATTCCAGCCGGATCTGCCCCATCGCATTCCGTGAGGGCGATCTGGTCCTCGGACTGGTACAAGACACGAAGGGCATGCACAAGCTATCGCCGCCTTGGGAGGGCCCCTTCATCATCAGCCGGGCGCTGCACAACAATTCCTACTACCTCATCAACACGCAGCAGCCATGCAGGAACAAGATGGACAAGTTGGACGAGGAGACAGAACGCCCCTGGAATGCGGCCCTGCTCCGCCCGTTTTACACCTAGTCATCTGATAGTGTATGTAACCCAAGAACTCTATGAATGAAAAATGTTGAACCCTGAGAGACACTCGGGGGCTCCTTGCCAGAAATTTGTGTGCGTTCTTTCTTCCGGTTCAGATTTCCGGCTCCGGCAACCCCTACCCGAGGGCTTGCCGGCTGGCCCGACCTGCTAAATCGACAAACCGGCTGAGTAGTGTGCGGCGATGTCAGAGACCCACTCTTTGTCTCAGCTATAGACCACAACCCGGTTGTCCGGCTAGCAAGAGCAAAAGCCTGAGGCATCCCACACGAAAAACAGGGAGAAGATGCGACAGATCGGGTGGTCCGACCTTGCGCCTAGTATGAGATGATCCGGCTACTAATCCCCTAGTACCATGCGCAATGTACTGTCAGATCCCTTCGATTCCAGCTGCATACCGCAACCCGTCTGCCTGGCAAGGACACAGCATAAACAGCAGAGCGCACGGGAAAGCGACTAAGTGTCCAGAGAACCACAAACTAGTTTTTGAAAACTAAAAGCTGTCCTCCGGCTAATAAGCACTACCTTAACCGACTAACCTATTAACAAATGGGCCTATATGTGTGTTTGTTTTGTATGACTACATCGAGTCAGATTTCAAGGAGGAGGAAGATTCGAAGTCCATGCCTTCATCAAGCGCTCCGAATCTCGGGGGCTACACCCACTGGGTGCGCTCGCGCGCCCCTAGTGGAATCATGTAGTTTCGACCGGCTAAAGGAGTTTAGCCGGATATTTGGATCCCAGGTGAGGGCAAGGGCAGGAAAAGAAAGAAGAAGATTCAAAGCACCTGTCTTCGCCAGCTACTCCGAATCTCGGAGGCTACACCCACTAGGTGCGCGTCAGCGCTCCCACTAGAGTTGAAGTTCCCCCGACTAAAGGCGTTCAGCTGGGCATGGGTAACCGGATATCTCCCGGTTGTGGTAGCCGGCTAGAAGTGTATAGCCGGACGAAGCTCAGGGCTTGAAGAAAAGAAAGAAGATTCGAAGCACCTGGCTTCGCCACCACTCAATCTCGTTACACTCAGCAGGTACGCCCCCACTAGAGTTGAAGTTCCCCCGACCAAAGGTGTCTAGCCGGGCGAAGGTAGCTGGGTAAGTATAACTAACGAAAGATAAAAACTTCGAAGCACGCAAAATCACAAGTAAAATAGAAGCAAGCAAACAGCACGATTGAATAAAAGGGGATTCAAAGCTCCCATAGGTTCACCCAGTGTCAGAAATAGTCGGCACAAGTAGAAGAGTTCAACAAGACAAAACAATTACAAAGCCACCCGGCATCCCAGGGATCACATCTAAGCTATGGGGCCCTTGCCGTGTGGGAGGTCCCGCCGAGGCGCCTCGAGAGGCGAGGAGGCGGCTGGCAGATCTCAGCGACGAGGCTTGGCTCAGACGTCTGGCGTCATGGACTCGAGTCGGTAATTGTAACATCCCAAAACTCTAATCCAAGTGATCAAGATCCAAATCATCAAATTTAGAGTTAACAAAAACTTTTTCATTTAAAAATATTAAAGCATTCATATGTGTGCATTTAAATAGGAGTTGATTTGAATTGCCTTGATTAAGTGATCCATTGCTTGTAAAATGATTCTTAGGTGAAATAAACATCATCTAGATCATTCCCAAACAAATCCCAAAGAAAAACAAATCAAAATGAATAAAATAACCAAATGGTCATTTGTGCCATTTTAATCAACATGCCTACTTTGGCTATTCCTAGAACTCAAAACCTAACAGAAACAAATATGGATCTTTGCACCCCTTGCTAGTACAAGTAGTGATGTACCAAGGCCCACTCTGTGATCTACCAAAAACTTACAAACACTAATTTTAAATGGCATTTGAAAATTGAATGTAGTTCATATGAGAAGATCCCACTTATTCAAAAACCACTCAAATGAGCTCCATTTTCAAAACCCAAGCAACCACATAGGCTTAAGCATGTGTCTAGTAACTCCACCAAAAATCATCCAAAAATTCAAAACTTTAGTTCATGCGGCCATTGTGTCGAACAGGTGGCATGCACAAAAATTCTGCCTAACTATTACTATTCAATGATCATTGCATTGTCGAGTAATTGGGCTCCATTTGGTCCCCTTGTCCCCTCTAACTCTAACCAGCCCCTAACTAAGCTACTAACCAGCCTAGAGCAGCAGTGGAGCGCCGCCATTTTGTGGTCGCCACCGGCTGATCGTGGACAGAGCGCCCTAGACCGCACATCGCCATTCCAGTGCCACCACTAGCTCCGCCCAACCCTACCGCCGCTCCCTGTCCATCCCTCGATCACCCCTAGGCCCTAGACCACACCCCAGCGTCGTCGCCTGATGACCCACAAGTATAGGGGTGTATCGCAGTATTTTCGAGGGAAGTGAAACCCAATTTATTGATTCGACACAAGGGGAGCCAAAGAATATTTATAAGCCTTAACAACTGAGTTGTCAATTCAGCTGCACCTGGAAACAATCTTGCTGCACCTGGAAACAATCTTGTGGCCACCCCCTGGCTCTTCTTCGTCTCGTATTCTGGCTCCTGGAGTCTTCAGGTGAAATAGGATTTTTGGCATATTTTCCAGGATTTTTCCTGATAGTTGATTTTCTGCACAAAGAGTAGACACCAAGGCAATTCTGCTGAAAACAGCGTCAGTCCACATTAGTTGTATCCAAATCACACAAGTATAGAGGAGAAACAATAGCAAAAGTGTTCGGGAAAGTAGATACGTTTTGGACGTATCAACTCCCCCCAAGCTTAGCTTATTGCTTGTCCTCAAGCAATTAAGTTGAAAACTGAGTGCGATAAAAGAACTTTCATGAACACATTTGCTTCATAAGATGTAAATATTTTCAGCAATGTGATCAACTAGTTAGACAGTTCATAATAAAGAGTAAGCAACTGAGTCTACTTAATAGTCATTGCAAGCTATGAAGAGATTCCAACTCAAGAATAATAAGTAGCATGAGGCACAAACATAAGCAACATTACAATGCTCATAGAAAGGTATGATAGAGTGGTATCTCGCTTGCCTTTGATTATGAATATCAAGGCACCCCTGAAGTTCAAGTTATGACTAGAAATAAAGATATCAAGGATACAAGCATCAAAGTCATAACACAAATAATAAAGTAATGGAACAAACACAAAGAGTGACAACTATGCTCTCAAGAAGGTGCTCAGAGAATAAATGGAGACTCAACAAGAAAAGGTTTTAAATAATTTGAAAGGCTTCCAAATGCTGAAAGTATGGTACTCGTTAGCTTTGAGCTCTCATTGCCCCTATCATAAGCATCTTTAATGTGGTTAAGGTGAAAGTGACACAACAAAGAGGATATGCTTGACAGGTTATAAATTGAAGTCTCATGCCCCTTACTTACGAAGACCGATCCTCATGCTACTCAACTTCAATCACAAGTAAGCTCTTGTCATTGTAAGTATATACGTATCATAGAGAACCGCCAACGGGGTTCCCCTTGCACATGACACAGGAGCTATCCCATAATCAAAATAACAAGGCAAGCAGACAATGAGCATCTCGGTGATCTTTTTATTTACTATGTGCATAGATTTTTATTGAGGATGCTTCATAGAATGCTCATTATGGTTATGCTGCAAGTTTCCACCATGATTAGGCATGGCTAAGGCTAGCGCCCAAAGTGCTTTCTAACATACATACAAACTCCATAATCTTACAAGTTCCACTTTTATTTCACACCGCCGGGATCCATAAGCAAAAGAACATGATATCAACTAGGTACAAAGTACCTATGAAGCGTTGAAAGCGGTCCCCATGATACATGGTTCTGCTAACTTCAACTCATAAAGCGCAAGCATATGCGCAACAAAGAAGGACGCAATGGTTCAGGTTTATTAAGTGTAAGAAAATAAAGTGTGCCATTAAGTTCGTGAGAGCTTTACTAACTAACTTTCTCATAACAAGCAAACATTTTATTTGGAAGAAAATAAGGCATATTGAATATGCACGGAGGTAGCAAATGATGCTAATGGGTAGGTATGGTGGACACTTTGGAAATATTTGGTTTAGGGAGTTGGGAACTTGAGTAAAACATACTCAGTGAAAGTGAAAGCTAGCAATAGTAAGGGAGCGACAAACGAGAGAGCAATAGCTGTCATTATCATGCTTGCAACAAAACAGGACTACTCATGGCATGAAAGTGATTCAAGATCCTCAAGGAAAAATAATTCATCAAGGCTTAACTGATTATCACAGTCATGTGCATGCGTGAGCATGTGCCAAGTCAATTCAAATGAAACATTCAGAGGAGGATACCACGGTGTCATACCAATTTATGAATAGAGTAATGCAAGCAAACATTCATAAGACATGCTACAAACTATTAGCAAGCTGGAGCTAATCATAAGAAAGCAAGAACTACTAAGCATCCAAAGAAAACATACACTCTACATGAACGGACTAAGCATGCCCACAGTGATGAGTATATGTACAAAAATGAAAAAAAATAGAGTTTGTTACCAGCCTCTTACCACGCCTCAAGTTGTCATTGATCCTCATTATTGCTCTTCACTTATGTGGCTTGAATAATAATATGAAACCAATATCCACTGAGGATTGCCGAACCCTGAAGCAAACTCGCAAAAACAAAAGAAGAACGACAAATATTTTTGGTGTTTTCGATTTTTAAACAAGAACCAAAAGGGAAAAACAAACAAAGCAAAATCTTTTTGGGTTTTTCGAATAGTTCAAACAAAGCAAAAAGGGAAAAGCAAACCAAGGCAAAAAGAAGAAGCAAACCAAAGAGAAACAATAGAAATATTTTTGGTCTTTTTGTGTTTTTAGAAAGCAAAAGCAAAGAAGAACGAAAACTAAAAAGAGAACGAAAACATGAATATACAAAGTACCGACGCAACATGATATGGAGATGAGTGCGGTGTCGGCGTACCTCCCCCCAAGCTTAGGCTTTTGGCCTAAGTGGATATCAATCCATATACGAATAGGGGTTCCAAGCGGGCGGATCTTGGTAAGAATGGTCGTAGCTGGGCCCATGAGAAGAAGAGGAAGCTCCCCAATCATAAGCGGGTTGCTGATATGAAGACTCTCCCTCATTCGAGGGCTGGACCGAATCATCTGTGACCTCCCTTCTAGTGTCCTGCTCCTGTTGGGAGAGCTCTCCCAAGTATGTGTCAAGCTCCTCCTCAGTGAGGGACCATCCTTCCCTGTTATCAAGGTTAAACAAAACAGATGCAGGAAAAAGAACAACACACTCGGACTTGCTCTTTCGCCAACCAGCTTTGAGAAAGGTTATTTCATAAGATAACTCACTCAAACTAGCCCACGAGGAAATAAATTTATGATGTATCATGGAATTAAAATCAAGCCTCTCTATGGGAAACTGTAGGTCTAGATGATGAGGCACTAAACCATGCAATGCTAGCAAACGAGAAGCAATGAGGCCTCCACAAATTCCACCTTTCTCGCGGTTAGCAGCAAGACGGAAAGCTATCAAAGCACCCAAGTTGTAAGACCTATCCCATCTAAGAGCAGCAGAAATAAATGCTAAATCAAACGAAGATAACTTATTGGCAGTTTTCCTAGCAAGAACACACTTGGCAATAAAGTAAGCAAAGTAGCGAATGGAGGGAAGATGAATGTTACGGATTTTTCCACTCTCCTTCGAGAAGCTACTCCCTTGACAAATTTCTGCATATAAATCCATGAGTGGTTCTAGTCTCTCTTTAATGTTCCTACATGATCCCCATTGAGGTACCTTAATAGCTGCACAAAAATCATCAAGAGAAAGGTTGACAGCAATATTGTAAATTTTGTAATGGACCATGGGATTAGGCAAAGAGTGACTAAATTGGAAATCCTGCACCACAGACATGGTTAGCTTCACAAATTGACAAGGTTCATCTTCCAAAAAGTGTTATACCCTGCATTAGAAACCAAAGTGTAGAAATCCTGTAGAATTCCTGCAGCTCTCATGAACTCAGGGCATGGATAAATGGAGGGAAAAACTTCCTCCTCTCGGTGGACCTTCATGACCTCAGGCACCCAAAGCTCATGTTGGTTTAGGTGGTGTTCACTCATCTTCTATTCTGAAATTTAAACACCTATTAAACAAGTGATTGCAAAGTAAATATAATGAAGGATTCTACTCAGAGGGACTTGCAAGAGGCCTAAACATGCATCAAAACTATATCTCTAAGCATCTAAGCTTACAAGCTCTCATAACCAGTCACCTACAGCAGCAAAATACTCAACATATAATCCACTAAACACAAATCTACTTGGACAAGGGGAGGAGTCACATACCAGGGAAAAATTGCTCCAAATTTCAGCAAGAAAGATGGGCTGAGCAAAGAGATTGAAAAAATCGAGAGCAAGCACAGCCAGAACACGATTTTGAGCTATGAAGTGGAGCTTACTCGGGAGAGAGAAGAAAGTGGCAGGTGAGAGAGTTAGTGGGGGGCCAGGGGTAGCCCACACCAGGGTCTGGCGCCACCCAAGGCTGGTCACACCACCATTTGGTGTGCCTGCCTGGTGGGCCCCCTGGTACCTACCAGGTACTCCTCTGCCCCTTTTTTCACATAAAAATTTAATATGAATTTTCTGGAATTTTTCGAGACACTTTATTTTTGGGCATTTTTAGAAATAGAAGAATGATTTTTCTGACAGACAGATTTTTTTTCTTTTTGAAACATGATGCAAAGACAAAACAAGGCTAGAACTACAGAAGTTCTAGCATGCAAGTAACTAACAACACAAATAAAACAAAACGAAAGCAAAAACTAAAATGCAAAGGATAGAAATAAACGGAGATAATCATAATGAAAACATTGTTTTGTTCAATGGAATCCTTTTGTTAGCAAGGTTGATCAAGTCTTGCTACCAAACCAATTGCATATGAGACAAACTTTGTACTCCACTAATGATTATGTTACCTTAACCTTGATAGCAATGGTCCCAATCATAATAGTTTCAAAATTTTCTCTTGGTATGGGACAATATATTTCTCCAACTTGACTGCCTTCAACATGTTCAATTGAATTCAAACCATAAGTCCTTTCAATCTTCTTGGGGAAATAGACAGTATGTTCCTTGTCATTAACATTGAAGGTCACCTTTCCTTGATTACAATTAATAACAGCTCCTGCAGTATTAAGAAAAGTTCTTCCAAGAATAATAGACATATTATCATCTTCAGGCATTTCAAGCACAACAAAATCAGTTAATATCAAGCAATTGTGAGCCACCTGAACAGGTACATCCTCACATATACCCATAGGAATGGTGGTAGATTTATCAGCCATTTGCAAAGATATATCAGCCGGTATCAATTTTTCAAGTTGAAGCCTCTTATAGAGAGAGAAAGGCATAACACTAACTCCAGCTCCCAAATCACACAAAGCAGTTCTAACATAACTGTTCTTAATAGAGCAAGGGATAGTTGGAATCCCTGGGTCTCCAAGTTTCTTAGGAACCTTCCCATTGAAGGAATAATTAGCAAGCAAAGTAGAAATTTCTTCATCAGGGATCTTCCTTTTATTCGAGACAATGTCCTTCATATACTTTGAGTAAGGAGGCAATTTAATAGCATCAGTCAAAGGAATTTGCAAGAATAAAGGCTTCATCCACTCACAAAACTTATTATAGTGTTCATCTTCCTTTGACTTGTGTTTCTTATCAGGGAAAGGCATAGGTTTTTGGACCCAAGGTTCTCTTTCACTACCATGTTTCTTAGCAATAAAATCTTCTTTGGTGTATTTAGTATTCTTAGTGTGGTTTTCAGGTTCTTCTTCAACTTTTTCTTCATTAGGAACAACATTTTCTTCATTACCACTTTTAGTTTCAGCATCAGAGATAGATATACTATTAGGATCTATAGCAGGTTCAGAGGGTTCTACAATAGTTTTATGTTTCTTTTTCCTTTTCTTACGAGTAGAACCACCATTTTCAGCTTGTTGAGAATCCTGCTCAATTCTTTTGGGATGCCCCTCAGGATATAGAGGATCCTGGGTAGCAGCTCCACTTCTAGTTCTAATTTCATAAGCATGTTTTTCGTTAGCAGCATTAACTAGCAAGTCGTTTTGCACTTTAACGAGTTGATCTATTTGAGTTTGAACCATTTGAAAATGTTTAACAATCATTTTAACATCACTAGAGGTTCTTTCTACAATATCTTTCAACTCAACAATAGCGCTAGTGTTTTCCATTAGATGATTTTGCACCATTTTATTAAAGTTATCTTGCTTAACAATAAAGATATCAAATTCTTCTAAGCATTGATCAGGAGGTTTCAAGTAAGGGATATCACCTTCATCAAAGTGTTGGAGAGAGTGTACCTCAATAGTGGATGAGTAGGGAATAGGCTTACATAATTCTTCTATAGGAGGTAAATTCTTGACATCTGCAGCTTTAATTCCCTTCTCCTTAAGACATTTCTTAGCTTCCTTCATCACTTCATCATTTAATTCAATAACTCCCCTCTTCTTTGATGTTGGAATAGGCACAGGAATAGATGGTTCAGGTACAATTACTTCAGGTACAGCTTGTTTAGGAGGAGTCCAATCTTCATAATTCTTGCTTATTTTAGCCATTAATTCCTCAGCTTCCTTTGGAGTCCTATTCCTGAAAACACAATCATCACAACTATCTAGGTATGTCCTAGATTCCTCGGTTAGTCCATTATAAAATATATCAAGAAGCTCATTCTTAGGTAAAGGACTTCCAGCCTGTGCATGAATCAAAGCACAAAACCTTGCCCAAGATTCGGGCAATACCTCTTTTTCTCCCTATTTAAAATCAAAAGGTTCCTGCAAAACAGCATGTCTAGCACTAGGAGGAAAATATTTCTGCAGGAAAGTACCAATCAAGCACTCAGGGCTATCAATAGATCCAGGAGGTAAATTACTAAACCAAGTTTTAGCTTCTCCTTTCAGTGAAAAGGGGAAAATCTTAGCAACAAAGTAAGTACGCATCTTAATATCATCAGAAAACAAGCCACTCATGGTAGAAAGTTCATTCATATGTGCCACCACACTTTCATTCTTAGTCCCACAAAAAGGTTCTTTCTCGACAATAGCTATGTAAGATAGATCGAGAGAGAAATCATAATCTTCATCTATAATGTTTATGGGAGAAGCAGCAAACTTAGCAACGGGAGATAATTTGGGTCTAATAATACGCCTCTCAAGGAGACTCTTAGCAGTGCTCCTATCATGGGTGTTCTTACATTCTTTAATAAACTCATCGGTCATCTCAACATAATCATCTTCAATATCATAACTCTCACTAGACTCAGGTGAGCTAACAGGTGTGGTAGTGTCTTCATTAGGAGTTTCGGTATTTCCAGCTATAGTTCTAGCAATCGTAGCATCTAGGAAAGGACCTAATGAACCACCCTTATCGAGCACAGTAGAAGCAGCATCATAAGCATCAGAAGTTTCAGATTCAGCAGTAGTAGCAGTGTGTGTAGCATGTGTATGTGGTGGTGTAAGGAACTTACTCAAAACAGACAGTGAATCAAGAGCAGCAGAGGTGTTCAGAACCGTACCTCTTCTTGTAGTGGATGGTAAAATAGGAACCTTGTCATCACGAGACTTACCCATGATGGATGGATAGCAGCGAACAATAGAGAATCCAAGTGGACTTGATAAATAAAGCTATGCTCCCAAAGAACGGTGCGTAAAATAGTCTTGATGACCCACAAGTATAGGGGGTGTATCGCAGTATTTTCGAGGGAAGTGAAACCCAATTTATTGATTCGACACAAGGGGAGCCAAAGAATATTTATAAGCCTTAACAACTGAGTTGTCAATTCAACTGCACCTGGAAACAATCTTGCTCACGGCGGTCTATCAGTAGCAACAGTTTTGTAGTAGGAATAGTAAGGTAACAGCAGTAGTAAAGCAAAGACAGTAGTAACAAAAGCAGTAAACAGTGGGATTCGAGTGCGGTAGGCATAGGGATGGATGGACGGGCGTTGCATGGACAAGACAATTCACATAGCAATCAGAACATAGGGCAATTGCAGATAAATAAGATAAAGCATCCAAGTACTAGACAATCCTAGGCATGTGTTCCATATATAGTCATACGTGCTCGCAATGAGAACTTGCACAACATCTTTTGTCCTGCCAGCCCGTTTGCAGCGGGGCCTCTAGGGAACTACTGGCAATTAAGGTGCTCCTTTTAATAGAGCACCGGAGCAAAGCATTAACACTCCGTGAACACATGTGATCCTCACATCAAAGCCTTTCCCTTATGGTTATCCCGATTTCTATCACTTCGGGGCCATAGGTTTCGGACAACAACGTGTGTATACAACTTGTAGATAAGACCAAAAACAATACTATCATAATGAATCAATAACATGTTCAGATCTGAAATCATGGCACTCGGGCCCTAGTGACAAGCATTAAGCATAACAAGTCGCAACAAAGTCATAAAGCACTAATAAAAGATACTAGGCACCATGCCCTAACAATCTGATGCCATTACATGAACGATCTCATTCGATCCCTACCATCCCCATAGACTACAGCGGGGGATTACTCACTCATAGATGGGGGAAACATGGATGGTCGATGGAGAAGCGATGGTGATGATGATGGCGATGATCTCCTCCAATTCCCCGTCCCGGTAGGGTGCCAGAACGGAGTTTCTGGTGCTGTTTCGTGGAATCTGGTGCTGGCGGCGGAGCGGAACTCCTTCTGGAAAAACGTCGAACCCCCCGAAGTTTTTAGGTCAGAAGGCTCCTTATAGGCAAAGAGAGAGGCCGAGGGGATGCCTGGGGGCCCACACCACCCCGGGCGGCTGCCTGCCTGCTCAAGGCCAAAGTGGTGTGGCCACCGGCTCTTCTCCGTCTCGTATTCTCGCTCCTGAGTCTTGGTGAAATAGGATTTTGGCATATTTTCCGGGATTTTTCCCGATAGTTGATTTTCTGCACAAAAGTAGACACTAAGGCAATTCTGAAAACAAAACACCGCATTAGTTGTATCCAAATCACACAAGTATAGAGGAGAAATAATAGCAAAAGTGTTCGGGAAAGTAGATACGTTTTGGACGTATCACCGCCCATTCTCTCTGCGACGTGCTCAGCGCGCGCCAGAGCGCGATCATCGCCAGCACAATGCAGACCACCACTAGACACAAAATCCCGCACGCCGCGCCGACCCCAAAGACTTCGCCGGACATGGTCGCACCGCCACACGACCCACGATCGCGCCGTGTCGAGCACCGCCTCTGTCTCCCAGAGCGCAGGACGCTCCCGACCAAACGTGACCGCCCCTAGCCGCGCATTAAATCCGTAGATGACCGCCAGGAAGCAGGCCACCGTCCACCTACACTGCCCATGCCTCTAGCTGCCTGTATCAGCGTCACCAGTGAGCTCGTCGTCGTGCCACTCGGTCCCCTCTCGCCCTATAAAAGGAGCCCTCCCCACCACAAACCACTCACACCATTCCACTCCCCTCTCCTCACTGATCCTTCCCCACCTCTCGCTGGAGCCGCTCGAGCCATAGTTCGCCGGAATTTAGCCGGGGGAGCCTGCTGCAGAGGAGGAGAAGGCGTTGTCGATTTCGTCCACCCTAGGACCTGCCGCGACCACCCCTGAGTCCGCCGACAAGCATGTTCGATCCCATCGCCAAGTAGTTTGGAGCCTGGTATGCCCCCGAGCACCCCACCGAGCCACTAGGGTTAGTTCTCGCCGCAACTGTCACGGAGACGACACTCCTCAGTAGATCTCCTTTTAATCTAGCGCCCACATCGCCTGCATTGGCGTGTAAAGAGCCGACCGTGGACCCTCCTCAGTTGTTCTCTATGCCATGAACGCCACTGGGTCGGCCCATTTTCCTTCCCGCGCTAGCCCAGCAATTCAAATTTAGATTTTTCTATTTAGGTTTGAACTTAGTTATGTCCCCTAGTTTGAAAATTAATTCAGGGAGATTGACAAATCCAAATGGAGTAATTCGAATTTTATTAGAAAGCTACTGAAAAGATTTATCCAAGCCCGTTGGATTTAATTCATTTAGAGTTAGAGATCTCTCCTAGTAAAAACAATAAGACAGAAGCTTTTGCATATTCAAACATTTTTATAAAATCAACCAAAATAGATTTTGAGTTGATTCCAACTCTCAAAAATCACATTTAACCATACCTATCTGAATATGTAATAATATTAAGGTTTACATGTAGTGACTTTGGACTAGTACCAAAATAATGCTATATAGACATTTCTAGTCACTTTAAATCATTAAATAATGAACTTAAGCCAAAGTAAATATGAACCAACCCTTAAATCACATTCCCACATGTTAGAATATGTGGTGAAGACATGTGTCCACATGATCCCATATTTTAAGTGGTGAATATTAAATCTTAGTTATTTTCAATGTGTAGAAATTACTTTTCTCAAATAAAAAGAATTAAACTAGTAAATAAAACCTTGTGATGATAATAGATCATCAAATGTGCGCCTTAGAGTGCTAATTAGACTAGTTAAGTATTGTTTGGTGATTGTGTACTCCGTATGTATTTATAGATGATAGTACCGACCAAGCTTTTGAGGAGGAGTTCTATCAAGAGGAGGAAGAAAACTTCAACCACTGCACTACACAAGGCAAGCCACCATTAACAATGCAAGCTAACACTTGCAAGTATAATGCTTAGCAAGCTAGAATTAAGCTAGATGATTTGAGCAAAGATGCTTTAGGCATGCTTTGGTTATACCACTTGACTAGTACCTACCCCACGTTTTATTTCCAAGCTTTACTTTCTTTACTTTACCAAAGTCCTTTACTTGTTTTGAAGGTAGCATAAAGAGTATAAAACTTGACCTATTTAGATAACTTTAGATGTCATTCTATGGCATGAGATTGATCCCATCTTTCCACCTTAGTGAACACTCTTAACTTAGTAGTTTAGAGTAGATAAAAACTTAAGTCACTTTAGATGGGAACACTTGGTGAAAATGAATTATGAAAACCTTAGAATGATGAGTCATTCTATTGAGCTGTTTTGATATGTGTTGAGAAACACCAATGGTCTATGATGATGAAAATGTTGAGGCATGAGCCTTAACCCTTTTACAAAACTGATGGTTGGATTTGGATGCGATACCATTCCAAATTTACCGTACAACCACAATACTTGAATTGGGTGAGGCTTAGCCAAAAATTTATATGCATTAGTATTAGTTCCCTCGTGGGAGAGGTTTGAGCTGAGGCTACCTCTCAATGTTGTCCACCTATGCAGTGCCCAAGATGACAGTTAGTCATGGTTGGGAGGCCATGCTCATAGGAGAGGTGCTTATACTAGGGTGTGTAAAGGAAAGGTTATGTTTGATTATCTGCATACTAAGTGTGATGATTCAGGGTTATCCCTGACAAATGTATCGAATCTTGTGGTGAAAGTGTACCACCTCTACAGAGTTTTAAACTATTCGAATAACCACGTCCGCGGTTATGGACAGTTGGAGTGGCCATACTGATTCGTTGTCAGATGTTTTTAAAATAACTTATGAAATGAATGATGAATCTTGACTTGACCACAACAAGGTTGTGACTGTGACACTAGCTTCCCCACTTAAGTGATTCTAGAACTTTATTTTTTTATCTTTCTTTGTTTCTGAACTCAGCTTAGGTTTCAAACTTAACTTCATAGTTAAACTTAGAGTTAGCACTTTACATTAGAACTATACTAATTGCTAGTGGTAGTTTGCGAGTACTTAAAGAGTACTCATGGCTTTTGTCCCTGGCTATTCTCATGGCGAGACTATGAAGGAGACTACCAAGATGATGGCCAGCAGGACGACTATGATAACTAGGACTATCTGCCTTCATCAGCATTGCCTGTGCCCCTGAAGATGGACCCCACCGCTACGCTTATCTTTTATTTCGCTGCTTGTTGTATTAAGACTAGATCATGAGATCCTTATTTGTGTAAGACCTTATGTATGGTTTGTAATGGATGATGTACTGTGATATCCAATCCGTTATGTCTCGCAAAAATGGTAATCCTGGGATTGCGATGTATGACATAATGGGCATCTGGGATTAAAAATCCGGGTGTTGACAGTAATGACCTCATCAACGTCGGCGTACCGGCGATCTTGATGGCGGAGGCGCGGAGCTCGGGGTGAGCTTGGCGAATGGCGGCATGGTCGGCACCAGCGCGGAAGCCTCCGTCGATATTCTCGACTCGGGCGTCCTTGTACCAGGAGAGCATCAAGGCCAAGGCCATCTCTGCTCTGGCTCACGCCGCCAGGTCCCTCAGCCGTCACCTTGGTCGCCATCTGGGCGATCGTCTCCGGTGCCACCGCATCCGGCCACAGGAAATCGAAGACCGCGTGAGCCACTTGCGCATCTCAGCGAGCTCCTCGCCAAGAAGAGCGACCAGCTCCTGGGGCGATGGGCAAGGCCGCTTCTCCTGCAAGTTCTCCAGCCCGACGCCAAGTCTACACCGAGATAAAATGTTGTCAAAAAAAAGAAGGTCAGGTCCGGCTACTGGATCCGGATAGGAAAAGCTAGTCAGAAACTACTTACCCTTGGCGGTGTGCCCAACCTGCATCAACTCCTCGAGCAGAGTCTTCTCCCGAACCGCCAGCCATTTGACCTCCTTCTCCTGGTCCTTGTGCTGGGTGTCGAGGAGGTCAAAGGCCTGGGCCCGGCTGGCGAGGGCGGAGTCGCGCTCCTAGATCGTGGCCTCCAGCGCATCCGACTTGGAGTGCCACTCCTTGTTCTGCAGCCGGAGCATGGAGTTGGACTTGGCCAGGCGATCGATCTCTCGTTGAGTGCACACCATGATGGCTGCGGGGAACCGGATATCAGTGAAAAAAAAGGAGAAGACAAAGAGGAGGAAAGTAGCTGGCTACTGAAACCGAGTAAAAACACTTACTCTGGGAGGTCTCGTTGGCGGCAGCCAGCTTCTGCTCCAGGGTCCAGCTGCCCCTAGACGCGGCTTCCAGCAGCCGGATATCCTTCACCGCCAGCTCGAGGGTGGTAGCCAGATCCGCTAGCGAGGCAGCAGGAGAGCCATCATCATCAATGGCATTGACGGTCATCGACTCTTTTGCCACTAGCACTGCCGTTCGCCACTCCTCCCCCGGATTATCGTCGGAGTTATCACGGCAACGACCATGAGCTCCTTGCTGGTGGAGGCCCTCCTTGCCTCCACGGGGGAACTACCTCCACTTTGTGGGGTAGCCGTGGTCGTCTTCGGCTGCACCACTGTAGCCGGCGGAGCATCCCTGGCACTAGCTGTAGCAGTCGGGTCAGCACGAGGCAGAGGTGGCGGCGGA
Source organism: Avena insularis (assembly GCA_023614405.1). Lineage (NCBI taxonomy): Eukaryota > Viridiplantae > Streptophyta > Magnoliopsida > Poales > Poaceae > Avena > Avena insularis. Next base: position 164,137,030 of record CM042696.1, read on the forward strand.
GCCCTGGGCGAAGGAGTGGGAGCAGCGGCAGTAGCGACAGAAGAGGCGCGGTGTCCGGCGTGGGGGGCGGCGAGCCAGTCGGTGCCCGCGCTAGGCTTGCAGCACCAAAGGAGACTAGCGAGATAAAGGGCGAAATACGAAGAAAAGAAGCAAGTAAGAAAAACACGGGATAGGAAAATTGCCTAAGGGTAAAAGAAGGAAGAAGCGTAGGGACGGAAGATAACTCACCCCGCACCACCGGAGGCGCTGCCTTCTTGCGACCAAGACGGCTGAGGGGAAGGCCGCCGGTCCGGCTCCTCTTGGGGGCTGGCTCCTCCATGACGGGCTGGTTGGACCCACTTCCTCCTCCGCCAGACCGGCTGGAGCCACTCCCACTAGCGCCAGACCGGCTGGAGCTGCTCCCCCCAGCACTCGACCGGCTAGAGTCGCCGTCCACCGCACGGCGCCGGGCTGGCTCGAGAGCCGGCGTGGCCTCCTCCTCCTAGACGACCTCCGCGTGGGGGTCGTGCGTTGGTTCGTCATTCCAGCTGGGGAAGACGTCGCCGTCCCCATCCGACGCCTCGCTAGACCGACAACCACGTGGCTCGGGAAGGTCAGGCGTGAAGTTCTAGAGGGGGTCTCGCCCTCCTCCTGGATGATGCAGGGGAAGGTCTACAAAAGGAAAGAAGACAAAAGTCAGCTGAATAGAAAGACGGGCCAAGAAATAGAGAAAACGGGCTAGTAAGAAGCTTACCCGGGGCACGCAGTTGTCGCGGCTGTAGGGGACCATCCCAAACTTCCAGTGCTCCAGCAGCCGCTCCTTCGTAATCGTCCACACCCACTCCTTAAGGTTGTGGTAGCGGGGATCACGGCGGGACAGCCGGGTCGGGTCCAGCCGGCCAGAGTAGAAGCACATCTTGTGTGCACGCTACTGCAGCGACATCATCAGCCGGGACATCCAACTAAGGGTGATGTCCAGGCCGGTCAAGCCGGCGGTGACAAGGGAGCGCATCCACCGCAAAGATCGTGTAGACTCGCTTCTCCTCGTGAATCTTTAGATCCAGTTACCACTAGATTCCACGTCGTGGAAAGGCGCATTGATCCGATCGATGGCGATCCACGTTCGACGTGAAGTACAACCGCTGCCACGCAAGATCGCGTGTCCTGCAGCCGGAACTTCGGGTAGTCGGTCTGCGTGCGGGAGTAGATGGAGGCACCGTCACACGTCACCAGCGGCCCCTGCGTGAACTACACCTGCAGTCGCACGCGGAAAAGCCGGCAGAACAACCCGAGATCTGGCTGGATCCCGAGGTAGCTCTCGCAGAACGCCACAAAGTGCGCCAGCGTGCCGATGGTGTTGGCGCCAAGGTGGTGGAGGCACAAGTCGAAGAAGGCGAGGAATGTGAGAAAGAAAGGGTGCACCGGCAGCACGAAGCCGCGGGCAAGGTGGGAGAGGAAGATGACCCGCTCCCCCTCTGCCGAGTGCAGTGACTCCTCTCCTGGCGGCGCTAGCCGCACCTTCACCTCCGTCTCCGGCGGCAGGACGCGGGTGGCGCGGTACTTCTTGATGTGCTCCTCCGTGACAGAGGAGCCGCACCAGGCACCGCGCTCCGAAGCCATCGCCGGTTCGTTGGTTGTCGTACTGGTCGTGGAGTGGTGGTGGATCGTGTCTCTGGCGGCACTAAACAGGCGGCGTGACGAACTCCGGTGACAAGAACTAGCAGGGCGGAGGTGAGAAGGCAAGGGCGCAAGGAGGGGAATGGGAAGGCAGCGAGCGAAAGGAGGAACTGCCTCCCCCGGGTGACCCTTTAAAGGCCGGGGAGGGCAACCGTCCACAGTGCCACGTGGCACCCATCCAGCCGCGCCCCACCCCTCCCCCCCCCCCCCACCGCCTCAGATCCTATGTGCAGGCGCCGAGTGCGCAGAAGATCCAAGAGCGGGAACCGAAGAGCCAAACGGCAGTTTCCCGAGGTGACGCGCGACGGGACGTTACGCTGCGCGCTGCAGTGCAATGATGGCGCATGGCCGGCGTCAGCGCTGACATCACGGGTAGCGCCAACCTCTAGGCGTAGCCGGTCACAAATTTCAAATTCGGGAGGGAGCACGTGCACATTCCACCTAAGGGCGAAATCTACACGCGCTCAGGGGCTAGTATCGGGGGGGTGGCCTCCGGATACCCCAGCCAGACAAGAACTACGGCAGTCGGTTCGCGTCCGGCTGGCTAAGCGCAGCAGGACACGAGCAAGTCATACCGGTTACTATACGGTAACCAGAACCAGGAAGCGCGACAAGGTTCAGGATCGGCTACACCGGCGTAGCCGAACACAATCAGAAGGACAGGGCAACGTGCTGCACAGTGGGCAGTACTCCCTGGTACAGCGACAAGACACGCAACTACGAAGCCATACCGAAGACTTTGCTGGGTGACGCGGGCACAGTGGCCGGGTGCTGACGACAGGCTCGCATGGCATTCACTGTACCCATGACGACCCTACCGCATGTACCTCGATGGGACGCAACCGTACCGGACACTGTAGATGACCAGCCGGCTGGGACCCGCCTGTGGGGCCCGCCAATCGGACTGGCCAGTGTGACTATTGCCCCTCTACCTATATAAGGAGGGGCAAGGCTCGTGTAGCAAGGGTGGGTCTCAGTTCATTTAAGGAGGTAGATAGAAGATACAGCTCCAGGAGCGATTGTAGCCAGTATGCTACCGATAGTCAAATCAGCAGGAGTAGGAGTTTTACCTCACCACGAGGGATCCGAACCTGGGTACTTCTTGTGTCTCGCTACACTTGTTCGTATCCAATCCCGCATGCAGACACCGTTGAGAGCTTCCCTGCTAGTCCCCACACCTCTATCTAACCTATTTAGGTGCTGCCGTTCCCAATACAACGACACCGTCCTCAGACATCTTCGAGGATCTCGCCATAGAGGCACTCCCTAATATGTGAAATTTGTTAGCTACCCGGCGTATTAATCTATAGCTAGAGAAGTTATTAACTCCAAGATGGTGCAAGAGGGACACCACTATGGCGGAGCTTCTCGAAGATGTCTTAGGATCCTGTCCTCAGACATATTCGAGGAGCTCGCCATAGAGGAGCTTCTCGAAGATGTAATGTGATGTCTTCTTATCAAACTTTTGTGAATTAATCCTATTTTTATTATAATTTTTTCAGTTTGCTGAAGGTAGATAGAAGACGAAGAAGGGCATTTTTCCCAGCTAGCTAGGATGATGAACTCATGCATGTATCTTTGTGCTTCTATTAATCAAATTAATTTCAAGACTATATGCCAAAACAAGATATAGATAGAATCCACATATTGAAAATGATATTTATCTTGGAGTTCATTACATTAATACAAGATAGATTGAAACCAAACATCGATCTCATGTTATTATTGCAAAAATTACTACCAAACTAAATCCATAAATCCATCTACTTGTAGAGCATGAAATGAGCTAATATAGAAATGAGACTTGGAGGGATGAAGCTGCTCACCTTTTAGAACCTTTGGATAGATGGGGTTCCGCAAAATCTTGACAAATCTTGAGAAAAAATTGGACATGAACTCGAGCTTGAAGGAAGAAAGAGAGAGGAACCACTAGCTTGAAATGGTGGCTCGGGCGGGGGGGAGATATAGTCGTGCCTTTAGTCCCGGTTTGTGTCTAGAACCAGGACTAAAGGTCCACCTTTAGTCCCGGTTCGTATAACAAACCGGGACTAAAGGGTCTGGCACCGGACCTAGCCTGCCTGAAACCCTTTTGTCCCGATTTGTTACACAAACCAGGCCTAAAGGGTCCGTTCGAATCGGGACTACTGTCTGCCGCCCCCTGCGGCCAGATCTAGCCGTTGGGACCGGGGCATTAGTCCCGGTTTGTAGCAAAACCGGGATTAATACCCCTGGACCAAAGATCCGTTTTCTACTAGTGTATAATACAATCTAGCAGGAAGTAGTTCTTTACCCTACGGGGGGTCGAACCTGGATAAACTCTTTTCTCTACCTTCAATCTCGATCCGCGGATGGCGACTCTCTCTTGCCCCTAATCAACTCAATCGCTACCCTGGTAGCGACTGTCGTGGCCATTTCCACTTTAGGGAAGTAATGCCACCTACATTGTTAGTCTTTCTTTTTTCTTCTTTATCCTACTGGTGTTTACATGTGTCAACTTCGTTGGTATGGTAATATGGTTTTCACAGTTTCACATTCACTCTATAGGAAAAAAGATTAAAATCCCTGAGGCAAAGATTAAATGTACCATTTGATGGCTCCACCATCCAGCACTGCGTTCTCGTCCGGTACCTAGTTTATGCAGCAATTTTTTGGTTTTTTAGCAGTTCAATACTAATTTTCTACTTTTGAAGAATGATAATATTAAATCATTCATGTCTTAATATGCTGATGATATTCATGAAAATATGCCACTTCTTCCGTTACAGGATGCTCTGAAAAAACTTTGGAGGTTGGTCTATCCTAATCGATAACATCCTCCTCTGGTATCAGATCTATGGAAGGAGATGGGCAGGCAGAACTCTGACCCAGTAACAGATTTTAGGTTCATTTTCCCAACTATTCGTATTTTAAGAAACTATCTTGTGTTTATGTAAACACTACTTGACTCGAGATGACTGCTCTGATGAACTATCCAATGCTTGGGGGGCAGGGGTGTTCATGTCCTTGGAAAATAATACTCCCTCCGTGCCAAAATAAGTGACGTGGGTTTGTCTAGATTCGGATGTATCTAGACACGTTTTAGTATATAGGTATATGTGAATCTAGACAAACTCAAGTCACTTATTTTGGGACGGAGGGAGTACGTATCTTATATGTTAGTTCAGATGCTGGATATGCAATCGGGTGAAGTGAATGCAATAATTTGTAAAATGAGTAGTCTTTACTTTCGATCGATTGCTTGTGGATTCTGGTTCTTCAGCATGTCAATCCACGGGGAAAGTACAGCCTATTATCTTTCACTTCTTGCAGGAAATAGGAGCTCAAAAGCAGCTGCTTGCTCTGTCCAGCTACTTGAAGATGATAAGATGGCTTTCGATAACCTTTTCTCTGTAGCTTTTCAGATGCTTGATGCTCAGTGGCTTGCAAGGAGAGCTAGTTACATGGAATTCAACGTGAGTCTTCTTTATGCAATACATGTTTTCTGCGAGCTAATGGTTGCCTCTGTTCCCATCATATCAGGAAGTTCTGAAGTCCACACTAGTTCAGCCAGAGCAAGAGCTTACGACTGAAGGCATTTCGAGCGTTCGGAGCCTGCCATCATTCAGGATGTTAAATAGGTAGCAGTATTTGCTCTTCTACAGGGGTAACCCGGTTTGTTGTAAGTGTTACTGTGACAAAAGCAATTTGCAGGAGTGTTGCTTTTGAAACATGAGATATACTATGTCGTTCATAAAAGTTCAAACCTCTTCTATGAATGACAATTTACTTGGAATTTTAACAAAGCACATGTTCCAGCCGTATTTATACTTAGGACTTGCCAAAGCTGATTTGGAGGTTAGCTTGGAGGAAATCTACACTAACATGAACATTGTATCAAGCTTCAGAGTTCAGATCATTGTATGGTGAGCCGTAAAGTCATGGCCCTGAATGTTCAGGAGTCCTCTGTTTCTGAATTTCGCTGATTCTGTGACCATAACGCTTGAGGAAGCCAAAGCATATTGGTGTTTCTGCAAGCTCCAGGTCTAGATAGCAGGGTAATCGATTTCCAAATTTTTGTCAAAGTCTGTCCGTGTGAGTAGGTTGTTCACGTAAAGATCTATCTCCGGAGTGGTCTTCTTGCAAATTCCACAATTTCTGGATTCGCGATATTGCAAATTGTTTGAATAGGAAAAAAAAATAGTCGAAAGTAATGGAGATGCGGGGGGATCGAACCCCGTGCCTCCCGCATGCAAAGCGGGCGCTCTACCATTTGAGCTACATCCCCTGATTGTGTTTTAGTTGTACTACATTAATTTATTTGTGTAAACCTTTCTGTTCTGCATGTTGTTCAACTTAGCTGCGCCGCATTTAATATCTGTAAGGAGTTTCCAGACTTTTGCATCTGATGTTGCACAAAGCCATTGTCTCACACCTTTTAGTACGAACAGAAGAAAGAAACCTTGAGATGCGTTTTATTTTTGGCAAACTCATGACAGAGACAAAATTAGATTCCGCATGAAACACGGTTCGAAGTGCAATGCCATAAACCGGGAATAACTGTAACTGCAGAGTTCACAGATTGCAGGTCATGGGGAAGATGGCAGAGCCGCAGAGGTGACTGCATTTTGACTGTCAGGAGAATGTTCGAGAAGAGTTTAATCACTAGTTGAAGACAGAGCAGATATAATATTGTGTTCACTTGACAAACACAGACAATAATGCTCTTCCCTCATCCTAGTGCACCCATGTTCCATATGCCGTCTTTCACTGTGGTCCAAGAGAAAGTGCCAAGAAAATGTCCCCATACTGAACCATGGAGAGGAAAAAACCGGGCCGCTGGCCAATGGCTGGTCAAATCTGAAGAGTTAAGATATAAGTTAATAGCATAAAACCACCACGTATCTGCGCAAAGTTCGATTAACCACCATTTTACAAAAAATCGTAAAATGTGACCACTTTTCAGCAGATTTTTTGTAATTCGCACTAAAACCCAATTAAGAGTGAATTGACCCGTTTCTGACTAGTGGTACCCACTTGTCAGGTCCATTTTGCTGAGTTAGACTAGGTCCCACCTGTCAGGCCAATTAAAAAAGACAAAGAAAATAAAATAACTCAAAAAATAAAAAAATTGGGAATGAAAAAAATAAGTGGGTGCCAGGCTCACGTCCGCCGCCACCGGACGCCGACGAGGCACCACCTCTCCGGCAAACTCTGGGCCGGGGCTGGGACAGGCCGGTGCGCGGCGGCGCGGCGCTGGCCGGGGGCGGGCCGGGGCGACGCGGCACTGGGCGTGGCTGGGACGGGCCAGGGTTGGGTCGGGGCGGCGCCGGCGCTGGCCGAGACGGGGTGGCGCGTGGCCGCGCTGGCCGCGGCTGGGACGGGTCGGGGCGGGGAGGCGCTTGCCTGGGCGCGACGGCGCGGCGCCGGTGCTGGCCGGGCTGGCGGGGCGGCGCGGTATGAGCGGCGGTGGTCGTGTACGCGCGGCGGTGTACGGGCGGTGGTCCTCTCTTTTTCTTTTTTTCTTTCATTTAGTATTTCTTTGTTTTTTTAAATTGGCCTGACAGGTGGGACCCGGTCTAACTCAGCAAAATGGACCTAACAAGTGGGTCCCACTAGTCAGAAACGGTGTCAATTCACTCTTAATTAGATTTTAGTGCGAATTGCAAAAAATCTGCTGAAAAGTGATCACATTTTGCGATTTTTTGTAAAGTGGTGGTTAATCGAACTTTGTGCAGATATGTGGTGGTTTTATACTATTAACTCGTTAAGATATAGACGATGATCTAATCTAGCTTGCGTGGGCGCAAGTTGGTTATGGATCCAGTTAAGTAAGTCTCCAAGAGAGGAGGCGAAGCAGGTGGCAATGATTGAAGAGAGAGCATTTTGTAAGAAAGTGCTGAGCAATTCGCTGGTAGCTGGTCAAATGTTTGGACTGATAAAGAGACAGATGGTCCATGGCCACTCTTGCTCCATGTGGAGACCGTAGATGCACACAAAGAAAAAGATCAGTGGCATGGCATCGTGAGACAGTCACTGCTGCTCGATCGCTTCCAAATGCAACTTTGACCGCTCATTTTGAATGTATACAAACTCCAAAATTGTCGGTTGCGAGAAGTATTTTTCGGAGACATTAGAATGGTTTTACGTACTACCTCCAATTAAGTGTCGCTAATTTTCACTTGGTATGTTCAACGTGAAAGTAAACTGATGAAAGCATGGGATTTAATCCACTTAAGACCCAGACCAGACAGCTGCTGCCGTTACAAATGCAAGGAACAGTGCATCTGTGTGTGATACGCCTGCAACTGACCTGTTGGCCGTACCTCTCCACGATCAGGGTTCGCTGTAACCTGGCCGATCTGAATCGTGAGCATTCTTTATCTCAAGGCACAAACCAAGATGAGAAATGAGTAACTAAATCAAGAAGCAGCAATTGTGGTTCTTGATAGTATCTTTTTTTTTTTTGATGGGTGGCTAGCTCTTGATTATCCTTAATGTACACACTCTTATACAGGAAAACGAAAATATATATTGACTACATATATTATACTGAGTGCCCGGTAGATCACACATGCCGCGGCTAAAAAGAAGTAGCCGATATTACGGCTGGACGGTTGCAGATATTAGTCAAAGATAGCATCACATGGTCGGCGTTGGCGCGAGTGCGAACAAGCGACATAAGGGGTGCTGCTCCACACATACGTCTAATTCAACACAAACAGTCAATGTGGTACTGAAAGCATAGCTGATGTGAGTTACAAGAATAAAGCTTGTTTGTTTGTGCACAATCGAACAATATCTCCTCCCTGGTAGTGTGTTGATGAGTTCAATGTGCTGTATTATATGCATTAATAAATTAACCTTAAGTTACTTAAATCTTGGCTATTTTCTACTGTAGATCTTTAGATGGAATCCAACTACTCCCTCCGTCCTAAAATAGATATCGAAAGTTTATCTAAATTTAGATATATCTATATATGAATACATCTAAATTTACATAAATTTGCGACAGTATATATCTCCGTATCATCTCCGTCTGCTATGTAGGCTGCCAGAACCTCACACTTTACAAGTGTAGGCCAAACGACTTGCAGTTCCAAGTGACTGGAATCTGGAAAATCTTCAACCAAATAAATTAGTACTCCCTCTGTCTCGAACTATCGATGTCTAAATTTAGATACGTATCTAGACTCTAGACATGTTTTAGTGCATAAAACTATAGATATTAGATACATGCAAATCTAGACAAAACGCACAACTAATTTGAGAGGGAGGGAGGACTTAAAAAGTGAGTATGTATGTAAGGACTGTTGGTTAACCCTCTCGATCGTCCTCCCTGGCCCCGGTCAAAAAACAGGGGGAAATGGATCTAGATTTTAGGGGATGCATGTTCTTCTTCCCACAGCTTGCGCAAATTCCGCTGCATGCATGACTTGGCTGCCTTTTGATCCATTTTCTCACCGAGAGAAAAAAAACAAGTAGAAGAACACGTGGAGAGGCGCATGGCGTAACATGGTCACTCCACCTTCCCACGCACTCCACTCGTGGAAGCTGCGTGCTCTCACTTGGCATCATCGCATCACGACCACGTACGGTTATATATAAGACTCGCCGGCGATCTCCAGCTCGGACGACGTACTGCAACCACCACCAAAGCTTTACGATCAGATCAAGCTGGTTCGATCGGGCTAGTTACCGCCACCACCACCACATATGGAGATCAAGCTGTTTCTACGCGGACGGCGCCGGAGCCCCGGCACGGTCGCCGTCTACTGCCTCCTCGCCACCGTGGTCCTGCTTCTCTTGCTCACGGATGCCGCGGCGTCATCGTCATCAACAACGGCCGCCGCGTCTCTCGACGACGGCAATTCTGCCCCTGCCGCCACAAGACGAGGGTCGTCATCGTGGATGTCGCGGCAGGGCCGTCATGGTCCTGCAGCGAGGAGGTTACTGCTGGCGGTGGGAAAGGGCAAGGACACCAACGAGTTCCATGTCGAGGGCGTTCGACACCCGGCGAACGGGAAGCCGGACAGGGAGGTGCGGTTCGACGAAGGCAGGCGCATCCCAGGCAGCGGCTCAAACCGCAATCATAATTAATTAGTTGGGAATCTCCTCCCTTGATTTATAATATATCTCTTGAGCTGTAGATGTAGCATGTAATTAATCTCCTTTTGCTGAGATCACTCTCACTTGTAGAGATTAAACTAAAGACTGACCAATCTTAGGAACGTACATGCAGTGTGCTCTGGTAGCAAGAAAATAATTCATTTGTGTATCAAGTAGTTAGCTCTAGTTAGCTTTCCTGACAAGAAGCAACTGAGAAGAGGATGTTCAATTTTCGCTCCATTTCTATTGTCCTCGATCGGATATGTCATCCATCTGCGAACGAGTGGTTTGGGTCTCCATCTACAAAAGGCAAAAGCTCGATAATTCAAATAAATAGATAAACAGAAAATCATATTTCGAAGTTTTCATACATAAACATAAAGATGTGTCTATATACTCTCTCTGATCCAAATTATTATTCTCAGATTTGTCTAGATTCAGATATATCTATGACTAAAACTTGACTAAATACATTGAAATCTAGACAAATTTGAAAATATTAATATAGATCCGAGGGAATGCCTAAAAAAATGGGTGTTGGGCCGTAGCCAACCGCAAGGCACAAAATTTGTTGAAGCATGAGAGAGCGGCCACACAATCATGTCAGTTCCCCTTACCACGGGTTGCCAATACTCCCCTTAGCACTATGAGGTGAGGGGAACCTCACGTATACTCCTCTAAAATATAAGGTGTTTTACCTTTTATAAAGCGAATGTATTTAGATGTCTTTTAATATGTAGGTTCAAAGTGAATCTATACATAAAAGGAAAATAAATACATTTGTTTAATAAAATCTAAAACATCTTATATTCTCAAAACGGAGGGAGTAGTATCTACTAGTACAATGAAGTTTGTGTTACTATGTGGAGTGGACGAGTGGCAATGTCGTTGCTCTATTTTGGACGGTTCTAGCATTTTACCAAGCCATTGGAAGATCATTAGGTTACGAAGCTTGATATCACGGAGAAGATGGATTCAATATCTTTATTGCAATCTTAGTTATAAGAGTTATTGTATAGTTTCTTTGGTCCATTATCCGAAACATGTACTTAATATTTTGTCAAGTATGAATTAATTACAAGTGATTTTGAACGGAAAAATCATTAGGTGCTCTGGTGGATGTTGGAATTATGCCTTAGAGGCAATCATGTGATGAGGATATTTCATAATTGTAATCATAAGTTATATATAGTTGTCCTTGAAAATTATCAATGATATGTATCATTGAATATGTGATTCTATTGTGAAACTATATATTTTATGATGATTGTTCTAATGGTCCTCTGTAAATAAGGTTATGTGATGCAGTCCCACCAAGTTCCTCAAGTGGACCTATGACTCGAGCTCAAGACAAGACTATACACGATAATGTGAATTCGCTCCTATCATATTTTGATTTTGACTCTCCTTTGGATGGGTTGCTACTTCATTCCGATATGCTATGCGTGATTAGGTACAATCCCGAAGAACCGCCCCCGTTGGAACAAGGTGTCGAGAACGAACAAGTTGAGAAGCAGATGAAAGGTATAGGACCGATACTACCGGTCGACGCACCCAGGGCCAGCCCATAGGGAGGGGCGGAGGGGCGCTAGCCCTAGGGCCCCATGAGGTAGGGGCCATTCAAAGACTTATTTGTGTATCCATATTAGTCTTCTACTCTTCAGACACAACAGTGTTCTAGAAAATATAAATGGCTTAAAAAGTAGTCTACTCCGACTATCCTTCCAAACAAAAATAATCCACCATTTCTGAATTTTTTCTTGATACTTGTGAGTATTCATTATTGGAGACTAAAAACATAATTGCATAACTATACCATTCCACAAGCAATTTTCCGTTTACCAATTATTCTACATGTTCCATCATACATGTTCGAGGGACTATTCCGTCCTGTTTTTTCCAGGTAAAAAGAGATTATATTAAGCAGAAGGGTTTACATGTCGATCTTGGTTGCAGGCCTGAACAACATCGTCAAGGCCCGAGCCCAACCAAATGACAGTGCGTTGATAGATGCTTGCAAAAATTTCAATTATGTAACTAATCCTATTATGCGTTATATTATAGTCTTAAGCGTGGTGAGCTAGGCCTCTTCTGACGACATATGCCGCGCACCGTATGCTGGTTGTGGGCATTTGTTTCCTCCTTGTGTGTGCGGTGAGGTTTTTCTTGCAGCTAGCGGACGGTGAGACACTTGTTGGCCTGCCGATTGTTTTGGTGTGGTGACAATTTTTTGGAACGTTTTTGGCCAAATCTTCTCGACCTGTGTCTCTCAGCCTCTCCTCAAAATAGGCTTTCGTCCCGCTATATTAATATAGCAACCACCCACACAGTATAAGAAGTCAACAGTGGTAAAACGCTAGGGCAACAGTAAAAGAACATGCAAAAAAAGAAGATAACAGTGAATCGACTAACGGATGACGATCTGAGACCGATGTGTCCTCCGACTATGTCCCACCACGCTCCAAGCCCCTGAAGCGCCCCGTACCAAACAACATCCTCACGGAGGGAGGCACCAACGCACGGCGCTGCTACCTAGACCAGCGTACTGGACCCAGGATTTTCCTCGGTACTCGGGGTAAAGTGGAAAGAGGATCTCCACTACGCCCTCCAAGAAGGAATGGCGCCACCCAAAAGCGGTGTCGCGACGGTATCAGATGAGCCGGAAAGGATTTCTCCCGATCCTCTCCCACCAAAGGCACCCCAAGGTGCAATGGAGCACCACCATAAACCTCGCCGCCCACGAGCACGCGCCACCATGCTCTCGGAATCGCCATCGTCGTCTCTTCCAAAACCTTGGCACGCTTCCTACAAGACGGAGGCCAACACCATCGCTAGACGAGGGACAACAACATCGCATCCATGCGGGAGGAACCAAGCTCCACCACCGAGAGGTGGTAGTCGACCGAACAGGGCATCTGGGGCACCAGGCCTTGGCAGGCCCGGCCTGCTCCGAAACGGGCCCGTAAAGCCCTAGTCACCCCGCTGCAACAAGCAGGTCGCAATGTCATCGTCCCAAGTACCGCTGCCATCTCTAGGAAGTAGAGTAGCCGCCAGCGCGCTGGCCCGCCTAGGCCAGATGGGGCCCGAGTCTTGGTCTCTCCTTCTGGTCTCTCTTCTTCCTCGCATGATCTCCCACGCAGAGTAGCGGCGCCAAGGTTGGTGCCTCGACGCCGCCGACCTACTCTAGTGTCGCCCTCATCTGATGGAGGGACTACTATTTGATCTGAACAAAGGTCACGAGGCCGTGCCAAGGGAACTTGAAGCCAAGCGTGTATTTCATGTACAAGGAGGTGCCACTGGAATATGAAAACCAAATTTCATGTACAGCGAGGCGCCACTAGAATATGAAAACTAATAGGAGTAGTTGTAGTTATGTCTGTATTTCATGTATAATCACTGCATCCTCAGTTCTGGATATTGATGCGATCCTTCTGAACTTTCTTTTGTAAATTCGTCTTGCCAAAGTTAAAAATTTACTTGTGGGATCGACATCACTCATTTATGCAATGTCATAAAAATATCAATATTTTTTGGATATATTCCCATATATGTAATAATGCATTGTATTATGAAATATTTTCTCAAATACATCCACTGTTTGTTCTTTAAGATGGCGGGCGCGGCAAAGCGCGCTTTTATTGTCTAGTATAAGATGAAAACCCCAACGTTTACCAAGTCCTAGGCTGCGAGTCTCCAATCCTGAGTCGTGCTCTATTTCGAGCCTATCTAGGAAGCTCCTCCCCAAGAAGCCAAAGAATAATTTGGAGGGTGGAGAGGGGCTAATAGTATTCCGGGTTTCATGGAATTTTTGTGTAAAGTCTCGCATGGATGGCACACCTATACGAGAGTGTCTTCTTCTCCTATGAGGCACGCAGTTTCAATATTCATTGTTGACCTTGAAAAAGCTTTATTTATTTCCATCACTCCACTTAAAGTTGTATTAGAGTTAGAGAAAAGAAATGGATATCTATATCAGTGAATCCAGCAAGCCAAACGTTGATCTCCTCTCCGAGCTTACTATGTGCTTTTTACTCTTTGGTTCTTATGTTTGTAGGGAACCCTAGACGCCACATGTTGCCTTGCGAGTGTCCAAACTTGTGGATTGCCTGGAGCAATTTGCCAAGATTTGGAGATGACATCAAGATCTACCATTACCGGAAGGGACCATACTTTATGGTGATACCAAGGGAGAAGAAGGCTAAGATCCGATGGATCAAAGTTGTCTTTGTTTGCCACGGTCTTCCCAGCAGAGATTAGAGTCCTCCAAGGACTTGAACCTCGGAATACATCATGGGAAAGTTCTGATTGAGCAATACACACTCCTATCCTATCCAAGCCATCCATTTTTGTGTTGAGATCCGTGCATAAACCTTATCTTTTTGTTTCTCCAAAATGAGAGGATAACAAAGCTCAAAGCCATGTCATTATCACTTCGCATATATATGCTCAGCATGACAATAAATTAAGGGGCACTGGGCATGATGTGGAATTGGCCAAATTTAATCCATGAGCACACAGTCTAGACCAGACAGCTGCGGCGGTTACAGATGCGAGGAACAGTGCATCTGTGTACGATACGTTGGGTAACTAACCGGTTGGCCGTACCTCTCCACGACCGCATTTACTTTGCTAACTGCTAGCCTGGCTACCCCGGCAAGCCGATCTGAATCTGATGCGTTGTTAATACCGTAGATTCTCGATTAATGCTCGGCGTGCTATAACAAAATGTGTGATGAATGTCTGATCTGATCAACATGACACGGCCGAAAGAAAAGGGAGAGAAGTAGGTAGTAATGGTACTTACGGCCGGACGGCAGCAAATATTAGTCAAAGATGGCATCACATGATGAGCGTCCGCACAAGTCCAAAATACACACATAATAGACATGGTGCTAATCCACACCTAGCTACATCCGTCCGACTAAGTGTAAACTGTCAATTTGGTACCGGCCGAAAGCCTCTACGGTGTGTTTACACGGTCTCTCCTACCATGCGTGCTGTCGTCTAAGGGCAAGTACAACGCGCAACTCATTACATTTGATAGTAAATTTTTGAAGGCTGCTAATCTCTTGGTTAATCAATCAGTAAAGCTTAATCTCGCTCGTTCCATGAAGACCAGAAAAGAAGAAAAAAACGGATCCAGATCTGAGGGTAACATGTCCTTGTCACGGGCTTGCAACCACGCCATGACGACATGGCTTCCCCTTCCATTCCAATTTCCAAAACCAAAAAAGAAGAAGAGGAGGAGGAAACGCACGCAGTAACATGGTCACTCCATGTTCCCACGTACTCCACCAGTGGAAGGAACACATCGCGTTATATAAGTCGATCAAAGGTGATCTCCAGCTCCGACGGACTCCAATCCTACCACCAGCAGGACAGCACACTTTACGATCAGACCGAGTAGCAGCAACCACATGCCGATCGAGCTGGCTCTAGCCCGCCACGGCCGCCGGTGCTCCGGCACGGTCGCCGTGCTCCTGCTTCTCTCGCTCGCGGGTGCCGCAGCGGCGTCACCGTCTCTCGACGACGGCAGTGGCAGTGCTGCCGGTGCCGCGTCAAGACGATGGTCGTCGTCGTCGTGGCTGTGGCGGTGGCAGGGCCGTCTTGGTCATGCAGCGAGGAGGCTGCTGCTGGCGGTGCAGCCGGACAGAGCGACCACGGTGGGCAAGGACACCAACGAGTTCGACGTCGAGCGCGTTCGCCGTCCGGCCAACGGCAAGCTGGCCGGGGAGGTGGCGTTCGACGCCGGCAGGCGCATCCCAGACAGAGACGCAAACCACAGGCATAATTGATTCGATGGATGCCTCCTTTCCTTCTCTCCAGCTGTAGTTTCTTTCTGCAGATACCCACTCTCGCATGTAGAGATTAAACACTGACCAATCTTGTGAAGATATGTGTAGTTCCAGTATAATTTAAGATGTGAATCTATCAGTTAGCTCCTAGCAAGCTAGCTTTCCTGACAAGATGCAATCGAGAATGACGAAGTTCAGTTTTGTTCCCATTTCTATTCACCTCGGACAGGTCATCCATTTTGTGCAGCCACCTTTGTACTCAAAGCCATCACCAGTGGATCTGATTCACTTCGA
Source organism: Avena insularis (assembly GCA_023614405.1). Taxonomy (NCBI): domain Eukaryota; kingdom Viridiplantae; phylum Streptophyta; class Magnoliopsida; order Poales; family Poaceae; genus Avena; species Avena insularis. The sequence goes on from CM042696.1 coordinate 164,152,860, forward strand.
TTTATTCTCAATGATACATCCAAGTATCCCACTAGATTTCTGGCAAAACCCACAGGAAGCAATCACTAATGGCTGTCACGGTTAAATCAAATATTTCTTGCTCTAAACTAACATCTCAATTGCCTCGAAGCTAATCAGATGAAGGGGGGAAATGAAAGTTGCAGGACAAAAGCAATAGAAATGATAGTAACAAATAAATTTGGACAGAGTGTATGAAAAATAGTTACAGTTCAGATCCCATCTATTGGTAAGTTCTACATTTGAGTAACCTAAAAATGTAATAATATTAGGAAACAACTAGAAAGCAACAATGTAACTGCCACCCATTTGTTTTCCTCTCCGCTAATTAATGAGCTATCCAAAGAAAAAGTCTAACTACTTCATATGGCCAGGAAGTATCAAACAAATTCCCCAGACCAAAAGGAACAGTTATACATCGCACAAGCCATACGCCTATTTTCGTAGGCATCAGGTCCTGTTTCGCCTACAGGACCTGTAAACTAACCGCATAATACTCGGGGATTATTGTTAATGTACAAAGATAGCACAAGGTGCTGCCTTTATACCCCGACATTTGTAACCCAATATCATTGCCGTTGGACGGATGGAGATTGCTGCACCTGCACTGGAGGGAAGAACCCAGTGCCTGACGTTGGGAAGAATCCGGTTGATGTTGGAGATTGCTGTGGTGCCTGTGGAGACTGCTGCTGCTGCTGGTTCTGAACTGGTGGCAGAGGAGGTGGAAGGGGTGGTCCACTTGGCATTGCAAAACCTGCCGGCAACATTGGAAGTGGGGGTGGCAAAGAGCCGGCCATCATCCCAAAAGGTATCATCCCGAACATTCCTCCAGGACCTCCAGTATTTTGACTAAATTGCTGCATAAGTGGCGGCACCATAGGTTGCAATGGAGGTGGAGCAAATGGAAATGAACCTGATGCTTGGTTAGCCTGTACTGGTGACTGTGTGCTTCCAAGAGAAGTAGGTGCTGCTCCCATCTGTTGTTGCACCTGTGCTGCTTGTGCAAAGAAAGGGGGAGCACCCGTATCCCCAGCCTGCTGTTCAAGTCTAGGCCTCTTTAGCCTCTCAAAGCCTGGAGGCCCTGCAGAGAGTTCTCCAGAAGGCAAGCCACCATTTAGTGAAGCAGCTTGTTCAGCAGCAAGGGATGAGAAAATGGAGGACAGCACTTGCTCCCGAGATGACAAAGATGCAAGCTTTTCTGCCATAGCTGCTGCTGTTGTCTTGGCCTCATCGCCTGTAGCATTGGTCATGGTGGGAAGTGAGGTTGCTGGTTGCACTGTCTGAAACTGTGGAGATATTGGCCTTGCTGTTGAACTCTGCATCATAGCAGTTGTTTGCTCCGAGGGAAATGTGATAATGGGTGCACTAGAACTAGATCCTGCACCATTTGTGATAGTAGCACCATCAAGTCGTTGTCTCAGTTGTATGGCATGTTCAGCCTCAGCTCGAGCAACCTATTTGACAAATAACTTAGAATTAGCTGTAGATCAGTAGTAGTTTTGCAAATTACTGCTAAAATGCCACTACAGCAACAGAAAGACAGTACAATCTTATCTATGATAGCTAGCAATGTTAGATAAAATCAAATGTGCCTCCACAGAAAAATCTAGCAAACTAATAGAAACAGATACTACATAAGTAAATATGTGTTCCAAAGCTTTCAACTTAACTCAACGAATAACATACGTTAGGACTGACACCTATGCGGCCCATTCATTGCCCTATAAATCACTATTTCTGCCAATAATTGGTAAAACGCCACTACAGCAGCAAAAAGACAGTACAATCAAGTCGATGAATAACATAAATTTGGACCAAGACCTATGTGGCCCATTGCCCTATATATCTACCAAACCTATCCCTGACCTCCACCCCTGAACATCCTGATACAAATTGATTAGCTACATAAGAATCTGCAATAGGTAACAACACATGCATGGGTCCATCAACCACAGGCAAGTTACTGTATCAGCACATGCAATCACACAGGGTAATGCAGAGGCCACCTTGACCGAAATAAATCTAGAACCTGTATAACTGATACTGAAGGCGGACAAGGTGCTGTACAATGGCATTCTCTTGAAACAGATGTAGAGAAGGATACATCATAGTTAGGCCTAAGTTGGAACCAGAGAGCAATTGGGAAGTGGCTTGGCATGTAATGGGAGTAGTTCAGGGACAGAACTATGCTTAAAGTGGGATGCTAAATTAGTCGCTGAACCTGAGTGCCAATCAGCCAAGCAGACCATGGTTGGCCTACTGTCTTTCACTCTTTTGTCACAAAGCTGAATTGTGCCACAGGTACAGTAGTTATTTCCTATCCTATTAGAGAGCTTAAGCAATATGTGCATGTGATGTGTGTCTGCACGTGTTCATATGTCTTCTCTTTCTTTCATCAAATAATTCATCCTGAACATGTTGACAAAATCACAGAACTTCACCAAGGGGTGTCAATAAAAAAGCAAAACTATAGTTATCCTCTCATAGGGCATCTCAGGCAGCATTAATATTCAAGAATGGTGCCCACATCTACACATCACATACAGAACAGCTGGTAAAAGACAATCAGGCATCATAATTCATGACAAGGAAGTTAATGAATCCAAGAGAATAGACAACACAATCATGGAATTTGACCGAACAAGACTCTTTTAATTGGGTAACAGCCAAAAGTACCAAAAATGGTCTTCTACATGATTTTGCAGGAAGATCAACAAAGTAATGGATATAACAATAACATGTAAGAGGAATACAGGACAAAAGAGAGAAAAATCTTACTTGCAACTGAGTACGAAGAAGCTCCGACTTTGCTTCCTGTTATAATGTATAAACAATAAAAATATGAAAATCTGTAAATTGCAAGCGGGAGAAGGACTATATGCTTGTACGAGTGTGTTCTTCCACTGTCACGGCCATTGATGCGCCTTGAGATTTGTGTACATTCACCCACCATATAGTTATTGTAACATGGGTGAGAGAATGTACACAGACGGCAACATGCACTCAATGGTTGACATAGTAGAAGCACCCACTCTTCTATAAAGGGTTTTCTGACTGTAAGCAAGATAATAAACCATCAAGGTAAAACACTTGGAAGATAATAGAAATAAGGTGCTGAAGACCTGTTCACTGATGGCTACTTTTAGTTGATTAATCAGGTTTATCCTAGCAGTGTCAACACTTTCAAGTTGCTCTATACACTTCTTGAGGATTGCTTCCTGTTCTTGAAGGTCCGTAATCAATGATGATTCTTGTGGAATACCTATGAAAAAAAGTTTTGCAATGTCAGCATTATACAACCATCGTTTTACTTAACAAATCCAGATGGTGTAATTACAGCTTTCAGATTATAGCAGGAAACTCCATAGCCAGGGAACATTTAAATAGGAAACCTCCATGCTATTCACTCCAGAACTCGTGAAAAAACATATATATTCTACTACCTCCGTTTCAAGGAATAAGGCGCACACGCATTCCAAAATAAAGTTTGACCGAATAAATAGAGCAACTAAAACTTGATTATATTGTGTAAAATTACTATAGTTGGATTCGTATTGAAACACACTTTCCAATGATGCTAATTTTGTACCAACATTCTTTATATATTTAGAGTAAATCTTGGTCAAAGAAAAAACACGCAAAACGAGGGCACCTTATTCCTTGAGACGGAGGTAGTAATTTAATATAGCGTACAAACCAAAATTGTGTCACAGTTGACACGGAAGAATTATCTCATGTAAAATATATGCTAAGCAGAAAGATGTAATATACCAAAAAGAATATAGATGCATGATACGTGCCAGAAAAATGTTTTCTTCCATTCATTGTGCCCAAACCATGATACAGTCCCGTCATTACAATTTTTCTAGAAAAAAAGTAACAGGGCACAATCAAATCCTTCTGTATCAATCGATTCTGCCAACAGTCATACAAAATTATGAATCAGAAGCAGCTATGCAGCAAATCCCACAGCATGTACCTAACAAATCATAGCTAGTGAACGCAGAAACCATTTGTAAGTTGAATTAGTTTTGTACCATTTCTTGAGCTCTGAGGGACCAGATCATAATTTTCTCCATTTCAAAAGACAAAGCAGGTACTGTAGTTTGGCTTGATTTAAAGTTTATATGTTGTAGAAAAGATAGTATATATCAGTAAGGTGAAGTGTTCAAGAAGAAACATGTGATTCATCAACAGACAGGTTCTTCATTTTCATTTCATTAATACTGCATCATAGAACTGGATGTAACCGACATGACACAAAACAGGCCAAAAACGAAGAATAGTGCCAAACATTCTGCAAATGCAGTGGCAGATATCCATAACAACAAAACAGGCCAAAAAAGAAGAATAGTGCCAAACATTCTGCAAATGCAGTGGCAGATATCAATAACATTTTCAGAATTAATGAAGCAAGCAAAATCCTTACCATGGGTACAAGCATTATCAACATCTTTGTCCATCTTCTCCAAAATGTTAGCAGTAGTCTTACAATTGTTTAAAGCTGTATCTTCATCAAAATATTGATCAACTACAGATTGATATGCAGTCGCAATATATTCAGGCATCCCGCTGACAGTCAGTTCCTACAGCGGAAGGCAACAAGGAGAGCTCTCTCAAATTCATTCAGATTTACGAATCCATTTCAAGTACAAAAGTAAGGGAGAGAAAGAGAAAACGACAGACAAGAGCTGGAACATACTTTTATAAATGTATCGGAATCCTTCTGAGCAGCTTTGAGATCTGAAGAGGGATTAGGGCTAGGATTTGAACTATGGTCGTTGTTATCCAATGTAGGAGGATTCTCACCAAGGATTTCAACTTTTAGGCTCTCAATACGGGTTCCAAAAACCTTGCGCTCATCCCAAATCCCTATCTGCAGTTTACAGAAACAAGATTAAACTTTTTTTTTGCCTTGAGATCAAATAGTTAAGCAACTCATTAAATTCACTATGTGTATTCCACTGTATCAATGGTCATAATGCAATGTGGTTCCTAACAGTGAACATCATGAATATGAATCAACCAAATTTACAGAAGATCCATAAAATAGTGTTTACTCCTTTGTCCCTCCAGCCTTTAAAAGGATGATGTTTTGGACATAGTTTTAGTCAAACCTTTTATTGTGTCATGTAAATGCACTTTGCGCTACAATCTGGAGAATAATATACTGGGGGAAGAGCTGGATAGCGGAACAACCTAAAACAGCAACAGAATTTGCATCCGATAGTTTGCTAGATTAATTAAGAACGATAGATCATTAATTGTATGGTGCTATAGTGCCATATAGCACCAACAGATTGAGATCTCCCCAGTTGTCGGAAGGGACAAAACCCTAGCATCACTGTGGAAAAAAAAGTATTTCTGACTGCTGACCATTAACCAATAAACATGTAATCTCTTTGTTTCTTTTTATAAGGTATATAAAAAGTTCCATTTCATTTCAGATACAAGTCGTGCATGCAAATTCATTGATGTTTCTCTTTGTTGTTCATAGATATGACGTCTTAGCTCTCCTTATATATGGATAGCATGGTAATTTTCTCTGCCCTTATTCTTGATTTCATAACCAGATTAATCCTTGTGCCCACTGAAAATACGCCTTATAACTCTAAAAGAAGCGAGTAATGATGAAATAGGGACAACTTACTAATCTTGCAACCACTTTCTTTCCATGCTCGCCCCCATTATCGTAGACACCTTTCAGTGATCCAGGAAGAACCCTCCAGAACTCATTCACAAATTCTCCGCCCTTGCGTTTGCTATTTTGCAAGATGTCATTTGATAGATACAGGAATGATACTTTTTTATCCTTCGTTGCATTATTAAACTGTTTCTCCCATGTGTCAACTATTCTTCTGGCCCTCTTCCGGTGAAAAACACACCAATGTGAAAGTGCTACTTAAGAGTTCAGGAATACCAAAAGATAAGCTACTGCAGTATGGATTGGAAGGGGAAAAGTATGCTACTAAAATTATATGTACCATGGTCAAAAAAATGAAAAAACAACCAAATATATATCTATAGCTGCCATTGAACAGGACTGAGTACAGTGTGATAAAAGAAGAGCAAAGGGAAATGGGCCATACTCAGCGATTTAAAAAACCAAGGTTACCAGTACGATGAATATTGGTTGGGAAAGAGGCATACTTTCAACTAATTAAATGTAAATCTTGATATGATGTTCACGGAGCACCAAAAACACACAATGCTTTTAGGAAAATGTACACGTACATAATGGAAATATAGCAAACTGAAAGAGGGCCGCAATTGGCTTGTCACCAACTACCAGCCTTGCTACAATCTGTTTACTTTTTCATCCTTGGTCAAACTATCCCCAGTTAACACATGCTCAATTTTAATCCAGAAAGAAAGAAACCAATGGATACTCTTATTAGAAGATGGTCCACACTTCCAGTCATCTCATCCTACTATGATAATTAATGTTCTTGTATATTACTGCTATGTCATAGAATAGATGACACTAGACACTTTGCAGTCTTCAGTAAGCAACTTTGACCTTCAATCTTTGTATGAACATCTAAACATGTAAGAGTGAAACAAACTATTTTTCATGAAAGATCAATGGTATAAAATTCTTAACCCATAAATCTAAGTAGTTTATCATTAATCAGCTGTGAAAAAAATAGCTTCAAATGATATGTCAAGATAGCCTTACAAATAGAAATGCTGTATTCCTCACATAAGATGAAAGCACAAAGACGTGAAAACAGACATGTAATCTGCCCTTTTCATGACAAATATAGGAAAGCATCCCAATGCTGAATGCTTATGTCCTTCTAAAACTAATTAAGGTCCCCTTGTAGCACATTTCAGTTGTCACTTGTGGCTAGCTTAAGTGATGATAGTGTATGATATGGACATATGGTCTACCTAGCTGGTTAAGTGGCTCAACATGAGGATATGGTCACGAAGTCCAAAAGTTAAGTTGCTTTGCGAATACAACTAGGTAACAAACAAGATAAATACCATCAGAATAGCAACCCCACAGAGATCATCTAAACAACCAATGAAGTCACAAAAATATGAATACCACCATAACGATACCCTAACATCAACAATTAGAAGGAAATAATTTGATAGCTAGAACCACATGTCTTAGTTTAGTTCCGTACAGAAGGATGTGGCCTATGATCCGTTCTGCTCTATTTGCTGAATCAAGGACGAGAATAATTCTATCCCGACAACCAAGAAATCTAGACAGCCTATAGGATACTACTGCACTGTGACATATAGTCCTAACAGTCCCTACCATTCTTTGTCATCTTCTAAGGGGAATGCCCACAAAAGATAATGAAAACAACTTTGTGATGTTATTCGGAGAAAGAGAGAAAAGCAAGCATCAGCAGTCATAATACAATTACACTACAAAGCCAAATTGTCACACAAATTTAATAGACCACAAAGCTAATTCAAAATCAAAACCTTGCCCCGGGTTCATTTTTATACATCCCCAATGCATTAAAAACAAAACTATTTTTCCTCATAGGAGTGCAAGAAAGATGTACAATAAAAAGAACAATCCTCAAGCTGCAGAAATATTAGTCTGAATACAGTTATACTCGTACGAGTCCGAATACAGTTATGCATCAATAAGTTAACCACAAGAAGCAGGCCACTCGGCTGAACCAAAGCCAACAGGCTAAGAACGATAGGCACCGTGAGAAGCAGAAACAAGGCGAGTGGCGGACAAGACAACGCATCAACCCCAAATCGGATCTCGTGGGCCAGTTCTACTCATCCACATTGCAATTTAGGGCTTTACTCGCCACGGTTCAATACTAAATCAATCCAGGGAACAAAAACAAGCTAAGCTATCAAGTCTGCAGGCGCGCAAGAAATAAACCAACGTTGACAAGGATACTCTGGATGCTCGCCGCTGAGCTGTTGAGTTTATTTAGCTTCTCTGCGAGCCCCTTCTCGCTGAAAGAGCCGCCGCCGCTGGTCTCCGCCTTCGCATCCACCTTCGTGCCTGCCATCACGAATGCTCCGCCTAACCCCGCTCCTTTGCTGACCCGCTGAAACCCTAGAGAAATTTACGGTTCAAACAATCTCGGAGCGGAAAGAACGAACGATATCTCGAAAATATATTCAGGAATTTGGGGGATTTCGGTGGAATATCGGAGCTCGGAGATTACGGGGAGAGGCGAATACCCGAGTTGCGAGCCCCTGAGCTTGAATTCGCCGCCGGCGAGGAGGGGATGGGGAAAAGGGCGGAGGGAACACGAGAGGGTTTCCTCTGGTTTTGGGGTTGGTTTTCTGTGCGTTCCTTTTTTCTTTTGTTTTTCTTTTTTTTGCTGTGGTTGCTGTATGCTGCTTGCTGGAATTCAGGCCTCGAGAGAGTTGAAAATTCAGTATTGGTCATGTTGTTGGTTTTTTTTAATACTCCCTTTAAATACGAATGCATCTAACCTAAATTCTTAACTAGATACATTCGAATCTAGATAAAGTTGAGAATAATAATATGGGTCGGAGGAAATATATAAAATGTTATACTCGGAAGAGGCAGAATTCACGTTGTTGGACTTGGAGTAGATTATTTCTTGTAACCATGCATTTTCAGTAAGATAAAACGAGATTACAGAACCTCGCTTAGAAAAATATTTCTAAATTATAAAATAAGTGAAGCGACTTTGTGTAGATATACATGTATTTATTTATATTATAAAATGTGTCTAGATGCATGCATATCTAGCTAAAATTAAGTCATTTATTTGGGAGCGGAGAGAGTAGTACTTAAGATAATGTACAAGCATGATAGCTAGAAAAAATGTAGATAAAACCCAGCGAAAAGAAAACAATAACAAAGCCTCTAGTCAAAATCGT